>CAOLHI010000496.1:0-613826 GCA_948474755.1 Ctenosaura bakeri | reverse complement strand
TGTGTCTTGCCCAAGATTATCCTTCTTTCCCTTGTTTTTTAAACCTGCTTTTAAAAAGGATTTGAAAGATTTGTGAGATTCATGGATTCCCAAGAATCTTCCAGGGATTCAGATTCGGATTTGGAAAATGCTGAATTTGTCTTATCTCTAATTTTAGCAGTGCTGAGATCTCTGGAGCACTCTAAAGATCTCAGCACCAATGTCATCAGCTTGTGTCTGGCATGAAGCAGGTAGCCAGATGGTTCTATAATCCTGCCGGCATGCCATGAAGCACAGAATGGATGTGTGAAGCGCTTCCAGACTTTACAGTGGGAGAGGTGGGGCTTTGGGTTGTGCAGAGGGAAGAAGTAGAAGATTAACCACCACAGAACCCAAAAAGGACATTTGCATGTATAAGGGACACTTAAATGTGTATATGTCCCTAATTGATTTCTGGCCATTGGGAGTGGTCATGCTTTATGTGTTTCTTTTGTATGTATAGCAATGCTCAGAAAAGTGCTATGTTTCCCTCTGTTGACTATGGTGCAAAAGAGTAACTTTTCCCAGCTCTTTAATAATACCATGATGAAAGTAAGCAATGATCATTTGGGAAGAAGAATTTGTCAACCAATGATTGTGATACACATTCCTGTAACACCCTTTGCCACAGCTCAGAAGCTGCCTACAATAACTTTTCCACCACCAGCAAAGGGGGACAGAGATAACGTGCCAATGAAAGGTGGTCTTAGCAAGTGGATACCCCTTACCTCATCTGTGACATCCACAGTCAAAGTTAAACTCAGAAGAAGAGTTCAAGTCCTGTTTTGTTTGCTGCTTCATCTGTGCCACTCCTTTGAAATGTTACTTTTCTCTCTACCTGTGACCATTATGGTAAAATGTCCTAAGCTGCAATAGACTAAGATTTCCCCTTAATCTTAGTCACTGCTGGTTTCTTCAACTGTGCCACTAGTGAAAGAGGGAGTAGGTGGACAGAAGTTTTCTGGAAGTGAGTGTTTAGTCAGGATGGATATAAGGAGGCATTAAGCCAAGAACTCCCACAAGACAATCAGGAATTCAGAACATTTATTGCAAGAGCTGAATAACTGTAAATAACGTTGAACTGGCAAAGCAGTAACAAGGATAACTGTTTAGATATTTATTCGGTCAAAGTCATCAAACACCCCTCACAAACTGACATAAGTACCGCAGGAAGCAATGCACCCCTAGCCCATTTTATGCTTGTATATTGTGGAGGAAAGAAAATGTGAACTGCTATATACAAAATAACCTTAGTTAGTTTTAGTTTTATTTATTTTTGGAACAAATTAACCATTGATATTAACTACCTTTTTTTGATTGATGTTTAACTGTGGCATAAGATAATTTTTGCTTTTTTTTCCCCTTTAAGGACTGTTTTCCCCTATGTTGCATGCTATTTGTTTAAATTGTCCGTCATGCCTTAAGAAAAGAAAAAAAAATGCCTAAAAATGTTTGGATTAGGATTTGTTAGACGTGCAACTGAGATCTTATTAACATCAAGTGTCACTTTCCTGGATTGACTCAAGTGACACAACACTGGTACCTGCCAGGTATTGACCAACTATGATAACAAACAGTTAAACAGCAAGAATTAGAGATTGAACCCTTTCATTTCCCCCAACTAGCCTACCAGGAGAATGCTTGGTTACATCATGAAGGCACAACACATTAAATATTTTGTGGCTATGATCTAAAAACACTTGTGTTACTACAACATCAATGCAGATGAAGATCAACACAACCGCTGCCATTTGAGCAATACAAACTGTCTTAGGTATAGACACACACCTGGCCCAATTAGAAAGAAAGCAATCATCCAATACTGGTACTGGGTACAATGTGCCAAAGAAGCTTTCTTGCACGAGCCCCAAGGAAATGAAGGTACCCTTGGACACTTCCCCCTCACGTCAGTGGGACTCAGGAAGCAAAATTTCATAGCAGATTGTGCCCTGGCAATTTATCCTCCACTTCATTTGGATTAATATTACTCTCAAGTGTGATTGCAAATAACACTGGAGATTTTTTCTTTTTCTTTTTTTTTTTTTAAGCAAAAGCCACTCATTCAGCTGCTGCCACAATTGATGTCCTCTTTTTGCCCCATTGCTTTGCAAATCAGAACAACAGCAAAATAATGTTTTTAAAGCCCTTGCATCATGTGCAATTATATTTTAGAATTGGTAAATAGTGTTTGTTCATCAGAATAAAAGCAAAATAAAAGTTCCCCTCCCTCCATTTTATTCAGTTTTTAACACAAGTGTTTTGAGTTCCTTGGAACATTGTGTGTCAGACAGACTACTAACACAGAAACACCATCACCAAAAGAAACAGTTTTTTAAAAAAAAGAAATAACAAGAGGAAGCAAATGAAATAAAGTAGAAAAAAGCAACTGTGAAACACAGAGTTATGCTACAGTATCTTCTTTAGGTGAACATTATAAGTACACAAAAGTTATTAATAATAATAGATTCTATTTACAAGTACTTGAACACTGATTGACTTAACAAGTGTCCACTAACATTGTTAATAGCACAGTAGGTTTAATGTTTGCAATTTTAGTTGTTTTGTTTCAATAAACATGTCAAGTATAGCAGTCCCAGCACAAGATCAATGGCAACAATAACACAATTTTCTAATTGGATATGCTTTCTAAGAATTGCAATTCACTTTCTTTTTTTTCTTCTCTCTCTTTCTCTCTCTCACACACTCACTCACTCATTCACTCACTCACGCGCTTTCTTTCTGTCTCCAAATGTATCTTCTACTGTTCACAGCAGCAGTCCAGGGTCAAAAAACAAAACAAAGGAAAGCAAACAAACCTCCCATCCCTTAACCCAAATAAATTGAAAATGTAAGATAATTGCAAACTGGAGAGATTCTCTGTAAGAGTTTGATTATGTCTATTTAACAAAACCACACAACTAGTAGAAATGCTCTTTTGTATTGTAGTTCCTTGGAGCTACCACAAAGTTATGCATATCTCTGCTATGTGACGCATAGTTCTAGAGGTCTACTCAGTACATAAAGCTCTGACACACACACACAGTATTAGCAAATCTAATTAGGCTAAAGTCATTGTTCCAAAGAAGCCAATCCTTATAGCTGGTTCTCCTTTGGACTCTCCACTGCTCCCGATGCCTGTTTATAGGATTTCAAGTTAGCCAAAGGAATGTCAGTCATGTGATTGCCAGGGTTGAAATGGCCTTCACCTGAGCCAAACTGCTTTCGGTCACTGAACTGGTTTCTGTTGCTATCTTCTTTCCAGGTTCTTGTCAATGTGTGTCCATTCACCAGTTTGTCTTTCTTAACCCATTCCTTCTGAGGTGCAAAGGTGGAGAGTGGAGACTTTGGCTGCTGGTATGAACCTAAAGTGGGAGGCATCCAACAGTTGTCTGAATGACCCAGGACAAGGCATTCTTGAGTACACATCTCAGTAGCTTCTGCTAATCCTCGAGGCCCAAGAGGTCCATCTGTAGGAAGGTGTAGAAAAACAGCAGGGAAGTGGAGTGGGGCAGAGAAGACAGAGAAAGAGAGAGATGTCAATTTTCAATAGAGATATTTCTTGTTACTCTTTATTACTACTGTAGTTTGATATACTCTTGATTTGAATTGTAAAAAATAAATCAACCTTCACAACATTGCAAAATTTATTAATGAAATATGAGCTACCAGGAAATCTAGTAGGAAATCTACATTCATAGTTGATGTAGTTAACTTCATACTAATGACTTTGGTCAGGATTTGAATGAAACAAAAGTTTGATTGGCAGCACCTATAATCCTTAAAATTTGTGTCACACTAAAATGGATCAACAACAGCATTTTTCTTTTAAAAATTTCCCAAACTTACTGATAGGTTCTGAACTTGCAAAAAAATGTTTAGAATGTCAGCATGAGTTTATTATATTAGATTTGTTTGAAAATAGTTCATAAATGTATATTTTAGAGTGCTGAAAATATAGAAAGATGAAGTGTTTGTAACCTGAACAATTGATGAACTGGTTCCAAACCTTAATAGAGTGTTCATTTTAATTCCCACAAGACAAGGATTTCTCAACCAGAGTTCCCTGGAACCTTAGGGTTCTTTGAGAGATTGTGATTAGAAAACAAAAGGAATTTTTTTAAGTATAGATGTAATAATTTTTATGCAGGGTCTCCATTAGACCAGGAAATTATTTCAAGCATTTCCCCAGGGTAAAAAGATTGAGAAAAGCTGCATTAGAAAGCACATGTTTCCTTACTCTATAAATAGTGGATTTATAGATGATAACAGACAGACAGACAGACACTTAAAAATATAGCTTAAATGAAAATCATGTCATCTCCAAACATTCAGAGGGATCTGTCAAGCTTGTGTGCAAGTATTTTGAACTGTATTATCACCATTTCCAACTTTGAGGCATTCCATGAGGGAAATAAACTATTTGCTTGATTGATTGCATGACTTATTTCTAAATCAACCTTCAATAAATATTTCCAGGGTAGTTTACAATGAATTAATCTTATGAGGAGAAAAATACAAACTGCTCTCAAGTCCCAAGATGTCTTTGAGTTGAATTCTTCATTATGTAAGTTTTAGGGTCCCCAGGAATACTTCAGCCAATTATTATTTTCCCATCTTTCCCTTTATTAGCCTTGGTCCCCATGGGACTAAAAACTACTGGATTTATGGTGATTTCCATTCCTATACAGGCAAAACCCTGAACTGGTTTAATGAAAAGATGGAAAGTAGGAGCAGCGCCTGTAGGCAAAATCTCAGCCCTCACACACACACACACAATGCTCTGTTGTCTGCAAAGGGCTATTGGAATAACCAAAATGTGTGTAAATGCAACCAATTAATCAGGTGTTAGCTTTCACTAAAAACTTTCTTAGTAAGAAACTATTTTTTTGCAGGAAAGGAGGTTTGAAAGAGTTCCCCCTGTCCTTGCAGTTCAAAAATTCAAAACCACAGCCTCCCAGAGGAGAAGAGAAGTGTAAAATCCTTCTTACATTTTCCCCAACTTGGGGAGCAAATGCCAACTGAATTCTTATAATGAGTTCTGACATATATTACCACCAGTCCAAACCTCATGGTCTTTCTTTGCATATTTCTCAATGGAGTAAAACTGCAGATAAGTTATTGATCTGACCAGTGTGGATGTGGAGAGCATTCAAAAATATCCTCACAACTGACTTAGCTTTATTTTTTTCCTCCCAGTTCTGTCAATAAACTCATACATGAGTTTCTAATCTAAATATATTATTACTTCAACTGCAAATAGCCAACAGCAAAAGCTTTTCAAATCTTTCTGTTGTCTCTGAAGAAACAAAGTTGCTTTCTCTACCCTGTCTACAGGCGGTCAGTTGTTTCTTGATGAAAATCAAGTGACAGGAAGGTGATAGGTAGGAAATTACAGATTTATTTGGAGCATCCAGTTAACTGATAGTCAAGAAGTCTGCAGTCAAAAGAGCTTTAAAGGGCAGCTCAAATCAGAGAGGGGAAAGAAAAGAACAGAGAAAGAAAATCTAGTTACTGCTGCATCAGCAAAAAATAGTGTTTATTAAGGATAAGACTTGGCCTATCTACAAGACACAAAGAGAGCAGTTCAAAATAATGTTAACAAGTGGAGTCATGCAATGTCCAGTGCCACCACCAAAATGTTGTGTGAGCAGAAATTAGAAACAGATTTTGTTCCTGTCAAGTTGTTGAAGAATACAATGCAAAAAGACAAACAAGCGAAATTCACGGTTATCTCTGATATCTGCTTTCAATCACTTGTTACTATGTTTGTTCTCAAGTGAGTATCAGGTAAAACATGTGGATAATTTCATGGAAAGCCAAAAAGCTTTCGATAAAGACCGATATCATTTTTAATGGGATTTTGCAAGGCTGTCTAGAGGTTTGTTTTTGGTTTTTGGTTTTTTCTGATTTGCAGATCCTTTTCTCCTGCATTATGCTGTCGGAGATTCCAGCTGGTCCTTATCATGGCACTTTGACAGAGCCAACATTCTGTAAAGTGTAGGAAATGTGTGAGCAATTTGATGTTGTTAGCCTCCAGCTCCTATCATACTTTGTAAGCAGGGCCAGTGGTCAAGGATGAGGGAACTGTGGTCCATCAACATCTAGCATTTTTGACCCCATTGTGTTTGATGGAAGAGAGGTGTTGGCTTTGGCTGCCCACCTCCCAAAAAGATGGTAATTACTGACACAGTTCACAATGCCACTCTCATTCTGGATGGATCACCATGTGTACAGCTCCAGATGTATCACTTGTACAGTTCACCTCTGAGAGACCAGATACTACGAATCTGTACTTTCCTGTTCTCAATATAACAGCTTCATTTATATATTGCATTTACCAGGAGACCTGCAGCAGGTTTTATGGCTTATACTCAGGAAACAGAATGATCTGAAACTTGATACTATAGGAAAGGTAGGCTTGAGGATGGTTCATGCTATGTCTGAGGTAGAAATGGACAATATGGCCTATTAATAGGAATTTAAAGTTTGATCAGCGACCACCAATAGTTTCCAGTTTTATCTCCTTTATTTTGCTGGGGTTAAACTTTATAACCCAATTTCTTCATTTGTTCAGCACCTTTCAATAAATTGTTTTAGATAAAGTTAAAGATCTACCACATTTTTTCCCTAGCAGTTGTGTAACATTACCAAGGGGGAGGGAAAAGTGAATTCATTGGTTTCACCACCACCTCTCCATTTTATAGGTGTCTTTCTTTGGCCAGAAGGATTCTCTGTTTTGCTTGTGTAGTGAACCATATCTTGGAATTGTAATGGTTGATTACAAGAGTGATGGGGGGAAATGTAAGGAAAGAAAGTTGCCATATCAGTCAAAGTGGGCAGTTGGTAAAGACAGAGGTTTGTGAGGAGACTTGCAGCAGCAGGATTTATTAAACATATGACCAGTTTATTGCTGTTGTTGAAATACTGCTGTTGAAATAATTTAAGTGTAGGGAACCTATGGCATATGGAAGTGTGATTTTCTTTGGAGAGCCACCATGGTGTAGTGGTTTGAGCACAATCCTCTGGTGTATAGGATTGTAGCCAAAAGCTCATACAAATTCTGCCTTTTCTTGTATTTTTTTTTAAAGTTATGTCCAGTGGATATAGTTAAATAGGCATGTTATTGTCATATATTATTTTTTTCACTTGTTTTTTTTTTCTGATTTTGAGATTTCCCCCCTCCCTTTCAGATTAAATGGCAATAGCAATGCCTTTAGCCAGTGACTATGAACCAGGCTGAATCCAGTTAACAAATGTTTAATATAACCACTTGGGGAACAAAGTTAACAAAGTTAAGATCAGGGGAGATACCCTTTGTTGATTAAGCTCCATATGAGTCATAGAGATGTCAATTTCTTTGGAAACTTTAGGAGCCAGAAGTAGTTTTTAAAAAGATAGTGTTTTACTCCTTGTGTTTTCTCCTATTCTCTCCTGTGTTCTCCTGCTTATGCTTTGGTAATGGTCACAGGCATGACCTTGAGGAAGGACTGGTAGAAGCTGGTCCAGAAGGGTCATATTTCCAGCTTTCCCATCCACAGAAGACTTAAAAACAGAGCATCTACCTCTGTTTAAGTGGCAAGAGATCATTTAGCTAAGAGCGGTGGGAATTTATTGTGTTCTCTAGTTGGTTATCAGTTCCAAAGATTTTTTAGATGCAGCTTTTCTGGTAACTCTGCACTGCCTTGAGTTAGTTACCTGTAGCGGTATTTCAGCTGTATGATGCCTTCCTACAATAATGTAGTCTTTTTTATTAGAATAAATATTTTTCTCACATTTCTCCCTTCTATCCTCTTTTACCTTCTGGCTACTTGGTGTGGTTGTGGGATTTCCTTTCTCCCATGAGAAGGAGGGGAATCACTCTTGAGTAAGCCAGAGTTGGATAAAAGGGTCAAAACAAATCCCTTAGTGACATCTAGTTCTGTCATCAACTTGGGCACCCAGAAAGAAATGGGACTGGTGGTGGCAGATACTCATGGTTGAGACCTTCTCCTCCACTGAAGGATGGGGATAAGAGACCAGATCCTATGCAGATAATGAGAAGCCTCTTATATTTTTTTCAGCCCAAGGAAAGCTTCAAATCCTGAGCTTTGTATTTGAATCTTACATTTTTGTGGAAGAAAAGTCTTCATTTTGTAAAACCCCTTCTGCCTCTCCCACATATCTTTTGATGTCTTTGGAGTTTTACAAAAGTAATGCAGGTATTCCATGAAAAAAGGGAGAAAACATTCAGTAAAAAGAGTATTTTCAGCATATTGTTAACATTTCCAAAGGTTAATCTATAGGTTAAACGCTGATTATTTTCTTTTCTGCTGACAACTGCAACTTACTTTTAATTAGGTTTTCTTATTCCTCCTCCCAAATAATACAATCCTGTATCTTGCTGATTCTGACCCAAAAACGAAATGGTTTGGCAGGGATTAAATCTTGCAATGCACAGTTAAGAAGAAAGGATGAAAATGAAAACACACACACAAGTGATACTGATTTCCAATGAAATAAATGGCAAATCTCAGTACTCAACTCTTTATATTTCATGTCCTCATCCAAAACAAAATAAACTAAGCCCAAGTTCAAATACAGCTGACATCTATTTTAGTTTGGGCTTTAAATGAGAAATAAGCTGTTTTTAGTCAGAATGAAAATATGCTCGTGGCCCTTTAAGCCATGTCAAATTAGTCTTGAAGAGATTTATTTCTTATTTCATTTGCTTTCCCCAGTTACAGCTATTGAGATCTAAGACACTTAATTTTAGTATAGGCTTTATGCAAGCTTTCCTGACTGATAAGTTGGTAAAGTTTATATGGGGCTTTGGATCTGTTTGTCAGAAGCCTGATTTAAATACTTGTTCTTAGCAATGAAATGAATTTTCTGCAAGTATTCTCAGAGATATGCCTATATCTTCTTAATTTAAACAGATGTATGTTTATCTTTAACTCCACCCACCCACCCATGGCACACACACACTCCTCACAACCATAGCATTGGGTACATCCAGTTCTCTTTTTAAAGAATCTGTTGCAAATGGCACTTAGGACTAGCCCTGGTGGGTGTTTATATTTAGCCTCCATGCAAAGGATACAGTGGCTGCTCAGCAAACTCCACCATAAACTTGGCATATTTTTCTGGCAGTTGTTAAGATTAATGGCAGATCAGGAATCATAGATTTGGAGGAGACCATAGGGGCCATCTAGCCCAACCTCCTGTCACCTTATTCCTCTCTCATGCCATTGCTGTTGCTACTGTTATGGTTTGCCTCCCACCAAAACCTACCACCAACTGTGCTATGGAAAGAAATCTGGCTCTTTTTTCACATTATTTATTGAAATATTATAAATACATATTTTGCTGTTATTTGTACACTGCCTCGGAAGGTTTTGTACCTTGAATTGTGGGTGGAGGAGGAAGGGGAAAGGTGTGTTTCAATTGGGGATTAAAATCATATATATCAATATTTGTTTTACCATAAATAAAAGAGTTACTAATGCACTGGGAAAAGCAAAGGCAGTATTGAGGCTGCCACAGGATTCTTTAGATTTTAGTAAGTATTCACCTGTGTAGAAATACACGTGCTTTTTCTGTGCAGGATCTATTTTATGTTATTATTTTATTTTATTTTAGGCAGAGAAAATAAGATTGCTGAAAAGGAAACAGTGTATTTTGCATGGAAAACACATTTCTCTGTGCACATAGCATGTTTTTGGCATATTAAAAAAAAAAGTCACTTTCTGCACAAAACCAACACCTATCAAAATGTGACTAGGGATCAGGGACTGCACTGAAAGCTTAGTGTTCTCTTTTAGTGGACCTTAATTCTTCACTCTCATTCTCATCTTAAGACTTGTGAACCAGCTGTATTCCTTCAGATGTCATATCAGGACACAGTAACATATACCTTGATTACATCCCAGTATTATTATTATAACATGGTTTATGTGGGACTGCGTTTGGAAACTTCAACAAGTCCTAAATATTGCAGCCAGGCTGCTGACTGGGGTTGGTTACAGGGCATATATAACTGTTTGAAACAGTTTCACTGACTACCAGTCCCTTTCCGGGCAGAACTCAAAGTGCTGGTTATGTCATGTACTGGATAACCTGCACTCCACAACATTTGTTCTGAGGTAGGCAGTACCTTTACTTGCATAGAGATATGAGCAACAATTTCACCAAGTTGCTGAGACTAAAGTATACAAGGAGTTTACATCTTTTTAAATGTAACTATTCCAAAATTTAGGTGTACAAAGCCATGATTGGTGAGAGATATAAATCCATGCACCACATCACTTCCCAGACAATTTCCAGACCCGTACCTGTTTCCCACTTCTCTCCATCCTTGACCAGTTTGACCTGGGCACATACTTCCTGCTCCTTATCTCTCAGACACCAGGTTCTCAAAACACAGTGCCTCTCCAGGATACACTTTCATTTTTGGATACATTGTAGCAATAGGTAGTAAAGCAGTTAGGAATTTATATTTTTTTTACAAATCCAGGCAAACTCCTGACAAAGATACATTGTAACAAATCCAGGCAAAACCTCAACAAAGATACAGTGTTGCAATCATCAATTAACACTAGGTAGCAATTACATTCAAGCTGAGTAAAGATCTACAGCATTTACTTCTACAGTGGTTAAAATATATTGGTCGAATATACATTTAGCAGACCTTCCTCATTTCCCATGGCAGAGGCTATGCATCCTAGCAAGTTATGACCTCTAAAGCTCTATATGGCTTAGGTCTACATTATATATATCCAGTATGAGCTTCATCAGGTTTTGAGATCTTTGAGGAAAAGCTTTATCTCGGTACCACACCTTCACAGGCACATTTGGTGATGAAATAGGAGCAAATGTACTCAGTAGGTCTGAAGGGAGTTTGATAACTGTGAATCGATGAAGTAATCATGATCAGATAGTGATCGAAAATAAGCATGCACACATACAATTAATGTACGTGAATGTCTGTCCCTAACAGAACACTGACCTTAATGTCATCTTGTAACACAACTTTTTTTAAACCAAATAATTCATAAATTAAATTGTGAGCCATGAAGCTCCCCATGGTTTCCAGTGCATTATTGATATCCACCCACCACCCTTTGGTATAAAATAGGAATAGAGGATACAGAGTATGTTGGACATTCCTAAGTTGTATTTTGAGATTTTGGAGAGTAATATGGATGTGAAAGAATCCTGCTGCTCCTAATTTTTTTTAAAAAATTTGACCATCTTGGCATGATGAGACTAAACTTCAACTATTCATTAACTGCCTCAAGAGATCTCTGTTTCAGTAGGACAGCAAGGTGCCAATTGTTGTTCTGTTTTCTGTAATTTGCACGATTTATGCATATAATTTGTGCAAAGAACATCTTTGCTGAAAGTAAGGGTAGGATACAAGATTTCAATATACGGTGGTCCAAAGATTCAGTGTCTGCAAAATATATCTAATCCTATCTAGTTTGCACAGCCAACAAAACAATTGTTACTCCATTTTACAGTACTGCTCCTTTTAATATATATGCACAAAACATCCCACAATATGTGGTTGTTTGTATGTCTGTCTGCGTATGTGTGGGTGTCCCTCTCTCTCTCTCTCTCTCTCTCTCTCTATATATATATATATATATATATATATAAATATATATATTTCCCAAAGGGGGAAAACAAGTCAGATATTTCTGTCACATTGTGAAATACAACATTTTCCATTTTGTTTCCTGGCAAACAACAATGTATCTAATTAGGATTTGCATTCCCATTAACAGCTTGTGCTTTTGCCCAGTTCAGATTGGGAGCACCATGCACAGGTAGAGCGTCTTAATATTACCCTTCAAAACCATTTTTTCATACTTCCCCAGCCATGGGATCTAAAAGGGAAGGATACCATTGGTTTCAATGAAGGTTGGGGCACAGTTTAATGTGCAAACTAAAAGAGAAAAGAGGCTAAGAGGAGTCCTGTGCCTGCCTTCTTTGGGAGGAAAAAAAAAAGAGTGAAAATGTGGTTCATCTGCATGCTACATATTTGAAACAGCATATATTTTTCTCAAAAGCCTGAGCTATATAACATATACCCAACTGCTCTGCAACAATAGAGTTTTCCTGTGACACACAAATATTGCTCAAATATGAGGTCCCTTGGGCATGAGACTTGTACACACACATGATTGTGTCTTTTCGGCCCTTTTCATACGGCATTTGCCATGTTAAAGGACCTCTGGAACGCTGTGCGATTGTGAGGAGCGTTTCAGACAACATCCTCGCAATTGCACAATGCTGCCAGGGCTGGCAGGCACCAATCATGCACTATTTTCATTTTCAGCTTGTAGTCGGAAATGGTGCATGATCACACATCACTACAGGGCCCCACGCACATTTACTTTGTGTGCAGAGCTCCGGAGCCACAGCCCTCGCACTTCCTTCCCCAGCGCAGCCTAGGAAAATACCCGGCTGCACTGCGGAAGGAAGAGGCAGAGTGCTCATACTGTCTGCTTGCCTGCAGGCAGCTTCTGAGGAGCCAAAGCAGCGGGGATGTGAGAGCCTCTCGTGAGAGGCTGCTCGTGTGATTCCTGTGCCCCCTCAATGGAAAGAGGTAAGGTGCAGAAAGGGGCATAGTAATTCAGGATAATAGTCCATCTAGTCTAACAAGAGCTTTGTGGACGCAAAACATGCTTTACAACTGAGTTATGGCTGTTCCCAAATGTGGCTATGACAGGACTGCCCCACTTGTCTTTTTACTTCCCTTTCAATTGTACACAGATTTTTACAGTGAATACTGTCTCATGTTTCTACTTGCTGATCATTATGCATGAACAAGTGAGAATTTTGGGCAATTGCTGGACTAAGATGAGACAGGATACTTTACAGAATGCATATGGCCTGGATATTTTATTTTTTATTTTATTTTGTTTTAATTGCATTGCACAGAAAAAAATGCATAATGTTGACTTAATGGTAATTATTTCTTTCCTCTACCAGCACCAAACAATGGCTTTCTCCCAATTTTCTGAAGTTGCCTCATCACTACATACTATGACACCACTTTAAAAGCTGTTCCTGCTGCTTTAATTTCATAATTGCATGAATTTGTTTCCCTTCATTCCATAAAAACGTCATTGGGATCTCTGTATAATTTTTTTCCTCCTCCAATCTGAAGTATTTCATTGATTCTCTCTCATCACTCCACCCCCCAGGCCTGAAGTACTTGTTCTATGAACATTCCAGAATAGATCAAGTGATCAGTCTTGGCTGCTTGAATATATAATGACGCGAGTGCTGATAAAGTTGTACAAGCCATCTGTCTCCAAATTTAAATATTTTGAAGGCAAACACTGTAGTACACAAGCAAGAACGTCTTAAACTGCCTTTGTAAATATTTATAGCTAATTGTGCTAAAAAATAATGGCTTTTGTTGTGGTGGTTTTTATGCTGTTGATAGCTGTCAGGAAGCTGCACAATCATGTTGCCTCAGAAGCATGCAGGTGGAAGACAGGAAGATAATCCATGCCAGTCAAGTGCTGGCCATCTCATAATGGTAGAAATTCTAAGAGTTCTTTTATCTGACTTTATTATACCCAGAAGCAAAACTCTTATTCCACTGATTAACTTACCAACCACAAGTAGCAAGTGGCTTCTGGCAGGCAGGCTAATCAAACCTTTTCAGTCTGCCAGTTCAAAGATATCTTCCTTGAAAAGTGGAGAATTATGACTGGAGAAGAGTCAGAAACTCAGTATTAACTAATCAATAATAAACAACCCTGGTGATTGGGGTTGTATTCCTTACTTGGGCATGGAAACTCAGTGGGTGACCATCACACACTTTCAGCCCCAGAAAATCCCATGATAGGCTGACCTTACAGTCACCATAAATAGGAAATGATTTGATGGCGCACACACAGAAAAAAACAAAAAAACACAACAAGTTTCTTATACATGACATTATTAGCTAAATTGAGTGGTAAGCAAATATACTTGCAACAGAAGTTTTCCTTTTCATTCTCTCCCACGTCTAGTGCAAGTCCCCAATGCTGAAGAACAATTGTAACAATTTGCTACCTCTTTAACTGTTCAGGCCTCAACTTAGGGAATCTTGGAATTAATAGTTTCACAAGGTATTTAGAATTATCTCCCAGACAACTCTAGTGCCTTACCAAACTACAAATCCCAGGATTCTTTGGAATGTCAGTTAATGTGGGGTCAAAGTAATGTAACTAGGTAATATGAAGGAGACTTTGGATGGCATTCAGCAAGGGGGCTCAAGTGACAATTCATTCTCCTCATAGTGTCTGTTTAGCGGAAGGAAGTACATCATTGGATACAGTCCTATTTCTATAACAGGGAGACAAAGAAAGATTCAGTACAATATTGGAAGCTTTATCTTCAGAACAACAAAATAAAAGCTGTATAATTTGGGAAAGGGGTTTAGTCAGAAAGTACCTGGACACATAGAACTAGTCTCATTGTTCTTTGGATCTTGGCCTATCTCACTATGAATACTTATTCACTGCCAAAGTCAAGATTCATTTCCTGCGCTCCATTACATGGTCAGGCCTGATTGTGTTTGTGACCAACAAAACCAAAGGCAGCCCTCAAGCCAAGTGGTGAACTGCATTTGATTGGCTACTCTCGTTTCATCTGGTAGCTTCTGAGAGAGCAACAGTGTCAAATTCTTCCATGCCTCTACCAATGAAGGCCATCCACCAGTATAACCAATCCTGATTCCATCCCAAAATTAGTCCTGTTCTCCATCCCCAAACTCAGACTTGTTCTGATCCCTTAACTAAACTTGTTCAGTGTCAGCTTCTTGCCCTCTGTATTATGCATTTAGTTTGGGTGGGGTGATGATAGTTCAGGAGAGGTACTGCAATGCTGGCAAATTCAACTGCCCCAAATCAAAAGCTACATTTCTGTATGAGAATGAAGGAGGTGTACCTATGGATCCCATAGCTCATGGCTGCACTCAGTTATGGAAATAATGTTCCCAGTTTTGACAGCTCCATAACATTGTTTGAAGCCGTTTCTATATATATATAATACTACAAAGCCTCTTCTAACCCATGAAAAGCTGCAGACTTTTGCTAGTTTCCAAATACATTGATAAAAAGAAGTTTAGTTTGCAGGTAGAATACCAGAGTCTTGTTCTATATGCAAGAAGTCACCTTCAAAAGTGGCAGAGGAGAAACCAAGTAGGATTCTCCAAAACCTTTTGTTAGCAAATAAATGGGGATTACATTTTTACACGTCTCTCTCACAGATTTTATTCTTTGGTCACAGACGAAAAGTCAACATTTGGAGATGGAGATGGTCCAAACACAACAACACATGGGCAGCCAAAGCAGCAGATTCTCTCCCTGGGAGAATATGGTTATTTAGACAGACTTTATAGCTCAAAAAGAACATATACCAGCACATCTTTATAAATCTGTACTTTCTATTTTGTAGCAGGGACTTCATCCGTCTTTTTAACTGCTAAGCTACTGCTGAGGAGAACATTACCACAACTAATTCTGCCTTTTTCAAATTAGCATTTTAGCTGCATACCCCATCTCTTCCAAATAAATTTTTAAAAAATTTATGCAGGGGATTGAAATGAACCTTCTACATTTGACGTATTTGCTAATAAAAGCAGAGCACCCACAGTGTTGGATTAATATTCACTTTATTAACCCATATTTTCTTTTATTTAGTTGAGATGTTTTAGCCTGCTGCTAGAAGATAAAAAGAATAGAAATTTATTGACTTTGCTGATACTTTTCCCTAAGTAAATGCAAAATAAACTAAACAATGCTGAGGATTACTTAGGCAACTGATAAGTGTGCTGGGCTTCTCTGAATAAACTCATCAGAGCCTATTCTGGGGAAAGAAAATTTCTGCCTGATAGTAGTAAGGGGAAGGAGACTAATACCTGAAGAATTCAGGAAAATGTAGGTGTGCAAGAGATCTCACTGTTTCTAAAAATTACTTTTGTACTGTTGCTGCAAATTTTCTGTCTACACTAGGCACACCTCCATTCACTTATGTAAATAGCCTTTACCAAAGAATCATTACTAGGATCAAACAAGACAAACTCCCTACAAACATGGGAGCCAAAACCATAACATTATCTTGTGTTTCTGTATGCTTTTGCATGCTGTATGCCTACTATTCCTGTATATACCCAAATACCGACTGTATAGTAATTTAGGCTGTGTGTCACAATATTCAAATAAAACAGACAGCACTATTTACTATGTATCAGACTTTCTAGGTTCATACTTTGACCTTTATAATTCACATGCAGGCTCCAAATGTCTAGAAGTTAAATTGGACAAATCTCCCTTGTGGTAGTGACACTTTAATCTACCCTTTATGGCAATGATGTAGCTATCTTTTCTGCTGCTACGTGGGACTACTTTACCCTAGTGGTCAGAAACACTCTTTGGGCTACACTGGACAGGTGTTATCAGCTTTGAACTAACCAATTTGGACTATCCAGATTATATCTGGATAAAAGAGGTGACCATCTCTCAAAGACATTGCTATTTTCTTGTATCACAATAAAGTCAGTTCAATGCAGGGTTTTGTTGGTCACTCTTGCCATATTTGACAGCATTCTTTTTTTTTAAGAGATAATTGTTTAGCAATGAGGGCAAACATTCATTTGATCTAGTATGTTTTGAAAAGCAACACATTCATTCACTTGATCTATGCTACTCCAATCTAGAATTTCACTGAAAACTATTAACTAAAGCAGACCAAGTTGTTAGTCTAGCATCCTCCAGAAGTCATAGGCTAACAAACACATTTCTGAGCCCTTTCTTGCCTTGCAACACATGCTGAAGTTCAAACTCTCTTCTAAACTCCACCTCCCATCCACTTCTGTGCTGCATTCTGTTTATCCAGACAACTTGTTTCAACCAGAGATCCCACCCTATGCTATTCATCTAGCATGCTTCTGGATAAACCTGTTATGGTGTGAGATAGAATCCATTTGACAAAATCCATAATTAGAAGTTTGCAGCAACAAGAAATAGCACATGTATTATTTTATTTGTCATAATACAACAGGCAAGCATAAGCAATTTACCATGCACTTTACCTCATTATTTGTTGGCACATCAATTACGTCCTCTTGTGGACAGGAATTATGCTGGGAAGTGTGCTGATATCTTCCTCTCTGGTCTATTATTTTGTGCTAAAGGCAGAGCTTCCCTTGGCCCAAGTTTGAAACCTGCATCTGGTGCAGAATAAAGTGACCTGGGTAGTCATAAGTCTGTCTTACTGCTTGTATACTATGCCAATACATGACAAACAGAATGGGATGCCTATTAGTGAACAAGTCACCTTCAATCTCTTTTCAACATATTAAATCATGAACAACTCTGGACCAGGTTGCCCCAAAAATCTCTTTCTCTTTATAGATCAGCCAGAATATCTGCGAGGATGCAGTACTTTACTTTGCTTATAGTCATCTGATGGTGATCCAAAAATGGGTTTTCCCCATTACAGCTCCTGCTTTGGAATGAAACCCACAATTGCTCTTTGGGATGCTATACCTGTTATATGTTTCAGACATCTCCTGAGGCACACTTGTTTCCTCAGTCCTATTTTTAGTATTTGTTTTACACTATGTGCTGTTTTATCTTTCTAATATTTATTCTTTTTTATTTGTTGCATATACTGTTTAGGTATTGGTTATGATAATAGTCTTATAAATTTCAAGAGTTAAATACCTAGGATATTAGAGTGAAAGAAAGATGGAGGGGGAAGAGAGAATCCAGGAATTCATAAAACAAGTTTTCTACATTGAAAAAAGGATCAACAAAAGACTTTTTGCAGCATATACAGATTCAGGAACTATGTCTGTTGTTGCTATGTGCTTTCAAGTCAATTCTGACTTACAGCATCCTTATCCTGCATTTTTCTGTGCAAGTGTTTTCCTTGCAAGACAATGTGACTTGCCCAAGATTCTCTAGTGAGTTTTCAAGGCTGAGCGGAGATTCAAACCCCTGTCTCTCAAAGTCTAACACTCCAACCCCTACATCAAACTGTTAGTCCAGCACTTGGATCATTGTACCATGCTGGTTCCTTGTCTGAATGATAGGAATCAGTATTTTCTAGTTACAAGTTCACAACCAATCCCCTCACTGTAATATCAACTGATCCTATATGTTTACTAGTTGTGAATAAGTAATCAAAATCTAACAGTACAGAAAAAAAAAGTTTTCCTATCTCTGCATTAAGTCAGGCACAACAATTTTCAGTACAACCATATTATCCATTCAGCTACAAGGCGTGCCATTCTGATTAACTGTTTTCCAAGGCAGAAGGTTCACTTGCGTGATTAAAAAAAGTCAAGCGTCTGTCCATTCCACTACACATAAATACAGTGAGCCCTTGTCTTGCACAAACTCTGCACACACAAATACAAGGTCGTGTGAGTGCTGCATCCTATTATAATCAATGGATGCAATATGTGTGCTCCTGCTTTGTGTTTTTTGTTTTATGTTGCTGTTCCTGGAATGGAACTGCCAAATATATGGAGGGCACTGTAATAGAAAGTGTGTTGCACAGAAACATAGTCAGTGAAGCTCATTGCCACTCATGTTATCTCAGATTAACCTGCCTTGCAGGGTTGTTGTGGGAAAGGAAAGAAATATGACAGAGGTTTATTGTTATAACCAAAAATAGCTAAAATACTTTTTGATATGCATTATCTACATAGAGCTTTAGAAGCAGTATCTCACCCTCAATAAAGAGGAATGTTTCAGAAACCTGCAAAGCCTTTAAAAAAAAATCAGAGAGGACAAAATAAGTACATCTGTACACCAAGGGAATGATGCTTCTGTTGCAAAAATTTCAATTATCTCAAAAAAACTATCATTCCTCTCCTTTCAGAATTGCATTTCAAGTATTTTATTGAGACATGGGAAACATTTCAATTTTTTTTTTTCAATTTTATTTTACAGTGCTTCCAGGGAGCAAAGATACAATCTTGCTGAGTAGATGACATTATATCAATGTCAAGAAAGCGCTACTTCGGTCAAGTTTATCAGGTGCTCTAATTCTAAATGTATGCACACACGAGTGGCTTTATGGTTATAAATAGTTCCACTCACTAGAACAGGACTAGTTCTACCTTTAAAAAGTTACTGCTTGTGTATGTTGTTTTTTTTTTAAAAAAAACCTTCTATGTATTAGTAAACAAATTTTCTCCCTTGAAAATGAAATATTTCAAATGGCTACTAAGATGGCACTTTCTTATCTTCTTTTTTCCACTCCTAATGTGCAAAGAAGCATGGATCTTCAGGCTGAACTCTCCCTTTTCCCTATCCATGAAATGTTATAACTTAAGAATTCCTTTGATGTTCTCTATCTATCTTTATTTCTCACCCTGCTCATTTTTGATTAGGTCAAGGTGCTCAGAGAACATAGCACACAGTAGGTTCTCTACAACTTTTGAGCTACTAGCAAGCAACAATCTATATTACTAAGAAACCTAGTAGGTAATTTGAGGCATAGATTTGTCCATATTCATATACATCTACACCAGTCAGGGCAAACAAATGCCCCAATCTGGCAAGTGATCAGGAATATCGAAAGAAATATAGCTATGAGGGAAGGGGGCAAAAGGAAAGCATTGGTTTGTTTGTCTTATTAGAATTCCTAGGTCTAACAAAGCTAAATGAAAAATAATACTTCCACAGTGGTGCAGGGGGACACATATTCATAGATGGATGGAACAATTATGTCTCTGAGCACCCACACATCCCAGTTTTCTTTTCTTTTCTGTACTGAATCCATATAATTCAGAAAAAATTCTATCCTGGTTTCCCCAGTTAGTGATGGAGGCAATCTAATAAGACTGATCTTACTTTAAGGACACTGCTGTGACTTTGAAAATCAAAAATACCAAAAGTATTTGGCATTGGCTGCATCGCGCCAAACATCAGCACAACAAAAAGGGACAGTGTTCAAAGTTCTTTTAAAATTTTCATGTGACGAGAAGTTTTTACTAACTCATGCTGCTCTGATAATTTATTCATTTCCATACGATTCTTGTTTCATTCTTTGTTTATATAAGGGCAGTTCCTAACCCTTCCAAATTGATGGTTCTCTGATTCTGTTCATATCAGAAAGGGATGTGTGAGTTGCTGTTTTTTCTGCTGATTTACTAGTTCCATACCTCTAGCACCAAGTATACAAACAGACACACTTCTGAGGTTTCGATTCATTCCACGAGATAAAACAATATTTAAACATTTAAAAATGTACAAAAACACCACATTCATTTTTCAAATGCCCGCAAACATGGGCTCTTTCTGCACAACGTTGCTATCTCATTTCTGCCACAGGGTGGCAGCAGTCAGCAGGTCGTGCATCTACATGACATTGTCCCCGTCCCACTGCCATCCTTTCACAGAGCATCACACTTGCGCAGTTTTTGCAAAACCGAAAAAATCCATTTCATGTCTGAGATCACTCGGCATTCCTGTCACTTCTGGCCATGTGGAAGCTGCAGGAGCACATTGGCGACACTTCCTTACATTGGATGAGAAGGTCCTTTTTTTTTTACCATGGCCAAGAAAACTTTACTTAGACTGTGGCACTGTAAGAAGCTCCTGCCCCTGCTAAGCTTGAACGAAAAGACAAGATCAATCTATGTGGAAGAAGGTGGTGTCTCAGGTTACCTGGCCTTATAAATCAAGTTGGTTCCATACAGTGGGATGTATGGATTTTAGAGCTAATTTATGTCCTGTTTAGCTTCCATATTATGGAAAATAATACAAATATTACTTATACATTACTGATCTTTTCCATGACCTATTGCTCATAAAGTTTTGATCATACAGAACCACTTTAGAGCAAAAAGGTTTTTTGAACCCCAAAACTCAAGAGCCTTCCAATTATCCTTGATTTTATGACATCAATTTCACCCTTAAAATATCAACTATAAAACTGCAGTTTTGAGAAACTGCCATATTTAAGCTGATGATCATCCATTCAGTGGGTGAATTAATGGATTAAGCATCAACTTCTACAGCCTCAAAGAGATTTAGAAGCAATCATGGGTAATCAGTGATGTAAGCAATAAAATAATATGTCACAGTGTAGAAAAGGGGTCATTATAGAGTTAATTTCAGCTATTCCTGTCATTATGAATTGGTGCTAATCTCTACACACTTGTGCTTTTATTCCATGTCATTTTAGTCATCGACTAATGTTCTTTTCCAGCACTAAAGCAGTACATTACTTGTCTTGCCATGACTGCACATGTTTGATTGGAACCAGAAGGGGTCCCTATAAAATATATATTCATTCATTTAACACAGATCCACAGATCCTCTTTTTAATTATGTGAGGAAATTCTTTACACTTGTAAATAAAACTATAGTTAGAATGGGAACTCATGAATCTGGTCCTAAGAATGAATCCTGATGAATCAGATTTGGGACAACATTTCTATACAATTGCAATAGAAACAATTTTACCTTTTTGTTTTGGTCTTCTGGTTCAATTTAAGTTTTTAATTTTGATGCAGGAATTGATGGGCTGGAGAAGATCTTTGAGGTTAAAAAGTGTGGAATTTCAACCCTAAAGCCAATAAATAACTAAACAGGGAAGCATCTGTAGTTCATTTCTAAATTTCATTGTCAATGTCTTGGTAGTCCTGCATAGAGTATAGGGTAGGTGGCTTCCATGTCATCCCATGTCATGAAGCAGTGAATGTGCTCTGAGTTTTAGTCTACACTTGAATGTAGTTATCCAATGTGTAGTTATCTGAGGTGGATAACTATATTAAAGTAGATTCAGCACCTTCCACAGTAGATTCAGCACCATCAGAAAATCCAGCACATTTGACAGCTTCTTTAAAGTTTAGACTGAAACCCAGAATGGATTCAGTATCCCACTGGGACTATACCAGTAGCTTTCACAGTACGTATATACATTCCACTGCCTATGAATTACTCAGCTTAATTTATGCAGTGTTTAGCTTTCATGTTACGAAAAAAAACATTAAAGGTGTTAATTATGTTACTGATCTTTTCTATTACGTACCAACAGAAAGAGGATTTCCTAACATAACATAACATGCTTATTATATAGGTCTATTTTTCCGTAGTTTATTTGAACACTAACTTTATTCCCCTTCCATAACTTTTGATTTTGTGCCTTGAGCTTGTTTGGAGGTTCTAGGAGGTTTAGTGCCAACAGCTTTACTCTTACAAGTGATTTAAAAGATTATTTTATTTTGGTCATACATATCCAAAATATTTTCAGCTTGCCTCACATGCAATGATACATTCACTGCATTGAATTATCAACATTTGTCCTCTATTAAGATTAAAAATAAGACAAGCAAAGTCTTTTATTCTGTTCTATGATGTCCAGGGGGAGGGAAATGGAAATGGATTAACGGGTGAGAAGAAAGGCATTATTTAAATTACTTCTGGTTTGAAGTATCAAGTGGTGTTCTTAAAAACAACAACAATGACAACTATGTCTTCCACACATTCAGTATATACATACACAGTATATATGTATATACTATATATTTGTTTTACTATATAATTGTTCTAGATTTGGTTAATTAACACTATACTACATATATATATATATATATATATATATTTAGTGTTAATTAACCAAATCTAAAACAATTAGCAGAAAAATGATGCTTGGTAAGTACTCAGCAGACAGTGTGTCAAATAAAGCCTGCATTCTGTCAACTCACATATTATTCAAAGAGCTATATATTGAGGGGTGAATTGCAAAGCAATCCCCACACAATTGTTTTGTACAGCAACAAGATGTAGGTCTTTTATTGTGTATGGCAAGTCATATCTGTATTCATCCATGAAGCCACAAAGGAATGACGACATTCCATAGCTTTATTTTTCTTGCCAGAAACATCAGTCTAGTTCAACCACTTTTACCCATATAGGGCAGGAAGTCATATGTGGCTCATGCATAAGCTCTTGCTCCCTCTCAATGGAAATTTCCAAGCGTTTGAAAAAAGCTCTTGTAGCAGAGCTTCTAATACATGATTTTCCCAGCCACAGAGCTCCTAGAGAAACAATCTTTCTCCAAGTGCTTAATATTTCCGAGTGGTGGTACCATAAATGAAGCCTATGGATTGGTTACACTATGGAAACCTCCAGTTTCTTCACTTGTCCCAAGTTCTTCTTCTTTTTCTCTGTTCCCTCCAGCCAAAGGGCTCAGTCCTGCATTTCTAGAGGAATGTAAGAGAGCTTTTCTCTACTGACTTCCTCTTGGCTTTTCTGAACAAACCTTGTTCAGACTCTCTGCTTCTTGTTCCATCTCTCTGCTCCCTCTGCATATTGTAGTTGTTGTTGAGAGCTGAGGCTAACAGACTGAAGAATGAACCTGGAAGACTTCCTTCTCAGGTCTTGAATCTTGCATGAAATCACTAAGTAACTTTAGGTAAGCTACCATCTCAGTCTCAGGAGAACAGTAATGCTGCCCTAATTTACAGAAAGGAAGCAAGTTGCAATATTAGGAGATAGTGGGGACAATCTAGTCAAAGTTGCTATATTACCCATTTGACCAGATTTTATCCTGAATCTAGGCATATCACCCTATGACCATTTGAACCATTAACTAGGATTTATTGGAAGTGAAATACAGGACAAAATACACAATCACTGTTTTCTCCAATTGTGAGAAACATGCTTGTTACTGTCTTTCATTGTGTTGAGCCAATGAGTAAAGAGTCACACCACTGACAGAAATGTTTATAAATCTATAAATGTAGAATGGCTCCTTCTAAATTTCCAGTAGGGAAAGAGAAAATAGCTTTTGGGGGGAAGTATAGCTGAGGACTGTTTTTACAGAAGTGAGCACAAATGCAGTACCATTATAGGAATTCTTATAGGAATGAAGGAAGGAGAGGGGAATGAAACGAAGCATTATTTCCTCCATACTGTTCCTGTCATCAATTAACATATTTTGTTGGGTCTCTTTACCCACTGCTTCTCATCCGATAGTAGCACCAGTGCTGACATCCAACTGCCTGCTTAGCTGCCCTCTATTTTAAAGAAGCTCTGGACAATTTGTGCAGTCACCACAATTTACATAAGAATAACGCAGTAAAGTGGAGCAGGGATAGTTTGGAGGAAGAAAGTTGAGAGGTAAGGGAGCACACAATTAGTGCAAGAAAAGGAAAGATGATGTTGGGGCAAGGTCATGTAAATTGGGTTAAAGAAAGGAATTCAGATGGAAGATGCAGTAGTGGGTACAAAGTATAAGGAAATGAGGCACAGGGGCTTGAGAAAACAGCACAGCAAGGTAAGCAGGGGCATGAAGCAGCATTGGCTGTAGAGGCTCTCAAAGAGGAGAACAGTATAGTTTGTCATGTTCACTGTTCAACAGCCTGAGAAAGTCTTTGCCTAACTTATGAAAAAGCTCTGCATTTTATTTTTAACAGGTGTTTGAGCTGACTCTTATATTTTAAGAAATTAGAACAAAACAATGTTAAAGAAAGATAGCTTCCTCTTGGAAGGGCTAACTCCACATTTATTTGTCCTAGGATTACAGTATTAAACTGATCATTCATACATATTACTACGTTAGATGGGTTGTACATATGCATAGGAGGCTTATGTATTAGTATTTATTAGGAATCTTATTTCTTCCTCCACTGTAATCCACAACAGGGTAAAAAAACACAACTTTGGCCATTTCCACACCGGGCTTCTGTAATGGTGCAGAGTGACCTCTCACGGAGGTCTCCTGTACCATAGAGTGGACTGGTGTGGACTACTTTTTGTAGTTCCACACCAGAATCCACTCAGGAGCAGCCAGAACTAGCCATGCTGCATGTTTTTTTAAAAACCTCTTTTTCGAGGTTTTTAAAAAGCACAGAGCGTGCAGCCCCGTGCTGCTCCATCGCCCGGCTCCAATGTGGATTTGCAGACGCGCGCAAGTGCATGCCTGTGGACCTGCCATGGACGGGCTTTCGGCTGGCGAGCTTCTCCAGTTGGTGGAGAGCCTCCACCAACCGGAAGCCGCCATTTGGGATGCCGGAGGAATGTGGAGCAGTGAGTGTGCGCTCCTCTGCGTGGTGACGGACTCGTCCGGCTGCTGGTAAGCTCCGTTTTTGGGCGTTTTCACCCGTTTCCCCCCCCATGTGGAAAGGGCCTTTGTGATGGAACATGAAAGGTAGAAAAGATGTATATCAGTGTTAAGTGGAAGTAAAATATAGGAGGCAGGTGTTAATGAGGAAAAGCAGATCTGGCAAATTAGATCAGAATTTGCTTTCACTATCCATACATATATCTTCCTGAAAAGCATACGTTTCAAAATTTTCAAGGGGTTTCCATTTGCAGTATGTTGCAGCAATAATCTAACATAACGTTTTATTTGGCACAAGCTTGTATGGGCTGAAGCCCATTTCATCAGATGTAGAATTCTAACAATAAAGACTCTAACAATAAAGTGTTGTCTGAGTCTGCAAATTATCACACACATATTTGAATGGAAAGCACAATTGGTGGGTTGAGAGGAAAGGAAAGTGCAAACTACAAATATTGATCATTAACTGTGGTCACTAACAAATACTAGTAGGGTGGTCCAGAGAGATTCTAGCACAAATGAGCCAAATTAGCACATATATTATGATTTAAAAAAATGAACAGGACAAAGGTCAGGTAAATTATTTTCTGGTTATAATAAAATATTTAATGTATCTGAAGAACATCATACTTCTTGCTGTTTCCCTTTGTCTTTGCATTTTTGCTGACCTGCTAAGGAATAACAAGATTGGACACAGAGAACTGGGTTGAGAAAGGCCATTTTTTAAAATCTAGAACCTAGGCCCTTTCCTCACCTTACCTTTTTCCGGTGCTGGGGTGTGAGGATCATGCAAGCGAGAGGCTCTCACATACCTGCTGCTTCAGCTCCACATGAGCTGCCTGCTCGTGCGAGAGCCCCGCCTCTTCCTTCTGCAGCACAACCTGGGACTTTCCGAGGCTGTGCTGGCACAGGAAGCGTGACCAGTGTGGCTCTGGAGGTTCCACATGCCAGGTAAGTGCACGTGGGGCCTGGGAGCAATGCATGATCATGCACCATTTTCGGCTTCCAAACTAAAAAGAAAAGGTGTGTGATCGGCGCCTGCCAGCCCCTGGAGCATCACGCGATTATGAGTGCTTCATGCAGATCGCTCCTCACAGTCGTGAGATGCCCCAGGCGCCCTTTTGCATGCCAAATGCTGTCTGGAAAGGATCCTATTTAAGCTGATTTAAACCTGGAAAGGTGCAAAAGTGGGGACCAACTTAGTACAGGATTAGCAGAGGCCAGATATCACTCTATGATTTTCTCCTCACCCGCAAGTTGCAGGACTTAGGCCATTTCCAAACTACACTGTTATAGTGCTATTATTCCACTTTCAACATTATATGGAATCCTGGGGTTCACAGTTTAGGGAGGGGCATTTAGAATTTTCAGCCAGAGAGCTCTTTGGCCTCAGCAAACTACAAATCCCAAAATTCCACAGGATGTTCAAAGTGGAATAACAGCACTATAACAATGTAATGCAGAGATGGCCTTAAGTGAGAGCAAAGGCCCCAGGCCGGCCTCAAGGATAGTCTCCTTCCCCCATGCCCAGTCTCAGGCACTAAAAGAGGCAGTTGCAGAGCCCTTCCTTTCACTAAAAAGGTGCTGAGATATTCATCATAACTCTTATTTCTCCCATTTCATTGCTTGTCAAGAGACCACCTATTTAAAGACACCACCCCAAATTCACACTGCATTGGAAGCAGGAAGGTGAGTTGAAGAGTCATCCAAAAGGAAGCAAAGAGGGGCAGATGGAGCTAATAAATCCTCTAGTTCTGCTCCCAAATGCCTAGTGTCATGGCACATTGTACCTGGCATCATCAATGCTGGCTTCCCTTGGAGGCCAGGAAAAGTGATCCTCCCCTGCAGCATCTTGCACCACTCAGATCTGGGTCTGTATACCTGGTGAATCTGATGGTACAGTCACTCTTGAGGACTTCCTATCACATTGTCATCAATTTCTGGGTTTTGTGTTTACTTGCTTTTTGATCAGTAAAAGCCGGACAACAAAACATAACAAAATCCGATAGAGTTCCAATGAGAACACCACTGGAAATGCTTATGCATGACAAAATGGTTATTGTTCTTGTTTGTACATAAAACAGTGCATATAACCACTTTACATTGCTATTATTCCTCAATAAAAATCCTGTAAAACTATTAATTGCCAAGAGGTAATAACTGGTGCAAGGTCATCTAATAAGTTTTAATCATCCATCCATTCATTTTAATTTATATCCCATCTTTCTCCAAGGCAGTAAGTTCCACGAGTGAACAGAGATTTTAACTTGAGTTTGCCTGCTGCATGTCCAGGACTCTTAACTCCTACAATATACTAATTCCCACAGACCAATACATACTACATAGATGGTACTGACTGACACACAGTGGTAGATGAAGAATGAAACAAAGAATGTGCTTAACTTTCATAGCATGCATTTTTTCATGATATGCTTTGAGAAAGGATCTTGGGAAATTCAGAAAGTACCATTTAAATGTTGTCTCTTGCTTCTTCCTCCACCTCACCACCTGTCTAAAACCAGCACAGATATAACAAAATAAGCACTGATAATTAGTGTTTTGAATAGAGAGTATTCTTCTAGAAACTTTTTTCAAATGTATTCCTCCTCAATTGGTAACTTGCGACATTCTATAATCATTCCTGCAGCTCATACACAACAGCATAATTAATAAGAAACACAATCTAGTAGGACTGCTGCTACCTCAAAGGCACTGCTGTGACTTTGGAAGTAACTGCATCCATTTGTGGGATTTCAGATTAAGCATCGGCAGGAAGGAAGGATGTGGCAAAAGACCTCATGGCTTCATGCTGTTCAAACGCCATAACTGATTAAGTAAGCTGGAGGCCTCTGCCTGTACAAGTGTCTGCTCAGCATGTCCTGCAGCAGAGGGCAGTACCCACCAGAGATGCTTGAACATATTGGATATTTACAAACAAGGCAAATGGCCAAGAAAGCAGCTGAAACAGACACACACACACACACACACACACAGCAACCAAAAACTGTTGCTACAAGAGACTGGTTTAGAGGCAGGCATCTATAATACAAAGTGAAAAAAGTCAATGCCTTTTCAAGCATTATCACTTTTGCTGTCTGACATTTCTTGTTAACTGTGGGGATAATGAAATGGAGGGAAATGAAGCAATGAAAAAAAAAAATTAAGGAGAATACTTTTATAAGAAGGTTGTCTATGGAAGCTCTTAATTTCCAATCTTAATTTGAAATCACTTATTTTATTAGTGCTTTGGTTTTATAGATGGCCAGTGCAGTTCCAATTTAAAATCAGTGAGAGCACGTAGCAGACCACATGAATAGGAATGTGCACAGTTCCCCTACTATTTATTTATGCGACATAGTCCTCTATGTGTTTACTCAGAAGTCAGTTCCAGAGTGTTCTCCTGCTTCCAATTAAGTGTGCATAAGATTGTAGATCTTCGTTGTACACTATAAGCCTGTCCTGGAAAGAGTGGTACTTACTTTTAAGCAAATATGTAAAAGAGTGTGCGGTTGGAGAATTTTTGTTTGTTTGTTTGTTTCAAAATTCTCTCATATTTCATTTTGGGAAGAATCTTCAATTCTACAGCTGTGTCAGCCAAGAAATAAGTAGATACTCTTTCCACGAAATAAAGAAGGCTTTGATCACATTCTTTTGGTCTTCATCTTCTCAGATGTTCTAATTAAAGAAGGAGACAAAAGACTCTCCATAGCAACACTAATATATTGAAGAATAGAGGGGGCAAACAGATGGCAGCACAAACATAGTTGGAAAAAAAGAAATTTAAATCCAGTGCCTTCCAGTAGATGCTGTTCTGTACTCTAGGCCCAAATAAATATCAGTTTCAGTTCCTGTCACATTTGAATACTGGTAATCTCAAAGACATAAATCAAGAATACAAATTCTGTGGTGCATCTCCCAGCACCTCAATCAACATAATTATGGTGAGGGATGCTGGGAGATATAGTTCTTCATTTGGAGGGTTGCAGTCCCACCCTGAATCCCACCCTGAATCCAATTCTTAGCTTCAACTACAGGAGACACATTTGTCTACAACGAGAACTTGGTAAGCCAACAGTTATACAATTTCCATTGATTCCTGGTGATTAGCAAACTAGTTCTAAACCAAGTTACTTGCATCCTGAATGAAAAGAAATGTGTCTGGGCTTTTGGAAATTCTTATTAAAATCAAACTGAAATGAAATTTTCACCATCAGTATCTTACAACATCTTTGCTAGGCAAATTATAATATAAGGACATTTTTATATTCATCTTCATATTAATGGATACAGCTAGATGGATAGGCTCAGTGATGATGACTTATCTATGAAAACCAATCACTTATAGCTAGAGAAAAGTTGAACTGTGGATTACATGGGACACAGTTCAACACTCCACCTTCTGTAAGTGAAAAGAGGTAACAGGAAAGTACTATAATCTTTATAAACTCCTTACACCACCATAACAACATATGAACATGCATTTCCTTTCTAAATAGAAACCAAGCAGGCAAAAGAAACTAACATTTTTTTCTGCAGTAGATTTCATTGTTGGTATTTTGACAACATTTTCCCAGTTCAGTTCTAGTAGTGAATGAATACTCCATTTTCACATTTGAAATGCAGTCAGATTTGATTATGATATAATGGCTGGGTACATGAAAATTGTGACTTGCACTTCAAGAGCCAACTTGTGGGATTATTTGTTTCCTCCCTCTGTTCATCTTTACAATGATTGCACACCTGACTAAATGTGAATGGTAGTTAATGCAAGCCAGATTCCCTCTTAATCAGGATCTGCAAACATTTTCAAACCTTGGTTTCAAACCTTGGTTAAGACAGAAAGCTTGTTTAGTGTTATTGGTTAACAATGTTGGTGAATTTGTAAAGTTGAGCCATTGGTTTATCATCAAGAGGAGAAGGGAAGATTGCAGGCTTACATTCCTGAAGCCAGATCTTATGTTGCCATAATTTGAAGCCTGGCTTTGCCATAATCTGAAGCCTACCTAATCTTTCAGGTAACTCCCCCACCCCCCACCCCCCAAAAAGGCAGGCAGGCAGGCAGGCAGGAAGGCAGGAAGGAAGGACCGACCAGCTTTGAAGGGCTGCAATAAATATGGATGTGGGGGGGGAAACCCTTCCAATACTCACATTGAGAAATGGGTCACCACTTTGAAATTTTATTTTTCCTTTTGTGAATTCTTTTTTTCCAGAAAACTCAGTTTCTGTATAGAAAACAAAACTTTCTACAAACTATGCTACTTAATATGCAAGCTTTTTTCCCCCACAAAACCTGGAGTGTGTGTATGCATTTCCTATGCACTGAAAACATTTTTAATTGTAATATTTTAACTGGATGGGAGGTTTAATTTTTTAAAGAAACTTCTGCAGTATATGTTATTCTAATCATTTTGCTTTCACCTATACTATAGGCCTCTTTGTATCCCATATTCAAAAAAAGGTGAGATACAAATTGGAAGTAAATTATTTTTCACAAACTTGTTTTGTTTGTTTTGTTTTTTGGGGAAAAGAAGGTCCTGAAGTATGCAAAAGCTTCTATGATTGTGCCCAGGAGCAATAAAGGCTTTGAAATAATGCGTCCTTTCATGCAAAAATAAGGGAGGAGGAGGAGGAGGAGGAGGAAGAGGAGGATGGCCTCCTTAGCAAAGGTACACTTGAAAAAGATAGGAACATATTTATTTTTCTCCAAAAAGGAAACTGTTTCCAGTGTTTTAAGGCTTGGGGGTTTTTTTAACTCTTAGTCCAATCCTTTAGTATTCTGATAACAGATGTGATGTTACAGGCCATTTCCGCAGTAGACTATTATAGCACTATTATTCCACGTTCAACATCCTATGGAATCCTGGGGTTTGAAGTTTAAGGAGGGGCCTTTTAAGCCCCTCCATAAACTGCAAATCCCAGGATTCCATAGGAGCCAATCCTCTTTCATTACCCAATGAGGTTGGTTGCAGTGGCCTCATACTAAAAGGCAAGAAAGGGGATGGAAGATATCTCCATTATGCAGCCAACCAAACTGACATCCCTTCTTCTTTCCATATTGCACTGGTAATTTCATTTTCTGCCAGATGTCTTTATCTCATTCACTCACCTATGGTTTTTTGTGATTAATGGTGATTAAAAATACGGATTTAGACAGTGAGCTACCCTCATCTATTTTAGTCCCTCCCATCACTATTTGCTTTTGAAGAATTGACCAACTTTTGCCAATTTCTTTATATGTAGGGTGACAGAAGTATTGAAAAAAATTTGAATGCAGTGAAAGGAGAAACCATCATATTTCTCCAATCCTAGCTCAAAAAGCCCCCCCCCCAAAAAGTAAATGTTGTAGGGAACAAATGTATAAAACAGACAGAGAAATTATTACATTGCCCCCTCCCCATCAGAATTCTTACTCCAATGAAATTTTCCTTTAGTTCCAAAATTTCATTACAGTAATTTGACGTTTCAGTCAAGCACTTATAACACAGTTTAGGCTTTCAAAGAAAATAGGCAGGCAAAGTTACCAAAGAACTGTGAACTAAACAACTTCAATACCTTACAATGCTAGAAATTTGGAGACTGAAGGAAAGTTTCATTTTGAAAGCAGAATTTTTATTTGAGGTGAGGTTTTATTTGAGCTTCATTCTGCAGCTCTCCATGATCCCTGACAACAGGATTAATATAAAATGCCACCCTCCTATTTGGATTTAGCATGGTTAAATTTTCAATCTGTTTCAGAGAGATATAATTTAAAATAAGGATGCTGTCATTTCTAAACAAAACAAGGTGATTTTAAAACCTTGCTGCTTTCAGGCTATTTTGGAGTTAAGAGATGGAAGACACAGGACCAGACAAAGTGAGCTGATTGCCAACTAGAGGGAGTATAAACCCAGCACTCTATTTGCAGCTGAAAATCCAAGATCAAATACAGGAGGTTTTTTCCCCCTTCTCTGGTGTTTAAAAAAGATTTATCTGTAGCACACTCAGGGCTGACTCTGAAGACTTCTATTCTACACAAAGCATATACAGACATAAGTGTAAGAAGTATTTTAAACTGGAAACCTCAAAACATTTTGGGTTTGTGGGAGACTGTACATTTGTTTTTACAAATGTACTCTACGTTGTCCTTTTTGCCTAAAATCCACAGTGATAGGCAGAGCTTGGAGAGGAGGAAGCTAGGGAAAACTCTTCCGAAAGAAGGCACATTTTCAAATGAAAGAACAGACTTGAGTTATAATCCACATAGTTCGTTTCAAAAATATCATGAAGGAGCTTATTCTGACCTTGGTGTTTTGTTTTGTTTTAAATATTCTTTTTGGCTAAGGGTGTATGAAAGTAGGTTGTTTCTCTGGGTTGCCATCTGTGAAGGTTATATGGACCTAATAATTATATAGGTGTCCCTTTTAAAACACAGTAGCAAGATGCCATTTTTCCCCAGTGCCACATCTCAGTATTTTAGAGAGCTATGTGTCAAATTTTACAACTTCATATCATTGTTGAGAAGAAGTTTGCAGGTATTGCACAATTGCCAGCTAAACAAAATTTTAATTTGGTTGTTCCAAATCAGCCAATAGAATTTCAAGAGAATCCCAAGGACTTTGTAGAAGATTCATTGGAAGTAATATGAACATCCCTCTCAGCACAGAATGACTTAACGCCAAAATGGTGACTGAAAGAAAAGTGGTGCTCGATCCCAATAAAATAGATAGATAGCCCCAAGGAAAGAGACTGGGATTTTGTTCTCTTCATCCCAAATGTTTTAATTTGAAGCATTTTCATCTTGCTTTTCAGCATTTCAGAACAATAATATATCATTAAAATGGTTGACAGAGGAAGAAATTAGGATAGTTTCCTCTGTTTGTGTAGCTGAGGGGCCAAACTTAGGGGATTAGCTCTCAGAAAGAAAGAAAAGAATTCAGGATCCCAAATTTCCTTCAGCCCTCAAATTTCTAGCATTTCAGTAAGTCAAAATTTCAAGTGAGCAAAATTTCAAGTATACTTTGGGATTCGAAAGAAAAGAAGCAAAAAAGTTACCAAGACAACATTAACCCAACAAATGTAATAGTTGGCAATGTGAACAGTTTTCAGTGGCTCACTCACTGCACTGCTAACAATATGGAGACTGAAGGAATATTTCATTTGGGTGTAGAATTCTTATCTGTTTAGCAGCACCTTCATTTCCTTCCTCCAAAGTTATACCATGCCCCAGTCCCAGCTAGAGGCAGATGGGAAGTCTGAATGTGGGAGAAAACAAAACTGATAGAGCTACTGTTCCTCAGTTCCAGTCTGGCGAAGCAGCAGCAGATAGAGAAGATTATTATAAGATTTCATCCCAATGATTAGCTAGTAACTAAAATGTGAGTAGTTTGATAATATATAGCTGTACATTGCAACTGTCATATTATTCGTGTCACTGACATAGATGTGTCCACATTACTTAGTAATAGTGCTGTAACACAATTTTATCATGGTTCTATCTTGGATTTTTATTTAGAATTCTGACCAAGAAAGCTCTAATGCTATAGTTCAGGGGAAAGCAATAGAAAATTCTAATGACCTCCCCAAATTACAAACCCTAGGATTCTGTAGGATGGAGCCATGGCAATTAAAATGGTATCAAATGGTGATAATTATGTACTTTGGAGAAAGTCATGTGGAACCTCCATATGCTGATAGATGTGATTCAGATTTTGTGTCTATTTGGACAGCTGGGCGCAGTGGAAGCAGGGTTGCCATACTTACACCACCTATTCAAGCCAGATTCAAATGCTCCCTGAACTAGCCTAAGGTCATTGTTCATTTAAGAAGGGATACTGGATACTCTTTTGCACCTTTGTGGATATCTGGCTTGAAAAAACAAGCCTTGCTGGAAAACACAATGTTGACTCTGTGCCTATTATTTTCTTTTAGAAATAGCAGATGTGTTAAAACAGCATTTGAGTAATTCATACTGTGCTCCCATTCACCTTTATCTGCCACATACTTATTTTGACAACAGCTTGTGTGTAGCATTGGATCTTTCTGAAGCTTTTTTTTTTTAAGTGCTCTAAAAAGGGTATATTATGGAACTCTTCTTTAGAAAGAAAGAAATTCAATGACTGTTCTTCCTCTGACTGGAAAGAAACAAAATACATTCTTTTACCTGAGACAGTAGTGGACAACTTCCTTTGATAAGTGTTAAGTAAACTTCCCCTGCTTGTTTCTCAATTCATCATCTGTACCTAGACACAAAATCCTTACAGATTTAAATACCATACTTATGTTGTTTCCTGAGGAAGATACATTGAAGTACGGATGTGGTCAAGCTGTTCAATTGGCAGATCTTTGTCATGTTATACACCATAAGAATTCAGCAGGATAGTATGGTGATACTGAAGCACTTTGAATGAAATAAATATTGCTTCCCTCCATGTTGCCATTTATCTTGTGCCACCCCCACCCCACTTTTAAGATCAGGATCACTATTTAGGGTGGGGTGAGCAATATGGACCTGGGACCTTCCAAGAACTACTTCTGCAAATTGGCCAGAAATCCACTTCTTATTCTCATCAGAATAATAATAATAGTAGTAGTAGTAGTAGTAGTAGTAGTATAATAATAATAATAATAATAATAATAATAATAATAATAGTAATAATAGGTTAAACACTACTAAAGGGGGGCCTTGCAATCTATTTAAAAGAGAAATTGTTGCATTTGGAGGATTTCAGGACCAAGATTTCAACCTGTTTTTGTGGAACAGAAAAAGACCCATCTGACCCTGGAAGTGTCAAGGGCCACCAAAACATCTTTGAGGAGCCATGTGTCACCCCAGGGCTCCATTTTGTCCATCCCTCATTTAGAGAATGCAGCATGTTGTATGTCAGATCACATTTAGTTACCACTAGCTTGCTTGCTGATTGCCCAGTGGGCCACCATTTCTATAAACCCTTCAAGAACACATGAACTAGAACTGAATATGCATATTACATTATTTAAGAACAATACAGAAAGTTGGATGGCATCATTGTTGTTCATATTTTTTAGAAGGAATGGCCCACAAATAAACTGTTTTTTAAGAAGTGTAATATTTAATTTGTTCAGGACTAGAAGTTTAGACTTTGCTAAATGTCTACTTATAAATCTCTCTCTCTCTCTCAATCTCTCTCTCTCTTTCTTACTCTCTTAAACATGTGGGAGCTCATCCAGACAGGAAGAAGCATGGAAGTGGGAAGCATACAACTTTCTTGCCAGCTATCTTCCCATTTCTCCCTCAGCGCTGTTGTTGTTCTTGTAGTTGTTGTTGTGTGCCTTCAAGTCATTCTAACATAAAGCAACCCTAAGAAAACCTATTCCAGAGTTTTCTGTGTTTAAAAGTGTGGCCATTTCCACATTACACTGTTATAGTGCTATTATTCTCACAGCAGTAAAAAAAAATTAAATTAAAGCCCTTTCCACACTCGGTTATTAAGGTGGACCAGCGTGTCTTGCCACAGAGGTCTTCTGCACCTTGGAGTGGACTAGGTTTGGTTTATTTACCTTTATTCCACACGTAATTCCAACTAAATGTGCCCCCGTGTGGTGGTAAAGCGCACTATTTGAAAACCAGAAGAAATCAGTTTTCCAGTTTTCCAGATCGATCCAATTTATACTTTCACAGTGGTGCAGACACATACATTCGCGCCAATGCAAATTGGTGGTCAGGGGAGGGCCCATGGGAGGGGCCAGGGGGTAGTATGGACTTACGCACGTATGTACATATGCACATATGCAATGACGTACTAAACTACGCAAAAAAAAAAAAGGGCTAATCACAGCCAACGGGGCGGGGTGAGGGGAATAGTGGAAGTGGCCACAGCGGAGGCAGTGTGGATTCATGAACTCACACTCCTCTGAATCAGAACGGAACATATGAAGTAGCTGTGCGGAAGGAAATGAGGGAAAGTCCACCTTGTTTCAAGCCCCAAAAATCCAGTAAGAAATGGCACAAACCAATTCACCAGCCTCGTGAGGAAAGGGCCTAAGTGGGGAAGCTAGATCTTTTCTTTCTTAAACAAGAATATAACTGCAACTCAAATGAGATACAACTAGGTGCCACCTAGTGACTAAATTACATTATAGCATTATCCATACAATACCCTTTTTTCCCATGCTTTGTATTGTTCTTGGACACACACCCCACCATTACTTATTTTGCATAGCAAATTGCTTCTTCTCCTCTTTCCCTGAATTTTAAAAAAATAAAAATAAAATGATTTCTAGCTGCTTCTTGCAAGACAATGGCACTGTATTTCAATTATTTCAGAAAGTGTTGCAGGGCCAGGAAGTTAAGAGTCTGCTGGTCAATGGTAACCCAACCCGGGGTGGGGGACGTGCATTTGGAATACAGAAGACCTTCATGTAATAAGTATTGGTAGTAGCGTAATGGACCTGGGGCTCACAGAGTTGAAGCGGTAGGCCTTTTTACAAAGTAGAGGTTATGATGCCATCAGCCATTCCTCTTTATCTTCCCTGTTCCTCTGAGTTTATCTGCACTCCTCTAAGTGGCTGGGAATAAATAAATTTCTCCAGGATCAATATACTACTGCAAGTTATCCCCCATGTAGTACAAAGTATAGTTGTTTTAATAGGTATTCAAGACTTCGGTAATTACTGCACTACACTGTTGTAATGCTATTATTCCACTTTCAGTGGAATAACACTATAACAGTGTAGTGTGGAAATGGCCCATGACCAAGTTTGTAGCCTAAAATCAGTTGTTGCTCTCAGAATTGATCCAGTTGTTGTTCTCTGAGTCTCTTTTGTTTGGGAGTAAAAATTGGAACTAGACTTGTGAGGTCATTTCCAGACTACACTGTTATAGTGCTATTTTTCCATTTTCAACATCTTGTGGAATTCTGGGGTTTGTAGTTTACTGAGTCCAAAAAGCTCTCCGGCTGAGAATTCTAAAGGCCCATCCCTAAACTGGAAGCCCCAGAATTCCATAGGATGTTGAAAGTGGAATGATAGCACTATAACAGTGTAGTGTGGAAACGGCTATGGTGATGGAAATTACTTAAATTGGTTTGTTGTGATACAATATTTCTCCATAATTCTTGGGGAATGAAATTCCTGGAATATCATGAATTGGTGTTCAGATGGGTATTGTCATGATGAGTGCCTGTTCTTTGAAATTTACCCCTGCATCAATTCTTACAGGGATCCTTAGTCCCAGGTTTGATTCTGAAACAGCTTGGGATTGCCTTCCTTCCCTTACAACATACTCAATTCATATTGCAGAAAGAAACTGATTGTTCTGTAATGCTAAGAAGCAGCCACTAGGAAAGTTAATCCCATTTAAATACCCTACCAAAGGCTGAAACTGATTCCACGTGAAGCATCCAGACTCTCAGAAGTGCAACAACCATTGTGTGACCCTTCCTTAGACCAATATAGACTCAGGATCTCATTATCCTAAATGAAGCATCACATTGTTATTATATAAATATGAAGGTTGTGGGATTCATGGCACTGGTGTTTTCAAATGGTAGCATCTGCAGAGTCAGCTAGCTATTAACACCCCTGCATCTACAAAGGAGATTGCTGACACATGAATGGGATGCTTTGTCAGTCTGGCAGAAAATGTAGATGAAGTGCAGAGAAGTGAAGAACAGAGTATTCAAAGGGGCTCTTGATTGCCTTCTTTAAAATGCCAAGAACTTAAGCTGCCCTTTCTTATCTTCCTCTGCATGCATGTGACACTTTAGGAGGTCTGTCTTATTGTACTATAATTCAGCGATTGTTCACTCCATGCACTGCTCCTTCCCTCGCAAAAGGGCAGCATGAGATATATAATTCTGGTAATGAACAGCTGCATAATTTAGGGGTTGTTCAAGTACGAGGGCATGCTTCCCAATTTGTGTTTCCTTAGCAGATGCCAGGATTTCCTAAGCCTCTTTAGGGATGTGCTTTTTCCCACTACTTTCAATCCCACAATTGATAAGTGCAGGAATTTCTCAGAAAGTGAATGCAAACACATGAAAACTCTGCCTCACATTTCTGCTGACAATGATAGGCAGTGATAAGAAGAAGAAGAGGAGGAGGAGGAGGAGGAGGAGGAAAGAAAATATGTAAGCTAGACTTTGTTCTAAAAGCCAACAACAGCTAACTAATAATGATCTTTTTTTTCAAGCCATTCCTAAATCTCTGTTGCATGGTGTCATAGAATGAAGTGAATAAAACCAGTGCTAAACCTGTCTGCATTATGATTTATAAAGCATTATTTCATGCATTAATGATAGCACATATTTATTATTTATTTATTTCATTTCATTTCATTCCATGAATATATTACATTTCTCTCATAGTGGGACTCAAGGAGGCTCACAAAAAGAATCCGCTAAAAACAATACAGTTTTCAAACACAATTAAAATCATCCCATTATTTACTTGAATTCTACTTCTTGTTTTATCCAGTGCACTCAGTAATACAGAGGAGCAAGAGAAAAAGGGGAAAGGGGGGTGGTCATAGTCCTGTTCTTCTCAACCTCAACAAGAGCAATTGAAGGAATTGATCTATTGAGGATGCTAGTAAGTCAGTTAAATAGGTGGCCACTTCTCTCTCTTTGTAAATGTAGTATCTGCAGCCAGATCACATGATGGAATTCAGTTATATGTTAAGTTAAAACCTTCTGCTATCACGTTCGAGGATGAAAGTTCCTTCCTCTGTCATCTCTGTCCTCTTTCTTAGAGCCCAGCAGAAGACAGAGCAAGGTATGTCAGTAGACTAGCTGAAAGAGTTATTGGCTATCAGCTGACAGTGTCATCAGGAAGAGACACCTTTGTTGTAAGCTGGGTGTAATAAAGCACTTGAACAAGTGAGACCTGTGTTACCCTGTATTTAGGGGTGCTGGAAAGGACACCCAAATATCCAAATATTAACACAAATGGGAAATTCACTAGAACACATTTGCTGGCTAGGAGAGGCAGGGCAACCTTAGCGGGGGATCTTTTTAGCCCTGAGTTTACAGAGTCAGGTCAATGAGCCATACAATTTACAAAATAAACCAGCTAATGTTTTTACTGAAAAGCAACATATAAGACAACCAAACACACCACTAACTAAATAAGAAGTAGGAGAGGGAAATGAATTTTAGGAATAAATATACGACACCTGATCACGTAGTCCTGGACAGCTGAAGGAAAATGAGACTTAGTATTCCTTGGGAGCTCGCTATACAAACTGTCAGCAAAGCAGGATGAAATTCAAAATGCGGCTCACTCAACTATCAGAACTAGGGGTTTTTATAACAGAAATTGTGCCTGAGATTCATGTCATAAACTTTAAGAACAAAGTTAGCTTTGAAATGCACCAAAAGGCTTAGAAGTGGATCAACATCCGTGGTAGATCAATCAGATGGCCCAAGTCAGTCGATGGGCACCTTATTTATGGTCTTGTTATTTATGGGTGCAAATCAGGCACCTAGTGAAGTGAAGGAAGTAGATCCTCAGAACAACAATCAAGGCTTTAAGTGCCTGCCTGAAATCCTGTCATAAAACGGCTGCACCTTTTTTTGTGTCCTGGAGACCTTTTTTTTTATAAATGCATACGCCAGGGTGCCATGGAAAGGTCAAATTATTTGATATCACAAGGGGATATCTAGTACTATCAAAGTTTATGCTTAAATCACAGTTACACCTGTCCCCTTTTCCTGATCATACTTAGTGTTAGAAGCAGATAAATGTTGTACAAGCTATGCAAAACATTCAGAATATACAAGTTAAAAGTAAAACCAGTAGTTGTTAAAAACTGCAGATGCTCAGAAACAATGCAGTGGCAGTCAGTATGCCAGCTCCTCAGTGATAAATCTAGATGTGCAGGCAAGCAGTCTGACCATTCTTTAAGAAGATAACTTTTTTGGATTGCAAATCCCAGAATCTCTCAGTCAGGAGCCATGCTGATTGGGAAATTCTGAACATTATTGTTTGCTTTTTTTTTCCAAGTAACTTTTTCAAGCTCTGATCATTACAGTGCAAAGGAAGATACAAAGATGCAAAACTAGCATGTTTTACAAGTAACTCATTATTTACAGTGAGTTAATTCCATGCTCTAACCAAGGGAGATTAATACAGACACATTTCTTCGTAGGGACAGTAATGCAAGACATGACACTGAGTACGCGCAAAGTCTATCTTTCAAAGAGTCAGAAGAGGCGGTTAAGGGCCTTCAAGATGAAAGCCGCATTTCTCATGTTGAGGTCCCTAAAAATATTCTCCGACATTTTCCAACTAAAAGGTGTATTAAGGATTTGCTGTCAACTAAAGAGGTGAGAGGCTACTTTAGCTCAAATTCCTGTGGCCTTCTGAAAGTGCACCTACTGAGAAGATCTTGTGTATGTGGTCATAAATACACAGTTCAGACACCCTAAGGGGAAGAAGCCACATAAAACAAATAGGGCTAGAAAGGAAGCTGATCATTAATAGCATTCACTCACTTCTATTTGATTACATTCTTAGATAGACTTGTTTCCAATTTGTTCTGCTATTGGAGGTTTAAGTTGGTATACAGCATTTAACACAGTAAAAGACAACTACCATTTCCTTCACAAGAACCTCTGCATAAACAATAAATAAATAAATAAAGGAGTATTTCATTCAAATGGTAAATAACAAGCATAAGAGAGAGATGACAAACTGAAAAGGACCATAAATTGTCTGCAAAGTGGCAAGCTGCTCTGGTTCAATGACAACCTGAAATACTTTCTGGTAGTTTTTGGCATATCGCCATTTGTCACACTTAGACAGCTATAGCCTATGGTATTTAATTAATATCAGAGGGGGATACAGTCTTTCTTTTTCTTTCTTTCTTTCTTTCTTTCTTTCTTTCTTTCTTTTGAGAGAACAACAAAACTCAGCCATAGAAATTCTGCAGAAAAGGTAGCTATGCCAGATTTCAAGCTACTTTAAAAAAAAGAGGAGAGAAAGGTAAGATAGTTACAAAAAAAGAAAGAAGAAAGGCTATACCACTTAACTTGCATCACATTCCACTGGTCATTATTCACCTTGGGTCATCTTCTATGCAGTGTTTACAGCCTCTGTAATTTTTATTCCAGACAACAGCTTTGCGGGCAAGTTGAATCCCTCCAGTTGTAAATCATGCAAACAGCCAGTAGTCATATTATGTTGCTATGAAAAGCACCAGAGAATGTGCTTTTGGAAATACCCATTCATTCCCCAAATATGCTCCCCCCCTCTCTCTCTCCCTCCTTCCCTCCCTTCCTCCTTACCTCCCTCTCTTTGAGAAATAAACAGTGTTTTCAATTTGAAAGTAAGGTGCAAGTCGTTTAATTTGAAATAAGCACAACCCTCATGGATCAATATGAGTTTCTGACATTATTATATAAATCTATCAATCACAGCATACTACTAACTCTCTCTCTCTCTCTCACTCTCTCACTCTCTCTCTCTCTTTCTCGGGATGTATGTGCGCATGTGCATGTGTGTGTTTTGTGCATGTCTATGACACAGTTTGGGCTATAAGAGTCAGATTTCTAAACACTTCTATTAGTAAGATTTTTTTCACTAACTTCAGCTTTTTCCTCTTTAAGAACATAAGAAGAAATGGACAATATCATACCACAGGCTTATCTAACTGAGCACCCTGTTTCCCAGTGTCGCCAACTAGGTGTCCATTGGAAGCCCACAGGTGGGACTTGAGGCCAGTCTGGTTCTCCACCACAAATAGTATTGACAGGAATGCTGTCTCTGATCCTGAAGGTAATGTAAAGCCAACATGATTAGTACACTTTGGCCCTTTTCGTACGGGCCTTTTCTCGCGCACAGCCCCGTGAGCCTCGCGGGAGTGGGAGCGTCACTCCGCACGACGCACTCCCACTTCCGCCGGGCTCACGGGGCTGAAGCGGCGCGAGCGCGGGTTTTTTGATTTTCGTTTCGAAGTGAAAATCACCCGCGCTCGCGCAAAGCTCCCGGCGCCCGCGCGCACTTACCTCTTGTACGGAGCGTCAGGAGCCGGCTGGGTCACGCTTCCTTCCCTCCGCCCCTGCGGAAGGAAGGGACGGGGCGGGGTGCTAGCACGACGGACGCGACATGTCCTGCTTCGCGCACGCGCGGGGCAGACGGACACAACAAGCGCCTTTCTTGCATGCGCGGGGGGGATGGAGGGGACAGGCTCCTTTCTCGCGTGTACGGGGGGGATGTAGGGGACAGGCTCCTTTCTCGCGCACGCGGGGGGGGAATGGATGGACGCGCGAGCCGCCTCCGCCTCCGGGAGGCTGCCGCTTCCCCGCTCGTTCCTTCGCCTGTGGAAGGAAGGAGGGGGAAGCGGCAGCCTCCTGGAGAAGGCTTCTTGCGCGAGCCGCCCTCCTCCGTCGCGCGAGCGCTGGCGCTGCGAAAAGGGCCTTTGATAGCTTTATCCTCCAGGGCTTTATTCATTCAATCATTTCATTTATATCGTCCCTTTCCTCACAAAAAGCCCAAAATGACTAACAACTTGGATAAAAACACAATGTAAAACATGTACCATAAAGAAAGAAAGAAAAAGAAAGAGAGAGAGAGAGAGAGAGAGAGAGAGAGAAAGAAGAAAGAAAGAAAGAAAGAAAGAAATTACAGTCCTCCCTCCACATTCATGGGTTTAACCTTTACCAACTTGATTGTTTGCAAGGCGCCAACTTGCCTCCTCTCCATTCCCCCTCTCCCATTCACCTGCCTTTTGCAGATGTGTCTGTCTTCCTTCCATCGACCTGAACAAAAAGCAAGTGAATAGCAGGGGCAACCCCATGTGCATGCCTTCTCCCATCATGTCACTACCCACTCCCATTCACTTGCTGATCACACAGGCACCTGGAAGGCAGGATGCCCAGCAGATACATAAGTGAATGGGGAGAGGTGCATACACATGCCTTCTCAGGGTGCGTGGCTGCCCCTCCCATTTGCTTGTCTACTGTATGGGCACCTGGAAGTGTTACCATGGTTCTGACATGATAGCATCAGATATCTCTTGATATCAAACTTATTGGGCCTTTACTTGACCTTTCTCTGCCAGCCTGCTCCACGTGTTTGCAAGGGCCACCAGACAAGCATGTAAACAGGCGCGGCCGTTAATGCTTGGACATTCCAATCCCCATTTAGGCAGGCAGATTAATGCCACTCCGTTGCTTCAGGAAACATTTCTTGCAGACACACCTTGCTTAAGCGCGACTTTACACAAAGACGCACGGCCGAGAGCCGACACTTTCTTTATGCTGAGCCATCTGCATACTGGCTACACTATTGTTATCCAGTGCTAAGCTACTCATGTAAAACCTGACCTTTTCCAGCGCTTTTGTCCTGCTCCAAATTTCCTTTGTTCTCACCGAGCATGGCATAGCCTGTAGGCACAATTCACCCTATAAAAAGTCCCCGATTCCGAGTCCTCCTCGGATTGCTCCTGAGTTTCATCCAGCCTTGCTGTCGGTTTGTCCAACGAGTCACCCCCTCAGCGAACCGTGCTGAGCTTTCTTCCCTGCAATTCTCTGTTGTCTCCAGGACTACGAGAAAAGGTGTTGTATCACCCATTCCCCAAAAAACTCTTATTTCTAATTTCCTAGTAAGCTGTGTGCTTGTGGTGTCTTTTCTGTTGTTTGTCCTTTAATAAAACTATCATTTTTACTATTTTAAAACCTTGCCTGACTGCTTTTCTGACCTGATGCTGTATGCATAAGGTTAAAAGATCCCAGCTAAAGTTACCCTGCCTCTCGCTAGCTTAAGAGGGTGCTCGAGTTAATTTCCCCATCTAATTTCCCCCCCTCCTGGGACCCCCACAATACAGGGTAACAGAAGGAAGGCAGTGCACCCAGGCAAAATACAAGTGAATGGGAGGGGGAGTGCTCATTTGGGCTGGGGGGGATTATTCACAGTCCTTCGACTTTCATGAGGCTTCTGTACTCTGAACCCTCATGAAAGCCAAGGGGCCACTGTATCTAATTCCCTTTTGAGGTCATCTAATTTGACAGACATCATCACATCACAAGGTAACAAATTCCATACCCTAGTGTCATTCTACAAGCACTTTCTGTGGCTCAGGATGTTCACCAGCCTGTATCTTGCAAGAAACTGGATTCCTTGTTTTTGCTTCAAGACTGTATTTAATAAGACAAGTTATAATGGAATATCTTGATTTTTTTCTTTAAAAAGAGATTGAGACAACTCATTAGATTGATAATAGATAACTAAAAAGTCAACCAGAGGGAAAGATAATGTTCCATGAACTGGATAATTGTTTCTTAATAACGTAACTTATATATGACAACAGTTGTATGTGAACAACTAAATATGAAAATATCTCTGTTTTAGTAGTACCAAAAAATGAATTTGGTCTTACATTTTAGTAATGTTGTTCTCCTCTAAATTCTGTTTTGTAGGATGGTTGGAATGCTTACAAGAAATATAAATTGGAAAAAAAATGATAAAATAGCATTTCTTTTTTCATAGGAAATTTTAGAGAGCACAGAAGAAAGATAGGAACCATATGACCCTCCAGATATGTTGAAATACAACTCCTAGCATTCCTCAGTCATTGTTTATGGTGACCAGGGCCTCTGGGGAGTTTCAGCCCAATACAATTCCTACCCAGGGTGTAAATCATTGTTGCTGGCATCATCATACCCAACTAATGGCCTAGCCAGGGGCATCTGGCTGGTCAGTGTTTGAGACAGAATGCTGGATAAGTTGGAATCTCATTCTGACCCAGCCAGGCAATTTCTTATGTCCTTGTGAAACTTGTCTTCTGAGTAAGTCCTATTGTCAAAATAAATGGGAGTTGCACACGAGAACAATTGTGCTCTTAGCGTGACCTGCAGTCATTTGTTCTGTCTAGGTGTTTTTACTATTAGATATCAGACTGATTGACAATGACAGCAGTACCCTGGGGAACCCATTATTGCACAATTTCAAAAAAAGGGGGAAAAAGGCTGTCTTTCCCTCAGCAGAAATTGCTCAATGCAATAGCAAAGGAACTGATTGTATCCTACTCATATTTCTAAAACTGGGGAAAAATCACTCTACATCTAGTTTTATCCAGAGGGTTGGTTATTGGTCACTTTGGTCACTTATAATTTGCTACTTAAGTAGAGGTTTAAAAAAAAAAAAGAATTTCTTTTTTTCCTCAAGAAGTTTCTACCAGTCTTAAAGACATATTTGAGCATTCAACATCTAGTCATTGCTACCCTGAGCTGCACACACACACAAGCTGTTTCTAGCTAAATCTTACTCAGCTGTCATCTTTTGGTCTTTTATAGTGCAGGTCTGTTATCAGAAAGTGGCTTGCAAAAAGCACAGGCTTTTGACAACAGGGAAGTATAACATGCTAATTTATTACTTCCGAAAATATACCCTTGTGGAATAGGCTGTGCTTTGAAAGTACCTCTCTTCTTGTCTCTTCCCCCACCCCTTCTTGATATACTCTCCAAATGCCTCTTTCTCTACTTCCCTGGTGTCTCATCAGGCTTCTACAGATCATGAGCTGTTAAAGATAATTCTTTTGAAAGGCTCCCTGTTACTTCTGGACCTTTCTTGAAAAGTGTAATGTTACTGCTTGCAACAAAGGCAGGGCTGTGGTAATGTGCACTGAATTAAATGGAAGAGAATTACTCAGAGGATTTTGCAGAGGGATTAATATCTTATCCCAGGGAAGACATTTGAACAAACTGTGCATGGAGATGAATTAAAAAGATGTTCAAACCACTATTTTCTTTGCCAGAGTTGTCCAAAGGTCAAATACATCTAAAACTGTAATGATAATGAAAATGTAAGGATTAAAAAAGAGAAAGAAGAAATATCAGCCATACCTGGCAGTTGCTATTGGGACATTTTCCCTGTTGGTCTAAAGGAGAGATAATTATAAAATTAAAGACTTGTTCCAGGAGGTGTGCCTTGTTGTATGTGCACTTCATTTTCAGTGTTACTCCTTTTTTTTCTTTTTTAAAAAAGTAATGAAGCAATGAGTTGAACAAATAGAGGGCCAGCTTTATTTCTGTGTTTACATTGATTGCTTTTCTTTCTAGTGTGTGTTATGTGAATAGCTACCGGGAATTAGTATGTGAGTTAGCACACCCCACAGCAGCACAGAAACCTCCACCTCTCTTAAATGACACTGTTCACTTCTTACAGGGTTGACTTTTTATGAGTAATCCAATCTAGCAATTAAAAAAGGCAAAAAAAGCAAGGGGGAAAAAAAGCCCAAGAACTTACTTCCTGCCAGACATTAGGATCACCAGTCCTGGAAACTCTGGCACGAAACTGCCACCCTGCTATTTGTGGCATAAATGAGATCATCATCAGTTACAGCAGTGTATGCATTTTGATGAAACTTGTGTGGAGAGGAATCAGCTAACTCCTTGTGCAATGTTGCCCTCCTCAGCGGAACATAATGTGATGGCATCTCACTGTCAATTACTGGCCAAGAAACCAAAAATGCACGCAACCCCATCTAGCTGCATTGTTGTTGGATTTCTATTTCTGTGTCATTTCCACTCAGAAGAAGATAAGTGTTAAAGAACTCAGTGGGGTCTGCTTTTGCATAAACATATACAACACAGGACTATATGTAGTAAGAAAAGATGGAATGTCTAAGTGAGCTTCTCCCAAGCTAATATCATCCATATGTTTTGTTTGTCAGTTCCTTAACCAGCATTGCTAATCCCAGGAACTGTAACCCAAAATATCTGGAAAGCGCCACTTATGCAAAGCCTGGTCTCTACCCAAAGTACCTAACATTGACCTTGACTTTGTTTGAAACTGCCAGAAAAGAAGGAAAAGTGTATTCTACAAGCTAGCTTGTTTCGCTGGCCATGACATTTTTCAGAAAAATTTGAGAACTATAAAAATGAGCATGTCTTTCTGGTAATAATCACTAAGTAAGCTCCCACAAAGAACTACAATTCCCCGAGGATTGTGGATAGGACTTCTGGGTGTAGATATGCTCAGTTATCAACTATTGATGCCTTTCTCAGCTCACTTCCAATTCTAATGGCCCACTTTTATTTATATGCATACAAAATGTTTTAAAATATTTTGTTTCACAACAGAGGGTTGCATTATTTTATTTTATTTTTAAATCTCACTATTGTCAGATTCATAGTGTCTCTAGCTGACTGCAACTCCTAAATGAAATTGATGTTGGCTTGTACAATTCCTTATGAATATTTGGTAATTTATTGCTAGGTCAAAATAGCCTGAAACTCTTAAATGACTGACTATCCATTAAACAGTAATTATGACCTAATGTCCAGACCAAATCAATACAAATGTACATAGCTGCTGTAAAACAGCTTTTTCTAACCAGAGAGAATTATCTACCATTTTACAGTCTGAAAGAACTAACCAATTAAACAGTGGGTAAGGTCAAATTTTATTGATTGTAGATTCAATGAAATCTCTTGTGTTGCTTCCCCCTACCACAATCCCTTGTAATTGTAGCATGATTTCCTTAAAACACTTTTTATTTTATTATTTCCAGAGGCTGTACTTCTATAGCAATAGAGTATGAGCGGTCTTGGAACAACATAATGATTCATTGACATAAAGATCAATAATACAGTACTATAAAACCTTGGAGCTGGAGAAAAAAGCAAGGGCAGGGAGAATAAAACCATTTATGGCTAAACTGATATAGTATTTTTAAAAGGATTTGCAACTCTTAGCTGAAGTATATATATCAGTGAGAATGAAAGTTTTATGCATGACAATTGCAAACAAAAATTGGCTGGCTCCTGTACATGTTTATCACTTGATATCAATTCATACCACTTCCCAATATCAGTTAGATGTCATTGGGGCAGTGAGTTCGCTCTACATCATGGTCCTAACTTTTTTTTAAAAAAATATTTATTTTAAATTTTGATTAATATACAACCTAAGAACAAAAACCAGAGTAGAAAGGAAAAATCAAATATATCAAGAACAAAAATCCACTCTCAGGAAAGCACTCAGCCAGAATCCTGAATGACATGTTGGAAGCTCTGATGGTGATGAAGTACATCATTGACGTAATCAATAAAAGGAAGACATTTTTTTCAAAGTTGTCTTTTGTGATATATCCTTTTGTTATCCACTCATTTTGTGTAAGCTTTTCCATTAGCCATGTGTCCCGGATCCTTTTCCACCATCTTTCAATGGAAAAATTGCCTGTTTTCCAATTGGAAGTGATTTCAATCTTGCTTTTAGGAGAAGAAAGTTAATGAGGTCCTTGTGGTGCAACTGTTTACATTGTGAGTCATATATTGAAAGGAACTGAAGAGTAGGACAATGATCAACAGTTTGATTTGTAATAGTACTGACAGTTTTCAAAACCTCAGACCAAAATTGAGCTACAGCAGGGCAGGATAACCATGTCTGAAGGTAGATGCCCTTAGAGATACATCCCCTCCAACAGCTGAGTGATATGTTTTTTGTGATGTGACTCAACTGAACAGGTGTAAGATACCACTTATGAATCAATTTGAGGGTATATTCTTTAAATTTAGTCAAGCAGGATTTGTATGAGAGTGATGTCTAAATTTTCAACCAATTCATATCATATATCTGAGCCCCAAGGTCAACTTCCCAGCCTGATTTACTATTAAGACCTCAGACACAGGCCTCATCAGTTAATCATTTACTAATTTGTGATGCCAACCCTTTCAGGGACAGGTCCTTTAAGACACATATATTTTCAAATAAAGTCAAGGTGCATGGAAGTTCCCCTGTATGGATCAGTCTAGCAGTGAAATTAAGTATTTGATACAGGAGGAACCATGTAGAGGTCTCAGGGGATAACATCTGTATCAGCTCATTTCAGGATTTTGGCCTAGAGTTGTGAAATAGGTCATGAGTAGTAAACAACCCCTTGTCCTTCCAGTCTCTGAATCAGGAAAATTTTTCAGGGCTATAGAAATTTTGATGTAGAAGAAAAGATCTGATTGGAGATGGATAAGGTGCAAGAACATGTTGCCATTTTTTCCATGTCAGTAGCATGTTTGAGACCTTTTTGAAGTCTCTGTTGGTAAACTGAGAGAATGTAATTCTTAGTCCTTCAGAAAAATCATGTTCTAATTCTAATCTTACCCACTTACTGGAATTAACATTTCTAATTAACTAAGCAAGTTGGGAGATCTGAAAAGCTTCAAAATATAACTGTATGTTTGGAATCACAAGACCACCATTCTGAGATTGTGAATATTTAACTATCTGTGAAAAATGAGGCCTCTTGATGTCAAAGACAAAGTTGTTGCTCATGGTTTGCCAATTTTTGAAGCATGAAGGCAAAATAGTTAGTGGGATAGTTTGAAATAAAAAGAAGAGTTTTGGAACAGGGAATATTGTTACTAATGCAATTTTACCCAACCAGGAGAGGGTGAAAGTTTTCCAATGGCTAAGTTTGGTCTTAATCCATTTGGTTAATGGTTTATACTTTCTGTACAACATTTGAGACTTATTTTGTTAGCAAAATGCCTAAATACTGAAAAACAGATGGACATAGTTGTAAATTCATTAGTTTCTGTCATTTCTGTTGGCAATTAAATGAGCATTGAAACCGAGCAGCTTAGATTTATGAAAATTTGCATGCTGATGACACTCTGCTCTTTCTTGTAGAAGCAGACTCTTCTCTTCCAGTTCTTTCTAACCTTCTCAACTCTTTTGGTAATTGCCATGGTTCCTGACTTTAAAGGAAGTATACATCATACTGAACCTAATTTAAAGATAGGATTCTGAACATAAGACAGTTTCTTTAAAGTTCAGCCTAAGCTGCAAAACAGATTAACTTCCCACCAACATGGAAGCCAATTGCTTTTGCTATCCAACAAAATGATTTGATTGGAATCAGTCCACAGAGCTGCCAGTCATTACTTGTATACCATTGCCATGCTGATGATAAAAGCTGCAAAGGGGAAGTTAAAAAATGGTTCTCTTCTATCGGAAAACCATAGTAAGACTTGAGTGGCATATGGGCCTTCATGGATTTTTGTTGTTGTTATGTGCCTTCAAGTTGACTCCAACTTATGCTGATTCTCTCCTAAGTTTTTCTTGGCTAGTTTTATTCAAAGGGAGCTTGCCATCAGTTTGATCTAAGTCTGAGGGAATGTGACATCTCTAAGATTCCCATGGCTGAGTGGAGATTTAAACCTTGACATCCCAGAGTCCAACACTCAAAGCAGTATAACACAGTTGCTCAGAGGAAATGTGGCCCTTAACAGGAAAAAAAAAGACTCCTCCTTCAGTAATACATTTTCATCTGCATAAATATACTCATCTACTTGCATGAGCAAGATTCTGTTCTGTATTATCTCTATTCACAAAATGAGGGGAGCCACTAGGGATAACTAGGTTAGCCACTATGGGCTGAGGGATAGGCTGAGGTTTGGTGTACATATTTATAGAATGTATTAAGGAAAATCACTAAATTATCTCATGCAGAGAACCCACTGGGAATTTACATACTTCACATTCCAGATTATCTTCAGTCCATGTCATATTAGCTGTATTTGTAGGCAAGCAGAATAACTTTCAAAAGGTATTTCTCTCAGTCTGGTTATGTATTCTGTTACTGTTTTGTCCAACACCCCCAAGGCATTTTTTCTTTTCCTCAAGATCACCACAAACCATTACTTTATATCATATTTCTGAGTGCTAACAGAATTAGTCTCAGACTCATATGCCTGTTCCTCTAGCTGCAGGTAGATGATTTGCTGTCAAATTTTTATCTGTCCGTCTCCAGAAAGTAAGTAAGCATACAAATGGAAATACCAAGCTTTTGGAAAAATGCCAACTGGCGCAAATTTAATAAACTCAGTGACTCAATGTTGTGAATAGGAGGGAAAAAATTGGGCAAAAAAAGAAAATCTGCTTATTCAAATCCAGTGGCACATCTGATTGTCACACTGAAGACTGAAACAAAATATTTATCTTAGTTAATAGCTCCAAGGTTGCTTGCCATTTTCTCTCTTATCCTAACTCACAGACTGGCATGTGCATCTGAAATTTGTGTTAAGCACTTCCTGCCCATATAAAGCTGCTTTCAGTCACGGAATATCTGATAAATTTTGAACTATTAATTGAATAGATTGTATCTCAAGCACACAATGGCCATAATCCACTTTTTAAAATATGCAACATAAAACTATATTTATTTGGCTTCCAGCTACCAGCTTTTATATACAAAATTTAAATCTCTTATTATTAAATAAAATAGGCATATTGGTATATACTTCTTCACTGATATAGTAAGTATAGAACATATTGTACACTTTCATATGTCTTCTGTTACAGTATTCAGAATTCCATGAATTATTGGTACCATCAGCACCAACCCAATCCTGCCTGTCAACTATGGTAAGGCCACTTACCAGTCATCTTTGTTTGTCTCTCTTGTGCAGGCAGCTTGAAGTTAGGAACATGAGTAGTAAGGACAATGATTTAGCACAGCAAATGCAAAAGAACAGTCAGTAGTCAAGTTAATTGATCATGTTTTCAAAAGAAATTTTGTCTTGATCTTAAGCCATTTCTGCACTACACTGTTATACTGCTGTTATTCCACTTTCAACATCCTATGGAATCCTGGGATCTGAAATTTAGGGAGGGGCATTTAGAATTCTGAGCAAGAGAGCTCTTTGGCCTCAGTAAGCTACAAACTCCAAAATTTCATAGAATGTTGAAAGTGGAATAATAGTACTGCAACAGTGTAGTGCAAAAATGGCCTCAATTTTCATCTTGGCCTGTATGCATTATGTGGGTCTAAAAGTAAAAGAAAACACTGTGTTTCTTATATGCTTTCTTGACATTACGGTTTGCCCGATTCATTTATCTGTCATTGCTTCCCATCTGCAAAATAGAGAAATATTTTCTAGAATGTCTTCTAAATAACTGATTCATTAACAGAGTTTTGCATGGAAATCTTAAGCTTCTGAGGTCTGTGGCCTGCAGCTGGGCTTAATTGTTTGAGCTATCTATTTTTGCATGCAGTATTTGCTTTCATTTTACTTACTACCATTTGGTGGACAGATTTATATTGCAAAGAAATGACCAATGCACACACACAAACACTAAAAAGTAATTTTGAAATTTAGGGGAGCATTCAAATAAAGAGCTATGAAGCAAAATAAAGAACACACACAAACACACCAGACACCTTCATCAATTTGCAGATTCTAGTGAAAATGTTCCATATCCTCACTTGTGCATTAGAGTTTTACACATGTGCAGGAGCCAACAAAGGAAAATTGTGGAAAACAAGGTTTTGTGCAGGTAAGCCTGATTTTAAATTTCAAACTTCAGTATGGATGTCCATGAAAGCCCCTCTTCATATGAAAAACCGAAGCACAACATCTATTCCACTTAGAGATATACCTCCGAATCAGGATTACAGTGTGGATTTCAGTGACTTGGTGTATAAGTATATGTTTGCATACCTGTTTGCTGCTTCTTAACTCTTTCAGAATACCCATAGACAAAATAATTTTCTTGTCCACAACAGTGCTGCACAGATGTGTGCAAATGGTCAAGGCCAGGTGTGAGTATATAGGAAAGCAAGGGATAGGTTTTCTATACACCAAATTCATACTTTTTGCTTGTACTCCAATTTTTTGTCTGACTTGAAAATGTTAAGGAACATTCATGAATTTATTGTCCATTTATTGTCACAATTTATTGTGAAAGAACAAGACATGTCATTTATTGCATTCCACTGAAAACCATGTCACCTGCAGCAATATTTTTTGTGCATTTTAGTGAGAGCAAAAAATGTCACTATGTTTTTCATTGTTTTACGCACAAAAAACTTCTATGTTATGCAGAAAATTGTATTTTGTGCGTATAACTTTCTTCCCAAACTCTCCCCCACAGTTTATGAAAAAATGAAATTTTCAAAGTATTCTCCAAATGTGAAAAAAAAATCAGTGGGAAGTACCTACAAACTGTTTTAATCTTGCCATATGAGGAGAAAAGTTTTGATTTTTTTTAAAAAAAGAATTATCACAAGCAAGAATGACATAAGCAAATATTAACACACCTATTTCAAATTCACTGTTAGTGATGGTGTCTCACATTGCTGGATTCAGTTGGTGAATTATGCACCCAGCAGAGTAAGGTGGATCAGTAAGAATATGATGAGATATATCAAGGAAGAAAGGCACAGAAGGACCAACTATCAGTAGAAAGAATTGTAATAATTGGAGAAAAGGTCATGTAATGAGAGGAATTCTGTTTCATTCAATTATACAATCTGGGCTATCACTATAATTATGTGTATATTAAGACACCACATTCTGTAACTGTGAAACTGTTCCTCCTATTTTGACATTATCATTAGTATCATCATTGGAGCAATTGCTATGGTGCCTTATTTTTTTCAATGGAGGTTCAGCAAGAGTAACATTCCTGGTATACAATTATAGCGGTTAGAAACATTGTTAAATAGGAATGCATTCTTAACCAAGTCTGTCTGTGTCTTTGTGCCAGTGCCAACTTCACAGTCAGAGAATCTATTCATTTCAATCTATCCTGAGGCATTTACAAATGATATAGTCCAAATAATCATGGCTTGATAAGTAAAAGAACACTTGCATCTGTGACATGTTCATTTTGCTCTTCTCCAGAGCAGAATTTCTACTGCCATTCATGTCTCATGCCTCATAGTGATAGGTCACACATGAGCACATTGTGATAAGATATCTCACAATTATGCATGATTGTAGGAATGGTTCAGGAATTTGCTTGAGTTACATTTTGAAGTAGAGTTGAATGAGAATTTTATTTCAGATCATTTTTTTATCAGAATTTACTAAAATATGAAAACTTCAATTGTAGCAGAAATCAAAAGTTGTGCATTCCGCTTTAGAAGGGAACGGACCTGATATATACCACTGCAATTAATGTGTAGATCAGGATGTACTTACTCTTTTCCAATTTTAATGATGCATTACTTGACACAAAGAACCATGCCTTAATGCATATATTAGGAGTATAAAATGCAGGTTTTGGGATAAAACACTTTAGGCATGTTGTTAGACAAAGTTTAAAAATGCATATTTCATATCTTAAATATGATTTTTGTGCTTTTTAAAAATGAGATATGAATGTAAAAGTGGGACACAATGGACTAATGAGTAAACACACACACATACACACACACAGTATATTGTCACACATGGAACAGAAAGAGGTGTCTCAACATCTCTACCCAGATGTATAAGTATGTTCATGTTTAATAGGGAGTAAACCCTATTAAATTCAGCGGTATTAGCTTTTGAAAGGACATATGTAACTGCATTAAATGGGCTTGAAAACTCAAAGTTATTTTTTTTAAAAAAAAAACAGGCTATTTGGCTCTGGTGTACTTGGGGATGAAAGAAGAAACATTCTCTAATATCAAGAAGAAGATTTTTTGTCTTTTTCTTAGTTTCTATCCCGCCTTTACACTTTCATAAATGCCAAGGTCACATTAACTTATCATTCTTTATTTTGGGGATTAGCACTTGGCCAGTTTAGCTCAGAAATACCCTCAAGACAGCTCTCAATATATAAAATCAACAAAATACCACCCAAGAAAAAAAATGAATAAAAACTATATTTAAATCTACATCAATGAAAATCTGTAGCAATTAAAAATGTCCAGTTAAACAGTATATTCTCAAAATGACAAGTTTTGGAATGTGCCTTCTTATTTAAAGGCAACTGACTAACTAGCTATGTTTGGTCAACAAAAGGTAACCAACTGATATATGTTAACCAGATGTCAGGCCCAATGGATACATAGGAATATCACAACGTAAATTGCTGTGCAAAATAGTTTAAATTCATAATCTAAGTGTCCTCATATAGCAGACTGGCACTTGGAAAAGAAAATGGAAAAATGGAAAATGGAAAAGAAAATGCTTGCAAGTGTTTGTTGATGGGGAGGGGAGTGAGATTCCAAGGACTGCAGACTCCAGAACTGATGAGGAAAAAAAATCACTTCTAAGTTAGTTCATGCCAATCTTTTTGGATGAATATTTCACTACATTGCACATGAAGAAGGATTGCAGTGACAAACATACAGCCTTTGTGCCTTCTTTACACATGAAAACTATATGGAAACCATGTTGCTCAAGGTGTTGTTGTTGTTGTTGTTGTTGCTGTTGTTGTGTGCCTTCAAGTAATTTCTGACTTATACAGACTCTAAGGCAAATCTCCCATGAGGTTTTCTTGGGGCTGAATATGTGTGATGTGCCCAATGTCACCTAGTGGGTTTCCATGGCTGAGCAGGGAATCAAATCCTGATCTCCAAGGTCATAGTCCAACTCTCAAACACTACAGCACACTGGCTCTGTCATAATTCATCTGCCTTTCTGGATCATCCCTGAATCCCAGATGTGTTGCCATAAACGGTAAGCTCATATTTTCCAGCATTTCACAGATGAAAATGAGACACATGTGGTTGAGCAACATCAAAATGTGGTCAAAAGGGTATTGTGAAGCAACCAGAGGGCTATCACACTATCAGTGAGGAAGAATGCATAAAGCTGCTATTTTAAGCAAAGAAATGTTGGAATTTATGTATTGAATTTAGGAGAGCCTTTAAAAAAAAAGAAGGAATAACCTCTCAATACCATAAATACGACACTATATGTTTGTGTATATAGTATATTTAATAATAAATTTAATATTACATAAAACAATATTATAAAATCAAAATGCCTTTATCAGATCTACTCAAAAGTACAGATTTCTCTCATCCCATGATCACTTCATGAGTTCTGTGCTCACACTCCTGCTCTCTGCTGAATGTCTAATCCCAGCTTCCCTCATAATATTCATAGGGCCAGTTGCACCTCTCAGTCTAGCCTACTTTAGAGAGTTGCGGGTTGGGAAAAAAGATGGGGGTGGGGTGGGGAAAATATTGTATAAAAGTGTTAGATCCTGTGAAGGAATGGAAATTAGTTAAGAATGATACAGTTGAAGCAACCATGATCATTATACATACATTCATGCTTTCCAGTGGCTTTTTGGAATGTCTCAGATTCAATTCTCAAGCTCTTTAGGTGGAAGAATGTCCTGTTTGAATGCATTGGGCTTACTTTTGAGTAGAAGAAAAATTGAGTTTAAGAAAAATGGAATATTGCTCTGCAGAAGATTCACTCAAAGGAAATAGCCAGTAAATTTCTACCAATGTTTGAGCTCTAATATTTTCTTCCCCATTATTTTGTAAAGCCCTGGCATATAGACATACAAACAGGATTAGTAAATCAAAAGGAAGGGGGACAGACAAAAGAAAACCAGTAAAACTAAACCTTAAACAATAAAGATTATATAAATTTCAAAAACAAACAAAGCAAATCAATCCATTCAGCTTTGGTCAGGCCTCACCTTGAATAGTGAACTCAAAAGTGTATTCTGGGCAATAGAGCTCAAAAAAGATGCTGCCAAGCTCAAAGGAGGGTAGCCAAAATGGCAAAAGGTGTGGAAACCAAACTCTGTGAAGAATACTCTTGGGAGCTGGGTATGTTAAGCTTTGAGAAGAGAAAATTGGGAGTGATATGATAGCACTATTTCCATATTTGGAGGGATGTCAAATAAATTATGGAACAAGCTTTTTGTCTGCTGTTCCACCATCTAGAACACAAACCATCTTAAAAAAAAAAAGGAGTGGGGGTTCTATCTAAACCTTAGGAAGAACTTCTTCATTGCAAGAGCTGTTCAACAAGGGCTAGAATTACTTGAAGGTTGATGGTCTCCCTATCTTTGGAAGTCTTTAAATGGAAGTTGGAGGGTCCTCTTTCAGGAGTGTTGTAGCTATGCATGTCTGCATGACAGAGGTTTGGAACAGTCTACGTGTCATAGAACCATCTACGTGATTGTATGATTCTATGACTCTAAATTAGAACTGAGAAGTGAAGAAAAATATTTTCAGTAAAGCTTTTCTACAAAAGTTATCAGAGATGGTTTACATGTGTCTATGGGAAAGATAAAGAGGACAAAGAGAAAGTTTCAGTGGTTAACAAAAAGAACTTAATAGTAGAATAATTAAGCAAATCATTTCAGCTTCTGTATATATTAAATATGATGTGAGACTAATCATTGATGGAAAAGTGGGATTATAACTTTTTTTTTTTTAAAAAAAAAAGTCCTTTCCACATTTCATATAATACAACTTGGTTGGCTAGCAGTTAAATTTTCACTTCAAATCTTGCAGTGTGATACGGTATTTATCACACCTCAGGATCTTTAGGGATAGAAGACTGTGTGGCACAGTTCTTTCTTCTTTCAGGGCAGAAGAGGTAAAGAGAAAAGAAATGGCAGCTAAAAGGATGACATGGCTCCTCCCCTGTCATTTTATCCATCCGGAAGCAATTACACCATTCTGTCTATTGGTAAAGCCACATGTGATAAAACTTGTTTGTGGCAGTGTCTGGCAATTCTGTATAGAAGACAATGTTGGTGAGAAGATCAATGTCTACTAATCTAAAATGGCAGTGGACATATATTTAACACTCTCTACCCCTTAGCATTCATTGCCTTCACTTGTTTTACTACTTTTACCTTATATTTTGCCTTTATACTGGTAAGCTCCAGACTTTGCAAACATATAATATACATTCCTCATTTGAAGCACATTTCATATATCTCTAATATATGAACCTTGTCTTTTCAGTAGATATGCTTTATTGTAATACTTGAACTGGAAAGTTCAAGAGGTTTGTAATTATACAGTCTTGGGACGATGGGGAAAAACCTATTGGTTGTGTAACTTATGCAAAAAAACAAAACAAAACCTCACTACCCACTCCTCACATTAATCAGCAGTGCACTGAGAGCAGGACATAATTAATTGTAATTCTAATTAAAATTAAAATGCAGCCTAATATAGGCAACATAATTGAATTGCTTACAAAAATTAAAAGTTTAATTTTAACATTAAAGAGTGACAACAGAGCATGTTAATTTTCAGCATGACTGTATTTAGTGTGAGGGTAATGTTAAGAACATTCATGTGAGCAAACTGCTGATTAAAGAAAACTGGTGTTTAAATTAATTGGAAAAGTTATAATTGCTGCTCATGTTTTAAATCAGAATAGCCATGTCTGTCTTTTAATAGTGTTGCAATCCAGCACAGAATAAAGTGTGCTTAAATCTCATTGATTTTGTTGGTGCATTTTAACCCATGTTAAAATATGTTCTGGATTACATGTACATTACAACTGTGCATATTTTACAATAAAATCTGTGAGCACCCAAAGCCAGAACATTAGATTTAAGTAAATGCCAACTCAGAGTCCAATTTGTTTGCATTTAATTGAACCCAACAGTTATTTCTTACTTCACTGGTGCAAAGGAGACTAGAATTATAACCTACACAACTACCCTTATGCTTATTCAAGCACAGAAATATGCTTGGTGTAATTATCAGCTACCCTTTTACAATATTGAATGGAGACGGAGTTGAACCTGTTTCAGAGAGCAACCAATTTTGCTTGTTTTAGCCAGAGAGAGTGAGGGAGAGAAGACTAGAATGACACACAGTCTATGAACTTTTCATAAAAATTGAGAGCCACCATTGATCTTGATTCTCTGTGACATTTCCTTGTATATTTTGCATTAAAGTCAGGATGGAAAAAATGTTTCAGTTTTAAACCAGAAAGACTAAAGTAAAATAAAATAAATAGATCTGGGAAAGAAAGCCCTGCAGTTTGGGTGGCCAGAACTTCATCCAGGCAGAACTTCATCCTGGTTTTAAAATCAACAATTTAATGAGCCTGCTTCTTTAAATAGTACACTTCTATGAATGGGATGAAGAAAAAAATCCACTCAGACAATCCAAATTCTGTATCAGAAAACACTGAATTCTTGAAAGCCTGTTTAAACTATGCAAATTGAAAAAGTGTATCATCATGCAAATATTGGAATCATTTATGTGTGTCACATAACTTGTTCAGCAAATATTAATTTGATGCAATCATATTTTTCTCAGAACTTGAAAAAATGTGTTAATCAATTCATTAAATTGTTAATTAATCAGATTTCCCACAATGTGTATTAACTCCATGGATGTACTGATTACTGAAGTTAATCCTACAATTTAACAAATTAATTTTCACAAGTCACTAGAATTCATTAGAGGCTGAGGGTAGTGACTGATCAAAAGGGGGCAAGATGTGCACTCTACCCTGGGTCCAAAACATAAGGGGGTGTGGTACTATGGCGCCTCATCTCCCCCAACTGAGGCACCAAGAAAGAGAAGGGCTCAGCAGTGGGGAAAGTGAATTGAGGAGCACACACTTGCAACCTGTCTCAAGGCAAGCTGATCTCCTCCCCTTTCTCTCCTTCCCTCTGGAATTTCCTTGAGTAAGAGAGAAAGGAAGGGAGGAGTTGGGTTAGGACAATGCTAGGTGCTGCTTCCTCTTGAATATGAAGCCATCAGTCTTTGAAAACTAGTCCTAGTCTGTGTTGCAGCAGAAGGAAAAATGGGGAGAAGGAAAAAGGAAATCTAGCAGTCCCTTTACGGTTGATTTACATTTTATCACATGTGTTTGTGTACATCAGATTCACTTCCTCAGATGCAATGACTGAGGAAGTGGATTCACAAAAGGAAGCAATGACTGAGGAAGTAGATCTATTAAAGCTCATGCTAAAATAGAAATCAATTACTCTTAAAGGTGCTATAGATTTCTTTCCTCTCTCCCCTCCCTGTCTCTTTTCCTTTTCCTGTTCATTCAACCCCAAATGGATGTTATAATTTTCCACATGCAATAGTTTTTTTCCCCCCTTCCCTGCAGAATGGTGAATACAGTGTGGATTTCCAGAGTTTGGAGGCATTATCTGCTCATATTGTATATCATTGAGTGAACTGCAGTGAAGATTTGTTTACCCCTTTAGTGTGTTTATTGTTCACATGTTTTTGGCTTATTAAATGAAGTTTTATCCAACCACTTTCCGCTTTCCTCCTCTATTGACTTCTCATGTTCTAGGGCAACCTTTCCCAACCTGATAATTTCAAGATAATTTCATCTGAGTTACTGCCACCCCCCAAGGTATAGTTGCACTATCGCCTTTGTAGTCCATGTGGGGAAAAATCCAGTTTAGGATGAGACAATTTTAAAATAAAAAGAGCACTTTTGAAGAAGCCCATATCTAATGTTCTGGATGAGGCCCCAGTAAGGTACATGGAGGCACTGAAGCTCTTGTCTCTAATTATAAAAAATTGTATCTAGATATATTTTAGTGAAAGATCTAGCTTTTCTCCCTTCCTCTCCTGTGCCTTTGTATTTTTAATATTCAAGGAAACATCTGTCAACAGATTTTTAATATCAATATATATAAAAGACATAATTTTAAATCTGAACTACATCCTAGAAGTAGGAAGCATTTATAACTATCTTTTGAACTGTATCTTCAAGGTACCTCAAGTGCCATCTTGGGAGAAAGGAGGGAAACAAATTCAATAAACAAACAAAATACCACATCTGCAAAATAGCACACACTTTTTCTCTCTTTTTGATTTGATGATGATCCCTTTGTCCTTATAATCCTTCTCTTCCCTATTTCTCAACTTTAAAGACACTATAACTTGTTCCTTTTTCAGTGTTTTCTTTCTGTGAGTCTGGTCTGGAAAAGTTTTCACTTCTTTCCCCCATGAGATGCCTACTATGGCAATAAAGGCAGATATTATGATTTCATATGTAAATGAGTAACCTTAAAAAGGTTGGCTGAGATCCTACATCTCCCAAGTAGCTATAAATGTGTAATTATATATCATTTCCTGCTTCGACTCACCAAACCTATGCCAACAGCCAGCAGCTGTACAGAGAGATGGCAATGTTCTGCTGTCAATCAGGACACACTAGGACAACATTTCCAGCCCCCTCCTACCAGTAATCTTATGAGGTCACATGGGGTTGTAAAAGAGATCCTGCTTCTGATTGTCACGTTGTAAATCACTTGTGGGAGTGGGCTACAAACATCAAGTTGCAGCATCCTAATTATCTGTGGAACAGACCTCTATTTGCTCGGTGCAGCTGCTGGCTGTTAAGGGAGGTTGTGGGAGAGCATGTGCAATTGTGACAATAGTTCCACAATTGTAAACATGGATATCAAACAGTTATGAATGCCAAAGTCCAGCATACTCATTTGTAATTTCTCAACAATTTTTTTAAAATATGGAATTAGAACCTTCAGTTGATACAATAGTGTTCAAACTCACCTCTCTCCCTAAATCAGGGTTGTGGAAATAACAAGACACCAGCCACAGCCTATTCATGGAGGTTTCCCATCCAGAGACTTCTATACAGAGGCTTCCTCCCTAATCTCCCAGGGGATAAGGTGGTGGGTTGGAGCAGTGCTTCTCCAATTGCCTAATCAACCAGACTGGCTTTCTTTCCAATGTAGCAAAGATAACTCCTTGCTCAAAGTTCTGCCTGGAGCCTGTGTTTTGGCTATAGAGCAGATAATAATGGAAGTGGCACCAGCAATGTCAGTGTGAGGTCATGTCACGAACATATTCCAGACTATGGAGGGCCAGTGGACTATTCCTCTTGTCTTGGCCTAAACACTGCTAAATATTAAATCTACAATGATACATATCTAGATACCATGTTTCCAGATCTCAGATAATTGTGGTATTGATCATAAGTAAGTAGCATAAAAGATACTTCAATTAACTTGGAGAAAGTAAAAGAATGCCCATCTGTTACACCTATTGTTTTGAATTATCATTAAGCACTGCCAATTTACTTTCACACCAAAATGAGCCTGTATCAGACTCAAAACTGGATTACAGAAGGACCACCTCCATTTTGCAAATCTTGTTCCGTATTTATTATTTGCTTTCTCATTTACATTGAAACCATTGTTCAGCCTGATAAGCTGAATGCTGCAGTGTCATCACATGAGAATTTTCCATACTGTAACTGAATTGCCATACATATAGATTAAAAAAAAAGGTTTGCAGTCTTAGCACTTTTTAAATAATTAGTTTATCCAATAAGTTATATCAGCACTTTATTTCCAAAAAAGGAACAATCCTATTGAAAAACACACCTGAACAATCCTATTGAGAAACACACCAATCAAATCAATCGATTGCATTTCTCAATATGGTAACACAGAATAGTTGCTGTTCTTTCTCAACCCTCCCCCCCAGGTGGTGCTTGTTTGAGATCTTTCCCCCATTTATTTCATCCATGCTCTGGGAATAGAGATGACAGAGTCTGGACAAATCTTAAAATTGCATGTGAAGGAGCACAGTTTGAATGTTTTCTCTGTGTATATGTTCCTTCAAGTCACCTGTTGACTTATGAAGACCACATGAATTTAATAGAGTTCTCTTAGGCAAGAAATACTCAGAGGTGGTTTAGTTAGTTCCTTCCTCTGAAATACATCCTATAGCACCTAGTATTTGATGGTAGTCTCCCATCCAAATACTAACCAGTGCTGACTCTTCTTAGCTTCCAGGATCAGACACAATCTACCCTTTGAAAAGCAGATTATTATTTTTTCCCTGAGAAGTGGTATAATGTTGGTTTAGAAGAAGACATCTCTATTTGGGATTTTCACCAATTACATGAAGAAAATATTAGTATGTGGACATGCCTATATGCCAGAAGAAGTTTTTGGAGGGGCATTTGGGACAGATGTAGAAACCACTGAGTTATGTTGCAGATTTAAGTTGCATTCCTTGCTCTGATGTTAAGCATCAGAAAGAGAACAGAGATAGGGCATTTTGGGAATCTCTGATACTCTGGTTTTCTTTATAAAATATTTATTTTTACAGTGTTCTTTCACCTGAAGCATGATGCAACATCATGGACTGTACTACCTAAAGGCTGAATCATCTTCTATTAACTTGTGCACATCAATATCACATTTTCTTTATTTAAGTTTTTAAAGCAAGTTACTTTTTCTCAAACAAGTTGGTTATATCTTAGCATCTTTCCTTTGGTGATAGTAAGAATTTGAAATGAGATGTACTCCACATAGGGAGTGGGGCAATATTCAGTCCTTTATGAGGAGCAGTTTTAGCACTGTATGGTTGGATGGTGCTATAATAAATCAAACTATCTGAGCAATCTATAAAAACACATGACAGTGACACTTTTTTTTTCTTGGTATGGAAAGGTCATCATTCATAATAGTGAAAACATCCAGAAATGTCCCTAAAAATAAAATAGAAACCCCCTTAGGTGTCTTTCCTGAACAGCAATAAAAATATTGCTTGCTGTAAAATTTGTAAGAAGGTTCTATCCTGTCAGCTCAGAAGGAATGAAGATGAATTACATTCAGAGAGATACATCCAGAAGACCTATAGCAGTGGCAAACTGGGGAAGCTCCCAAGAAGCAAGTTTTTTCCTTCAACCATCTAAACTTATGAAGTCGCAGTGCCTGTTCAGAAAGAAACTGAAATATGAAAAATTAGCAGTGGGTTCTCATTTGTAATGCCTCCTGATAGTTCTGAACTATAAGAAAGTATGTGACCTCTGAAACATATGAGAGTGCAGAGCTTGAAAATGTTACTATTTGGAATACAACTCCATAAGTTGAACCTGAAGGCTCACAACAACTACAACAACTCATTCGCTGAGAAGCAAGTTCACTGTAAGCTTTGAGCACAAAGGTGTTTACCGTGTTTGTTTTTGTTTTGTAACAGGCCCATGCAAAACATCAAGAAATCATCTACAGAAGAACTGTGGTCTTTGCTCTTTGACTACATAGAGTAGATCACAGTTATCAATACCTATCAGTTCCCACACAGGTCAGACAACCATTTCAGGTCATCAATCTAGGTTGCTGCAATAAGATCTCTGCCAGTTATATTCTGTCACTAAGAGACAGAAGAGGACATTCCTATTCATGAAATAAATTCTCTTCTAGATTTATGAAAGCAAACTGACAAAAACCTCAGAATCACAGCATCATCGTAATCTGCATTTCAGTGCTATTAAACCTCGTTAAAATAGCTTTGTATTGAGCCTCAAACTTGCGGCATAGGTCATATTTTCACAAAGAAACATAACATAACATAATGTGCACCCTCATATTTTGAAAAAACGAATTGACCTTTGTCAGATTCATAAATAATACTGCTTAAACATTTCATAGATCAGTACTACAACAAGCATGAAGCATTAAGTGTTTTTGTAAAAAAATGGAGGATTCTTTACTCAGGAGTAGTCTAAAGAATTTTTCTTTCTGTTGAAAATCACTATGTAAAGAACTGAAGTTAAAGCAACACAACAGAGACCAGAACATGATGTAGCCTGTAGAACAATACTGCAAAACTGCACATTGTCTCACATGCATACACAAAATGACAAACACACTTTCTTTCACTCTCACACACAAACTAACACACTGTCTGTCATTAATAGTACAGAATAATAGAAAATTGTCTTCTGTTGATACTTGCAGGGGTATTATTAATATACCATAGGAACATATTGCATCTATTTCCAATTACAATATTTTCCATGACTCTGAAAAATAATGGGTGATTCTGCATATTGAATATGATCGCTGATATTAGGTATTCATTCTGTACTTTGGAATATATCAATTTAAAATGCATTTTATAATTCATTGAATAATTCCATTTGGAGATTCCATTTATACAAACAAAGCAATTTTCCCCTTACTTTTCCTGCTTACATTCTTGTATAATGTGGAAGTACAGGGTTCCTTACAGACACCATCCATATTTGAATGATTTCATAATCATTCCCTCCCTCCATCCCAACTGCCCCTACCCTGGTTATGAAGCAGGAGAAACAAGTCAATATCCACTGGACTTTGTCCTCCCATGCTGTCATCCCATTTTCCTTTAGTATCATGTCTTAATTATATTGTAAGCCTTAGGGAGGAGAACTTTTATGTTGTTCTCTTACTTATAAAGGGCCATGTACAGTGATGGTGCTAAATAAATGATCATCATCATCAACAACAGCATCACAAAGCTCCCATTCTAAGGACACAGCAAATGTTTTCTTTGTATGTAAAAAAAGAAACATTCTGATTGGCATGTACCATATTTAACATGTAATGTACTTTGTTGACAAGCAACAAGCGACAAAACACTTCTAATTTTTTATGCCTAAAATTTTAAGGAAAGTTCCATACCAAGCCAATTACTGGTGGGCATCATCAAAAATACACCTCCTATTTGGTAAAGTATAGCAGAGTTTTGAAAAGAAGGAGGTATCTGGAAATATCTTCATGTGCCATCATCTGCGTTCTGTGAGTACACAAAGCAGAACTGACAGCAGAAATCAGAAGACTATTTTACATATGTCCTTGCTTCAGGTGCAATAGCAGCAAAGTAATATTGATATAGAAACAAAAGAATTGGAGAGCTGGAGGGGAGTGTTTTGTAAAAAGATGATTTTAATACCAAGTTGTTAATTCAAAACTATACTTGTAATGTGCTGTTTCTACCAAGGTCATATGCAAAATGGATCTCTCACTCCAGATGTTGAATCCAGGAGAGTGTTTATTAAGCCAGAAATAAAGATCCTCCAGAGAGATATTGCCTTTATGTTGCCTGTCATAATACTTAGTCTGATTAATATTGCATTTAACATTGAATTTCAAAATAAATTCATAAAAAATTAATTTCAAATTTTATCATTGTTATATTAAACTTATTTTTAAGACTAAGATTTGGTAACCCTTTTTTCTAACTCTCCCCCTCTCCCCCGCTACTGGACAACAGCAGCAATGAGGGTGACACTAGTGGAGAAGAAACAAGAAAAGAATAGCTACTGAAAAGCACTTATTAAGAATCAGTAGAGAAAGGAGACTAGATTAGAATTTATTATTTTTTTAAAAAAAAAAGTCCAGTGTGTTAAGGGCTGTACATAGACTGATTTGCCTTCTTTAGGGGCTGCATTAAAAAATAAACATAAATACATATATTAACTTAAAATCTTTTGGAAAAGGACAACATGCAAATAAAAAACTATATACCTATATTCCCACCATTAATTTAAATCAAATCAAGAACAGAAATTTCTGGAGTTGCAAATACACTTTCTGTTAGTTGGACTGATAACCAATAAAAGAAGTCGATGATGATGATGATGATGATGATGATGATGATGATGATGATGATGATGATGAAAACATTTTGACAGGTGGTCAGAAATAACAGAGGGACTGCAGAATGTGGTATAACCAGTTTCAAGGACTACTGATGTAATCTGGCCTGGAAGTTACCATCCTGTCTGTCTTGTCTGTCTGTCTGTCTGTCTGTCTGTCTATCCATCCATCCATCCATCCATCCATCCATCTATTTTTATGTGTGAGTTGGAGTGGTTTAATGAAAGAGAATCCAGGTCGTTCTTAAGACCTCCTTGTACCAATGAATTCAGGTTCAAAATCTATTCCACTTTCTTTCCTATCAGAACTTTTTCATCATTATTAACTCTTTTCCACCACCCAAAACATAGGATCTGATGCAGAGTGTTGAAGTTCCTCAAAATGGCTAATCAATGGAGCATTCATTCTTTTATTCCTTAAATTAGAGAGAGATTGCTCTATTTGTTTTTTTTGTGTGTGTGGGGGGGTTGTGTGTGTGTGTGTGTGTGTGTGTGTGTTTTAAGGGTCTTGATGTCCTTCCAACATACATTTTTTTTCACTTGCACTAAATGACATATATTACAAAACGGCTATAACAAATACTAAAGTGGGTCAAGATATATCTCTGTTGATAATTATAAGTTATGCATTCTTTCCTTTTGGGTGTGGGCTTGCCATATGTGCAGTGACCACAGGAATGGCATCCTGTGGGACTAGCTGCATTAGTTATATTTTTTATGTTTGTTTAGCCTCCCTGAAAACAGTATTCAAAGAAGATCTGTGGCTTTTCCTTATACCCTGGGATATTTTCTAATGTAAACCAATCTTTTTTGATGAGCCTCTGTATATTTTTATGATGGGACTGAATGTAAGAGAGCAACAAAGACAGTTGGTCTATGGTCTGTATTGTTCATGTAAAAATTCTTACTGAGATCTGCCTGCTGCCTTAGCAAATCCTTGTGATATCACATATTGTGGGATTTTGTTGTTGTGTCCCTTCAAGTTATTTACGACTTACGGCTACCCTAAGGTGAGCCTATCACAAAGTTTTTTGCGGACTGAGAGTGTGTGATGTGCCCAAGGTCACCCAACGGGGTTCTATGGCCAAGCAGGGAATCGAACTCTGGTCCCCAAGGTCATAATCCAATATTCAAACCACTACACCACACTGGTTCTCACACTGTGGGTACTTCCTTTCAATTAGTTGTTTGGACAACATGAGGGATCTCCACCCACAAAAAAAATTGATCTCTGTGTTACTAAAATGGCAGTCAAATTGTATACTTATATTGATTGAATTTACTGTATTATGAATTGTGTAAACTCTGTTTTATATTGATATTGGCCATGAGAGGGATGGTGTGGAAAGATAGGGACTTACAGGTTGCAATCTTGTTGTGACATTATTTGCTTCCTTAATGGCAATTGAGAGGTCTGCAGCCAGCCTTTGGAGGGTTTCTTTTTCCCTCTGATTTGTATTCTTCCAAGGTAGTGAAGATTCCCCCCCCAAAAAAAAAAACCTTTGCACTTTCTGAGAGACTAGCCTTTCAAAAACCGTGATAGGGAAGGATCTATCACAGATGGGCCATGAATTTAGAAGAACTTCTGAAATGTAAATCAATATTTGATGTATGTGCATTCTCACAAAACTATTGTCATAATTCAATACTTTGGAAGAACTGAAACAAATCCAATCTGAATTTTGCAGGAATTTATCTAGGAGTCAGAGCAAAGGATAACTCTTTCCCTAACACCTGTTGTGCTGTAAAAGTAACTGCTCTTTTTGAGAAATTTGCAACTATCTTCTCCTCCGGGAGCATCTGGAAGATGGTTGATGTTTTGTGGAACCACTGGCACAATTTATAATTCATGCACAGGATCATGCAAGGGCCATTTTATCACTCTATTTGTTTAACTTGTACACTGAAGATATCATACACAAAGCAGTATCAGACTAAGAGGAAGGAGGTGTGAAAGTTGGAGGAAGGAATATCAACAATTTAAGATATGTAGATGATACTATACTACTAACTGAAAATAGGAAAGAATTGAAACAACTTGAAGAAATTTAACAAAAAAAAAAGGTGCAAAGACAAGGTTACATTTGAACATTAAGAAAACAAACAAACAAAAATGACCACATATGATTTACCTAACTTTAAAATAAATCATGAAACCATTGAGTTAGTCAAAGATTCACTTTGTCTTGGCTCAATCATTAATCAAAAGCAGAGACTGCAATCAAGAAATTAGAAGACTAGGATTTGGAAGGGCAACTAAGAAGAAACTAATAGTGTGAAAACATGTCATTGAATACTACACTTTTATCTATTGTTCTTTCCAATTTGTGTGTGTGGCTGTGAAAGCTGATGAAGAAGGCTAATAGGAAGAAAATCTACTTATTTGAAACTTCGTGCTGGGAGAGAGATCTATAGATTACATGGACTACCAAAAGACAACTAAATGGTTTAGAGAAAATCAGACCTGAAATCTCCCTAGAAACCATGATGACTAAACTGATACTGTCATACTTTGTACACATCTTGAGAAGACACAATACATTAGAAAAAACAACAACAATAATACTTAGCAAGGTGGACAGCTCAGGAAAAGGAGAAGACTTTATAGGAAAAGGAGAAGACAATATAGATAGATACACTCAATCAAGGAAGCCCCAGCTTTTGAGTTTGCAAGCCCTGAGCAGGGCTGTTGATGAGAGGGGGACTTGGGAGTGCCCCATTCATGGGGTCACCATAAGTTGAAGTCAATTTAATAGCAGTTAACAACAATAATAAAGCTGTTTCCAGCCACACAATTATGAGGTGTGATGTTGCTATATTTTGGCTATATTTGCCAAAAAAAAGGTTGAATTTGTTAATATATTCAAACTTAAAGTTTCTGAAATGAGGGCTACTAAAAACTTTGTTTCCAGCTCTATATGTTGTGTATCTAGAATAGAGAATGTATTGTTTGCAAAGGTCAAATCAAGATTGCACAGGGCTAACTGAGAAACAGACTATGGTGATAAGAGAGTAGCATATCTTTTTAAAAAGAAAATACATTTGTATCAAGGGCTAATTGAGATATTTATTCATTTATTAAGTTTATATCCCACAATTTGGCCAAAGATAATACTACAGGACACCCTAAGTAGGTAAGCATTTAAATAATATGGAATATAGTTAAAATATGTGTTTTTTAAAAAATAGCAATAAAAATTCTTTGATAAAAAGGAAGTAAAATCACTCAGCCAATTAAAACTCTTTCGACAGCAACCTAATTTACATGTCAAGGCCTATCTGAATACAAAATTCTTTTCCAGCAAGAAGAAAGGAAAATGGAAAGAGGACAACCTAACCTCTTTTGCCACAGAGTTCAAGGGTGGCCATCAAGAAGGCCCTTTTGTATGCCAGCACTAAACATGGAATGTTAATTTATAGCGTAATCTCTCTTCACTCCATTGTCAATCTGACATTTTCATATATTTCTAATGAGATTCTTTCTACAAGGATATAACATACTCTTTCTGCCTTGTGCGACAGAAACATCGGATACTTTTTTCTCAAGTTTTCTTATGCACAGCCATCTCAGAAAGTTATCAGGATCCTTGCCTTTAAATTCATGTACCACCACTGGTCCTTCTCTGCCTCTGGTCTCTACTACCCACTGAAAGTATACATCATTTCAGTCATTCACACACACACACACACACATATATGTAGAATCAATATGTGGTAAGAGTGGGCTAAGCACTCACATCTTTATGTGTTCTTTCACACTAACTAATGCCTGAAGAAGACATGTATAACTGTATAGTCACCAGTGTCCCCACTTCATTTCCTCTATCCTCTCTCTCCTTATGGGAATAGGCTGCCATATCTATTTAACTTGGAGAACAAACATCCCTTTATCTCGTATTGAAAGAACTTAGCTAAATAAGCTATGATATGACCAACTCTTTTTTAGCTCATTTGTACATTTTCAATGAACTTTCTGAAGAAAATTCAAAAGAGGTCTTCCTTGCACTAATGGAACACAGGAATTAATGCCTATAGGCAACACACAATAGGCTTATGGCTTCCCAGCTTGGCTCCTGTTGTTGGATAATTTCCTCACATAATCAGAGGCAATGATGCATGGTAACTGACTATGGCAGATGTCAAGTGATAACCTACAATTATCACATCAGTAATGCAAAGAAATGTATAAGCTCATTCCTTAGTCCAACAGTTAATCCAATCCTAGTTAAGAAAGAAAGAAAGAAAGAAAGAAAGAAAGAAAGAAAAAGAAAGAAAGAACACCCTTGTTAACTGATATTATTAAAAAATCCTGATATCACATAGCTACCCAGTTCTCACAATGCATCTGATTTTAAATCACCAGCATCCGGCAAACCTCTCTCTGCACTAACCAAACTAAACATGCAATGTAATGGTGCTACAGCAAAATATTCAAGAGCTTTGGAGCTTTTTCTTTAAAAGTGCTTCCACTCCATTTGTCATTAATATATCTCCTTTCTTAGCAATGGCAGTATGATGAAACAATCTACATAATAACAAACGTCTGTTGTGCAATTCTGTAAAGCTGCTGGTGTACTGATTCAATTGGAAAACAGTCCTAAGATAGCATTCAGGGGGACAGAAACTACCGAAAGCCTACTTTTGCACAAAAGCTTAAGCAGTAATCTCATAATTATACTACTTGACTCCTCTGTTCATTCCAAATTTTTCCTGTTAGCAGTCAAATATGCCCAGTGCTAAGCACTCTTTTCTCCCATATTAAAGTGATACACGCTGCATCAGGATGTAATTACTTGCTTTTAATAGGTGGATAAGATTGAATAATATGACTTCTCAGTAATAAGAACTGGAGATTTTTTTCTAAGATTTTTTTTTTAAAGACTCCTCACATATACACAGCACCTGTTCTGGGGAAATATTCATAAAGAAATTGAAAAATGTTACACATGCTCTACAGGGGTTGCCTATTAAACTTGCATTGGTGAATGAATTTGATCTCCAAATGCTAGATCCAGTAAAAGGCAAATCTGCTATGAATGGCTATGAATGGAAAATATGAAACATAAAAGAGGTAGGTCTTTTCATGTCATAACTTTTAAACAATTTTAAACAATTATTAAAGAAGAGACATTTCTAGTTAGAGTGAACTTGACTTCTTACTCCTCCATGCCACACAAAACTTTCAGACCAAATTGTAAGTATTCCCCCTAATTAAAATATTCATAAGATAACTTTTTGAATTTTTCACATATTCTGTGCACATGATGAATGCCAGAGGCAGTTGCCTTCCTTTTATCATTTAGGGACGATTCTGAGTCCCTTTTTATGAGTCATGTTGACTTGCCTCTAGCTGTCATAACTCATTGGAATCAAGTTCAAGATTAAATAAGATGAGATGATATGCTACTAGATTTGCACTGACTTAGTTGTAAATCTATCCCCACAGAAAGATCCCCCATTCCTACATGTTTTTCCAACTGGAGTGAAAAAAGCAATTCACCAACACATAGCTGATAGCACTTTCCAAAGTCTTTTACAGAACAGAAATGAGAGCAGACCAGGCATGGCTAACTTACTATGACTTATTAAGGAAATGAGAGCAAGACTAGGGCCCTTTCCGCACCTTACCGTCTTCCAGAGCTGGGGTGTGGTGATCGCATGAGCAGCCTCCAGCAAGAGGCTCTCACATCTGGGGTTCTTCGGCTTTGCATGAGCTGCCTGCTCACGCAGGAGCCCCACCTCTTCCTTCCGCAGTGCAGCCTGGGACTTTCCCAGGCTGTGTTGGGGCAGGAAGCACGACCAGCATGGCTCTGAAGGCTCCGCACACCAGATGAGTGTGCACAGGAGCAATATGCGATCACACACCATTTTCAGCTTCTAGTCAAAAATGAAAAGGTGTGTGATCAGCACCTGCCAGCCCCTGGAACATTGTGCAATTGTGAGTGCATCATGCAGATCGCTCCTCACAATCATGTGATGCTCCAGGCCCTCTTTCTCATGGAAAATGCTGTGTGAAAAGGGCCTATGAGATGAAAACAACACATAACTCCAGGAAGAAGGTCATTCAATACAATGGGTCTCACACCAACAATATTATCTAAGATTTCTTATTATCTAAGAAGACAGAAAAAATAAAGACTTTAAAAAGATCTATTCAGATTTGGAAGTTCTATTATGTTACAATGAGGAACATTAGATTGCCAAACTATATAATGTTTTGTTGAAAATGGAGATGGAATTAACGAGAATGAATATGATGTAATGATGATTATGATGCAATGATATGATGATGATGATGATGATGATGATGATGATGACGACAGAACAACAACTGTTACTGATGTAACGGGGATGATGATGACAATGATGATAATAATGATGATGACTATGATGTAACGATGATGATAATGGAATAATGAATGATATAGCTAGTTAAGGATGATAAGTATGGATCTGAGAGTTTGTTGTAAAGAAGAGGTTTAAGTTGATTTGCATATATTAAAAGGGTCTCTAAGGAAGACGGTTAAATTTCTAAACAAAAAGATAAAGGAGTAGTGTAATAAGAAAAAAAATAGCCAATCGGTAGCTCTATCAAAGATCTGTTTATTGTAGTATTGTTGCACTTTGCGTTGTCTTATGTTGCTGTTATATTGTCTAGTATTTTTTTCTTTTTCTTTTTCTTTTTTTTCTTTTTCTTTCATGGGCATCAATCTTTGTTTCTATGTAAGATCATTTGTTAATATTTGCTATATTTGTTTGCACATATTCATATCTGTTTTTTGTTTTGTTTTTTGTATGGATATGAACAAGGAATTTTAATTAAAAATATCCAGGGGAAAAAAGAAAATGGAGATGGAAGAAGAGCAGGTGAAGGAATATATGATCAACCAGGCAAAGATTTTTGGATATTCAGTATATCTATGAATCGATGGGAAAGACTATGGACAAAAGAAATTAAAAACATATTCTGCTATGATCCAAAAGAAAATTATTATAAATTCTTGTTACTTTGGTATCTTACTCCAGAAAGACTTTCCAAGATGTATAAAGAGATGTATAATTATTGTTGGAAGTGTTTGGACCATCTTTGTATCATATGTGGTGGAATTGTGAAAAGGTAAAACAGTTTTGGAAGATGATACAGAATATAATAGAAAAAGAAATTGAAATGCCAGATCATTAATTACCCAGAATTGTTTCTACTGGGAATTTGGCAGGATGATACCAGCAGAGAATGATTCAATATATGTTATTAGCAGCAAGACTGGTTTATGCAAAATATGGGAAAAAACAGAAATCTCAACAATGAATTAATGCTTTGGTAGACTGAGGACAAGATCATCTCCAGAAAAGAATTATGGGGGGAAAAAGGCAATTATTGATTGAATACCTGAGAGAAAATGAGGGCAAAACTATGATGTGGGGGTTCTGAACTTGCTGTTACTATTGTACTTCCCTCTGAATAGAGGAATTTATAACTTGATATCATACAAATGAGTTAAAGAAAATTATAGATGATTTTAGTGTGTTGCTATATTCTAATACTTTTTTGCACACACACACACGCACACACACATCCACACACACTATACATACAGATTAGATAGTAAAAATATTTTAATTTGATTAATTCATTTAGTTTTTGTAGTGCAAATATCAACTAACTACACTATAAATATATGCATGTATATTTGTTTACTAATTCAGATATATGATCATAGAATCACGATTATGCAACAAATATTAACTTTAATTGTATGTGTTAGTTTTACTATACTAGTGTTGAATAGAATACTATAAGTAGTTGATAACTGGGGTGGGAATCACCTTTTAATTATGTGTAAATATTTGTGCTTTTTAGTTATTTGTTTTCTTTAGTTTAGATAGATTCATTGTTAATTGGCTAATTTATTAATCAGTTAATTAATTTAGATAGTTTAGTATGTATTAGTATGTTTTTTGTTTATCTTTATTGTTAATATTTTAGATGTTTATTTGTATTGTGTGTTGTCTTTTTAAAATATTATTCAATAAAATTATCTATCTATCTATCTATCTATCTATCTATCTATCTATCTATCTATCCATCCATCCATCCATCCATCCATCCATGAGCACTATTATGGGTCACTCTATAAGCCTGAGGACTCCCCACCTTTTTAAACTACTCTAGACCTGGATGAATTTATTTATTTATTTATTTATTTTGAAATACGAAGTGTGTTGACAGTCACTTTCTGTTTGAAAAAAAATAGATCTAAAAAGATGGGATGCAAAAGATCCACAAATGCAGCAAAAAATAGCCAATTGTCTTCTCCAAGATTTTGGCTATTTATGATAATAAAAAAAATGATCTCCATATTAGGGGGTTGGGCAGACAATCCTTAAGAGGCAGCCAAAAGTCTTGGAGCATTGAAGCTGAAGTTTCTTCAACTCTGATTTGGAATAGTTGTATATTCATTTTCTTTTTATATGATGGAGTAGCACTGTTTGCCCTAGCTTCTCTTTCCTCAAAGGCATTTGTCTCTCTGGCATCTGCTTCATTCTCACTCTCAGATTACTCACCTTCCATCCACCCAAGGATGCCAGAATGTTGCACATAGGAGACTACCTGATACTGCCACTGAAGCAAGAAAAGAACAGTGTCAATACATGATCGCACCTTTTCTCAAAAAGTTGGAGGAGGGTGGGAAGGGTGAATTAGTACAATTCTGGAAAAAAATTGTTAAGAACCACGAGTAGCATTTAAGACATATGACTGTTACATTCCTGTATAGGACTATGGTTGTATGTAAAAAATGTAATAGAAGTAAAATGCATGAAAATTTCTAATTAACTCAGTTTATACCTTTAATTTTGTTTTATCAAGTCACTTGATAGCATCTTCTTTAAGGGATGCCACTTGCCCATTTTTTTTTAATCTCATATTACAAAATAATGGTGCAAAAGCCTCTAGTTTCCTCTAACATGTGCATGGGCTTCTTTTCAGATTCATCAATGGCAGAGTGAGTGGCAGTTCCTATCGCCAAAATATGAAACACTGCAGGTCCCCCCACAGCAATATCCCATTTAATGCCACACACAGTCTGGTTGATTGATGTGCCACCTCTGGAGGGGAAAAAAACCTCAGTCATCTTCGTTTATTTGAAACAGTTGGCACTCTCCCTTCAGATACTTGTCAACGATCCTGGAAAGATGTTTTAACTGGCACACTGTCAACTGATATATCTAGACTAGTGAGTTTTACTAGCTGTGAAATTTTGTGGCTTCCAACCCCAGTAGGACTTAAATGATGAAAAATTCAAACAACCCCCTAAAGAGGACACATTGCCCAATTCACAAACTTGAGGAGTCTCTGTCAGTCTTCCTCACTCTCTCCCTGTCAGCATATTTTAATTGCAACCCTCTGAGATGTGCATATAAGCTGAAGGCAGTAAACATGATTGAGAGCTTTGTTTTGAATCCTTACATTTCTGTCTTTCTATGCATTTTCTGAGAAGAAATCAACACTCGTACATTAAAAAAAAGGAATTGTATGACTTGGAGGTGTTTTTTGAACCCCAGTGAGAATTCCAGTGTATTGAGGGTAAAGACTGTGGTTAAAGTGAATTTCAGTTTCCCAACACTATTAAGAATTCCAGTGTTCCCTCCCAGGCAAGATATGGCCAACTTACTGAAAACCAGAACAGATCATTTCTACTTCAATGCATCATGGTTTGACTAAAAATGTCATTGGATTTCCCCCTCCCCCAAAACATTACATTGGCAATGCATCACGTTACAGGATAAAAATGAATACATTTTTGTGACTCCCTATTTTTTTGTTCCAGCTTCTTCTGTTTCATTAAAACAAAATCTATGCAAGAAAAAAAAATGGGGAAAAAATTGGGAAAAGGACTTACAACATTGACACTGTCACAGAACACCCACACTGTTCATCAGCTTCTATACGGATACTGCAACACAGCATGACCTTAGGAGACTAAAATGTCCTGTAATACTTTTTTTTTTTTTAAAGAAAAAGAAAAAACATTTTCAGACTCTTTTTGTACTGAAATGCTGAGGAACTCCATTTGTTCAACGCTACTCCACAGCTGAAGCAAGGTCACCCTTTCGTAGGAGATATTTTTAATAAGAGCTTTCTTAAACAAGATCATTCATGGTTCAGATGGACTAGGGAAGAAAATAAATCATTTGTTGAGTCAAACCCACCTCCTCTCTCTCTCTCTCTCTCTCTCTCTCTCTCTCTCTCTGTCTTAGCTTCCTTCAAATTCTTCAAATGGTTTACCCTGTTGTTCCAAATCTCTTCAAAAAATTGACTTTAGAGAAGACAATGTTGTCACTCTGGTGAGTTATAAATATGCAACTAAACTACTTCTCAAAGTTATTTTTGTCAAATCTTGAATGCATGAAGAAACCTAGTATTTACAACTTCTGTTTGACCGCTGCCAATATATCAATGTGATTAAAAATGACAGATCTAGAATTTTCACATTTGAAATTTTGCGGCAAAATTTTGCATTAAGATATATAGTTCTGCATTCAGAATTTTACTGGTAATTGAAATGTTATTGAATTTTAAACATATAGAAATACCTAAATAAGTACATTTGTGCCCTACACTGTTATATTGCTATTATGCAACATCCAATGGAATCCTACAGTTTGCAGTTTAGGGAGGAGCATTTAGAATTCTCAGCCAGAGAGCTTTGCGGCCTCAGTAAACTGCAAACCCCAGAATTCCACACAATGTTGAAAGTGGAATAATAGCACTATAATAGTGTACGGAGGAAACAGCCTATGTATTGCATTTCATAATTATTATAGAAGTGTATTGTGAGAAGTAATTTAAATTTAATAAGTCCAACAAAATTAATCTACTCATATTTCTGCTCCCATGCAGAAGAGAAGAAGGGTAGCATTAATGTGACAACCACCTTTTTATTCATGAAATTCAACTAAAAAAGGAATATCAGGGTTGAAAAATACAGTGGGGAGAGAACCCTATAATAATGTAGCCAGATCATTGAATCGAATTAATTTAACAGCTTCATGCTAAAACTGAAATATACACGTAGGGAAAATTCACACCAGTGTTTATCATTATGAGTATGGGTTTGTCCCCTCTTCTACTCACACCATTATAACTTCAAGGGATGAACTAGAAGCTTTGGCTTCCATTTGAGAATAATTCAGATAATCTACAATGAAACCTACACTATTGTTAATCGTAAACATGATTTGCTTAAACTAGGAAATTTCTTAAAGTCTGATTTGAAGAAGACTTGTTTGAGCAAATATATTTTGAATGAAACACAATTTGGCAAGTTCAGATGACATAGAAAACTTAGTTTGATCTTAAACGTTGGAATGTTGGATTTGGAAGTTAATTTGGTAGTTGCAAGCAGTAGAAATGGAAGACTATTTTCTTGTTACTAGTGATAAGTAACTAAACTAAGGGCCTTTCTGCACTGCATTGTCATAGTGCTATTATTCCACTTTCAACATCCTATGGAATCCTGGGGTTTGCAGTTTAGGGAGGGGCATTTAGAATTCTCAGCCAGAGAACTCTTGGGCCTCAGTAAACTACAAACCCCAGAATTCCACAGGAAGTTGAAAGTGGAATAATAGCACTATGACAGTACAGTGCAGAAAGGCCCTAAAATTGGTCTGTATGCTCAGTAGACATCACTTCATTCATTTCTATAAATAAATAAATAAATAAATAAATGAATGTTGGATTTCACAATAGATCATAGGATTTACAGAGAATGGCAAGGAAGCTGTCACCAAAAACACATTTTGGTATCCGCTCCCCAAAAAGAGTTATTTTTGTTGTTTGATCTTTACCCAGCCTGACACTTTTTCCATATGAACAACAAAATCCACAGTGCAATTATTGCTTGAATATGCTAGTAGTCCAACACATCTGAATACTATCAGGTTGGAAAGGGGTAACCTACAGCATAGGATGTCATATTACAACCTGCTTGGTTAAGCGTTTTGTTGTTGTTGTTGTTTTTTGTTTTGCTCCTGATCTGTAGTTTTCCACTTCTTCTTTCTACCCTACTAATATGGACAGTGCTGTTTCACTTTTCAGGCATGGACACTGTTCAATCATCTTTGTTTATTCAGGAGTAGTAAGGAGTTATGTTAAAGCTTAGTAAGAAATGTGTTTACTTCAGTTAGAAGACATGGTCCACTGCAAGTGTAGAAATAAGTGGCTATCTCCAAAGATGTCAATGAAAGTGACTGAATCAGAATACTTAAAAAGAATTTTTTTTAGTGCTCTGAGCATATGAAGAATTACTTTTCTGCATAACTGGATCATTGCATACTGTGCCTCCCATTCACAATCAGGAAATGTGATCTAGCACCATTTTGTTGGCTCATACAGATTTCCAGAACAGTATAGAGAGAGATTGTTTACTCTGAGACTCTTGAGCTAAAGGCTGCCAAGTGTTACGGAAAATTTCATCTCTATGATGTTGCAGACATATAGTAAAATATGTGTCTGATTGTCTATTTGGGCATCGATGCTAGTTTAATATATCGTTACGTATACATGATACTAAGATAACCTTTGCTAAATTGTTATCTCCCTTCAATTGCTGATCAATCATGGAACAACAAGACCAACCATAGAAAAGTGAGTTGAAAAGGGCCACTTTATTCAATTTAGAACCTATTTAAACTGAGTTAATCTTTGAAAGTTGCAGAAGGGGGAGCAACTTAGCATAGGATCAGTTGAGCCCAGGGATCATTCCAAGACTTTTGCCTCAGTCTTCCCTTGCACCCTGAGTGCAACTCAATAGCTGAGATGCTCCATGTCTGGCCATCTACTGGAAGGCAGACTTAAGAACCCCTACACTCCAGCTGCAGGGCTTAAGTGAAGGTAAAACTCCCCAGGCAGCCCCAAGGATAGTCGACTTCACCGTCCATGTCTCCTCTTCACCAAAATGGTGTCAAGGTGTTCACTGTAACTCTTATTTTTCCTCAAACTACATGCCAAATGACCACCTCCAAGCACATTGACAGAGTCCTCCAGATGCAGTAGGGGGGTAAGGGGAAAAAATTGAGCAGCAGAAGTTCCTCCCTGGCTCTGAAATAACCAGCAAAGTTTGCACTGTATTGGAGTTACGAGGGTGGTCTGAACATCACACAAAAAGAAATGAAGAGAGATGGACAGAGGTAATAAATCCTCCAGTTCTGCACTGCATCTAACATCAACATTGGCCTCTCCTCCATTGGAGGCCAGTGAAAGTCGGTCCTTCCCTTGCAACATCTTGAACCACATGAGGCCATATACATATTATTGTTAACACAATCATTGAAAAAGATAGTCATACCAAGACCTAGCAGTGAGATATGATAATTTTTGTTAGAAATTCTAGGGTGGATCTGTTCATTTTATTTTAATTATGCTGAGAGCTCTTATTCCTTTCATTTCTCCTTGAGAATAAATTTGTATTATACAAGTCTCAATATAAGTGTCTCTCCATCAGTATTTTCAAACTTTAGAACCCTTGTAGAGATTCCACTTTAAAACTGCAGTAAATTGAACAAGGGTTCTTAAATTGTCACTAAATGGCTATAATTGAATCCTCGATTAGAAAGATGGTGTCCATTCCAAGGACAAACTCTACAAAATAAGTACGGGATGCAGGAAGAGAATATTATATCAAAACTTTGCCACTTGGCTGGCTCCCATTGTAAAGAGTTACATCAGCACTCTCTTGTTCATAAAAGATGTTCAGATTAGCAGTGGAAGACAGGATGGTTATGTTTAAATATTCAGTTCCTTCCATTATGTCATCTTATGCTGATATAAGGGAGATTTTGAAAGTGTTTGCACTTTTCCATGTGACCATTGGTAGTTTAAAAAGCACAGAAAGAACAGAGTAGGATTGGACAGACGATAGACTAAAATACACTGGTAGGTTTCTGGGTGATAAGGAGCAGAATGATTCTCAATTGTTCTATGACAGCAATAACCACATTACTTCCTTTCCACTATCAATTATATTGCTGAAATGAAGAAAGCTTGGGGTGACCAGAGGCAATTTTTGGGTGGAAGAACTGTAACTTCTCTAAATTCTTCCGATTATAATTCCAATAATAAATTACATAGACACTGCATTCCTGATGTCTCCCCATTTCTGGCACAGGGCACTGATAAACATTCAGTTTTCCAGCTAAGAAAAGCTAAGTAGACTGTCCTGAAGGCATACAGGTTTCTCTCTCTTCCCTTCCCTCTCTCCTTCCCTCTCTCTCCCTCACTCTCTCTGTTCCATGGATATATGTGTATCATTCAGAAAGCTGTGACACAGAAAATATTGGCATGCAACTCTGCACCTCTTCTGTGGTGACCTAAGGACATTTGGATACACATTCTTCCTGGGTAGGAGTCCATCATGTTAGTTTGCCTATTACATTTGGGAAGGCAGCAAAACTATGACTGACACAGCCAAGATGTTACCTCCCCTGTACTCCTAACATTTGGAAATAAGGCGAACTGATTGAATGAGACTCACTTCTGTGTAAATAGGCTTAGATCTGCCTACCTAGCCAAAGGAAGCAACAATTCCCTATGCTTACATCCATCATTAAAATGACAGACTGAACAACACAGGAAGCTTCTCCTCAGTTAGCCAATCTAAAGAATTTTAAGACAAGGTAAAATAATTCAACAACACAAAGGTTCTTAAAGGCAAGCATAGGATACTCTCTCTAGTTAGTATTTCCAACTACAAGCCCCTCAGTCCTTTTTTGCTGGTCAAGATGATCTTTGGCTATTGAAGTCGAAAATATTTAGAGTCAGAACTTTCATACCACTACTGCATATTCCAACTAAATCAAGCCCCAAAGTGGAGTTAGAATTTCTTCTCTGATAAGAAATTTACAATCAACACATTTTAATTCTTCTTGCTGATGTTTCTGCAGGGAAGGCTTTTTTGAAGGCTCTTTCTCTCTGGCAGATCTTTTTCTTCATACATGTGTGTGTGTGTGTGTGTGTGTGTGTGTGCACATGCAGTAATTTAATTATTATGGACTCAATTCATTTTCATAATACTTGCAGTGCCTGTATGCAGAGAGCACTTCAATAGAGTTCAGTGGATCTCTAACAGACCTCCCTTTACCTACAATGACCTTTTGTCCTGCCTGTGCATCCAAAAGGAAGAAGGGAAGATCCACACAAAAATCCTATGCACAAGACAGCTTGTGATGTATTAAATCCTTAGTTTAATATCTACCCAACCTTCCTCCAGATTTTCTCCATTTGCTACTGCTTCGCTGTACATTATGTGCCAAAAGGAGCTGCTACAATCGAAGCATGAGAAGAGGAGCTGTCTTTTCTGTCAGCGGCCTAAATCAGAAACTGCCTGGTTGACATTTTATTTTCCTCTCTTTGGAACATGTCTTTTAGAACACTGTTTTCCCCTTCACAAGCACTTTTCACACCCAGCGTTTGACTTTCTACTACTAATCTGTCTATTGACTGGACAGATAAATGCTTTCCCTCATAGGTTCTTTTCTAACAAATTAACTAGTGAATGCCTCTGGTTATCTAAATAAGGTGTTGATTGATCTTGTGGAAATAATTAATCTGGCTCCATCTGATATGATCTCTGGCCATGTCAGAACTTTCTCCTCTCATTATGCTTACCTAAAGGAGAATTTAAATTTGCAGCCAGTGGCAAAAGGTAATAGTTTTCAAGAGAAGTCAGTGACTGAATTTACAAGAAGTCAGATTTCATTGTAATAAGCCTTTAAATGAGTCCAATTACATTTCAGTTCAAACAGCCTTATTTCAAATATTATTCTGTCCATCTAGCAGGATTTAATAGAAATCAACATCAGATTTTCATATATATGGGAATAAGATGTCAGTTTTCTACTAGGTAATCATATGAAGCAAGAGCCTTCAATGACAGGCATTTAAATGTGTAGAAAGGATTAATTGGAAGCAGACTGCTGTTAAAGCCATGTGATTTCTGTCTAATAGAATAATTTCAGTTAGACTTTTCAGATACTGTCATGCTTTTGACCAACTGACCATTCATGTACTGTAATTATGTCTATGGGGAGAGAGTTTTATGTAATCAGCAACAGTTTTCAGTCAGCCCTGTTGTGGTATTATACAGACCTAAAGGAACTGTGAGCAAATAAAAGTGAAGTATTATTAATTAATTATTACAATAGGCCTCTACATCAGCTTACAATCAAGTAAAAATTAAGTTGCAACAAACACAAGATTTATGCAGGAGTGACTTGAAAAAAAATGTTATTCTCTGAAAGACTGTCCACAGTTTCCACAGTGGTCAACAAAGACAAACACAGTGTGGATATATGCAATGCCCTCTCTACTTGTTCACACACATACACACAATGGAAGAGAGCTAACAAGATGCAATTTAGTTATTAATTAGAAATCCCTGAGGAGGGGACACAGCTTGAACAATGGATGGTCTGCAGTGTCTGGTTCCTTCCAACATCAGTGATGACTGAAACAAAAGGGCACATTGGCTTGGGATTTACTTAGCATTCAGGAATTGATTCAATGGGTCTTCTCTGTTTGGGAACAGCAACTGGATTTGGTCCAAGATGTTAACTATCTACTGTCCTAGTATAGTTACAAGTGTGAAGGAAGAGCTAGACTTTAAAGATCATGAACAAAAATAATTTTATGCTTTTAAAATATTTGGTTTAAATCCAATTGCAAATCCCACCTAGAGTAAACCTGCTGAGCCTATAGGAATTTTGGAAGTAATCATGTTAAGTGCAGTTGATTCCATGTGTTCACATTAGTAGAAACAATAAATTAGATGTAGATCTTTGTACCCCACCTTTCTGCCCTCAAGTACTCAAGACAGCTTATAACAATGCTTTTGTGCTTCAGGAAAAATATTGTGGGGAACATATGTCCAACATTACAGAGGAAGGCCTTCTGTTGGAAGATTTGTTCAGTCCAGCTCAAATAAAATAAACCACTTACAAAGGAGAGAACATAAACTCTTGAAGATGCCTAGAGAAGAGAAAATACTTTTTTTTTTACCTTCTTCTGAAAGCAAGGAGCTTCTCAGGACAAAACGAGAGAGAGAGAGAGAGAGAGATCTACTTCAACATCACAATAGAATGGCAATAATATTCAAAAATATCTGGAAAATGATTAATACAGGTTTTTGGGGTTTTTTGAGTTTTGGAAGATCTGAGGAGGAGAATCCTAAAGAGGTTAGCATCTGATGACTTATTTTGCCTGTCAAATGCACATTTCTATGTAGAGAACAGCCATTTCTTGCACGGAAAACAAGATTCCTGCATACAAATCATCATTATCTACACACAAATGTTATTTGCTAAGAAGAAAGTGCTATTTTCTGTCCAGTAAACAATCTCTTTCTCTGTACAAAATCCTACATCTGTATCAATTGATAGACTGAAAGATAATAAATCCCAAATTGTGAATATTCTTCTAAAACTGCATGGTTTTCAGAGGTGGATCTGGGGTGGGGTAACTGGGGCTCATGACCCAGAACCCAATGTCAGGGGGGATGCATAAAAGAAGAACCCCCCAGCCGGTCCCCTGCCCTCTGTTCACCCTGCCCCCACCCACCGCCACTCACCCTGCTCCCTTGCCCTGGGTGCTGTTGAGCCTCGGTACACCACTGATGGTTTTCAACAGTTTTCTCTCAGCAAGAAGAAAAGTATAAAACTTCTGTTTATAATGCTGTCTACAGTCCACTCCCTGCATATAAAAAATGAGTGGATCATATTGAGTAAAAAGCTTCCCCTCACCCCCATTCTTTCTTAACTTTTTAAGACATTGTTTTCATTTCAGTGTGAATCTTGGAACACTGTTACCAAAGATGAACCAAACAAAATTCCCACCCATCTGCACACAGAAAATCCAATAGTTATAGCTGCTTCTAGTACGGAAATGATCATGCTGTACCTGCCTTCCATGTAGCTGTTCAATGTGAGGACCCTTTTTAGGGGGGACAAGAAGGGGCAACTGTAGTTCAGCATCAGAACCAGATTTTACAGGCAAACTTTTAAGAGCTAACCATTCTCAATGCTGTGCTGGCTGGGTCTAATTAACACTTCCCTCAAAAGCAAAAATCAGTAGGATCAAGATCCTCCATCTTCTTTGCTCCTCAATCATGTCGAAAATACAAACCAGCCATAAGCTACTTCTGTTCCACTGAGCTTTTGGAGATTGAGGTCTCTTCTTTTTCAGCTTTTAGTTGTATCTGATTTTTTTGTTCTGACAGAGGTGTTAATTAGGCTTGTTTTTGTGCTTTTTTAAAAAAAAAATAGTGTAATTTGTTCAATAGCTGTGTTGATTACAGGAAAAGCAGAATAAAGATAAATAACTAATGCAGGGCTTCCTTCCAATTAATTGGACAGAGAATTCGTGTATTATCTGTGACAGCCCATCCTTACAATACTCTCATTTCTTCAAGATTTGCTCAGTAACATATGCTAGGACTCAATGGGTTTAGATGGGGTGTGGTGGGCAGTGCCAGACAAGAGACCCTACCAATTTGTATTCAACATAGCACTCGTGAAATATATATGTGAACTATCTGTAGTGACAGAGTCTGGCATTTTACATATGAAAAATAAATCTGGTTTCATTGTTTATTGTCAAATAGGAAAAAGATTAAGATTAGATAGAAACACCTGTATAAATAATGAAGGGAGAATATTTATTTATTTATTTTTAAATAACTGCTTCTTTCAATCACACACACACACACACACATATACACACACATACATAATTTGAAACATATATATAATTTGAAACAGGCAGAAGATACACAACTGGGTACCTTTTCTCTCTCCATATTTGCATGCAAATGGATTTCCTATTTCTGTTTTATGTTGTTTTAGAGAAAGTAGTTGGGAATTAATTAATTCATAATTGAACTGATGAAAAAAGTTAATTGTCATTTTAATGAAACTAACACCAGCACAACTGATGGGCAATTGCAGCATTAAAATCAGAAACTAGACAAAGCTCATTCAGTTTAGTGATATAATGGAAACACTTATAGCAACAAGAAAATTCACAATTAGAATGTATTAGCAAGGTCAAAATAGCCATTTATGTGTGAATATGTGAATTGAATATTAAAAACCTTCCCGATTCCCCACTGCCTTTCTAGTTACCACTTCTGCAAAAAGAAATACCATCTAAACTAGTTGTTTCTAATCATGCTGTCTTCAAGGAGCCCTATCCATATCCATTTTTGTTACTTCAAATGTACCTGGGGAGCATAAAAGTACCTGGGGAGCTGGAGTATGCCTTATTCACTGCTGCAGCATGGTACTATTTGGTCCTGTTCAGCCTTTCACTTGAGTGCCACTCTTCTCCTATTCAACATGTGCAAGCTGGATGAATCATTAACCCAAGACAGCACAACAGTTGTATGTGTATGTGTCTTCAACTCACCTGTCATCTTATGGTGACCCTTTTGTATTTCATAAGGTTTTGTAAAGCAAGGAATACTTAGAAGTGGTTTGTCATTGTCCTTCTCTGAAATATAGCCCCCAACATCTGGCATTCCTTGCCAGTCCCTTATCCAATGAGGGCTGATCTTACTCAGTTTTCAAGATTAGACAGAATCTGGTTTCCACACAGTATAGAAGCCAGAAAAACAGTTACTCTAAGATAACTGTTTTCTTAGTTGCAGCTAATGTTTTCTCTTTATACCATGAAATACTTGGGGCTCAATCATACTGCTTCTCTTAATGAAAATATGTTGCAGATGATACAGTTTATCATTCTGACTCTGGCTACTAACCAGTTTTGGCATGGGATATATTTAAAATTTAGGACCATCACCAGCACCCAACTCACTCAGTCTAGAAAAGCCAAAAAAACAAAAAACAAAACACACACACACACACACAAGGAAACATCAAGTTAACCTCCTTATTCTGACATATGAAGAGACCCAGCCAGAGCTCTTTCTGAATGTATTTCAGCTGTTTATTCCCATTTGGGCATGACTTGGCTACACAGGAGTATGACTAAACAGATGTGGAGAATAAGGATAAATTTTGACAGAGTTTGTTGATGTTAAAATTGGAGAAGAAAGGTTGAATACATTGATTCATTGACAGAAAGAGAGAACCATAGGTTATATAGCTAGTAGTGACACTTTCCCTACCACTTTTAAATTGTGATTCAGATAAAGACTGTAGCATGGAGTAGGGATTTCATCTGCTGGGTTTCCAATCTGGATTGGGCCTACTGCATCAGAGTAACTAAACAATTACTCACTGTTTATTGATCAACCCACTTATGCTTGTTCTAGAATAAAATGTGGGTTGTGTACCTCATAAGGATGAACAATCTTTGTGTTGATGTTGTTAACAACAAAAATTTATCATCCTTTACAACTGACAATGTTTGGCTATTGATGATGAGAATTATGACTTACCAGCATCTTGAGGGATGTATGTTCTCCTTTCCAGATATGGAAAGAGAAAAGAGAAGAGCAGAGAAAAGAGGAATTTTTGAACTATACTGATTGAGTCTCTGAACTGCTAGATACAAACTTGTGTCCAGTGAAAATCTACCTGTCTGTATGACTTAAACATTTGATTCAGTGTAAGGAAAAAAAAAAGATATCACCTAGCCTCTTTATGCTTTCTCTCTGCATTGATACATTCGTGAAAAAATAGCACACATCTATGACCATTTCCTCATGGTGTCACAGTCCCACTATGGGGACAGGATGGAAACAGTCTGCAGGTTGTGCTTTCGCACAACATCATCATGGTCTTGCTGCCATCTTGTCACCATGTGTCACAATTGTGGAATAGTCATTTAACAAAAAAAAAATCCACTAAGCGCCTTCAGCCGTGAGATGCTCCCATCCTTACCTGCCATGAATAAGGACAGGAAGCACAATGGAGGGGCTCCCTTCCCCAGCACAGCATAGAAACAAGCCCAGCTGTGCTGCGGAAGGCAGACACATATCACTCACACTCCCTTCCACAAGGAGCCAGCCAGGTGTGGAGGGGAGTGTTCCCATCATGTTCCCTTTCCAGCAAAGGTGCTGCCAGGATTACAACAGGACAATACGAGAGAGTGTTGTTGTGGAGAAATGGTGTAACTGTCTGTCTATCTATCTATCTATCTATCTATCTATCTATCTATCTATCTATCAATCATCTGAAAAGGTTCAATAAAATCTTGTTTTTCTCTTCACTCACCAGTGTGAAAACACAGGCAGTATAAAAGTATGTTACAAAGAATGGAAAGAGCATGTTCCGCCATGCTCAATATGCTGCAAATTTGCCTAGCAGATTGAGAACAGTGGGATGGACACATTGGAGGTGTAAACTAGGGTTGCCCTTATTTAAATTATTCATTCCTGAGAGCAGTGAATTAATTATTCAACTATGTTTCTCCCCACTGTTGGAACATCTTTGAAAACTATACAGTTCCCATAGGGGGAAAGTGCCCGTCCCATATTTACATTTTCCATACCTCCCCCAACATCTGGTGATGCATTGGGGTACAGGTGAAGATCTATGTGTGATAAGCAATGGATGATGATGCAGGCATCTTTTGGGTCCTCCTCTTTGGAATTCCATGACACATGAGAAGTTCCTTTTTCACACACACACCCATAGTTTTTAAACATTCTTTCTATCCCTACTGTATGTCAGTTTCCCATTCTATCCAATATATTGTTCCACCCCCATTCCATTCTCTTGTATTGCCAAGGAAACATGGTAGGTAATGTTTGACTGGATTAACACCACACCTAAAAGAAACCAACTTTTATCTCTGTGTCAAAACAACAACAACTGAACATATCTACCAAGCATGTTTGCCTCCCTGATCCTAAATCACAGGAAAAGTGATACATCCTCAGTGATTTTCATAGTCTCTGATATCTGACATAAGATGTACTTGTAAATTTGTGTCATCTTCAAGGTTTGGTAACTGAGTGCTGATAGAGCATAGGTTGAAGTAACAGATATGTCAGCATAATTTAAAATTATCATTAATATTCATCTTGGCAATTTAGACATTTGGGAGTCACAATCATTTTCAAAATTGTTGTTGATTGACCTGAATGTTTGATTTATTAAATCCTGCTAATAGACACAACACAGATGCCACTATTAATACTATTATAGAGTCCTTACTAATACTGAGACACTGGGTGACATAGAGCAAATTAAATCTACCTGCCACAGTGTTTTTCTCCTCAACATTTTACACAAATCCTTCAACATAATACAACCTCTGAAAGTCAAGTTTGCCAGTCCAAATGTTATATTCCATGTTAGTCAATTCATATATGTGCACACACAAATGTTCCAATAAAATTTAGGGCTTGAAGGATACTAAAACAAGCTTCGATATATGTATCTCTGGTTGGAAGAGGAATCACCTGAACAACAAAAAGGGTTGGAAATGTGTGGCTTTCCAGATGTTGGAGTACAATTCTCATCAATTCCAGTAAACACAGCCTATAGCAACAGGAACTGTAAACAACACAGCATGGGAAAGCGCAACAACATCTGTACATCCACAAGTTGCCCACCTCAGCATTGCTATGCATATAACTTCTCAGTTGTTTTCAACAGTTGGAGAAACATACATGTAGCCCTTTTCTTGGGAAACATGCTGTTTGGAAGGGGGCAGGATGTTGATTCACTTCTCCCAGTTCCTCTTCCCCCACAAATAACTAATTCATTAGATATCAGTCTTTTAGAAGTTCTGCTTGTTTGGACTCAATCTACATTTTTCCACATTTCCATGGCCATTAGGAACTGGACCTTCAGCAGTACCAATCCTTCTTGTGTCCTGATCCTGACTGGGGATGTAGGGAGGACATACACATTTTTATTTTACTTTGTTCTATTCTAGCCCTTATATCTCACATTTCTGCCAAAATGAGATCCAAGGAAGGTTACATAAAAAATTTAAAAAACATAACTGAAATGCTTTTCTATTTGTTCTTGCCTACAAAAACATAATTTAAAATTTTTTATATCCCTAGTGTGTAGATTCCTACTTATACATGTACACACAGGTTGCAATTCTTCTTAAAGGAAGCAACAAGTAATTTTAGCAATTTTCTTTCAGCTGTGGGAAAGTCTTCAAAAACCAGTTTTCCCAATTTATTTCATAGTTATTTTGTTCAAAATTTGCCTGTGGCTATTTTACACAGAAAAGAACATTTTCTACATAGGAAACAGAAACATTATTTTCTGAAATGCTGTTTCCAGTACAAAAAAGGTTATTTTATAAACAAAACAAACACATATAATTTTTCCACAAAATAAGTCCTTAATTGTAAAGACTCTTATCACTCCAGAATCCTTCTTGATAGGGTTTGTAAACATATGAGAACCATGTTTTTTCAAACATTTTTGAATATTATTTTCATTCCTCTTTCTCACTTACAAATGAATTCATAACATGGTTCCCGTGTTTTGGGCATCCCTGTTTGTATGTGTGTGTGGGTAGGGGGGATGAACTGCAAAACCTGATAGCTGTGAACAAGCATGAACATGGAGCAAAAGGTTGAAGGCAGATTTCTCTTTCTGTCTTTACTTTTCGCCACATATATCTTTTAAATGGAAAAGGAGAACATTAGAGATTCAGCATGTGAGTAGCAGGAACCATTTTTTTAGTCTTCCAGCATCTTCCCTCTCCTTTGTCAAAATTCTCACTTGCATATTAAGCTGTAGATTCAACAGAAGACACTATCTTTGTATTCACTGATGCCCAATCATCCTGCTTCATTCCAGGCTGTTTACATAATTTTATAAGAAATGAAAGATAGCCCTACTGCCATGTCCTTGAGTTATATTCATCTGACACACAGCCTTAGAGAAACCTGCCACTGTTCTTTGCATGTAATCCCAACCTAGAGGAAATATAATTCTTGCTATACATCCTAGCCCAATCTACTTGTTTATGTCACTTGTAGATTTCATGAAAAGTAGAGGTAGAACTGCTAATTTTGATACCTGTTCAGAGTTAGAAAATAATATACTCTGCTCCTTACAGTTACAACTGATTTACAGCACAAAACAGCTTCAGCCTTTTCTAGTAATCAGTTTTGCTTGAAACTTTTGTGAGATCAGCACTGGTTCTTTAAAAGGGTACCACAGTGTTTGGGAATTCCTGGTATTCTATCATTTATCAAAACTACGATTAGATTAATTAGCTGATTTAGTAGCCTACATTTTTAAACCAATTAATTCTAATCTTTTGTTGCACACAGTTGCCCAACCATGGCCTGAAAAGTGCACAGTATTCATAAAAAAACAACCCCAGCTTTACACACTGACAGGAACAGTTAAATGCAAGTAAGGGTGTAAAACAGAAGAATGAGAACACAGTCTGCAGTATTTTCCCACAGCATGGATATTGCTCACAATGTCATCTTTAAGGGGGAAAAGAGATTGCCATAAAGTTAAACTTGTCTTTTTATTAAGCTACAGAAAAGATGTATCTTCATTCACCATCTGGGCTCAAACAAAGCAAGCAGAGTAACTCTTTCTCGCAGTTGCTGTACCATATTTTACTACTTATTCCAATTTAAAGGTGGGGGGAGGAAGAAAGGAAGGGCTGCTTTTTAGGCAAATCACTTGTAAGGCTGGTGGGTTTGAACATCCCCAGGCTAGCATTTTATCTTAGACGTAGCCTAGTTTTGCTGAATAAGCTTCCATTCAGAATATCTTGATGGAGACAATCCTGTTAAAGAAATAGCAATTGAGTGGCCATGACTGTCACCACTTCCCAGTCACAATTTCCCTGAGCTTGACAGAGAAGAAAACAGGGACATCTGTCTTTACACATTTTAATGGCAGAATGACTGAAATAAAACCAAGCCAGGTCAAATTTTCTTCCTCCAAGCCATCATCACAAAACTGTCTTGACTGATTTCTTTAAGCTATTATCATCTGTGTTCCAGCCACTAAGATCAACACTACCCTTAAAGTGTTTCGGGGCCATTTTCTGCCTTTCACGGCTCATATGCTTTCCTTTCTGAGGGTGGCTTAAACAGCCTTAACAAAGTTTCTTCTCTATATTGGCATGCTAAGGTGAACTTCATGCTCCACTTTAAAGAGAGAACACAAATGTCCCATCTGAGACTTTTTCTAAGCCCTGTTTGTGCATTATCCATAGACAATATAGGCCAATTGCACTGAGGAATGGAGGAATGGAGCTGTACTGCTGATCCTCTTTCCATGGTACGTCTCTTACTGGACTCAGATACGGATTCATGACATACGCAAAGGCACACTCCTATGGGAGCACACATCATGGCAACTGATCATTTGGTGCCCATAAACAAGAAGGACATTGTAGTGATTAGCAGTTTACTTCTCAATACAAATGAGGTGGTTCTATGACATCCCTTAAGAGCGTTATCTTTATACTGCAGTCAGTCCCCTACATTTGCAGGTTTTACTTTTGTGGATTCAATTATTCACAGATTATTTGCTGTCACCTCCTCTGCTCCCTATGCCATTTTTAATAGCGACTGCAAGCCTCGTGAGACTGAGAAATTGTGAAGGAGGCTTGTAAGTCCGTATTAAAAATAGGGTAACAGTGGAGGTGGCAGTAAGCCCCATCAGCCACTCACTTCTGCCTTGTGAAGGAACCGTGATGCCTCCGAGGAATCCATGGTGGGTTGACTATGTGGCCCACATGAATAGGCCCTATATTGAATACTATTTTGTGTGTTAAATATGGTTTGGGAGGGCCTAGAATTATTCATGGTTTTTTTCCCCACTTTCACAGGGGTCTTGTGCCCCTAACCCTAGCAAATGTGGAGGGAGGAATATAATTCATTATGGTACCATAAGAAGAACAATGGATGGCAGGCTATTTAAGTCATAATCTAAATGACGTCTTGCTCTGGTTGCATATCTTTGTAAGATGTAATGGTTTGAAAGGAGTATGAGTTGCCATTTGTGGTTTAACATGGTGGCCCAATTTAGGAGGAACAGCCCAGGAAAATAAAATACAGCATCCCCAAACTTCATAGGCACAAGAAGCATCAGGTAACACACACAGGCTCTAATGAGTTACTATGAAGAAGATTTCCTCACAAGAAGGAAAAGAGCTAGGAACCATCACTCTGGAACTAGTTTAAGATTCCTATCCTTCAAGGTATTCTGCAGCTGCCAAATCTGATCCCCATCCCCAAATTGTAGAGAATGATAGTGATTGAATTTGAGTCCAGAATGCATACTTCTGACCCTACTTATTATCCAGGTTGAAGAGCTATCTGTCTCTTTGTCCAGTTAATATTAGAGCATACTCAAACTGAAGTATCCCCCTTTTCCTTGCTGTGCTTGGTTTAAAAGTACTGTCTAGGCTCAGAGATTCAGTTACCCACTATTCTTATTGCAGCTGACTGTCTCATTGATAATGGTTCTTATTGTTCAAAACGCAGTGGCACTCAGCACTTATTAAAGATGCCTTAGAGGGATCAGCAGTCATAGGATTAAGTTCTCTTCAGTGACCCAAAGTCTTCTCATCTCTTATCCAACTGTCCTAACTAATCTGAGATGTAAAATTATATTCTTAGGCATCTTTCTATCTCTTTTTCTCCTGCCTTTTTATTGTTTCAGTTCTACTGAAAGTGAAATGAACTTAGTTCTCTGTTAGCTTAGCACCCATAGAGAGGTATCATCTCTTTGAAGGAGTTCCTACAACAAAGCCTTTGGTTGATTCTTAACCAAAGGCATCTTTGCTCCCTAATCAGAATTTTTAGCTTCTGTAGACACACACACCATCCCTTATCCTCATGACTAACTTGATTCAGCCCTTATCATTACTACAGTTTGAGATCACTTCACTGCATGTCCTTAACCACTTGTGTATGGGGGGATGAGGTAGACTTAAAACCTAAACACCTGTGTTAGCCCTCTGGCCCCTCCTTTGAAAGCAACACAAGATCATTTATCTTTCCCAGTTATGCTTGCTTTACCTGCATGTATACTTATTTCCTGGTAGAGGATGTGGAGACTATTTAATAAGCGCATTGTCAAATAATGCACCTCATCCACTTTTCATTTAGCTATACTCACCAACCCCCTTGTACTGAGGCCCCCAAAAATCAAAATCCCTGGCCGTACAAAAATTGCTGACTGAAGTTACGTATTTCACAAAATTGAAATTGAAATTAAATTGTTTTTGTTCTTCCTTCCAGTTTGCATATCCCCTTCCTGGGAGTCTAATCCATCTTTGTGTATGATATGATCAGCATACAAGTTAAACAGATAGGGTGATAAAATGGAGCCTTGCTGATGCACTTGCCAATTGGAAAACACTCTGGTTCTCCATATTCTAGTCTAATGATAGCCTCTTGTCCTGAATCCAGATTCCACATTAGAGTCATAGAATTATAGAGTTGCAAGAGACCAAAGGGGCCATCAAGTCCAACCCCCTGCTATGCAGGAACATCCATCAAAGCACTCCCAACAGACAGTCATCCAGCCTCTGCTTAAAAACCTCCATCACACTTCGAGGCAGCATATTCCACTGCCGGACAGCTCTGACTGTCAGGAAGTTCCTGAGGTTCAGGTGAAATCTCCTTTCCTACAGCTTGGATCCATTTCTTCTTGTCCTGTGACACATCTATTTCTTTAAGAACAATGCATTTTTTTTCATGATCTACACAATATTATGTATAACCTATCATCTATAAAGCACAGACTGATTTTCTTCTGATATTCATTGGTGCACTTAATTCTCCAACAAATTTTTTTCACTATGATTCATAGTGTGTCTTCCTTTCCTGAAACCAGCTTGAACATTTGACATTTCTTACTCCATATATGGTAAAAGTCTTTGTTGTAGGATTTTGAGTATCACATTGCTTGCATGGGTAATTAACGTAATTGCCTGGTGGTTACTGCAATCCTAGTGTCCCTTTTCTTGGAGAATAGAATGTATATGAAGTATTTCCAATCTGTGGACACTCCTTTTCTTTTCCATATTTGTTTACTTAGAGTTTGAGTGGATTATGTCTCTGTTGCTTGAAACACCTCTACTGACATGCCATCTGTTCCTCGTGACTTATTTCTCCCAACTACCCTGAGTGCAGCTTCCACTTCACTTTCTAAAATTGTAAGTTCATCTTCTAATGCTTCTTCCTTGAATGAATATGGCAGTCTTTCATCTCTTTTATATAATTCTTCAGTGTATTGTTGCCACCACCTTGATCATTCAGTGTGCTCTTCTGCTAGTTTTAGAGCATCCCCACTCTCGGTTTAAATTTCCCTTTAAATTCTCAGATCTTGTGGAAGAAGTCTCTTGTCCTACCTTTTTGGTTGTTGTCTTCTATTTTTCTGCATAGATAAGTTATAGTTTGTCCCTGTGCTTCAGATGTTGAATAGTTGCATCCAGGGTTCTCACCATATTCTGTCCCCTTTTACCTTTGCTTCTTGTCTATCCTTAACTGCTTGAAAAGTTTCAACTGTCATTCAATGGGGCTTTGCTTTCTTTTTTTGCCTAGCAATCTTGGGTTTGTGTGTTTATTTGTTTGTTTATTTTCATTCTTCCTTCACAATGTCCACGGCTTCAGTCCAGAGTTCTTCTTGCTTCTGGTCAGTTAAGCTTAATAGTGCAAATCTCTTTGTTTGTTTGTTTGTTTTGTTTTGTTTTTTGCATCATCTTTAAAATTAAATTCTAAAGAGATGTTTTTCAAGTTGTATTTTGGCAAAATGATTATATAGTATTCCTCTTTAGCTGTTTTCAGAATTTTGATAGTAGCAGTTCATGATCTGTGATATAATCTCCTCCTCTGTCACAGAAACACTTAATCCCACCACCAAGGAAAGGTAGCACCTTGGTAGGTCTACTTCTAACGTGGGAATTTCTAGTTACCTTTTTTTATTTTATTGTGCCACATTTGGCTAGTGAGTTTTTCTTCCTTTCTTCTTCCTTTTTGCTTACTTCATGCTATATAATATTTGACCCTGTTGGCTCCAGTTTTCTCTTTGGCTAAGTGGTTAAGTTTGGCTTTTCAATCATAACTGGTGGGATGTGGACATTTAGCTCTCTTGGAAGGCTTTTGGTGGCACCACAAGGTGAAACAATTAACTCATTTCCCTATCACTGCTGATCAGCTTGAAAGGAGGCATGTAGTGGGTTCTTGCCCCCAAATGACTTCTTTAGGAAAGACTGCCAGCCAGTACCACCTGGGGAAATCCATTGGAACCTTCTGATCCCTTCATGGGATCAAGTAGGATGAACTGCAGGGTCTATACCCTGAGTTTCTAGCCTGAAAGTCTCTGGATCGGAGATGCAGCTTAACTGGGTTCCCACATACAAATCCATGCCATCACATTCCATTTGCTGCAGCTCCACATATTCTTGAAGTTAATAAAGTTGTTACCTTGTTTCATCAGCTATTCAGAACCTATTCCTAAAGCAGCTGGCATCATCACTATGATCTGCTGCACTTTCTCTGTGATGGCATTTGCTCTATGGAATTGTCTAAAAACCAACTTTTATGCCCATCCATTTCTGGGCACCATTTAAGTTTTGGTTTTGACCTACAAAGCCCTCTATGGCTCAGGCCCATGTTACCTGAAGGTCTATATTTTCCCTTATGAATCAGCCTGTGTTTTGAGATCTGCCAGGGAGGCTCTACTCTCTGGCCCACCATCCACACAGGTATAAATGGTGGGAACACAGGAGAGGGCCTTCTCTGTGGCTGCTCCCAGGCTCTAGAACTGCCTTCCCAGAGAAATTGGTGTAGCACCCCCCTACAATCTGTTTATAAGCAAATAGACTTTTCTGTTTTGACAGTGATTTGAATGACTATGTATGACCCATCCCACCAAATAATGCACTGGATCTTGCTAATTGTTTTAATGATATATGTTTTAACCTGCTTTTAATCTTTTGATTGTTTAATCTCATTTTAACTTTTTATCCTGTGGATTTTTAAACCAATTTGAGTCCTGAATTGACAAAAAGGTAGGATAGAAATATATAATAATAACTAACAATATTTCACCACTATGAAGATTCAAATGAGTTATGATTCAGTTTTCTTACATGTGACTGAACATTTTCTAATGGCTCTTTTTAGTTTATATAGTAATGTGGAATATAACGTAGGATGCCTTCCATATGTGTTTTGCCGTTAATGTCTTTTTGTTAAGTCATGCAATAACTAACAGAAATTTCCTGTTTTCAACTAGATCATACATGAATACATAATACTTTACCAGTGCGAGGTCATGGTCAGGTAGTGAGAGTCACATTTACCAAACCATGATTAAAAGGCTTAATGCTGGTGTGATGTAACAAGAAATATTCCTATGGTACTTCCCCCAGACACACACACACACACCCAAAAAACTAGTCATATATTCATTGGGTAACAAGTCTAAAAAACAGAGAAATGACCATCTTTTATCCAGACTCTTGTCTATGATCCCAAATGTAGAAGGTTTTTCCATGTACATTATTGCCAGTGGAACTAGTGGTTCCCTGCAGGGCAACGGATTGGTACTATTTGGGAATTCAGCAGCATAATGCTGAAGCAGTAAAGAATGGGTTCTGTGTGCTACATTCTCTTCCCTCAACAGATGGCTGGTTAAACTTTGTACACTTGGGAAATCAGTTTTAGATTTCTACTCAGGCCCCAGAAAATAAACTGAATAGCAAAGCCTCAGGAAAAAAAAAAGTAAATTTCTCCTCTTACCATGTTCACCCCCTGCCCAATAGCACTGATAAACAAAGCTCTCTCTTCCCTTCCACCTCACTGCAGTCTCTCTCTGTCTCTGTCTTTCACTTTCTCTGTTTCTTTTTTTCTCTCTTTCTCTCTCTCTCCCTCACACAAACACACACACACACAAATCCAAACTGTTCCAAGCCATTTTTTAATGTCTGTCCAAAACATTAAGAATCATATTCAAAGATCATGCTCAGTTACAACATTTGTGAGGAAAGTGTTTAAAGGGAAGCTTGTTTTGGAATGACACCCACATGTACTTTGTATAGATTTTCTAAAAAAGTGAGAATTAAAACTCTTTACTGAGGCAATTCAAATTTAGCATCAGAATCTGTATTCTGCAAGCTGTGCAAATTGTATAAATTAGTTACAGACATAGACATGCATTTCACACAACCTGCCCTTTTATTCCTTTGTATCATCTTTCTTTATTTTACTAGTTATGGGGAGGCACAAGATATTATTCAGAATCCATAGCTTTGCCTTCTCAAAGCCACTGAAAATCTGTAGTTACTTTCTGCTCCTTGAGATTTCAGCACCTTCTATTCAGTGACATGCTACTTCCAAATACAGTGGTTCCACTGTGCCAACACCTGTCCGGGTAATATGTTTTTCTGAAAAACAAGAATGAAAAGAAACAAACAAGCAAAACAACAACAACAAAAACAACTTTTTTTAAACTTGTCTGAGTTGAAGTTCATAACTACATCTTGTTGTAGAAAGTTCCAGGCATTCTGTGTTCTATGAAACATGACTTCCTTTTGTAAAAGGCAATGGATTTATACAATTTCAAGAGAAACTAGGAGTTTCTTTTGAATGACAGTTATTCATACTGTGCAAGAATCAAGAAGTCTCATAAGTTCAAATTTTTCACTCATTACCACTCTTTATACTTTTTTATTATTATTTTTGCAGCTTCATGACACCTATTGTGTGCTACAGTAGTCCTTGAAGTGCCATGAAGAATCAAATTTAGACCATTTCTACACGATGATGCTCTCTCATGTCATTCTGTTGAAATTCCAGTAGCACCTTTGCCAGGAAGGAAGTGTGAGAGGAACACTCCCCTCCACACCTGATTGGCTCCCTGCTGAAGAGAGCATGAGGTGCACGTGTCTGCTTTCTGCAACACACCCGGGCTCTTTCCCATGCTGCGCTGGTGGAGGAAGTGCCTTCATTGTGCCTCCTGTCCTTCTGCATGGCAGGTAAATATGGGAGCATTGCACAGTCGCAGGCACTTCATGGATTTAATCAGTTAAGCAAATATCCTATAATCACAATGGATGGGGACGGGATGGCAGCAACAAAAATGCTGTATGAAAGCATGACCCATGGACTGATGCCATCCCATCCTCATAGCGGGACTGCAACACCATGTAGAAATGGCCTAAGAAAAGTTTCAGTAATGACTTGATACTAACTCACTTTTAAATTCAATCAAAATCTCGAGACCACAGAGAACAGTACAAAAGATATACTAATATTTTTAAAAATAGCAAAAGTCCTTCAACATGGTTAAAACAAGGCCAGTAAAAATTTCTTTCAGCAACAATGCTTAAAGCAATACATTTCAAATGGACTATATTGTAAAATTATTAGCATTTACTAATATAGATTAATAAAATGCAGTCTCAAAGGTGCTAGTGAACATCCTGCATTAGTCAAAGTATCTGTTTTAAATTCAGCAGTTTGATTTTGTGGCTGGGTCCATCACAGTTAAAGTGTTGCCTCATAGGAGTTATAGATTTGACAAAATCATCTCAATTTGATTTTAATTCTTGTTCTCATAAGTGGAAAATGCATTGGAGGCAAGGTCTCTTGAAACTGTTTTTGCAGAAACATTAAACGACTGTTTTATCCACAGATATACCTAATCACCCTGCAGAGCATTTCTCAGAGACTCTGCCTTCGCAGTGACAAGAAAGGCAACAAGACAGGAGAACATTCTGAGTAAAAGTTATCATACAGTCTTTCAGAAATCTGTCCAAGTGTCCAAAACAAATATTAAAAGTCTCTATCAACCTTCTGAGTGCTCTTACTGAAATAAAACTAAATCAATGTATCATTTCCCCAGCAACTCTGCACCACTGAGGGAAGTGTAGAATATATGAAGTCTCTCTCTCTCTCCTATAAGTTATTCCAGAATAATAAAGTTACACAGGCAATCCACAACTAGCCAGGTGCTACAATTTTATCATATTTGCTTGATGAGTAGGGCAGCTCCTTGAGGATAGTATTATTGCTGAAGATGAAGACAGATGCTGAAGAAAAAACAAACTATAAATCACTGCAATTTAAAGCCTGATCAAGCAATTAAGAGAAAAATCTTGTGATGTCTGTGCTTCTAGAAGTCAAATGGGTGTTTTCACTCAGGAAAAGCGCTAAATGGTTGGGATACAAACTACACTAGCAGATTTCAAATATATTGCAATAACTCAGTCAGTGTTATTCCAGGTGAGATGTTCAAGAAATGGACCAAAGAAAAGCTTCTCCTTTCTTTTGCTGCATCGCATTCCCCGTGCAAGGAGACTTGAGAAGTCCAAGGTTTGCTAACTCCAGATCTTCACTTCATATGAAGATCAGATCTTAATCAGCCAATGAAGTTTGCACTTGTCTTGATGCTGTGATGTAGTTCTCATCAATTTAAATATGTCAAAATATCAATCCAATCAATATTTTGACAGAAAATATTTACTGAAATATGCCTTATAAATAAAATAAGTATGCAAGCATTCATTTTAAGGCATGTGTGATGCAGCTAACCTTTCCTCCATTGAGGTCCTGTGGTATGGTGATACAGCATGTTCATGTAGCACATAAGTATCCATACCTCTTGAGTATGTCCTGGTTATATATACATGCTTTAAAGTATAACATCCATAAGTCCATCATAAGCCCTGTCAGTTGAAAAAGCCTGTCATGTGTTGATTAGGCAGCATACTGTGCATATAATCTCTTTCCCAAATTACTGTTACAGTGTCTTTGTTCTGTGAGTTTAAGATGAAGAAACAAAAAGCAAAACAAAAAGAGAGATTGTCTACCCAGACTTTTGAGATGTAACCTAGTTCTGCGACCTTACTGCTTTAATATTGTAGTTGTTGTACTATATTGCATTTTTATGGCTGATGACATTAAAATAATGATGTATCAATTATGTTTATCAGTTGTTTCTACCTTGCACTTCTTTTGGAAAACAGGTGACATAATATAAATGAATGAATGAATGAATGAATGTTTTTTTCTCAGTTTTGTTGATGAAGTAAGATGAGGAAAACACAGGAAAACATAAAATAAGCTGACACGTTGGACCAGAAAATTCAATAGGACCATAACATGATCATATCAATTCTTACTTGGACGTAAGGGCTCATTATTCAATAAAATGTATAAGACTGTAACATAAACCAAGTCATAACCATACAGTCTATTATTTCAGATATTATAGAATAGAATTGTGCTTTAAGATGTTAGTTGGCATAAGATACATACAAAAAAGAGGAATAATCTTCTTTCAGAGATCATTATAAATATCTTCCACCAAACGGGTGTTCCTTATTAAGCATACCATGTAGGAATCAACTTACAACAAGGTTACTTCTTCGAGAAACTGCCCTTCATGAGTGGGCCTAATAATTGTTATGAAAGAAGTCACTCATAGAATCATAGAGCTGGAAGAGACCACAGGGGCCATCAAATCCAACCCCCCGACAATGTAGGAAGATTCATCAAAACATTCCCATCAGATGGCCATCTAGCCTCTGCTTAAAAACCTCCTAAGAAGGAGACTCCACCACAGTCCAAGGCAGCATATTCCACTGCCCGACAGCTCTGACCATCAGGAAGTTCTTCCTGAGGTTCAGGTGGAATCTCCTTTCCTGCAGCTTGAATCCATTGCTCCTTGTCCTAGTCTCTGGAGCAGCAGAAAACAAGCCTGCTCCCTCCTTGCCATGATATCCCTTCAAATATTTAAACATGGCTATCACATCCCTACTTAACCCTCTTTTCTGCAGACTAAGCATCTCCAGCTCCCTAAGCTGCTCCTCATGGGGCATGGCTTCCAGAACCTTCACCATTTTGGTCACCCTCCTTTGGACACTCTCCAGCTTGTCAATATCCTTCTCTAACTGAGGTGCCCAGAAATGGATACAGTATTCCAAATAAGGTCTAACCAATGCAGAATAGAGTGGTACCATTACTTCCCTTGATCTAGACACCATACTCCTGTTGATGCAACCAAGAATTGTGTTGGCTTTCTTGGCTACCACATCACACTGCTGACACACGTTCAGTTTGTGGGATATCTTTGTTAAAACACAGTTCCCAAGTTTCTTAAGACCCATCCGTAATAGTGTGCTACACCTACATATTTCTGTTACATCCGTTTTAGTCTAGTTTCAGGCCCAGTTGTGGAACACACCAGAGATGGAATAGAAATGGAATTTATCAGTTTCACAACTGGGGTCAAATGTGGGGTTCCCATCCTCCTGAAAAAGGCGGGGGGGAAGCACGTTGAAGGTACCTACAAATCATAGAATAACATGAATTGTACATGTTTTGAAAACTGTTTAAGACTCTGAGAAATGATGCAGCTTTTCAGTAAAAACATATATATAACTTTAGTACATATTGTGCTGTTTTCCCACTTGAATTGTTTTCCACTATATACTTACAAAAAGTGCACCACAGGTAATACTAATTTGCATGTTATATCTTTATACAAACAACATGGTGAAGGGCTTGACATCATGGTTCCAGCCTTTGCCACCTTGAAAGTTGCACAACCGAAGTGTTACACAGTAGGAAAAGAAACTCAGGTCAACTGAAGCAGCAGCTACATGTGGCTTTGTTGTGCAAGATTGCTGTTTTCTGCACATTTTTGTTGTGCAAGATTTTTTTGTTCTTCAAGATTGCTATTTTGATATAGAAAAGGGCACAAAAATGCTGTGCAACATCCAGCAGTCTTCCACAAAAATTATATGGTTTTGTTCTGCAACATTGCTTTTTATTAAGAATCTTACGGAACAAAAATTTTGTGCAGAAAACAAAAACTTTGCACAATAAACCACATACCGTTTTCTGCAAGATTGCTGCATTTTGTGCAACTTTTTTTTTTTTTTTTTGGTGTAAGATTATCACTGTTTGACATGACATTGCAGCCTTCTGCATAAAAACAGCAGTATTGCAGTAAATACACCTGGAGTTGCCGGAAAAGAGCCTTTTTTGTGCAACCCGCAATCTGAATGTTGTTTGATTTACTTTCTATACTGAAAGCTACAAAGTATTCCAGGAAGCTGGCACGGATTATGGAAAAGATGTATGGTTTCTGAAAAACTACCAAAAATGTTGTGCAATCTCAAAGCTATAGGACAAAGTTATAGGACAAAAGTTATTATTTTCAGCATCTGTTGAGACCTGGAAAAACAAAATAGACTCAGTATCAGTTGCTTTGGTGAATGACCTACATCAGGAAGTGAACAGAGGAATACGTTATGGTTAGAAATGTCAAAATTGGCCAAAGTTGCACATGCCTCAGTCACATCCTGATTGGATTACTGTAATATACACTACATGGGGCTGCCTTTGAAGAATGTTCACAAACTTCAGCTGATCCAAAGAGATGCAGCCAGATTGTTAACAAGCTGACTACAAGGCCCACACAACTTCTTTATTGCAACAACTCAGCTGGCTGTCAATCTGTTTCTGGGCTTAGTTCAAAGTGCTGTTTATGATCTATAAAGCCATGTATGTCTGAGGCCTTGGTTACTCAAAGGGCCACATCCTCCCTGCCTGTGATTTGAGATCTTCTGGGGAAGTCCTTCTTTCTGCACCACTACCTTCACAAATGCATCTAGTAGGAAAACAGGCCTTCTCCATGACTGCTTCCAAGCTCTTAAACTCCCTTCCTAGAGAGTTCAAACTGGTATCTCCCTGCTATCCTTTCATGGACAGGGGAAGACTTTTTCATTTCAGCAAACCTTTGAGCACAGATTACTTTGGGAGAAAGACCCTTTCAGAATGTGTTGTACAGTTTGTTTGTTGTTGTTTTTAATCATGTTGCTTTTACTGTTTTAATTCTAGAGTTAATTAACTATATTTTTGATTTTTCAATGATATGAGATTTAAAGCTGTATCTGTTTTAACTCTGTTGGGTTTAAGGCCCTTTTCACACGCGGGTGAAGAAACGGCCGGAAACACGCTGAAACGGAGCTTGCCTTAAACCGTGTAAGTCTGTTGCCAGTGGAGCAGCACGTTTTTGCTGCTCCACACTCGTCAGCATCCTGCGGCATCCTGCAGCGCCCAAAATGGCAGCTTATGACTGGCGGAGGCTCTCCACCAACCGGAGAACCTCACCAGCCGGAAATCCCGCCCCCGGCAGATCTGCAGGCACGCCCTTGCGTGCGCCTGCAAATCCACACCGGGTGCTGTGACGCGGCTGCACGGGGCTGCATGCCCCGCGCCTTTTAAAAACCACATAAAAAGTGGTTTTTAAAAAGTACGCACCGCCACCACTTCCGTTCGCCCTAGCGCGGATTGGGGTGTTGAACTACATAAAAGTAGTCCACCCCAATCCACTTTACAGTGTAGACGACCTCCATCAGAGGTCGCTCTACACCGTTTTTTAACTCCCATGTGGAAAGGAGCTAAGACTGGGAAACGGGTGACATAAAAATGATGATGATGATGATGACAATGATACTGATGATTGGATGCATTTCTCCCATTAGCTATGGAGGACTGCAAATTATAAACCAAGCACAAAACAAATTCTATCGTACCACATTCCATCCAGATATGTTTAGACTATACATGCATTTATGTGTCAAAATATTTCTAACCACCATATTGGAACTGATCTCAAGGTGGGATGCTATGAATAAAAAACAATTCAGTATAAAAACACAAAACAATAAGCCAAAATCAAATGTAAAATCTTTAACAGTAAATCTATATTGATCCATAATCAGTAAGGCAAAAACAAGTGGGCCTTAACTTTGTGACAAAATGAATCCGATAAGAAACTAGACTTGAAACCAGGAGGATGGCATTCTCAAACAGAGGTGAAACTTAGGGCTTTTCTGCACTTTGGAGGGGAAATGGGACAGTCCGTTACTCACCGGACTGGCATGCTCCCTCCCAACGATCCACGACGGTCTGGAGCAGTGTGTGCCTGCGCTACACACTCTCCGGCGACAACAATGGAGGCTTCTCATTGGTGGAGGCTCTCCATCAACCGGAGAAGCTCGCCAGCTGGAAGCCCGCCCCGGAAGATCTGCAGACTCACACTGGTGCGAGCCTGTAGATCTATACTTCACAGAGTGATGAACTGAGGCGCACCATGCTATTGAAAGTCCTCTTTTAATCGGTATTTCAATAGCACGGGCAACCACAAGTTCTGGGTGTTCCGGAGCAGGCTGAAGTCCGGACAAACAGTAAGTAGTCTGAACCCAGTTCGCCCCCAAATGTGAACATCCTCGCTGGAGGACGCACCGCCCCATTTCAAAAATAAAATGCGGAAAACGTCTTATATTGGTTTTGTACCATTTTAACTGTCACTGTATTTCATAAAAAATTCTGGAAACTGCAGCTTAGTTTACTGAAAATTCTGTTTTAGAGATCCCTAACTCAACATATCTCATTGCACCCTGGAAGGACAGAAAGGTTGTATGCAAGTCTATTCTGAGATGAGTTTCACTGCATATTGTGGGACCTATTCTGAAGTACCTGTTTACAGACAGCCTTAAAATGATACTGTTCATCTACCAGTAAGCATGGTAAGTCTTTCATCCATTCACTGTTTAAACTTATATCCTTGCATATTCTTGATCTGTTTCATTTTTTCTTTCATATTCATTGGGATGTGTTCTTCAGGATACTGCAAGCACAATGAATCCTTTAGATGCATCATTATGCTACACAGCTTGGCTTGCTTCCATAGAAACCAAGATAACAGTGTTCTACAGCAGAACACTTTTGAATGGATTATGTTTCCACTTCTTTTTAAAAGGAAAAAGAACCCTAATGTAAATGGACAGCCTAAGGAAATACATAAAACTGCACTTCACTGTTCATCTTGCTGAGCAAGGAGGGCCAAACAGTAGAAAGGAGGCAGATGAATCCTGCATTATTTGAACATTAAACTTCCTGTTAAAAACTAAGTTAGAATTTAACACTAAAAGAAGAAGAAGGAAGAAAGTTTCTTTCATTTGTCTCGAGCGACAGATATGCAATATTTTCTGGCACAGCAACCTCAGAAGCCAGGAGCACACATCAAAGAAGAAGGACAATGTACAGATTTTTGCTAATAAATGTGCTTATGACTAAGCTTTCCAACCAAATATGCTGGTTTGACTGATGTTTCAGGATATTAACAGCCTCATTCTCATTGTGTCTACGGAAAACTCCTTGCATGTACTCCAAAGCACTATAAAATTGGTGTCTGGGTAATGCCATTGATGTGAGCTTTATCTTTTGGTTGTCTGCTTCTCCTTAAACAACCTTCTCCTTAAACACATTACACTGAAAGACAATGCAGACCCTAATGATTAAATATACCTTAAGCAGATACTTCCCTTGAGTTTTCAGACCCAGATCTGGCAGCCTTGCAGTTTGGCCTTCCAGGTGCTTTACATTCACCTACTTTGCACCATTAGAAAGGCATGAAACATGTGTGTGTGTGTGTGTGTGTGTGCGCGCGCGTGCACAAGGGTGGCAGCTGCATCTTTCTTAACAGCTCACAAGTGCAATCAGGATATCTAAAGGGGACAGTAGGATTTCCAATGGGTCAAGAAAGTGGCTTATACATTAAGCAGAGCTTATCTTTTCCAGCTTCTTAAGTTAAGGCTTTCTTGTTCTTTAAAGACCGAACTTATTCTAAATCAATCTCCCCACACCCCGTCTCTCTCTCTCTCTCTCTCTCTCTCTCTCTCTCTCCATATATATATATATATATATATATCTCTCAAAAAGAGCCACAAATAAACTCCTCTCTCTCTCGCTCTCTCTTTCTCTCTATATATATATATCTATACATATGTATACATATATAGAGATATATATTAAAAAGAGCCAGAAATAACCCCCCTGTTTTTATACTAGTAGTCATAGTTGTCATGCCAATGGTTAGTTTCAACAATATAGTGTTGTATCTAATATTTATATCTGATCAATTTATTAATCAGAACATCATTAGCAGGTTAGGTACAAAACAAAACACCCAAAATTTTTTAAAAAGATAGAAATACATCATAAACCTGCTAAACCATTAAAAGCAAAACAGCAAATAAAAAAAATCCAGTCCAAGTTCTTTCCTATGGTTCCAGAGCCTGGAAGATGCAACCAAAAAGACTTTCTCTTGTGTCCTCACCAGATGATGGTAATCAAACAAAGAGAAGATCCTCCTCCAGAAATTTCAAAACATGATATATGAAATATGTTATCCTTCAGAAAACATGAACCTGAACAATAGCCACCATGAAATTTCTTGTTTAAAGGTGCATAGGGCATGTGCTGTTATGAGCAAAAACTGAAGTACATGGTCTTTCTTTGTGAGCTCACCCTTAGACCCTTGATCCTTTTTTTTTTTAAAAAAAACTGATTCCACTTCTTTTTTCCCCCCTCTGTTTTTCTTCTTCCTTCTACTTAACCAAACAACACTTGGATAAACATTTCCTTTTCCTCTCTTCTCTTTCCCTCTATCTTTCTTTCTCTTCTTCCAACCCACAACTCCTGTGTACACTCATCTTCTCCCTTGTTCCTTGGTATCATTATCCAAATTCTATTTCCCTGATTCCTGGTTAAACATCCCCTATTCTCTTTTTCATCCATTGCTCCTTCCACTCACAACTCCTGCCAAAAGGTCTTTTTCTTCTTTTTTTCTCTTTTTCCTTCTCCTCTCCAAATCTCCTTCTCGTGTTTTCTATTCCTTCCTTTGCTAATATTCCTCTCTTCTCCTATTCTCCTTCTGCCTCTCACACCTCCTCAACTCTATGTTTGCTTTCTCCCATCTTCTCTATGCCTTTATTCCTCATTCCCATTCTCTTTCTTCTTTCAATCCAGTTCCCTTAGCTACACACCTCCCTCCATGTCTGTTTCTTCTTTGTCCTCCTGTCTACAAAGAAAATCATGAAACCACATGGGAAATATGTTTGCTTTTTTCATATTGAAGTTCTATGCCAGGCTCCTATCATGCTTAGTATAGAAAACCTGATATCTGATGAACCCAGAGATAGGCATGGGCATGGGAGTTGATTGCAGAATAACTGGAGAGTCTCATTATATTTGTGCAGATGGATGGTCAGAAATGCAACGGGGAGTACTAAAGCATCAAAGTGCACCAGTGGTTTTGGACATGGGAACACACTGGGAAACCATCCAATTTGTGTTACCCCCTACCACCCCAATATCCTCTGGTACTGAGACTGAACTGGCTGAAATTCCATGACCCTGTATTTAGTAGAGCAATGGAACCGTATGCTTTCTGGAGCAAAAGTGTCAAAATCATGTATGAGACAGTTGCTAGCTGATGGGGAAACCAACACACAAAGGAACAGCTGGTGGCAAGGACAGAACTGAGGCCCTTTCTGCAGCTTACCTTTTTGTGGAGCTGGGGTGTGGGGATCATGTGAGCAGCCTCTTGCGAGAGGCTCTTGTGTCCTGTTGCTTCAATTCTGCAGCTGCTGCATGCTTGTGAGCAGGTAGCGGGAGAGCCCCTCCTCTTCCTTCTGCAGTGCACCCTGAGATTTTCCCAGGCTGCACTGGGGCAGGAAGTGTGAGCGCTGCAGCTCCAGAGTTCTGCACCCACAGTAAATGCACATGGGGCGATGTGTGATCATGCACCATTTTTGGCCCAAAGCTAAAATTGAAATAGTGCACGATTGGCACCTGCCAGCCCCTGTAGCATCGCACGATTGCGAGTGCCTTGTATGGACCACTCCTCACAATTGTGCAATACTGCAGGGACCCTTTCGCATGGCAAATGACGTGTGAAAAGGGTCTGAGACTCGAGGAGGGAGGCAGATGGAGCTGCCAGTGTCCTCTTGGTAGAATACACCAATCTGTGGGAAGCCATCTCTGAACGAAAGTGTGACCAGCTCATCCCATCAGAAAATGGACTGCATCACTTAACTGGAGCCAGGGGCCCTTTCGCAGCATTGGCGCTCGCGCGACGGAGGAGGGCGGCTCGTGCAAGAAACCTTCTCCGGGAGGCTGCCGCTTCCCCTCCTTCCTTCTGCAGGCGAAGGAACGAGAGGGGAAGTGGCAGCCTCCCGGAGGCGGCGGCGGCGGCTTGCGCGTCCGTCCACCCCCCCTGCGTGCGCGAGAAAGGAGCCTGTCCCGTCCGCCCCCCCCGCGCGCGCGCGAAGCAGGAAGTGTTGCGTCCGACGCGCTAGCGCCCTGCCCTGTCCCTTCCTTCCGCAGGGGCGGAGGGAAGGAAGCGCGACCCGGCCGGCTCCCCGACGCTCCGCACAAGAGGTAAGTGCGCTCGGGCGCCGGGAGCATTGCGCGAGCACGGGTGATTTTCGCTTCGAAGCCAAAATCAAAAAACCCGCGCTCGCGCCGCTTCAGCCCCATGAGCCTGGTGGAAGTGGGAGTGCGTCGTGCGGAGCGACGCTCCCACTCCTGCGAGGCTCACGGGGTTTTCGCGCGAGAAAAGGCCCGTGTGAAAAGGGCCAGGGACTACTGTCCCCAAAAGCAAACTGTATGCTATGTGTCCCAAAGAGATGGAAGTGTTAAGGGAATTTATAGCCAAAAAATTGAAAAGGGGGCTCATAAGGCCAGCAAGATTTCACATGGTAACACTCATCTTCTTCCACAAAAAGGATGGTTTGCTTAGGTTGGTTATGGATTTGAAGGGGTTAAATGCTATTTGTACCTCAAACCAATACCCAATCCCACTCATGAAAGATCTGCTAGTTCAATTGTCAACTAACAAAATCTTCACTAAGTTGGATTTGAAGGATGCGTACTACCAAGTTCACATCCAGGAAGGGGAGAAGTAGAAGGCAGACTTCAATACATACTCAACGGATTTTGAATACCTTATCATTTCATCTGGATTATCGAGAACTCCTGGAGTATTCACACAAATTATAAACAAAGTTTTACACAAACATTTCTACAAAGGAGTCCTGGTTTACCTAGATGATGACTTGATCTATAGCCAAAGATATGAAAAGCATGTGGCACTGGTGTACAGAGTGCTTACCAAGCTCTCAGCCAATAATTTGTACATTAAACTGTTTAAGTGTGAGTGTCACACTAACAAGACAGATTACCTGGGATACTTAATCTCAGATCAGGATATAGAAATGGACCCAGCCAAAGTACTGGTTCTCAATTGAGAATCTCCAAAGACACACAGGAGTCTACAGAGTTCCTTAGGGTTTGCCAACTTTACAGGCAGTTCATTACCAATTTTGCTCAGGTAGCATTGCTCTTGACAGACTTGCTTAAAATTAAGAGGGGAAAAAGAGGGTGCAAAGAAAGGGTGCACCAGGATCAAAATCCAATGGATCCCAAAATGCCGAGAAGCTTTTGATGAACTCAAGCAATCGTTTAGTTCTGAACTGAACTCCAGGTGGCCCTGAACTCCAACCCAGGTATCCCTTTCATAGTCCAAGTGGATGAGAGTAACACCGCAATGGAAGCTATATTGCTCCAGAGACAGGCAATTTCAGACTATGTGTGAACCTGTCAAAAAAAAGTTTGCACAAACAACTTAATTGGCTGATTTGGGAAAAGGAGGCTGCTGCCATTAAGAAAGTGTTGGAGGAGTGGAGGCACTTATTATAGGGGGCTTCATGCCTCTTTGAGATCTGGACTAATCACTGAAACCTGAGAGCACTCCAAATCCCACACAGACTCAGTGACAAACAGGAACATTGGGCTAAATTCTTTAACAAATTTAAGTTCATTATAAAACACCTGCCTGGCAAAAAGAATTTTTTAGCAGATGCTTTGTTGGGGTTACTCCAACATGAGTGAGAAAAGCCAGAAATAATTGTCACCCTGTTCACCTTCCAGCAAGTGCATTTGGCAGTCACTACACATGGTCAAAGTAAAATACAGGTGAACGATGGGGGGTGGGGGGGTTCTGAAGTACCCATCTAAAGAATTTCATGAGGTGGTCCAACAAGATAGCTGGAAGAGGGAGCACAAAGTGGAATTAATTAAGCAGGACAGGTGGTCTTAGGCCCTTTTCACACAAGGGTATTAAAACGGTGTAGCTCAACCTCTAACGGAGGTCGTCTACACCGTAAAATGGATTGGGGTGGATTTCTTTAGTGTAATTCCACACCCCAATCCACACTAGGGCGCCCGGAAGTGGCGCCACTGTGTGCTTTTTAAAAACCACTTTTCAAGTGGTTTTTAAAAGGCACAGGGCGTGCAGCCGTGTCACAGTGCCCGGTGTGGATTTGCAGACGCACGCAAGGGCGTGCCTGCAGATCTGCCGGGGGCGGGCTTTCTGGCTGGTGAGCTTCTCCGGTTGGTGGAGAGCCTCCGCCAGTCATAAGCCGCCATTTTGGGCACCGCAGGACGCCATGGGATGCCGACAAGTGTGGAGCAGCGAAAACGCGCTGCTCCATGTGGCGACGGACTTACCGGGTTTAAGGTAAGCTCTGTTTCAGCGTGGTTTCCCCCATTTCTTCACCCACATGTGGAAAGGGCCTTAGAGAGCAGGCACGCCCAAGTATTAAAACATTGTTATGACACTAAATCAATCAGCAGGGCATTTCAGGTTTCTAAAACCCTCCATTTAGTGTGTTGAGACCACTGGTGGCCTAAACTCAGAGAAAATGTGGAGACATATCTACATGGGTGCCCAGTGTGCACACAAAACAAATGGGTGGGGGGACAACGAAAGGGTTTTACAGTATCAACCCCCGCTCATCCATGGACTTAAATCAGCATGGACTTTAGAATCAATCTACCCAAAAGCAGTAAAAAAACATGTAATTTGGGTGGTCACTGTTTTGTTCTCTAAGCAGCTTCATTTTGTGCCCTATACGAAGCTACTTACAGCTACACAACTGGCAAAAATGTTCATACAAAATGTGTACATGGGGTCACTTTAAAGATAATTATGGATCACAGGACCCAATTCACTTCCTGGCTTTGGAAGGCAGTTATGAGGCTGCTGGGAGTTGAGCAGGGACTGAGTACTGTTTATCACCTGGAAATGGATTGGCAAACTGATAAGGTGAACCAAATTCTAGAACAGGACCTGCATTGCTATACCAACTATCAAAAGGATGACTGGGATGCTTTATTGCTTTTCACAGAAATGGCAAAACTCCTTGGCCCACCATTATGAACACCTGGGATTGTGCTAAAACAAGCTGTAAAAATATGCTGACCAAAAAAGGGACAAAGAGTGGGACATTAAGTTGGGAAGCAAAGTTTAGTTGTTTACCAAATTTTTGAAATGCCCATAACCTTCCAAAAAATTGGGATGAAAGTACGTTGGACCTTTCAAAGTACATTGATTGATCACTGATATCACTGCAGAGCTGGATCTTCTTTAAAAATATAAACAAATCCACCCTGTGTTTTATTTCAGCTTGCTGAAACCCATATGAGCCCGGAGACCAAAGGATGAGCTGCCCCCTCCATCAATCATGGTAGGACAGGTCCAACACTTTGAAATAACAGATATTTTAGATTTTAGAAACTGATGAATAGAACTCCAGTATCTAGTTCAGTTGAAACATTTGCCTGAAAGCAAAACAGAGTGGGTAGAGGCAAACCACATAAGGGCAACTCATTTTAAATAATTCATGACATGTGGGTACACAAACTTGTGGATATACAAGCCAGGGTACGGAGAGATGATCTTTTGGAGGGAGCAGATTACTCCTGTCATGCTTAGTATAGAAAAAAACCCTTAACTTAATTAACAGATGAGCTCACTACCATAACAATGTATCCATTGTTAATTACAACTCACAACTCACAACAATGTACTGAATATCAATTGTTTTTATGTAACATATATCCGCGCATGGGTTCAAAGGCATCCAGGTGTTGGAAAGAATGCCTAAGGTCATTTAGCAAGGAAGGAGGGAGATGAGAGGGATGAAGTGTGAAATCTCAGAAAAATAGTGTGAGAACAACCAGAAGGGTCCAAATAAGAACACAGAAAGTGTTTAGGTTCCCAAGATGAAAGTGTATGAACATCAAGAGAGTCTGGGAAAACTCGGGGTCTCGTGGAGTAATATGACATTTATGGCATTCACAAATCAACACCATTTGTGCCTAAATTTGTTCTAGCATAAAATCTTGCTGCCAACCATTGTACCTCAATACTCACTCTACCTGAATAAATGCTGCTGCTAAATCCTGAGTGTTTTTTGGGGAAGCAAGTTATCCAGCACATGGCATTCTATGCCTCTTTAAATCCAAAAGGGCCTGTTTCTTAATAGAAATGAATAGACAAGATTGTCCTATTGGATTATCATCATAACTGCTGCTGCTACCCCCATCCTCCTTTTCCTCCTCCTCAATAATATCCCACCTATCACATCCTCCTAACCACAATATCATTATTAATATAATTATCATAATTATTTTGGGGGAGAGCAAAGACTCCACAACCACGTTGTTTTTTTTTTTTAAGAACAAGTTTTCAGTCAACCTGAACTAGTAAATCAGAACAACTCATTAAATGCAGAGTTAAGAAAACTTTGTCTTCATTTAAGAAAAATAATATTTATTTTTTTGTACCACACTTCCCCTATGGTCTTACAAACAATGCTCAAAACAGAATTAGGAATTGCCCTTTCCCCCCACAATTCAGTGCAGAGCTTAGAAAACTTAATTCCCAACCATTTTTTTTGTTAGACTGTTTTAACTGAACACACCCTTAGAAACCATTTTTGAAATTCACAATATCGTATCTAAGGCCCTTTTCGCATTGAGGCTTCTCGTGCAAGCGGGAGAGGGCGGCTTGCGAGAGAAGCCTTCTCCGGGAGGCTGCCGCTTCCCCCCCTTTCCCTTCCGCAGGCGAAGGAACGAACAGGGAAGCGGCAGCTTCCCGGAGGAGGAGGTGGCTCGCGCGTCCACCCCCCCGCGAAGCAGGAGGCTCTGCGTTCGCCCCCCCCGCGAAGCAGGAGGCTGTCGCGTCCGTCGTGCTAGCACCCCGCCCTGCCCCTTCCTTCCGCAGGGGCGGTGGGAAAGAAGCACGACCCGGCCGCCTCCCCGACGCTCCGCACAGGAGGTAAGTGCACGTGGGCGCCGGGAGCGTTGAGCGAGCGTGGGTGATTTTAGCTTCGAGGCAAAAATCAAAAAACCCACGATCACGCCGCTGCAGCCCTGTGAGCGCGGCGGAAGTGGGAGTGCATCATGCAGAGTGACGCTCCCACTCCCGCGAGGCTCACAGGGCGCCCGTGCGAAAAGGACCTAAGACAGCCCCTATGACATTACCAGCATCCAGCCCTGATCTCAGAGTTTGGCCTTGAAATCTGGTAATCTGACATTTTATTAAGGACAGAAGAATTCTGAGCATGTTCGTTGCAAGTAGTAGCCAACCCTTTCCATTAGAAAACACTGGTAAACCAAGAACCTTCATAATTTATCAGGTGTGAAAATTGGCCTACTAAACTGAACCAAAGTCCATCTAGCCTATCACTGTTAATAGCAGAAAAGACATAGCATAGTAAGAGAAGAGTGGTGACAAAGGTGACAAAGGTATTCATAGTGAAAATCCAAGACTGTAAAATGCCTAGAACAAAGTTTGAAACTAACATCGATAAAGAAATAGTGTTCCTCAAACAGAGCAAACTCATAGCTTAAGTAGAGGCGACAAGAGAAACAGCCTTCATTAAAATCCCCCTGTGGCTAAATTGGGGAAAGAAAATCTAACTTTACAGGATACTTTGATATTCTATCAGCTTATTTAAAAATGGAATAAATATGCATGAGTACTTCATCCAGGTATCTGTCCACTGAAATCAAGTCTGAAAAACACTGGATGCCATCCTTATTAGCAGGCCTAATGAGATAGATTCAGCATAGAATTTTATCAGACCAATCGTTTTGTTAACTATAAGGAGCTGTAGCCTCAGAGCTGCAGCTTCAACTATGCGGTGACAGCAGGAGTGAGGTAGGACAGCTTTTGTTTCTGTTCCTTCAGATTATTCTTTTAGATCCAGATCCAAATCACGCTCCTATCAAAGGCATACAACCTAAAATAGAATTCTCAGCCAGACAGCTCTTTGGTCTCAATTAAACTACAAACTCCAGAATTCCACAGGACGTTGAAAGAGGAATAATAGCACTATATTAGTGTAGTGCGGAAATGGCCTAAAATTTCAAAGGATTTTGAAAACAAGAAGGCTTTAATTCAGATTCAAAAATAATGAGGGAAAGAGCAGTCACAAATGCTCAGGGAGACAATTTCAAGAGTAAGGAGCAGTGAGTGAGAAAGGGAGAAGACAAGCCAAGGAAGAGGAAACCCTTGGTTGGTTGACAATCCTAGAGTTCTTAGAACACAGATCTCCAGCAGGCCTGTAAAAAGAAATAACGGCTGAAAGAAAGGGGGAGCTAGGTTGTGTAGGGCTTTCATTGTTAAAGCAAGAAGCTTATACTGAACCCTAGAAGGAGTGGGTAACCAATGAAGAGATATCAAAAGTGGAATAACATGATCAAAATCATGGGCCAAAAAGATAAATCTTAGCAGCAGAATGTTGAACGGAAACCAGAGGGAAGCCCAGTCAGAAGAAGATTACAATAATTAAGGTGGGAAATGACAAAAGCATGAATTAAAATCTTAGCAGAAGTAGCAGAAAGAAAAGGCCTGATTTTGGCAAAGAAAAAATCAACATGACTTTGCTACAGGCGCAGTATGAGGAACAAAAGACAAAAAAGAGTAAAAAATAATTCCAAGACTTCACTTTATACATACTTTATTTCTTGTACAGCATTTAAGAAGTCTTTTACCAAACTGCTGATTTCAACAACTCCCTATGATTCCCACAGTGTATCATCAACACATTTACCCTGCTTTTCCAGTGATAAGAGCCTTCAGGAGTGCACTGTTTACTCAACACATCCAAAGCAGTGCCTGAGATGTTGAACAGACTATTTTTATATATTAATATGACACAACTGAAAGTGTGTGCAGGCACACACATGTACACACACAGCAAAGAGTCTGCAGTCTTTCACAGAAATGAGAATCCTTCAAATTGCTGAAGCATAAAAAATGTTCTTTACCGGGGTCTGCTGCCAACGAACTTCAAGCTAAGTTAAGAGTACTCTGTCCCACATACATATCCTCAACATCTTGGAATCAGTGGTAGAGAACGTGAATTAAGCTAAGTTGACTAAAATTAGTCCTTGCCTTTCCAGCAGCAGCTCTGTACATCAGAGACTGAGGCCCTTTCTGCATCCTACCTTTTCTTGGTGCTGGGGTGCAGTGATCATGCAAGCAGCCTCTTCTGAGAGGCTCTCGCTTCCCTGCTCCTTCAGCTCCGCATGAGCTTCCTGCTCGCGTGAGAGCCCTGCCTCTTCCTTTCACAGTGCAGCCTGAGACCTTCCCAGGCTGCACTGAGAAAGGAAGCCTGACCAGCCCTGCTCCCAAAGCTCCAGACGCCAGGTAAGTGCATGCGGGGCCTGGGAGCAATGCATGATTGTGCATCATTTTCAGCTGAAAGCCAAAAATGCAAAGGTGCGTGATCGTTGCCTGCCAGCCCCTGGAGCCTTGCGTGATTGCAAGAGTGTCATGCAGATCGCTCCTTGCAATTGTGCAAGGCTCCAGGCCCTCTTTCGCATGGCAGATGCTGTGCAAAAAGGGTCTGAGACAGGCTCAAGTAGAGTTACAAAAGGTACAGGCGCACTTCCCCAAACCACTTTGGGTACTGGAAGCTTCTAGTTATATGTGCGGTCTCTTCATGTTTTGTAGTAAAATCAGGGCTCTGAGTTAATTTTATCCATACGTGGCAAATTTACCATACCTTTAAAATGGTTACAAAGATTGCTCAGTTTAAATAGTAAGAAAGAGAGAAAAATGTTTTCTCAGTTGTAAAACTAGAGTATTCTACATTCTTTTGTGGTTCTGTATATAACTTTATATGTTATATGTCTGCATGTTACATATATCTTATACACATTTGCTATAATAGATTATCCGTGTTCTGTAACTGAGAGAAACTTTCTGATCAATAACTTGATAAGAGTATATTTTGTGCAGAAATATATACTTTCAACATCTGGATTACTCTCTGGAGGATAACTTATCTTGAGTATGAAGTAACCGTTGAGAAAATAACTGCTCTGTATGTCACAAATAGGATTTCAGTTTCAGTTCAGGATTTCAGTTTTTGCTAAAACAGGAGTGAAAATCATGCAACCTTCCAGATGCTGTTGAATCATAACTTCTATCAGCGCTAGGAGGCATAGCCAAGAGGGAGGAATGCTTGCACTTTTGGTCCAACAACATCTGGAGAGCCTCATGATTCCTACTCCTGTGCTAAAGAAACCTCAAAACATCCTTCTATATGAAAGGTCTTCCGTCTTTTCCAATTATTGCCTCATACCTACTGTCATATCCCAACAGTCTCTCACATAAAACTTCCCCTTGGTGTATTAACCATAGAACCAACTAGATCCTCTGAGAGAGCTTCCTGGCCAGTCTCATCCTAAATTCTCAGGATTATGACTATTAGAGTTCTTTAGGGACACTAAGGCCATTTCCACAAGGCATCACGGTCCTGAAATGCGGACACATTACTGTCTGTCCATGAGTCATTCTTTCATATGTCACCTCCAAAACATTCTACATCCGTCATAATCATGGGATATTCCATTACCGGGAAAAAAAATCCAATAATGCTCCCCAATCATATAGTGCTCCCATCACCTGCGGCTGTGCAGAAACAGCAGAAGCTTGATCTACGAGCTTCCTTCCCCAGTGCAGCACAGGAAGTGGCTGGCTATGCTGCGGAAGAAAGGAGCATGTCCCTCACACTCCCCTCCCAGAGACAGCTGGCTAGGTGTGGAGGAGAGCATTCAGGTCACACTGCCATCCTAGCAGACAACAAGAAATAGTAAGGTGTGGAAAGGACCTAAGTCTCTTCCTGTCTTCTCATAATTATACCTTTAGACTTTTTAGACTGTCTCTCAATGTCCTAAATAAGTCACGGGGGGGGGGAGTTAACAGAGCCTCTAATTTCATTCTGACCATTCTTTTCAGGCGAGCCTGCAAATATCCAGTCCTACCCATATCTATAGATCATCATCTGAGATCTTTCTCTCTCTGAGAGAGTCTTGAAAGGTGGTTTCAAGGCAGAAGGTCTTTTCAGTAGTGGTCCTCAACATATGAAATATTCTCAACAGAGAAATCTGCCTGACTCTGATAGTATAATCTTTTTCAGCTCAACTTTAAGATATTTCTCTACTCTCAAACATGACAACAGCAGTCAAATGCCTGACTCCCTTTATGTGTGTGTGTGTGTGTGCGTGCGTGCGTGCGCGTGTCTGGGGCCCTTTCTGCATGACATTTGCCATGCAAAAGGGCACCTGGAGCATCACACAATTGCGAGGAGCAATCTGCATGACGCACTCACAATCACATGATGCTCCAGGGGCTGGCAGGTTCCGATCGTGCACCTTTTCATTTTCGGCTGGAAGCCAAAAATGGTACACGATCGCGTATTGCTCCCAGGCCCCCCACACACTTACCTGGTGTGTGGAGCCTCCGGAGCTGCGCTGGTCACACTTCCTGCCCCAGCACAGCCTGGGAAACTCCCAGGCTGCACTGCAGAAGGAAAAGGCGGGGCTCTCGCGTGAGCAGGCAGCTTGTGCGGAGCTGAAGCAGCAGGGACACAAGAGCCTCTCACAGAAAGCTGCTCGCACGATCCCCACAACCCAGCTCCGGAAAAAGGTAAGGTGTGGAAAGGGCCTGGGTCTGTGTCTGTGTGTACGCCTACAAGTCAACTGTGGAATTATGATAGCTCCATGAATTTCATAGGGTTTTCTTAGGCAAGGAATACTCAAAGCTGGTTTTGTCAGTGCCTGCAGCACCTGGTATCAGTTGATGGTCTCCCATCTAATTACTAACAAGGGCTGAGCCTGCTTAGTTTTCAAGATCAGACAGGATTTAGTGCCTTTATAGCATATTCATGCCATTGACACCCTTTGCATTGTTGGAAATCTGCAAAAAACAAGTCAGAAGCCTGTAATTTCTGGTGCAGATTTCCAACAATGCAAAGGGTGTCAACGGCATGAATATGCTATAAAGGCACCAAATCCTGTCTGAAAGAGAGAGCCCTGGTGCGTGGTGGTTAAATGCCAGTACTGCAGCTACAAGGTTGTGAGTTCTATCCCATCGGGCTCCAGGTTGACTCAGCCTTCCATCCTTCTGCAGTTGGTAAAATGAGTACCCAGCTTGTTGGGGGCAATTAGCTAACACATTGTAAACCACTTAGAGAGCATTTAGCTGATAAGCAGTATAGAAATACACATGCTATTGCTATTACTATTTAATAATAATTAAGAAATAACTAAGCCACATTGTAATGATAACCTTATGGGGGAGAACAGCAGTCCTTTTGCGAGTAACTGTGACTATAGCCATTTTTTCTACTTTTATGGGATTAAATTCAATTGCTAGTAAACCTATTGAATTATTTGCTGAAAGGGAATCAATGCCCTTGATTTAATGTTTGTTTCTTTTTTTACTTCCAGCGTGTGTATCTGTGCCTGTCTTCAAGTTGCTTTTCAGCCTCTGTTGACCCCATGAATTTTATAGGGTTTCCTTAGGCATGGTATAGTCAAAGGTAGTTTTGCCGGTTCTTTCCTCTGAACTATAGCCTACAGCACCTGGTATTCATTGGAGGTCTCCCATTCAAGTATTAGCCAGGACTGACCCTGCTTAGCTTCCAAGATCAGATAGGATCTGGTGCCTTTATGGTATTTAAGCCTTTGTAGGGTGTGTGTGAGATCCAGGGTGGTATAGTGATTTGAGCATTGGACTATGGCCCTTTCCACATGTGGAGGGAGAAATGGGGGGAAATGTGCTGAAACGGAGCTTACCGGCAGCCAGGTAAGTCTGTTGCCATGCAGAGCAGCGCGAGTTCGCTGCTCCGCACCCCTACGGCATCCAAAATGGTGGCTCCGGTGCCCAAAATGGCAGCTTCCAGCTGGCAGAGGCTCTCCACCAACCGGAGAAGCTCACCAGCTGGAAACCCGCCCCTGGCAGATCTGCAGGCATGTACTAGTGCGCGCCTGCAAATCTGCACCAGAGTGTGGCAACAGAGTTGCACAGGGCTGCGCGCTCCGTGCTTTTTAAAAACCTCTGAAAAGAGGTTTTTATAAAACACGGACCGCCACCACTTCCGGTCACTTTGGAGAGGATTGAGGTGCGGAACTACGCTAAAGTAGTCTGCCCCAATATACTCCATGGTGCAGATGACCTCGCTCTGCACCGTTTTATTACCCCGGTGCGGAAAGGGCCTATAATCCTGGAAACCAGTTTGAATCCCTGCTTGGATATAGAAACCCACTGAGTGACCTTGGTTCCATCACATACTCTCAGCCCCAGAAAACTATGTAATATGTTCACCTCAGGGTTGCCATAAGCCAGAAATTACTTGAAGGCACATAACAACAACAACAACAACACAACAACAGGATGTGTAGCCTCACTATCTATTTGTAACTCTCTAAGCATGAATATTCCAAACTAAGCTCTTCCTCTAGTCACATTGATCTCTACTGACATGCTGCAACACTGTACAGGTTGATAAGCATCTACAGAAGTAGAAAATAAACACAGGAAGAAACAGTATTCAAAATATGAAAAACATTGTACTGCTCAGCTTCACTGTTGCTCATGAAAATAAAATAAAATGGAAGGTAAACACTTCTAGTTGTATCTTCCCAATTCAAATGTGACAGACAGGAGTTACTGATAAGGCAAATGTGTGCATGTACCATGTTTATGTGCATAACAACAGAAACTGAAGAGGCACTAGACTTATGAAATTGTGTAGTACAAGTACATAATTCCACAGGGAGTCTCTTGTCAGCATGAAAACACAAACACTGCTTTTTGCTGCTGGAGCCACCAAACATTACCATTGTGCAAATAAATTATTACAAGATTGTTTTAGGAGATATGAACATTGAGGTGTCCAAGGCTGTGCTGCAAAAGCTGCAGATGATGGCTTCCATGTCAGTGAAATGGTAAATCTGTTCTTGGTTCCTAATGAGCTATTCAAGATGACGAACCCCAGCCTTCCAGATGTTTCAATGCCTTTATAGCTGCTCTAAGGTTTAAATTGAAACTGAAGTGGGGCACTGCCTTGCTAACAAGGGTACATTCAGCTAACATTGGCCTTTTCCACAGCTTACCATTTTTTGGCGCTGAGGTGTGGGGATCGCGCGAGCAGCCTCCAGCAAGAGGCTCTCACATCCCTGCTGCTTCAGCTGCACATGAGCTACCTGCTCCCGAGCAGGCAGCACAACAGCCCCGCCTCTTCCTTCTGCAGCACAGCCTGGGAGTTTCCCAGGTTGTGCTGGGGCAGGAAGCATGACTGCTGCAGCTCTGGAAACTCCGCACGCATGGCAAGTACGCACAAGGCCCTGAAGCAATGTGTGATCACGCACCATTTTTGGCTTCCGGTGCATGAGCGGCATCTGCCCTACCCTGGAGCATTGTGCGATTGTAAGTGCATCGTGCAGATCGCTCCTCACAATTGCACAATGCTCCAGGCGCCCTTTCGCATGGCAAATGCCATGCATAAAGGGCCACTGTCAATGTTGCTGTAACAGACATCCACATTTGGTAGTGGTTTGATAGTTGCCACATTTTAATATATTTGGATATACAAAAACAGCATTTTGAAAAAAGAATTTTTAAGTACAATTTTACAAATTTTATATGTGAAAATATGATTGCACATTCACTTATAAATTTTATATGGTCAGGAAAGCTTGGGAGTAAAATTATCTCGCTCATAAAACTGCTTCAGAGTGCATTGCATTTAGTCAGTTTCCCAAATACATCTATATTGTATTGTGCTTTGTTTTGCTCAATGAGTCTCCATCTAAGACAAAATGACTCTAATATTTCCCAGCCAATCATAGGCAATGAGAAGGGGAAAACACTTCCAAGGTCTACCAGGATTTTCAATGAGGTAGTGACTCTGGTGGATTGGCCTGTTTTAACTATTGTAAAGTGGTTTGTGGTGTTGCCTTCGGAAACTGTTCAGAAACTCCAGCAGGTCCAAAATGTAGTGGTCAGGCTGTTGACTAGGGCTGGTTACAGTGATCATGTGGCTCCACTGTCGACACTGCTGCACTGGCCACGATTCTGTTTCCGGGTAGAATTCAAAGTCCTGATTTTAACCTTTAAAGTCCTAAACGGCTTGGGTCCAGACTATGGGCCTTTCCATACTACACTGTTGTAGTGATATTATTCCACTTTCAACCTCCTGTGGAATTTTGCAGTTTGTAGTTAACTGAGGTCAAAGAGCTCTCTGGCTGAGAAGGATTCCATATGGTGTTGAAAGTTGAATGATATCACTGTAAAAATGTAGTGCAGAAAGGCCCTAACAGAAAGAACATATCTCCTTATATAGGCAAACATGACGGTTAAGATCTTCCACGGTTGGGGCAGGGGTTTTCTCAGTCCCACAACTTAGCAGGTATGGTGGTGAAGACTCAGGAGAAAGCCTTCCCTGTGGCTGTTCCCAGGCTATGGAACTCCCTTCCATGGGAATTCCAGTTGGCCCCCTCCCTGCTCTCTTTCCATCAGCAAGTGAAGATGTTTTTATTAAGGCAAGCTTTTGGAGCTGTAGTGTATGTGGGAAGTGGTGTGATGTATCTTTTAACCTGTATTTTTTTAAAAAATTTTGAAATAATGTTTTAAATATTAAATTTTAAGTGTTTTAACTGTTTTTAAGTATGTTTTAATATTGGAATATTCAATTTTACTTTAACTGATGTAAACTAATATGTTTTAGAAGTATCTTTTCAGATTATTGTAGGCTACCTCAGATCCCATTTGGCAGAAAGAAGGGATATACATTCAATAAATAAATAAATACATACATACATACATAAATCTTCCCATCCAACCAGCTCAGCTTGATTTGTAAGTTGCTGCATTAATCACAACTGAATTTATTTATGGCTAACTTTGTCTCAACTGAAGTCATTAAACTCTTATGGATGTTCTTTCATATCCAAATATAAACATTTTATTCAGTTTTTCACACCCTTAGTCAGCCTTCCTCACTCCAGTGCTCTCCAAATGCTGTACATCAACTCTTAGAACCAGCTCAGGATTCTGGAGGTTCTGGAAAACAGGGGGAGATGTCTAAATGTCCATTTTGGGGAGATCCATTTAAATGCCTCCATAACTGATTAAATCAGCAATAAAGAACTTAAAACAAGGCAGGATGCCAGGATCTGATGGTTTAACAGTGAAATTTTATAAACTTTTAAATTATGATTTGGTTCCACACTTAACAAGTTTATACAATGATTTAATCCACTAAGCTCCCTCACAACTTAGCTGGAAAATATCAAAGACTGTCCTGCTATACAACATGCAGGAGAAGATAATCCTCCTCCAAAATAATTTTGGCCCATCACCCTCTTGTTGGTATTTTAGAGGGAATGGACTTTCAGGAAATGTTATCAGCCTCCTTAGAAAACTATATGAGGGTTCAGAAACCATCATAAAGGTTAACAGAAGGGACTCTTCACCAATCAGGCTAAATAGGGGCACAAAAAAGGGGTGCCACCTCTCATCACTGCTATTCACTTTAACTGTAGAACCATTAACAGACTCTATCAGGAGCATAGAGAATCAAGAATTACAGTCCCCATGATCCAGCAATGTAAACAAAAATCAGATTGTATGCAGATGATAATTCTCATAAATAATAAAAGCTCATTTCTAGAACTTGCTAAAGCATTAACTTATCTGTGATAAGCTTGCAGGCTTCTGGGTAAACCTGCAAAAGTCAAGCTGCTTTGCTTAAATACCCCTCTGGAATGTCAAAAAAAATGGCAAGAGATGACCAAATTACAAGTGCTCTCATCAGGATTCAAATACTTGGTATCTTAATCACAAAAGACCTGGTTGAGATGTTACCACAAAATTACAAGCCACTTACCAAATGGATGAAACTAAAAGCAGAGCTCTGGAAAACATTTAAACTATCCTTATATGGAAAATAGCTTTGGCAAAAATGTTTCTTTTGAAGGAACTGTTGTTCCTGTTTCAATCAATAACCTTGCTTCCCCCAACAATTACTTCAAATCATGGCATACAATAATTAATGATTTTATATTTATTGGCCAAAGATCCAGGATTTCAAAGAATATCAGATACTTGGGAGTCGAGAATGGTGATCTTGCAGTCCCAAAGACAGAATGTTACTTTGTGCCCTTCAAATTATCCAAGTGATAAGAAAAGATGTATCAAACAACTGGATAAATCTAGAAATGGTACATGAATCTTCTGAAGAAATGGATTTAGTTTTTGGCTATAACACTCAAACAACTTAAAGATATCAAAAATATCCTTCCTGCACATGTAAATTTCAGCTTGGAGAAAATAGAAATATGTATTATCTCCTGATTCCCCACCACCACCATGCAGGCCACTTGTTCTATACTCCCATTACAGGCAAATTCAGTCAATTCAAATTATGGGAAGATAAAGGCCTCTAAATCATTCAACATTTATTTAACAAGGGTAAACCAAAACTTAAAGAGGTACTGATAATGCACTTAGTGCTGTTGGAACCCAACTGCCACCTTTTATGGCAAGTTGCCTACTTCTCAATATATCTGTACAACATAGGAGAGGTTCCACACCCATCAGCTTTATTGAAAATAAGTGTGTCATGACAGACCAGTTCAATAAAGGACACAGAGTAAAATTATATAAATGAAAGGCAGAGAAAATTTTTGGTAGAGGTCTTAATCATGGGACTGGTTGGGAAACAGAACTGCAAAGTGAGAATCTAGAATCTTAATGGAGTTCATCTTCCTTTAAAATAAAGTCTATTACAAAATACAACGTAGTAAAAATAGTGCAAATGTTACCTCCCTCCTATTTCGTTACCAAGGAATACAGAGAAAAATGTCATCCAGGTGATGCTAGAAAGCTTGTAACGGTAAAGGGACTTATTTACACACGAGAATAGAGTGCCTGAAATGAGTATAATAATGTCATACTATCCAAAATTAAATGTAAATTGTAAATGTAAAATTTTGTCCTGGTGTTTTTTTGGTCTTCTTATTCTTAGCTGAAAAATTGTAGTACAAGTGGCTGACTGTTTTTTGTATAGCTGCTGCCAAAACAGAAATTGCCACAAATTGAAAAATGGGGGACCTTGCATTAGAATATTGGTAGCAAGAAATATGGGAAATATGGTTAATGGAGAAGCTTGAAGTTTGCAGACAATATGAGAAAGTCAAAAGGGCAAATAAGAAATGCTTCCCTTCATTGTATGTGTATGTATGTGTGTGTATATATATATATATATATATACACATATAGATAGATAGATAGATAGATAGATAGATAGATAGATAGATAAACAATTGACAACAGTTGAAATCCCCTTCACATCATGGAGGTTTGTGGAAGGAAGGATGTATTATGTGAAGATCCAGCTGCAACCCAATTAAAATAACACTTGTAATTTGGATTTGAATGTCCATCTTTTCTCCTCAAACACATTCATGAATTTTTCTTCTTCTATTTCATGTTGACTGCAATCAGACAAGTTTATGACTGTATCAAAATGTTGATGACTTATACTTATGTTTAACTTTTGATTTAAATAAATTACACACCAAAAAAAAAAGGTTTAAAAAGGAATAAACTCCAAATGTTCTTTGAAATTCTTATAGAGCAAAATCTACATGACATTCTGCACAATGTCAAAGAAAACATGTTTTGAGACAGAAGCCCTTTTCACACATAGGGGGGCCAAAATGGGGCGATGCACACAGGGGCGGAGCTTACCTGCTTGCATTTTGCTCCATCCCTGCTCCGTCCCTGTGGGGAGCGCGGCTCCGCTGCTCCACACGCCGCCGAATTTCGGCAGCATTCGGTGGCGTTCGGCGGCACCCAAAATGGCGGCTGGTGGCTTCCGGCGGCACTCCGCCAATCAGGGCAACACGCCAGCTGGAAGCCCGCCCCCAGGCAGATCTGCAGAGATGCACTACCACGTCTCTGCAGATTCTCACCGGGAGCAGCCACGGATTAGTGCAGGCGAGTTTCATAAAAACCACCTGGGAAGGTGGTTTTTAAAAAACTCGCAGCGCCACCCCTGCAGCTGCGCTAGAGCGGTTGGAGGTGTGGAGCCTCACCTTTTCCAACTGCACTAGCTCACCCCGTGGTGTGAACGACCTCCGTCTCCGGTCGTCGCACCGCGGGGTTTTACCCCCGTGTGAAAATGGCCAGAAAATGTATTTTCTGCCCAAAGAAGCAAGACAAAACACATTGTTTCTATGAACCTATTTCTTTTGCATTGTGCACAGGAAGTGAAAATATTTCATCACAACTGTTCCCTTTTCCTCTGTGAGTGTTTCAACTGTAAAAACATTTTTATTTTTTCGTGGATGTGAGCATTAATAAGCATTTTTTCACATTTGTTGCTACTCTTCCAATCTCTGGCATGAGTGGTTTAATGACTGAAATAACTGATTCTCAGATAGTATTGCTTTGTACTAACACTGAAAAACTGCATGGCTTCTGTGCCCACTCACTGATAAGGATGTGAGAGATCTTTGGATAAAAGGTAGGATATAATTATTTCAATAAGTAAGTAAGTAAATAAATAAATAAGAGCTGAACAATCTTTGAAACTTATTTTTCAGTGACCTAATAGAAGGCAACAGAAGCCTGTGGGTTTCCTTAGTCATTGACTGATAGCATTAGAATCAGAAGATAAAATGATTGATAATATGATGGTACTTTGCTTTTTAATCCATTGCAGCTGAATGAAGAACTTGTCTCCTCTTGCCCATATCTATAAGGGTCTAAATGATTTAGGCAGAAAGGCCTTTATAGACCATATGCTTGTGTGTATGAGAGAGAATGTGTTTATCTATTGTAGGAAAATAATGTCATAATAGGAGTCCCAATGTGGTGTAGTGATCTCAGCATTGGACTATGACCCTGAAGACCAGGAAAGGACTCCACTCATCCATGGAGGCCCACTGGATGATTTTGGGCATGCCACATACTCTCAGCCCCAGAAAATCCAGTGAAAGGTTTATTTTAGGGTCACCATAAGTTGGAAATGACTTGAAGGCACACAAAACCAACAAGACTGACAAAACAAATAACATATGCTCATATTGCATATATATAATCTATGTTTTCATACTCTCCAACTGGCCCCATTTGGCAGATCCTGTCCTATGTTATCCACCCTTTTCAGATGTTTTAAAAAATGTCTAGTTTCTCTCTCCTTCTCCTGCTTCCTTCTTTGTCATCAGCTTATTTCCATTGTTGCAAGTTGAACTCAAAATGCAAAAGTAGTTTGCACTCATTTAATTCAGCATAGAAGAGAACAGAGTACAGGCTGGAATCATTCCCTTCTTTGGGGTCTGAGGCAAAAACAAACTGCTACAGCTTCTCCTAGCTTGATTGTTCTTTATTAATAATTTTTGCTAGTTTGACCATACTCTAATTTTCTCTGGCCACATGCATCCAAGTTTTCATCTGCAACATGTTGGAGGTTATGAGTTCTTCCAGACTGCAGCACATAATGCATTTGTCCGATCTCAAGGCTGTTCAAACCTGTCTTGCTTCTGCTACCAAAATATTGTGCACCAATTGGACAGTGTACCTTATGTTCATTGCATATAATGTTCTTTTAGCAAACTCTACCTTCCCTGTCAAATATTTTGCCATACAATATGACTACACAGCTGTATTACAGCCTGATCCCAAACACTGGGCTGATTGCTCCACCTGCAGTGCCAACGTGACATCACTGGAATGGCAACATTATGTCTTGTTTTGTGCTTTCCCTCATCCCGAGCACTTATTTGCTGGCACAGCAAGTCTTAGGTTCAAGCTGTTAGCTTGTTTGCAAAATGGATTTGTGGGAAGAAATTGGAGGAAACAAAGTTAGCTTAGTGATACATTGTTGGTGGCATCTGGCCACTATGGAATGCTGATCCTAAGCACGTTACAGAAAAACAAATCTCACTAAAGCAATGGTCCATACTTTCAAGTAATGTTTTTGGGCCTGGTATGATAATAAGGAGAAATTTAGCAGATGAATCTTCTCCTGGCAAGAGAATATCAAATGGTGGAAAGCCTTTGCCTGTTTAATGTTTCTGTATGTGTGTGTAGACTCTTTAGCTTTTGCTTTTGTTTTGCTGTTCTTTTAACAAAAAGCACTCCCCACAGAAAGCACTCCCCACCCCAAATGGGGGGAGGGAGGGAGTGTTTTCTGCTAAAAGAAGAGCAAAACAAAAGCAAACGCCAAAAAAGAGGAACCCTGGGATCAAGAGAGAAACATTTCAGGGAGAGACAGATTCTTGAAGTGTTGATTGTTGAAATGTAGTAATTTTTTTCTGCCCATGGGCTTCTGTTTGTTGGTATTTGAAATTACTTTTCAACAGACTATTTTGTATATCTATTTATGACTATTTTGTATATCTATTTATTTTGTATATCTATTGTATATCTAGGAAATGGAGAATGGTGACTAATGACTGTTGGAAGTCTGAATATTTCATAGAACTGAAGCCAATGCATACAGAATGGAGTCAACATATGTCTTTCCATTAACATCAGCTAGAGAATAGTAGGCTGGGAATTACAATTTCAGGAAAAAAAATTGCTTTTTAAAAATGAACAGAAGAAATCTAACATTCTGGAAGCCTACAGGAAACAATATAGTGAACATTGAGACCTGGCTTTCTAAAAGAAAACCTCAGTGATCTTGACATAAGCAGTTAATCTTCAGTACCCACAGTTAATGATCTGTACTCAAACGTTAATGTTCTGTACCCAAGCCTAATTGGTATAACTTAGCATAGCTTGGGAGAGAATCATGTATTTAATGTAAATAATGAAGCTGGCCTACATTCACAAGAAACCACAACTCTTTTTAACTGGTATGCTGTCTTTTACTTTTTCTTCATTATAGAAAGAGAAACAAAGATGGCACATTCTTTTTCCCTCCGTATGGTTCTTGTCTGGCTATGTGAAAAACCTGAAAGTTGCAAACAGAATCAGTCCAAGACCACCTGTTTATGCCACCAGCAGCTACCCCTCATTTGGTCCCTCTGAATCACTATTACCATGTAGAAAGATCATTAAGTTTCACAATGCTGAGGAAAATTCTTTATTGGTGTGGCACCATGTGGCTTTCTCCTTTAGCAGGTGCTGCTGGAGGACAGAGTGCTGAATCAAGGAAGGAAACAATTTGGCACTGAGAAACTGGCTGAAGTGTCTCCCAGACAAGGAAGATTCAGAGGAGTGTCCCATTAGTACAGAATCTCAACATGGATATTGAGGAGACCAAAGACCAAACTCCAGAGGATTGGAGGGGACTAAGGAAGCAATTGTACTCCACCTTATTGCAGCATCCATTTTTTATTAAGAGCAACACAAACCAACCATCTTAAATATTCTTGAAACAAATTCATCTTAAGAAAGCCTCTTAGCTGATGGGAATAACATTTAAACTTCACAAGTAATACTACTGTGTGTGCTGTTAATTCTATAAACTATTTGAACACTGCTTTAAACAGTGGGCAGCCTGGCTCATCAAAGACACTTTTAAAATTAAATGAAAATGAAAATTAAAAATTCATTTAAATCATGACTCATGAACCCATGAGTTCTTTTTCACTTGAACTACATGTACTCATTAGTTGTGGAGCGGAACAGAGATTTAGTGTCCTGTTGGACCAAAGTTAAATGTGAGTAAGATTGTAGGTGCCTAAGATTGTAGGTTATGCACAGCAGCATAACAAGAACCAGGTGCTGGGACCCTTCTCCTTTATGACTTTTTCCCGTTCTTGTGAGGAATTTGTTCACGATGGCAGAGCATGAAAAAAAATCCAGTGATCTCCTATAGCCTACAGTACAGTCTTAAGATCCTGCCTCTTTCACACTTTCTACTCTCCATCACCAAAAAATCCACATCTTCAAAGAAAGGAAGGAAGGGAGGGAGGGAGGGAGGAGGCCTCCTCACCCCTACAGGCATACCTAGACATGGGCTCCTCCTTCTTCCTATCTCAGAAATTGTGTTTGAGACAGAAGTGAGGAAGGAGGAAATGTACAAAGATCACCTGCTTTCTTTCTGTCTGCTCTCAAACCAAGTTCCTGGTCTGCCAGGAAAATTTCAGAGATACATTGCTTTTCATACACATGGAACTGTTTTGCTTCCTTCATGAAGTTCCTAGTCTTGGTACCTGGTCTATCCAATATCAGAGTGGCAGGCAAAGTGTGTCAGCAATAGAGACCACTACATGGACCATGTTGTCCTTAAGATGAAAATAAAATATTGGTCTTTCTGGTTGATGGATGTAATTTAATCAGTTTCAAAGATACACCCAAACAAGACTTCCTTCTTTTGGGCACAAAAATATTATCTAGCATTTATTCCTTTATTTCTGAATTCCTAAGCAATTCTAAACAAGCCATTCTGTGGGTTAAAAATCTTTAGTCTCATTCACTTCTCTAATTCTGTAAGCAAGAGTTGGGTCCCCCTCTTTTTCTTTTTTCTTTTTTTAATGGAAATAATTTATCTTCAATTACAGCTTGTGCAAGACTAGTTTCCATATTTGACACAGCACATATTATCCTGACTTAAAGGGTCATATAGACCCATGCATAGGATTACAATGAAAATCAACTGAGGTAATACTGGGCTAAGAAGTAACACATATGAAAATGATCATAGGAAAGAAAAAGAAAAGAAAAGAAAGAAAGCTCAAAGGATGTAATAAATGCCTACAAACACCCACAATGTAATGCCAATGAAAGAACCTAACAGCACACCAAAGTAAGGGAGAAAAAAGCAACACACGGAAGAAGGAAAGGGTTTTTTCAGAGTCTTGAAATAAGTAGCCTAATGCATGGCAATGGCAGCTAACAAGAGCCCACAGTCTTTGTAGATACGTGCACTTTTTCTTTCACAAACTATTGTGTTCATTCTCACTTAAGGTGCTCTAGATAGGTGATTGTCTTGTGCAGAAAACAGGCAGACATCCTACTCTACATGAAGTTGCATTCATCATCAGGTCTCCACTTTCATACCTCTGAACTTAGTAGGTTTGAAAAGATTTTAAGAATGGGTGCTTGTTGCTTTTTAATAAAGCCTATATATACTTGAGATGGGACTGGTGTCACAGGGGGAGAGTTGACAAGATATGTATTATCATGGGATTGCAAATAAATGTATTAGTTGACCTTAATTATTTTTTCAAGTCCTTTGAAGCAATATAACAGCCTTTTAAAAATCTGTTTAATGTGTCCTTCTGATTCCTTCAACAAGAGTACTTTTCCTGATAAACAGCAAATTTGAGCTCTTTACATTATTAGAACTGAATAAAACTATGCTTAAGAGAGGAAGTGGGAAAAACCCACTCCTGATCTCTCCTACTAGGAGTGTAATAGCATATAACATTTACTTTATTTCAGTGTTTTCTCTCTTAGTTTTCCTACATGCTTTCCCCTGTGTATAAAGAGCATAGACAACATCAACATTTTCACTGCATACTTATTTTCTGTTGAGATGCTCTGACTGACTCCAGTGAAGCTTGAATTCAATGATCCCGGTCCAGTTTTCCCAAATGCAGTAGCTAGTTACATTGAACCATCTCAGTAGGATAAGTGTAGATGTGTCATGAAGGCTGTGGAAACAACAGCACCTTAAGAAAAATCTTTCTTACTCTTTAGAACTTGTTTGGTTTCCCTCAGAATGCCTAAGATGTTTGAATACCTTTAGATGCCTCTAAAAATTAGTTTGGATTTTATTTGTTGGACATATGGGTGGTAATCCTTACATAGGTGCTTATTTCTATATCTGCATTAACTATGTGAGTACAGGTGGACTTTGCAGATGGGAATGATGTACAGCCCATCATAGAATATGATATAGTGAGCATGTGAAGTACAGTTTTTGGTACTTTATGCAAAATGACTTTTCTTTTGCACAAAGAAAAGTGTTTATTTAGAGTTCATGAATGGGTTCAGCCCTGGTAATAAATATATATGTGATAATTAATTCAGCCACATATTTTAACATATTGGAAATTAAAGAAGGGACTATTATATATATATTTTTCTTTGTGATTTTATTAGGAAACAACAAAGCTGGGTGCTTCATTTAAATAATTAAATTTCATTGTTCAGTAGTAAAGGTAATTCTTCTATTGTGTACAATACAGACCAAACAAGATCTCATTTTGATCTTACTTTCACTGAAGAAAATTAGGATTAATTCCTTTTTAATTTCGACAATGCACATTGGCTATGAATAATTGATTCTGGAACACAGATAATGGTGTTGGAGAAAATATTGATGTGGCATACCCTGATATTTTTCTATTTGTTGATGTTTACACTCAGGAACTTCACTGTTTGCTGTATATCCTGTAATATCACTATCAGATGCAAACAAAGTTCCCATGCTTCTGTTAGTCTATTTCAGTCATGTCCAAATTATGCATTTCCAGCAAAGGATACTCTAATCTAGGCAGCCTGCATATCACCAAAGCAAAGAAAATCACAATCAAAAAGAAGAAATTTGACTAAATCAAGGGCAAGGAACCTGTGGCATTCCAGAAGATGCTAGAGTGCAACTCCACAATCCATCACCTTTGGCTATATTGTTTAGGGCTGATGGGAACTGCAGTTCAACAACAGTTGGACTTTCCTACCTATGGATTAAATGGATCCTCCATTTTCAAATAAAGTATGCTTCTAGAGAACTGAGATGGAGAAACAGTGCTGGAGGGTTTATTGTCTTCATCCCCTGTTCACAGGCTTCCTAGAGACATCTTGTGAAGTGCTGTGATAAATAGGGTAATAAATGCAGTTAGACTATTTTTGGTTTGATTCAGGGATGAATGGACCTTAGTGGGTATCATTACTTTGGGCAAACATAAGATACCAATGCTCAAACTATGACAACTGACTGAAACATGTACATGAAGGAAGATGCAGTTATGAATATGTTTTAACTTGCCCCCAAATAGAAACACATATTAAAAAGCAATGCTACATTATTTGTTTGTTTGTTTATTCATTTATTTATCATCATCAGTAGTAGTAGTATGATGGTGAAAGGTAAGGACAAGTATTCTGGAATCCATTTAAAAATATGATAACCAATGCTAAAGGTGCTGATGATTTATTCAATACATAATGCTAACTTACAAAAGGACAATGGAGAGAATTGGGAGAACACTGTGAATCCCTTTCCCTTTCTCTTTTATTTTTTGACATTTATAAGAGCACTTGCACAGTAAGTTCTTACAAAATTAGCAGATAGATATAATTTATCTGTCTTCCAGGAACCATTGAGTAATGAGGCATCAATAGATTTACGGACTAACAGTCGCTGAGAGAGCAAGAGAAAAAGATTTCTCTCAAATTAACTTCTCCCTATGTTCCTTATGTTCAGTATGATGGTATCATTGACATTCTAATTATCAGAGATTTCATCTGCAATATAACACTCAATATCATATTTTCAGTAGTAAAAATGTTATTGAGTGCCTTATGGATGGGTAGCAGTTCATTTTGCGACCTATTCTTTACTTTAGAGTTTTCTGCCAAGAACAATTAACAAGAGAAGAATAATTTAGAATAAGATGTCCTAACCTAAAATTAATAAACAGGGCGCACAATAATTGTCTATTAACCTTTTCATCATATATTAAAATATGTCTTGTATTCAGACAAATTCCAAACTAAATCAAGATGATTCAAACAGACGTAGAAGACATTTAGATCAAAGCAAGATTCCTCTGAAATGAACCGAATGTAAATCTTCAACAGATTTGATGATTCACTAGTAATTTGGATTTGTAAGAACAAAGACACAGTGTGACTCCAAAACTGATAAACTTCTCAAGTGCAGTTGGATTGCAAAGAAAGGCAGGACATAGTTTGTGAATGACAGTTCAACTGCCTAATCACAGCAAATATTTTTATCAGAGGTCTCCATTCATAGTGCTTTTGAGGACAGGTATTGCGGTATTGAGGACAGAACTGATCCAAGTCAATGCTCTCCCCCCACACACCGCCTTCAAAGCAAGAATTTCTGTTTGTTTGGGAAATAAAGGATTTTCCAGTACTTCTGTCCTTATCACCATACACTCTATTTTCTTCCTCCACCAACTATCATCCATCCCATGTTTATGACTTTGACGATAATTGTGCAGAAAAGAAAGAAGCTTCAAACCATTTTCTTTTAAAGTTCATGCATTTGTAAGTCCTGTTCTCCAGATCAAACTAGGTGATATTTGTTCCCCTCTCCAGGTTTGTAGAACTATTTCAACAGTAGGAATAAAAATTGTATACAACTGAGATGCTGTGGTGTACTCTTTATATCTTAGAATTGCTGTTTGAAGAGTCAGAATGGAAAGATGCACCATCAGTGTTCATGGGAAATACTCTGACTTAAGTTGATTTTTCCAGCTATAGAATAATCAGCTTTCAGTAGCTCCTCCTCCATTTAAGGCAATTATAAGGACCAAGGGAGAAACCAGAAGAACAAAAGGGAAGGAAGGAAGGAAGGAAGGAAGGAAGGAAGGAAGGAAGGAAGGAAGGACGGACCCAGACATAAATACATTGTTAGGTGGTGGCATCCACGTCAGTGAGGTTGTGAATGGAGCTATCCAAGGTACTGGTAATATTTTGCTGATAAGTGCAGCACCTTATTAAAACCCAGAGCAGATTCACCATCCCACTGCTGTGCTTTCAGAACCACATAAATTTCAAAAATTAAAGGCCTGCAGGTCAGGGAGCAGTGCAGAAACAGATATGGGTGAATAATAATAATAAAAAAAATAGAGTCTGTGAATTACAACCAGCAAGAGACTTGTTGCACGGAAGTCTGGTAATAGGACAGGAAATTTTGTAGAGAGTCTGGAAATGCTTCTAACTCATCACAATGAGGCAGAAGAGATCAAAGAAAAGGACTAAGCAAGAGATCAAAGAAAAAGTTTCCAAAAGGCATCTACTGAGATTCAGTACTGAGCAGAACTCTGGCCCAGATCCTAAAACATTCACTGGTAGAGTCTGTACAGATATGCAAGATTAAATACCATTTTTAAAAAAGTATATGGGTCAACTGAAACATTCTTATTTGGGGGAAAAAAGTTTTTGATGAAAACCTTTGAAATATATCTTTTCATATGCTATGCAAAAGCACATCCCTGTTTCCCAATCTACTTTACGTTACATGGAAAGATAGGATACAAATATTCCCAGTACAGCATAATAAATTAATTTATATATTCTTGTCTAGACTCAGGGATAGGAGCCATAGTAGAAAAATCAAATACAATGTGAAACATTTTAGTGGTCTCCATTACATATACTGAGATGTTCAGAATACCAGTGAACATAACTGTGCCACTGGCTTTTATCAAAGCTGGCAACAGAGTACAAAAGTCTTATCATATTACATGCTTCTGAATTATATTAATTGCCTTTTTATCAAATGAACTAACTCCTTTCATCCTAATATCATGTAAAAGCCAATATTATCTTAAAACATTTAAATGCTTATTTGCATCCTTGGAGAGGTCAGTGAAGTCTCCTTCTTCTATTTTGAGAAAGATATTAATTCCCTTAGATTGTATGTAGTCATACATTTCCTTTCTTGCTACCTGACATGATGTTTGTTATGACAAAAGGCAAATCCAGGAATAATTCCGATCATCTTACCTTGTAAGCAATGACCTATAATCACCAACTTTACTGCAAGAAAAAGTGGTTCTACCTTCCATCGTCCCAATTGTCTTTCAGGAAAGAGAAGACATGGTTGTAAAGTTCTGACTCATGCACAATTAGCTAGTATTTTTGAAATAAAAAATGCAGAGAGTTAGAATAAAGAAAATTGATACCTTCAGATAAAGTCCATCTTTGGTTCCAAGTATTGTTTTATCTCATCAAAATTTTCCCTGTATAGTGGCCCTAGCAATATATTTTATACTAAGGAGAGATATAGTAGTAAAGTTCCTCTTTGTTTGGACTACAACTCCTAGAATCTCTCAGCCAGAATGACCAGTAGCTGTGTTTGCTGGGAAGTCCTGGGACATATGGGGGGGGGAATCCCTCTCTGGGAAGAAATAGGACAGAGACGTTGTATATTTATTATTTTGAGCTGTGTGATTTTTCCCAAACTTCATTTGAACTTCTATACAGCTGTTTCCTACATATGACAACCTTGCACATCACTTATACATCAGAAGTCAATTAACCCATATGCATTAAAGACATGCAGACATGAGCTATGGCAGGCCAAATGACACAAGTAGAACTTTTTTTTATTGCTGCCTATATTCAGAAATGAAATGAAATGCTTTTAAGTGGACTATATGTTTACATTCTATTAGAAATCATTAAGTTGCCCCCTTGTAAATAATTCCCTATGGCCTGACTCTACTGTCTGTTAGAAAGCACTGTATGTATCCAGCCGATTGTGTAGTGAGTTTGTCTAGCTCAAATAGCAAGTACAATCACAATTGGTATGGACTAGGAAAATTTGCTATATGTTATTCTTGACTCAAGTGGTGAGTGATGCAAGGTAATTTGGAAAGAAAAGAGAAAAACTGGAAGTGGCTTTATAACAGATCTAATACATTATTATTTGACCTCACACCTTCCCTTGCACTCCATCTTGCTTGCTCTGGGGAGGCACTTCACCAGGGTCCTCAGAAGAGGTCCTTCCCATCAGCTGTTTCCGGTTCCCTTTTAACTTTTCATCCAGGGACATAAGCTAGGATCTGAGTGCAATGAATTTATCTACCTCTGAACAACAGAAATATGCTAATCCCACAGTCATCTCTGAGTATTCTTTCAGACAAATTCTGAAAATGCAGGTCTAGGTTTAATTACAACAAGATTATAGTTTGTCCATTTATTTAATTCCAGCCTCACCAACCCCCTCTTTTAAAAGGATATTTAACGGTCTACTACATCAGTCTACATTATGTTTCGTACTGTCAAATATAATGACACCCAAGTGGCCTTGATCTAGGTGGTAATGTTTATTTTTGGTGCTTGAGCCCCAGAATTAGTATTCAGGTCCCCCAAAGAATTAGGTTTTTGGGGAATTTGTTGCTATTGTTTTCTTGTAAATTGGCAGCATCTGATTTTATGACAACTAGTTGTGTTCCATGGAGACTAAGCCATTCACACTCACCATCACATTAAGAATTAATATTTGCCCTCCCTGAAACTTTCTATTGCTTAGGAGAAAGTTTAACAAAAGCAGTCCAAATCCCCAAGCACCCTTGTCTGGAAATATTAATAATAATTCATTTTGATCAGAATAAATTCAGTAGGTTAACTGTGGTTACCATGGTAATCAGGTGGAAAAGCAGGTTTCATCAGTTGTAAAACATCATTAGGATTGTCCTGTACTTCTAATTATGACTTGTAGAGCCGGCATTTTACATACTGTAGCTAAGAGGCACACAAAGGACTAGCTTCAAGCTAAAAGTCTTCCAAGCAAAAAAATCAGAATTCACATCTGCTAATCAAGCAGGATAGTTTTGTTTGCTTTAGTTTATGGGTTTTTCCCCCCTAAGCCAGATATGTTGGGAATTAAGGACATATTGTTAAGAATGTAATATGGAGATTTTCTGCCCAACAGATCTGTGATGGACCACATTTGGAACTAGCATAGACCTAGAAAACTCTATTCATTTCCATGTTGTATTTCACTGCTTAGTATTGATCGACAAGTTCTTCTAAGACTGGCTCATAAGTAAGCCAAACTAACATGCTGGGTTGATGGGAGGAAGATGGCTTGGGATGGATCCCACAAGCTTGGAGTGGGTAACTTCAAGAGGGATTCTTTCCCTGTCCTTGAATTTATAATCCAAAGCATGAGATGTTGCTATTTTTTAATTACTGAGAAAGAATCATAATGTATTTTCATAGTTAGTCTGATTGAAACTCCTTGGCCAACCTTAAAATGCTTGGATATCTTGTACGACCAGTCTTAGAATCAGGTGCATCTAGTGTGATGAGTGCTTTCAGCACCCCACCACCACCATACCACCCTATATAGTGTTCATATAGATTACAGTGCCTGGCAAATATGGTGTCAAAGTAAAGCCACATTCTGCTGATTTTTGTATTGTAACTTCAGACTAGAATTTAAAAAGCTACTCAGTGGGGTGTATTATTGTACTTCAGCTATAAAACTTGCTTGTGATTTTAGGGGGAGGAGCTAAAGACAATGAACATTTGTTTGTTTGTTTTTCATCCAAGTTTCCTGCAGAGCATCCTCAAAACAATACGTTCAACAGTCACTTAGCTCAGACTCTCTCTTTAGTTCACATCCCTGGGCAAGGTGCAGTTCACCAACTCCTAAACTTGGTCCTTGCTTCTCTTATCACTTCTTGTGAAGAAATCTCCCTCTAAATTCATTTCTAATCTTGTTTTAGATAAAACTTAAGTGGCAACACAACAACTTTCATTCATTCAAATAGCCAACCAGTGAATCAACAGCAGCCACCAACAATTGTTTTGCAAATTGGTGCTGTACATATCTCAAGCCCCCTCCCTTTTTAATTTCCTTTTTTTAAAAAAATCTCAGGAACATCCATTAAGGGAGCTTCATCATAGTGCCCAGCTGGTTCTGTAGCATAGCAGTGGCCAACTTATGGTGAGCATGCCAAATCAGCACTTAATCCTTATTTTAACAGCAAATTCAAGTGCTGGTTGCTGCTTGTTTTGTGTGGTTTTTTTTAAAGGCAGCTGGAAATAATTATATAAAAGATATTTTACTGAGATATTCAAAGATGGTGGTGTATTAACAAGAAGCAACCTATACTATATATATATATATGCTTTCTTTCTCTAGAGAAGTAAAACAAAACAAAACAAAACAAGATGGTGGTTAGAGCCAAGACATTTGGAGCTGGCATTTCTTTTTAAGTTGGAAAACAAACATATAAAAGAGTTAGTAGAGATTTGGGTAGTGATCCAAAATGAGAGCCAAACAGTTGGCTAAATTTAATCCTGTTTTCTCACAAAGTTATGCATTTGCTTCCATTTATTGTTAGTCATATTTCCCCAGGTGGTTTTCAAAAGTCAGTAATGGCTAGTTTTCCAAGTTTTCTGCAATCAATAAGCTGGCAGAAAAGACCAATAAAACTTTGCAGGATGGCACTACTAAAATGTTAAGGTACAAAGCTGGTTCCAGATAGTCTGTTTTCTTTGCTTCACACTCTGCTCACTTGAGTGGGAGATTATAAATGTGGTTGGACCAAGACAGTTTCTTTGCTACAGGCAAATGGAAAAAAAAGATTGTGCCAAACACCCAGGTCAAGGGTAAATATACATACCAAAGGATAGTCAAGTTATTTTGGCCCTTGAGATATAAAATGCTACAAGTGCCTCTCTCATTCCTTGACAGAGAGAAACAAAAAACAAAATACCCACCTATATTCACTCATTTGTTCATTTGATTTATATCCCACCTTTCTCCCATGAACGAGATTCAAATTATCTTATAATAAACTATATAAATACAGGTGAAGCATGACATGTATAGAAATTATTTGTATTAATTTATTGAAATATATAAAAGAACACAGTGAATGGAGAGATTACAGTAATAAAATTATACAGTTGCATTTTTGACAAATTTCCTTATAATATTTGCTTAAATATATATTCTGATAGCACTCAATATATCCCTCCTTCCTCACTTCCCCCTTTCCCCCACCCCCTCCCACCCCGCCTCAAGAAGTGAGTGATTAAATCTGTTCCTTACCCTCTTAAATAATCTATATCTGTTGAATCCAAATGTCTCTTTTTTTCCTTGACTTTTTTTTTGTTTTTCGTACAAGTCTACAGTATCTTAAAAAATACTTGTTAATAGCTAAAGAAAATCATTAACAGAGTGATTAATTATAAAACATGAAATATGAAACTGCTAACTTCTAATACATATCCATCCTCTTTTCTTATCTATAGCCATTTCTGCACGAGGCGAGGGAATCGCCCCATGCAGCTTCTTACTGGATCTTTTGGCTCCCCGGTCCAGTCCAGGCTGCTCCGAAGCAGTGCGTGGTCGTGGCTGGAGCCACACTGCTCCAGCATCCAAAATCACGGCTTCCAGTTGCTTGTGGGTCCCAACCAACTGCTGAAGCTCGGCAGCCTAAAGCCCGCCCTCCGCAGATCGCAGGCTCACATTGGTGTGAGCCTGCAAATCTGCACCAGAGAGCAGGCACGCAGTGGCGCGCTCCGTGCTTTTGAAAGACTGGAAAAATGAGGTCTTTCAAAAGCACACTGGAGAACCACTTGGGGTCATTCTGGAGCAGACTGAGGTGCAGATCTACACTAAGTAGTCTGGACCCAGTCCGCTCCAAGGTGCAGACATCCTCCGTGGAGGACGCACTGCACCGTTTTTCTTACCCTATGTGGAAATGGCCTATGTCTATATCACACCTATAATTATCAAGAGATTGACAATTTAATTAATTAACTTCTATACTATTATATACCAGAAATATAAATATAAGTTATAGTCCCACTTAACTTCTTTTACTAGTTATTGTTATTTTACTAAATTACCTATCCTAATTTCTACAATTATTGCTTGCTGGATTGCAACCTATTCAATTTTTCCCATCTAAAAATGAATCAAATCATTCTAACTAATTGGTTTGAATTCCAATACCTAAATTTGTCTTACTACCCCATATGTATTACCATATGGGTGTTACCATTTCCCATCCATTTCTGGTCTGGTTATAGTATTTTCTGACAACAATATCTGGATTTTATCATATTCTAGCATTTCATATAGTTTCAGTACCCAGTCTTCTGTATGTAGTTGGAGGCTCCAGATGTTTCCATTGTTGTGCAAAGCATAACCTTGCTGCCGTGATCATATATAATAAAATCCTTTTTTGTATTTTATCCAGTTTATCAAGTTTAGGGAGCTAATTGATCATATTTAATAAATATAGCTCTGGGAATAAGGGGAATTTAATTTTAAATGTTACTGAAATTATTGTGTGAATCTCTTCCCAGAATTTTTTTGCTTTCAAGCAAGTCCACCATACATGATAGAAGGTACCTTTACACTCACACTTCCAACAGCCGTCCTTTCCACCTTTTTTTCATTTTAGCTAACCTATTTGGTGCTAGGTACCATCTATGGATCATTTTATATAAGTTTTTTGTCAAACTGACTGGTTTTAGTAGATACCATGTCTGAGTCCATGACCCTACCCAGTGTTCTAATGTAAAAGAGTGACCAATGTTCCTCGCTCATTTTATCATGCTATCTGTTATTGTTTCTTCTTCCACATCTATATCTAATAGGATCTTGTATATTTTCCCCATTTTATGGCTTACCTCAGAATTTAATAGTTTATCTATTTCTTTCTCCTTAGTTTCAAATCCCTCCAACTTGTTCTCTTTCTTGAACCTTTCTTTAAGTTTCTTTAGTAATAGCCAATGCACCATGAAACCTTGCATCTTTAATTTGCATTCTGTTTTAAATTGTGTACTACCCTCCTGATACTTTAAAAAGGTCTCTGTATATAATCCATTTGCCTAGTCTTGGCCTTTCCCTCTTATAGAATGCCTCATGGACAGAAATCCATGAAGGAATTTTTTAATAGAATTTCCTTTTATATTTTAACCATACTCTTAGAAGGCCCTTTCTTATATAATGATTTGAAAATTATTTATCAACTTTGGCTTTCTTGTACCACAGGTATGCATGCCAGCCAAAGAAGATACCTTCTCCTTCCAATTGTAACAGTCTTTGATCCTTTAGACTAATCCACTCTGTTATCCAATCCAGACAGTTAGCGTTGTAATACAATTTTAAATTTGGTAAACCTAAATTCTGCCCTTTCTTTAATGTCCACTAAAAATTTTTGTTTTATTATTTGTGTTTTCCTTTGTCATGCAAATTTTAACAAATCTTGATTCCATTCTTTAAATGGTGTTTCTTTTGTTAATATAGGTAGATTTTGAAACAAAAAATTCATTTTAGGTAGTATATTCATTTCTATGGCTGCTATTCTGTCCAATAATGATCAATCTACCCTATTTCTCCATCTCTGCCCTTATATCTTTCCAAACTCTTTTGTAGTTATTATCAAATAGATCTGAGTGTTTTTTTTTGTTTGTTTGTTTTTTTGAGATTATTATTCCCAAATATTTGGCCTTCTTCACTACTGTGAAATTAATCCTCAATCTTTGCTGATGTCTATCATACAACCATTTGGAAGGTAAGATATTTGAAAGGGCTTCATACTGCCTCCTTCACCCAGGACAATTTCATGACTGAGATTCTTTGCCTGTGTAAGTAATTTTAAGAAATAATGCTTGATTATCCTAAGGACCTGTCATTTTCTGCTGGAACATTATAGACACACCTAAAGGTTGTTGTTTCTGCTGTGTGGCTTCAAGCCATTTCTGATTGAGGGCAAACCTCAGGTGAATTTATCATGGGGTTTTCTTGACAAGATTTGTTCAGAAAAAGGTTGCCTTTGTCTTCCTCTAAGAATGAGAAAGTGTTACTTGCCATAAGTTACCCAGTGGGTTTCTATGGCTGTGTGGCCTCAAAACCTCGTCTCCAGAGTCATAGTCCAACAGTCAAGCCACACTGGCTCTCATACTTAAAGTTAGGAACACCCACATTATGAAGTTGATGTCTAGTACACCCTGGGAGCTTCAGGGGTTATCTCTTGCTAACAATGAGATCTTCACCTTCTACTCCTGAGCTTGATAGATCATCTAGTTCAGCACCAGATTTATTACAGAGAAACATATTTACAGACAAAAATCAGCAAAATTCTATTTTGCATGCACAGGCACTTGAGGTATACCCGATTTATGGGTGGGGCAGTTTCCCAGTGGGTTTCCATGGCAAAATGGGGAATCAGCTCTGTTCTCCAGAGTCACAGTCAAGCACTCAAACCACTACAGTGCTCTGGCTCTCCATAGTTCACAGCCTATCAGCTTATCACATAAGACAGGTAAATTGAAGAATACTAGCATCTTTGGCTAGAACTTTTGACATGACTACTCCATCATCATCAACACTCACTGGAAGAACAGCAGCAGAGGAGCAATGTCATGTGATAAGTCCCAGCTAAAGACACTATTATCCTGCTGCACTTGTGATTTATTACCTTGTGTAATAAGCTCATTCTGTGCAAAATTTGCATGTTATTTGTACAAAAAAATCATGGAAAACTGTATCTTATGCAGAATAAGTCTTGAATTTTTATTTCCACTTTTCTTTCTACTTTGAACTTTTTTTCCACTTTTGTCTTTGAAAATCAGCTTCTAACAGTGAAAAGTGCGAAACAAATAAAATAATAATAATTATTGCTTCCTCCCAGAAAGAAATCAGTGAGGAATTGCAGTCCTGGATCTGGCAAAGATTGAGGCCCATGTGTGCCTTGCATAGCATGCAGTGACCATGATATTTCTTTACTGGGCATTTGAGATTGGAAAATATTCTTCTTGTTTATAGTGAATAAATAAAAGCACCAGAAAAAAATGATATAATGTTTCATCTTATGAATTAACAAGGACAAGAACAAGAAAATATGTGAAAGGTGAAAGAAAAAGCAAAAAAATCTGCAAATGGTAATAAGAGTTGTCCAATCTATAATCCACCATTATTTTTTTGAAGCTCAATTCATTAGCAGTGAAAAGTCCTAGAGATCTGATGACTGTTCAGAAACTTACACAAATCGATTTTGTGGCTTCTATCCAGTTCCTCTAAAGTAAATATAATTTCTTACTGGAATCATAACTTCATTCTTATATTGCATATATAAATATTCTGACAATGTATATGGAAATAACCACAATAATATATTGCAATACAATACAATACAGCTTTGTTGGAAAGGAAAACAAAACAGAGATTTTTAATGGGTAGTTCTAAAAGCAAAATGTGTTTGCTAAGCTCTCCCAGAGGAACAGGGTTTTTTCTCTCCCTCCTAACACCAGTCACCAATGCATCATAATATATCTCCAGCTGAGGCATTTCTGATGATTCCAAGAAATTTTTCAACCACAGATCTCGATACTGTTAAAAAGTATAAAGAAAGATGTGTTTCCATTCCTGATGTGAAAAGCTAAATTTGGGCTCAAAGCCATACATATGCTGATGGAAAGGCTTAAAGAGCACTACAGGAAAGTGCATTTTTAAATCAATTTGTAAGCAAAAGATCAAAATATTCTTAATTAAAAGTGTTTTAAATGACATTATTTAAATAGTGAAACAGTATGATGTACCATTATATTGAGTGAGGCAACCCCTCCAGGTAGCAGATACTGAAATTTATGGATAGGAAGCAAGCTTACACATATGGATATGGACGGGAATTTATGGATTTTATGAAATTTATGGATAGGAAGCAAGCTTATTACATATTCACACCATTATTGTTTGTACTCACTGCTAGGAGTGCAGGATCTTCTTTTTGATGTGACAAAAAAATATGGCCAGCGTTAGGCAATATGTACATTGTGACGTGAGTATTGGGTGCAAAGTATTTGCTGCTCTGTCTCATGCAGCAAAACATCTTAGGTGATCCCCACTATCAAATAAGGTCTGAAAATCTAGGAATGAGCCCGAAGAGTTCCCTGGTAAACACTTCTGTAAAAAGCAAATAATGTTCAGAGGAGTCACATCCCTTCCCCACCTGCTTTTTTTTTAATGGTGCTTCATTTCTATTGTAGGGAGTGGGGGATAAAAAAGCTCTTCTTCTTAACTAATAAGGACAAATATCACCCAACCACTTTGGCTATGTGACAATGTTATTGAGGGAGAACAAGAGGTAATTAATAGTTGCAGTATTCCTTGAACTGGCACTGCTTTCATTCTGCACTAGATTGTTTGGCCTTCAGTGACATTGTTAAGCAGCCAAATCTAACTGGCTGCATGACAACACTACTGTTACTAGGAACGGGGGGGGAGGCTATATAGATTGTGTCAAAACATCAAGTCAGGATCATAATGGAGCACAGATTTAATGACAGGCATATGGGTAATATGTCAAATACATGTTGCCCAAAAACTTCATAAAAAAGGTCTCTTTGAAAGATCTCTGAAGATGTGCATGCATCCTCATTTGACAGTTGGCAGATGAATTCCTAAAATATGTCCCACCCCATTTTAGTGCATATCTAGGAACATCTAGAGCGCACTTGAGCACACGATAGATGCATGCTGGTAGTAAAATAATGTAGTCATTTAAGTGGAATTAATAGTTAGTTTTGTGTCAAGGTTTGAATATTGGACTAGGAGTCTTGGAGACCAGGGTTCAGATCCCTGCTCATCCATGGAAACTCACTATGTAACAGGAAAGTTACACTCTCTCAGCCTAGAAGGAAAGCAATGGTGAACCACTCCTGACTAAGGTCATTTCTGCACTAGACTGATACAGCGCTATGATTCCACTTGCCACATCCTATGGAATCCTGGGCCATCCGGCCCCTCCCGAAACTGCAAACCCCAGGATTCCACAGGATGTTGCAAGTGGAATCATAGCGCTGTAACAGTCCAGTGCGGAAATGGTCTAAATATTGACAAGAAAACCTCAGTATAGCCTCAGCTTAAGGTTGTCATATATCAGAAATGACTTGAAGAAACACAATAGCAAAAAGGGGAATAAACAAGGGGAATAAATCAAGGGGATGAAATGGATATAATTGTTAGTCCCACTATCATTCAATAGCTGAAGTCTGAAGGTGTTTTTTTTTTCCTTAATGGACAAATTGCATAGTACACTTTCTGCCTATCTGCCTTTATATTTAAAAGGCTATTGACCTCACTTTTTTTTTTCATGAACGCTGAAAATTCAGAAACAAACTATAGAAGAAGTGAGCTTATCACATCATTCATTCAACAGAAAGGGCAGAAAAGAAGTGTCACAGGAAAAATTCCTGACTTGCTTCATGGTTTTTAAAAGCTGCATAATTAACATTATATATTTAATATGCAAAAGAAAGCAAGGAAGAATAAAAGCACCACAATTACAGTGACCTTAGAGCATGGAAACTAAAGATCCAGCTTTTTGAGCCCATTATGCCATTGATAAAATCATCATTAATTTCAGCTGGTTCAGGGTAGGACCTTACAAAAGAATCTACATGAGTCCAAAATAACTAAATGTTGAGGTAAATCTGTCTGAAATCAAGAACATTTAGGTCCTGTGTCAAGAAAACAGTGTATTCAAATAATTAAAAAAAAAAAAAACCCTTTAGAGCTTCATTCTGCATGGTCCTTTCTTAAATTGCTCCCAGACTACCCACAGTACCAATGTCAGAGGTTGAGTAAGGAATCAACTGAACTAGGGAGAAGTCAGAGGAGATCAGTAATCCACCCAAAAGTATTGTTGCCAGGAATTATAATGAATAAGCAACATTCAGGTTACTTTTCTACAAGGTCCTTGCATGAGGGGACATGTCAGGGTCCCATGATCTAGGAAAGGTGCAATTCAGAGAAGCAAAAATGTAAATGTGATTTAAATCCACTTCTATCTCATAAATAGCAATAAAGTACATGTGTCCCACCACATTTGCAGGCTTGACCTTCACAAATTTGATTATTCGTGAAGCATGCTCATGCTTCCCTTGCCCATTCCCTTCCCCCCATCCCCTTGCATTTCTTCAAACACAGAGCAGGAAGGCAAGCATACCTGGGCCAAAGGCAAGGGAATGGAGGGGGGAAGGGTAAGGAAGACATGCACACACCTTCCTTCTCTGCCTCTGGTGCTCTCCTCTTCGCTCTCCTTGCACGCCAAGGCAAAAGACAAGGGAATGTGGAGGCATGGACTTGCCTTTATTCTCCATTCACACTTCTCCCCCTTCTATTCCCTTGTCTTTTGCCTATGTGCAGACCATGGCAAAAGGCAAGAGAATGGGAGGGGGGAGCCCCAGAAAGGAATGGGAGGGGGAGAACAGGGGGAGTTATTCACAGTTTTTCTACACTTGCAAGGGTTCTGCACTTCAAACTCTCATGAAAGTGGAGGAGACACTGCATCATATAGAAGTTCATCTGGAATCATTATGCAATATTATGCTCTGGGAAAAAGCAGAATTAACATTATTAAACCATCTGTGCTGTGGGTGGATTGGTGGATACATATTCTCAGACTGGACAACATATTTGTAAGAGGCAAGTTTTCTGTTCCAATGTTTGTGTGTACAAAATTTGGTGAATCAATTGTTCAGATAACAGGTTCTTTAAGACAATGGATGGAATTTCAGAAATGACTTTTTAGGAGTGATAAACTTTTGGAGTAACATTAGGTATGTTAGAACAAATGTTTAATAGTTATCAATCTGATTTTCAAAATGATATGTCTGGAAGTTGGAAATTTATTTGAAACCATATACCTTTAATTAGGGATGGAAATCCTTAATTATTTCATCCTCAGATGCAGGGACAAAGAATTAATTAGGGAAAAGAGCATATTTCCGCACTGTATTCTCACATTTTAACATCTCAAATTATTGCACAGGAATTGTTCTGCAAATGAAAACATGTGTTTTCTCGACAGAAATCATACTCCCAGTCAGAACAAATCCTGTCCAGAACTTCAGAATAGTGTAAACTAGAAGAAAATTACACAAAATTATTGCTGGCCTGTTATTCTTCCCACTGGAGTTTTCTGACTGTTGGAAAATTCCTTTTTACAAAAATAAACAAGCAAAACCAGGGAATTAATAATAATAAATATTTTTATCTCCACCTTTGTTTACATCGTGCCAGACACTGAAAGAAAGCTTTTCTGTATTATACTGTAAATAATATTTGATTCCAAAAAAGGGTAAAATCATAGAGATAGATTGCTGGAGATGTGGCACAGCAAATGCAAATGACCATCATATATTTTAATCATACTTATGGATGAGAATTTTTGGCTTTCAGTTTTGAAATCAGTTTTCAGGCAATGTTTTGCTTTTGATCTCTATTTTACTATTGCAAAGTAGAATATGAAGTTGTGAAATTAATTTTCATAGCCTCCTGAATGTGCATTTATTATAACCTGTATCCTCACATAAGATATAATCATAGAATCATAGACATGTAGAGTTGGAAGAGACCCCAGGGGCCATCCAATCCAAACCACTGCCATTCAGGAACACCCTCAAAGCACTCCTGACAGATGACCATCCAGCCTCCGCTTAAAAACCTCCAAGGAAGGAGACTCCACTACACTCTGAGGCAGCACATTCCACTGCCGGACAGCCCTGACTGTCAGGAAGTTCTTCCTGAGGTTCAGGTGGAATCTCCTTTCCTGCAGCTTGAATCCATTGCTCCTTGTCCTGGTCTCTGGAGCAGCAGAAAACAAGACCTCTCTTTCCTCTACGTGGCATCCCTTCAAATATTTAAACATGGCTATCATGTCCCCTCTTAACCTGCTCTTCTGCAGACTAAACATACCCAGCTCTCTAAGTCTGTCCTCATAGGGCATGGCTTCCAGGCCTCTCACCATTTTGGTTGCCCTCCTCTGGACTTGCTCCAGCTTGTCAATATCCTTCTTGAATTGGGGTGCCCAGAACTGGACACAGTACTCAAGATGGGGTCTAACCAAAGCAGAGTAGAGTGGTACCAGTACCTCCCTCGATCTAGACACCATACTCCTATTGATGCATCCAAGAATTGCATTGGCTTTCTTGGCTGCCGCATCACACTGCTCACTCATGTTCAGCCTGTGGTCTATGAAGACTCCTAGATCCCTTTCACACGTACTGCTATCCAGCCACGTGTCCCCCATCCTATATTTCTGTATTCCATTCTTTCTACCTAAGTGTAGGACCTTACACTTCTCTCTGTTGAATTTCATTTTGTTAGCCTTGGCCCAGCTCTCCAATCTGCCAAGGTCATTTTGAATCTTGATCCTGTCCTCAGGCGTATTAGCAACCCCTCCCAATTTGGTGTCATCTGCAAATTTGATGAGCATGCCCTCTATTCCTTCATCCAAGTCATTGATAAAAATGTTGAACAGCACTGGGCCCAGGACAGAACCCTGTGGCACCCCGCTAGTCACTTCTCTCCAGGATGAAAAGTAGCCATTCGTGATCACCCTTTGGGTTCAGTCGGTCAATCAGTTACAAATCCAACTAACAGTGGCCCTGTCCAGCCCACATTTTACTAGCTTCATTGCAGGAATGTCATGGGGAACTTTGTCAAAGGCCTTACTGAAATCGAGATATGCTACATCCACAGCATTCCCTTCGTCTATCAAGCTAGTAACTATCATAAAAAGAGATAAGATTAGTCTGGCATGACTTATTTTTGAGAAATCCATGTTGACTTCTTGTGATTACCACGTTGCTTTCTAAGTGATTAGAAACTGACTGCTTAATGATCTGTTCCAGGATCTTTCCGGGTACTGATGTCAGGCTGACTGGGCGATAATTTTTTGGGTCCTCTTTTTTTCCCTTCTTGAAGATGGGGACAACATTTGCTCTCTTCCAGTCTGCTGGAACTTCTTCTGTCCTTCAAGATTTCCCAAAGACTATAGCAAGCGGTTCCGAAATGACCTCTGCCAGCTCTTTTGATATCCTAGGATGCAATTCATCTGGCCCTGAGACTTGAATTCATCCAGTGTGGCCAGGTATTCCTGTACCACCTCTACCTATTATGTGCCTCATTTTCCCTGCTTCCTCACCTGCTCCCCAACTGCCAGGTTGAGTGCTTGTATCCTTCTGAGAGAAAACTGAGGTAAAGAAGGTGTTAAGTAGTTCTGCCTTTTCTCTTCCCCCTGTGAGTAATTCGCCATCTTCTCTGCGCAGCAACCCTATTGTCTCCTTCTTTTTCCTTTTGCTGTGGACATATTTTAAAAAGCCCTTTTTATTGTTTTTAATGTCTCTGGCCAGCCTAAGTTTGTTCTGTGCTTTAGCCTTTCTGACCTCCTCCCTACATCTCCTGGCTACTTGATTAAATTCTTCTTTGGTGGTTCCCCCCTTCTTCCATTTCCTATACATGTTTCTCTTAACACTTAGCTCAGCTGAGAGTTCTTTAGTCAACCATTCTGGTTTCTTCAGACACCTTCCATTTTTTCTCCTGATTGGCACAGTTTTAGACTGTGCCTTCAGTATCTCCCTTTTTAGGAACTCCCATGCCTCCTGAACTCCTTTCCCTTTCACTATTCCTGACCACGGAATTCCAGCCAGCAGCTCCCTAAGTTTACAGAAGTCTGCTTTTTTAAAATCTAGATGAGTGTCTCGCTACACTTATCTTCTCCTTCCCACTGAATGCCAAATTCCAAGAGGGCATGGTCACTCCCCCCTAAAGATCCAACCACTTCTACCTCATTAACAAGGTCATCCCTGTTGGTCAGGATCAGATCTAGAATATTTGATCCCCTTGTGGCCTCTTCCACCTTCTGCACCATGAAGTTGTCTGCAAGACAAGCAAGAAACTTGCTGGACCTTGCTGTCTTGGCAGAGTTTGACTGCCAGCATATATCCGGGTAATTGAAATCTCCTATTATTACTGTATCTCTCCTCTTTGAATGTGCAGTCATTTGGTTGAGGAAGGCGTCATCCAAGTCCTCAGCCTGGGTTGGAGGTCTGTAGTAAACCCCCACCAGAATATCCTTATTGTTTCTCGCTGCCTTGATTCTTACCCAAATGCTCTCGACCTGGCTTTCTGGGTTTAGGTCCCGGATCTCTTCACAGGTGAAAACATCCTTGACATACAAGGCTACTGCTCCTCCTTTCTTGTTTGGTCTATTTTTACAAAAGAGGCTATACCCCTCTATTCCTATATTCCAATCATGAGAAGCATCCCACGAGGTCTCAGTGATGCCTATCAAATCATATTTATTTTGTTGTACTAGGAGTTCAAGTTCATCCTGCTTGTTTCCCATACTCCTTGCATTAGTGTAGAGACACTTAAGTCCCCGGGCCCTTCCTGCAAGTCCTGTACTATTGTGTCTACTCCTCCCGCCAATGGCCACTTGTACAACTTGTCCAGTATCATTTGGGCCTATTCCCCCTGCGCTCTCTGAGTCCTTGCCCTGAATAATATTGTCTCCCTCCCCAGGGGAACTTAGTTTAAAGACCTCTTAATCTTTCTTGCGAGACTGTTTGCAAAAACATTCCTGCCCAGTTTTGTGAGGTGCAGCCCATCCCTCGCCAGAAGCCCTTGTTCATGGAAATTCAGGCCATGTTCCAAAAACCCAAACCGTTGCCGGCGGCACCACGTGTGGAGCCAGTTGTTGACTTCTGCTATTGCCCTTTCCCTACGTGCACCATATCCTTGAACAGGGAGGGGGGACGAAATGACCACCTGCGCACCAAGGTCCTTAAGCTTGGTCCCCATAAGCTCTCATTCCTTTGTGATGTGGTAAAACCTGCTCCTCGCAGTGTCATTGGTTCCGACATGAACTAAAATGAGGGGCTTCTGGTCAGTGGGTTTGACCAGCCTGGATAGCCTCTCTGTTATGTGGTTGATCCTGGCCCCAGGAAGACAACAGACCTCTCGATTGAGCTTGTCCGGTTTGCAAATAGCCGTTTCGGTTCCTCTGAGCAAAGAGTCCCCAACAACCAGAACTCGCCTCCTCTGAGACTTGTCCTGGGCTCCTCAATGAGCTTGTTCTACTCGGACTGCCTGGGCATTCTGTTGAGGCTGGGAGCGTTGATCTAGTTCCTGTTGCCGAAGTTGGATTCCTTCTTGTTGACATTCTGTTCCCTCCGCTTGGTGCACTTCATTGTTTGTAAGGCCAAGTACTTCGAAGCGATTGTGTAGGTTAAGAGTCTCTGTTACCTTCCTGGTCCTTTTACTCCACCATGTGACATTCGCCCAAGCGTCCATTTCCTGGCACCGTATGCTGACTTCCTGATCTGGCAGCTCCTCCGTGCATTTGGATTTCCGGTAGGTCTTCTCTGCCCTATCCAAAACCTCCTCCCCTTCCCTAATAAGATGGAGATCAGAAATTCGTTCCTCCAGCTGGCGAACCTTCTCCTCCAAGAAGGTGACCAGCTTGCACTTGGTGCAGGTATAGCCGATAACATCTTGTGACAAGAAAAGGAACATGCCACAAGTGTTACAGGTGACTGCAGCAGCTCTCTCACCTTCCATTCTTGAAACTACAGAGAGTAGTACAGAACGTAGTTCTAGAAATGGCTGTCCTTGAAATGGGATATGGCATACATGGCAGTGTTGATTAATTTAAGAGTCCAGGAGGATAGCAAACAAGCAAGTTGCTTTATACAAAAGTGGGCATTATTTATAGATCAGAGGAATAACAACATTTGAGATAAAAGCAATCCGTATAAATTCTTAAGACAATCTGGAAATATTGAGCAAAGTGTGTTGGCTTGGTTTTAAGCTTGCTGTTGTTTTTTGCTTCAAACCATTTCTGATCAAAGATGACCCTATCACAGGATTTTCTTGGCAAGAGTTCCTCAGAGGGGTTTTACTTTTAAATTTCCCTAAGGCTGAAAGAGTGCGACTTGTCCAAGGGTTTTCATGGTTGAGCAGGGATTCAGACCCTGATCTTCAAAGTCATAGTCCAATGCTCAAACCACCACACAACACTGATTCTTGTTTTTACATTAGTATCAATATGAATATAATTCCTTTAAAATGGGGAAAAATACATGAAGTAGGCTGCTTTTCAGGCTAGGCTTTGTTGGCAGAGTCCTTGGTCCTAGTCTGTGGTGCTTTAACAGACATCCAAGAGACTATATATAATCAGAGGACTTTCTAGGGTGCAAATGGAATGCTGTCCCTAGCTAGGCCTCCTCTTTTATCACTGCTTAATCAGAAACTACTTTTAATCTAAAGCATCAGTGACAGAAGGAAGGGATGGCTGTAGACTCATACAAGGCACTTCCTAGACCAACCTTCATCAAACCAGTTCTATCCAGGTGTGTTGTACTACAGTAGATATCATACCTAGCCAACATTTGTGGAAGGATAAAACTGAGAGAATTTTTCCAGGAAGTAACTGAAATGTTTCCATATTCAAGTTGATGTTGTACAAGGACACAACATGGATCAATTGTGAAACTCCCTCCTCAAAACTGTGCAAATATGAGAAAGTGAAATAGTACTCATGGTTTTAAACTGATGGTTGTAAGCTAAATATGATCTCAGCTTTAAGAATCACATTCTGTGCAAATGTTTAACCCCTGTGCCCATAGTTACTTTATATCCTATAGGTTATAATTATTTCTATCCTGTAGGGTACAATGACCAACTAGAGAGCTAGCATAGTATAGTGGTTTTAGCATTGTACTATAACCCTGTAGAACAGCATTCAATTCCCTTCTCAGCCATGGAAATCTATCGGGTGGCCTTGGGCACATCACACACTCTCAAGCCCCAGAAAATCCTGTAACAGGTTTGCCCTGTTGTCACCATAAGTTGGAAACAACTTGAAGATACATGCCGCCAACAACAATGACCGTTTAGATTTCACACAAAGTGAGCTTTTTTCCCATTCATACCACTTCATATGAGGCTCAGGGCCTTTAACACTACACAGTTTTAGCACTGTGATTACAGTTTTGTGTGACACAAGAGTTGCTGGCTGAGAGTCCAAAATGTTTCTCCATCAACTGGAAATCATAGAATCATAGAATTATAGAGTTGGGAGAGACCACAGGAGCCATCCCCTGTAACCCCCTGCCATGCAGAAGCCCACATCAAAGCACTCCTGACAGATGACCATCCAGCCTCTGCTTAAAAACCTTCAAAGAAGGAGACTCCACCATACTCCAAGGTAGCATATTCTACTGCTGAACCATCATGAAATTCTTCCTGAGGTTCAGATGAAATCTCTTTTCCCATAGTTTGAATCTACTGCTCCTTATCCTGGTCTCTGGAGCAATGGAAAACAAACCTGCTCCCTCCTCAACATGACACCCCTTCAAACATTTAAACATGGCTATCATGTCCCCTCTTAACCTTCTGTTCTGCAGACTAAACATACCCAGCTCCCTAAGCTGCTCCTCAAAAGTCATGGCTTCCAGGCCCTTCACCATTTTGGTTGCCCTCCATAGCATGTTTCCATTTGAGTAAGAGGGGGATAGTGCTATAATTGTACTGTATGAAATGGTTGACAATATTGCAGAAAGAAGAAGAAGAATTACATTTTTTTTGAATAAACAATTGATCTTATGATTTCATATCCAAACACTTCAGTAGTGTTTGGAAGAGAAGTTGCTTTGCTTAGTCTTCTGTTGATATTATATTTCTGTTATATTACTTCATCCTAGGCGAGGAATTTTCTTCTCATAAGGGAAAAAAAATTAGATTTGCCACCTGCATTTTGTAGTGGTATGGTCCAAAGAAATTTGAAATTTAGGGATATATGTGGATTGGATATTACAGCATGTGACTGTAAGATGGGCCTTTGATCTATGCCAGCAAGATTCTTTTTTCGGTTCTTCTATACTTAATTGGGGAAACTGCCACCAAAATTACTAATGGGATGGTCTTACAGCCCCAGGTTTCACAAGAAAATACCTACAAAATTGTTCACTTATGTTTCTTCTGATTCCAGAAATGTCTGAGATTTTTTTTTTAACCATGAATAGTTGCTTTAACTCACTTAGTTTGCAACTTCCTTTTCAGTGATTTAATAACAATATCAAGAAGGATGGCCAGAAATATAGATATTCTTGGGGAAAAAATAGGGCATCAAAAAGAGGATGGGGGAAAGAACATAATTTCTTATGAATTTCTGGAAGTATAACATGTTAACTCAAAGTTGTTGCTTTTTTCATAACCCAGCAAGAACAGATGCTGTAATATTGAGCTGTACCTGCATTTGTCCAGAGATTAAGGAGAACTGGTTAGGATGACAGCTTAAAAACCCCTAAGGTAAAAAGAAAGGGTGGTAAGCTTTAAAATTCCATCTATGACCAGGGCTCATTTATGTGTACAAGTAGATATATATAGCACAGATAAAGCCACTGCAGAGGAACTGTGAATTGGACTAAATGTAGAGACACATATCTAGTCTTTTAGCCAAAGGGGAAATAAATGTTTGGCAATAGCATTGTTGTGAAAGATATGAAGTTATTTAAGAAAGAAATAGGTACACAGAAAGCCCTATTTGTGGAAGCAGGAAAGATATTACAAAGTATGAGTTCCATTATGACTTTGTTGCAAAGTAGTCATCCATTGCAAATATCTTGACTGGCAATCTGAGCAGAGTTAACACAGGAGAAAGCAATGCACACTGTTGGGAGTTTTGTCTGTTTTTCTTTCTTTCCCAAGTGTATTAAACAACTTATCTTTTCTAACTGACCATAGATTTCTTTACCATCATAACAGTCTAATTTATGTTCGTTCTTTCTTTCTTTCTTTCTTTCTTTCTTTCTTTCTTCCTCCCTCCCTCCCTCCCTCCTTCCTTCCTTCCTTCCTTCTATTTTCAGGGAATTGGAAGGAATGAGACAACTGAAAAACAGGGACAGAATGATTAAAATACTTCAGGGTGACTAAGTGAATCAGCCATCATATGAACAGAATCTTCTTGGTTGCTGCAGAATTTAGAACTCAAACAACAACAAATTATTTTAATTTAAGGAGCTTTTTTGGTGGGAGAGATATGTTACACTACTGCAATTACCATCATTACAATTAGCAGAGATGGCCAGATCATGGTGGGATTTGTAGCTGAAGGATGTCAGGTAGCAGAAAGCTGGAATATGCAATAGCCATGTATAAATTATATTACACATTGTGAATGTAAGTATGTTCTATACAATATATTTTAAAAAGCAGTTGTTTTTTTAGCGGGTAATAAACTTTTAAAGATGAAGTGAGATTGGCTAGTACCAAACCAATGTACCTCCTTCCTCCTTGTGAAAATCAGAAAATAGTTAATTCAAGCAAATTTGAATCAAAGGGGACTTGTTTTGTGTCCATTAACAACACCATGTTGCCCAAATCCCTATCCCATCTCTACCATTATGCCTCAAACGTCCACTTCCTATGCATAGTCCAAAACCATACAATAAGTTCACACTTTACTACCTGACCATACACACCTTTATTAGAATTATCTCTGACTGAAATAAGGATGACCCCAGGCAAGCCAGATTACTGGATACTCTGAAACTGACAACCCTCCATGTGCCAGCCCGACTCAGCCTGAAGCACAGAGGCTGAAGTCCTCCTAGGCTATTGATTGGTCAGTGTGAATTTTTCTCTCTAGGAGTTGCAAAATCACCCCAAAGGTATATCTTCAATTGCAGAAGAAATTTCCTTTATCTTCAGATGGATAGCAAAGATAAAACTCTGCCCTAAAGTTAAGTCAAATAAGTTTTTTTTCTCTCCTTAACTTCAATGCTGTTGTAATGAATTATTCCTAGGATTCTGGTAAGTTTAGCTAGCTAATGTTTTGTTTATTTTGTTTATTCTATTATTGTAAACTCTGCCTGGTTCTCTAATGTATACATTAAATTAGAACCTCGTTTTAGTACTCTATGTGTAACCTGGAAGCCAGGAACACCTGTTCAGAAGAATATTAAACTAGTGAGAATTTGGTCCCGGTATCTGAAGTCCTGAACTGTTGCACAAAAATATGTGTTTTTGTGAAAGCTTCCCCACTCACCCAATTTTCTGAACAGAAAATGGGTTTCCTATTTTCCTTTAGTATAGCACACAAACTAACAAATCCAGATAATTTGCGTAAGAAAATACTTTTTTACTCCACAGATCCTCGCTGTGCAATGTTTGAATATTGGACGAATACTGGGGATAAATATTTGTTTTCTACTACAGTGACACCTCAACTTTTTCAAGAGTTTGGGGAGCAGAAACCTTGTAAAAGTTTTTTAAAAATGTGAATAACTCCCCCCTCACTGCCCAAATGAGTGCTCCCAGTCCCAGTCCCTTCCAGAGTTTCCCCCCATTCACTTGTTTTTCACCCAGCCACGCCTTCCAAGCTCACAGGTGATAGGCAAGTGAATGGGAGGGGACAGCAGTTGCATGTGTGCTTCTCCCCCATCCACTTGTGTTTTGCCCAGGCATGCTGCCTTCCAGGCTCATGGGTGATAGGCAAGTGAATGAGAGAGGACAGCATCACAACCAGCGAAGGCATACATGTGGGGCTGCCCCCTGCCACACACCTTTTACCCAAGTTGGTGGAAGGAAGATGCACATGCCTGGTCAAAATGGAGAGCAATGGGAGGGGAAGAAGTGGGGAGGTGAGCAGGTGTCTCAAGAATAATCAAGATTGCAAAGATCAAACCCACAAATGTGGAAGGAGGACTGTATATTAATTCCTTATTATGTTTCATTTAGAAAATATTTAAATTCTGCATCTTAACATGCAAAGATGAAGCAGTTGAAGATTTATATATATGCTGTACTGCTTGTAAGAAGGATTTATGCATGTGCTGTACTGCTTGTAAGAAATATGATCTGCCTAATAGGAAACCTGAAAGAAGCCCCTCCTTCTCCATATATTTAACCCTAACTTTTCAATGCAGTCTAGGAGATATTTGTAATACACAGGCATGGAGGTGGCATCAGCTGTGAGACAAATAGAGTATCATGTAGCTTGCACAGCCTCACAAAGTTTTGAAGTACATGCAGACTAAAGCCCTTTCCGCACTTTACCTTTTTCCGGCGCTGGGGTGTGGGGATTGCGCAAGCAGCCTCTGGTGAGATGCTCTCATGTCCGACGTCCTTCAGCTCCACACGAGCTGCCTGCTTGCGCCCCATCTCTTCCTTCTGCAGTGCAGCCAGAGACCTTCCCAGGCTGCACTGGGGCAGGAAGCGTGACCAGCATGGCTCCAGAGGCTCTGCACACCAGGTAAGTGCACGTGGGGCCCGAGAGCAATGCCAGATTGCACATCATTTTCAGCTTCTAACCAAAAATGAAAAGGTGCATGATCGGCGCCTGCTGGCCCCTGGAGTGTCACACAATTGTGAGTGTGTCATGAAGATCACTCCTCACAATCGCACAACGCTCCAGGCACCCTTTCGCATGGAAAATGCCATGTGAAAAGGGCATAAGTTGGCATATCCTTCTTCCCTTATGCGTCTCACTGCCTCTTGGTGGTGGCACTTAATGGTAGAGACCACCCCTTCCTGTCTCTTGGATTTAGCATGCTGCTACACAGCATACACTAGCAACAGAATTTTCCTCATCATGAAGCCATAGGAATCAAATCAATTTTCTTAATTCACTTGAAGAGAAATCAATATTATAATTCCAGCATTACAGTTTAAACATAGGGCAGTTTAGACATAGGGAAGTTAGCCATTCCTTTAGTAAAGGGCAAGCTGTATCATGGCACCCTATTGAGGTAAAGTTACATCAAGCTACACCAATGTCTTATTGGAGGTGTGAAGGATCAGCAGCATCTGAAATAGGGTATTCATACCAATACATGTTCATTGTTAGTATGACAGTCCTTAACAACCGAGAAAGTATCACTTAGACCAGTGTGAAAAATCTTCAATAATGAGTTGTTTCAGATAATGAGTAACTTTATCAGAATGCCAAAATATAAAGCCCAATCACAGGTTTGTCTAGATAACTGAAAGGAAACATCTCTTTGTCACAAAAAGACATAATTAAATTACATTATTTCAGCTCTGTAAATACATTTGGTACACAAAAGCTAATCCGCAGATTTCTGGTTCACTTATTAGCTAAAGGAAAGTACTTTGAGAATTAGACACACAGAGTCTAGTACTCTTTAATCTGTTTATAGATGATCTGGGGTTAGGAGAGAGAGAGCAGTGAGGATGTGAAATGTGTAGAACATACAAAATCGCTCAGAGTGGTATAAATTCAGGCAGATTGGAAAACATATGTGTACAGTGATGAACACTGACAGCAGATTCAGTGAAGTACTTCTTCACAATGCAAGTTCCATATTTATGGAACTTGTCACAACAAGATGTAGCACTGGTGATTAGTTTAGATAGTTTTAAAGAGGGATTTGATGATGAGAAAATCGCCATGCTGTCTCTGTGGAACTTTCATGTTCAAAGGTAGCATACCACTTAATCAGACACAACCAGACACAAAATTTGCAGTTCTAGAAGAAAATGTTCTCTAAAGAAAATGTGTGCAGTACAAAGATCTGTCATACAAAAACTGTATTGTGTTACATGGCATTGTACAGAAGCCTGTAGAACCAGACCAGTAATACAATTCAAAACAGAGAAGACATTTGCTTTAATTGAAGTTTTCCTGGTTCACCACCAAACCATATAAGCCATATAAAGGTGAGACTTTCCTGAGAGGCCACTGAAATACATTGACATGATTTGCTGTCAAATTTTGGTGGCACAGTTTTCAGGGAGACTTTGGAGGAATGTCAAAACAGCCTAGGGAAGCCTGTGTGTGTCCTGCTGATTATATTCTCCACTTTTAGATATGGTTTCTAAGTTTTCCACACAACAACACATGTAGTTGTCAGTATCACCAGGTGCCAGACCAACTCAAGTCTAGCTAGAAGCACATGAGGCAGTCCACAAGGTCTCCTCAAGACTGAAAAGAAAAAGAAGTCTCTTATGGGATCTCTATGCTCCCATGAGATTTCAGATCTCACAGGAACCCCAAACCCATTCAAATCTTGTGGTAGTAGATGAGCCACAACAAAGTAAGACATTTACTGTATTTACTGGGATAAAGAATGGGTGCCTGCACCATATCAGCCACAATCATAGCAGCTGTACCTCCAGCATTTGACATGTAACAGGTCAGTGTACTATGTGCACCAACCAGTAGCAGCTAGTCTGTTTTGAACTCATCTGGGACCTGTTCTTACTAGAAGGGGAGATACAGGACTTGAGATTCCCTATAACATGAAATTGGGCCTGGATTTTAAGCCCCCAAATAGAAATCTCCCTGTACAAAACAGGACTTATGGGAAGCCTACCCATGAAATAAGTACTGTCAAATTCCCACTTTCTTCCTACGCTGTGTAGGCGATGTCATGGAATCTAGTCTGGTCAACAAAGCATTTATACACAAACAAGGAAAATGTACAGGTGTTAGGTACTGGTGCACATTATGCATACACATTCTAATGACATATCCCTGTGCCGCTGAAAATTTTCTTTTGAAGAATAAGGAAGAACCCTAAACTGAATCCCCATTGGTGAGAAGAATAGTATTATTGGATCTGGTGTAAGGACTTGACAGAAGTATCTTGTAAACCATGCTGAAAAGGAGGATGCTGGACATGAAAGATCTTTGGACAGACCTAGCTTGGCTTTCTGGTGTTCTTACAATCTGGTATGGCAATGCATTGAATAATCTGTTTGAGCAGCAGTCCACAGTTACTTTCAATTTGAAGAGCAGTTCATCACTCTTTAGCGAAGGGAGAGAGTGACAAGCAGACTTCTTTTTAAAAAGTAATGCATTATTATCTGGAACATTCCCAGAGAGATCTCAGTTAAGGTATATAATAACCACACGTTCCGTTAATGGAATTAAGTGCCCTAACTAGTCTTATGTGAGATATTTACACTGTAAGTACAATGACTTCACTGGTGGCATAAAGGCCATGTTCATATTCTCAACATGAGAGCCTTAATGTAAAAGGCAAACCTATTTAGTGTACAAAAGAATATTATCACCTGTTCTGATGTCTGATAACAACCTGAATTTATCTCAGCAGTCTCTCTAACTCCACAGTTATGGACAAAAATCCTCATATGATCTGATTCTATATTGTATAAGAGAAGAAAAACAAGAAGGAGAAGAGGAAGAGGAGGAGGAAGAAGAAGAGCAATGCACTATAACACCATTCCAGCATGGACAATATAATACTTTCATAGAGTATGTTCATTCAGTTTGAAGCACTGTTCAGAGAAGACAGTTTTAAGGCCACTGATTCAGATATACATACTCTATTAGTATTTCCTGGCTGGGTAGTGACATTTAAAAAGAAACAGCAGAAACTTGCATCCTATTTCACACATAAAGAATCAAAATGTTGAGCCAAATGCAGATTCAGCAGTCCCATGAAGTATGAAAACGAAGGTGGGGGGGGAATCTACACTAGTCCTAATTGTTTCACTTGTGAAAAGGAAAGGAAATTTAAATTTACTGGGACTGTTACCCTTCAGCTAGTATAAAGGACTTATACAATGTGTATTTCCCCACTAGGGCCCATTCATTTGTCTACATAAAACTCTCCCATAAATGCTATGCAATTTCCTTGGATTGTAAGAGGTTTGCCTCTTTTGTGACCCTGTCCCCCGAGGCTCAGGAGTCACAGGAGGTTAATCTGGTTTTGTGATTTCTGGTTTATTCCAAAGTTCCTCTATCTTTATCCTCCTGTGGGTTTCCTAAGGGCTGTGCACTGGAGTGGACACAGGAGCAGGCAATCGTCTCTCTCCGAGTCTCAGGCGTAAACCTGAAGCAAAATGAGTTTTGGCCAATGCTTCGGTTGCTATGCCTGATAATAAAAGAAAGTGATTGGGTCATAAAGACTTAAACATGAAATTGAATCATTTTGTAGCAAATATTTACTATTGCCAAGTAATTGGAGCAGAGAAGGACAAGAGCTCTGACTCAAAATATTCGTTACCTGAAAGAATCAAGGTGGTGAGGAGTGTTGCTCCCCCTCCCTGTCTTTTAAAGGTTTATTTCTGTTTTGTTTCCATCCATCCTTTGCTTTCAACATTACTGAAGCTTCAGTTGAGAAGAAAGCAGAGGCAGTGTCCTGGAAAAGGACCCCCAGACAGAAAGAGATTTAAATATATATCTACCAATGTATCCTTTAAAATACAAGTCACATTTCATTTTTGTTCTCTTTTTTAAGCAGTTTGGTCTCCTTTGGAACGGTTACACATAAACAGCCATGGACTTTGGTCCTTGAATTATTTATAAGGTACACAGCTTTGTGATGCACATAGTGGTAGATTGGGTCATCAGAAGATAATTCAGAGAGAGCGGGAGAGAGAGAGAGAAAGAGAGAAAACAGTTCTCTAAAAGGGGTGGGGGAAGAAAGAAAGAAATGACCAATACTGCTATTCACTGCCTCTCATATTTTCAGTCATTTATGCAATGAAGAATTTTAGGGATGAAATTTATTTGAAAATGTTGAAAAATGATTGAACATACATTTTGAAGTGTTGAGAGATTCTAATGGGGAAAAAAATGGACAGATGAGAATTTTTGCAGTTCAACTCTTATTCTGCACAAAATTTGTATGTGGTTGTCTTGCAACAGAACAGCACATGCAAAATTGGAACAGAATACATCCCAGACTGTTAATATGCTTTGAAATCCAAGTGGTTTTCAAAGAAACTCTCATGGTCGGAAGAAAATTGTTAAAATTACTCATTGTTTCCTTCAAGAAGAACAAGTAAATCCCTAATGAATTTTCATGCAATCATCACCCAGTAAAACAAGATCCATTTACATAAATCAGTTTATATTTTTGTATCAGACAGCACAACACACATCTGTGCCTATGTCTTCCTTGCTACCCATATTGCACATATATCTTGTCTTCCTTGGGAACTTGATACTTGGGCTTCCCTCAATATTCTGTCAACTGTTTAGCCACTGGCATGTATCTTAGGTTCTCCAAGTGTCATTTTTGTTTGTTTGTTTGTTTTTACTTACAGATATATATGTGAACATACAGAGAGAAAATATACATGTATCCTATGATATCACATCCTGCTTTCTCCAAAAGTATATTCATAGTAGCGTGATGTGCATTGAAGCCACTGCATCAGTTTTCTATTTTCACCCAGTGTCCCTTGATAAAGATACATTTTATATAACTTTCTCAAGCTCTGGAAGGTGGGTTTTTTTATTATATATTTATTTATTTTGGAAACACTCTGGCATCTCCTAACACTTCTTATTGCCTGCCATTTGCCAGAGTTGGTGTTGCACATTCCTGTTTGCAACTGATTGAAGATGGTTTTGCTTCTGCGGCCTGACCATACAGTGTGCTAGAAGCTATCAATTTCTCTCTGATTTCTAAGAAGCCAAAGAATCATTTGAAACTGCCACAAAAAGTAGCAGCAGCAATGGCTGAAGAAAACTTTTTTTTTCTTTTCCCACTGTGAACAAGGCAGAAGCAAAAAAAAAAAAGTTTAATAAGATTTGAAAGCACACAGTAGTAAGTTCTCCCAAGAGGCCTCTAAAACAGATTTTGAACTCTACAGTTTATCACTGAAAATAATGTAAGCTAATTAGTGTCACCAGATATCACTGCAGTATTAATTTCTATAGCATATACTTGCATAAGATAGTAAGCTGATGATACATAATAGCATGACAGCAAAACACAGAAACCAGATTAAAAGCCTACTTGAAAGCAATTGTAGGATTGGGAAGGAAATTTTCATTAACTATCAGCATGGAAAGTGTTGGGACAGTAAGACAAATAACTGCAATCATAATAAAACTCAGAAGCACATTTTTGTCTTCACCTTTTCCTGATTACAGCCCTTTTCACACATTTTTTTTTGCACAAGTGCCCCTTGAGCGCCGCGCAAATGGGAGCGGTGCTGCGCATGATGCACTCCCACTTGCGCACTTGAGCAGGGCCCGGGTGTATTTTTTGATTTTCGGCTTGAAGCCGAAAATAGCCCGCGCTCGCGCAATGCTTGTGCCGCCCTCGCGCACCTACCTCCGTGTGGTGCATCGGCGAGCCGGGCGGGAAGCTCTTCCTTTCCTTGCGGAGCCTACAGCTCCCACAGTGCCCTGAGGAAGGGGCGCTTGCGCGACGGTCGCATCATCACGAAGCGCCCTGCGGAAGGAAGGAGGGGAGAAGCAGCAGCATCGCGAAGGAGGCTTCTCGCACGAGACACCCTCCCCTGTCGCAGAAAAAGGTAAGATGCAAAAAGGGCCTGCATTATGGTCTGGTTCTCACAAGCAACAGGTAAGGTAGTAAACTTGTGTTACCACGGTTCTGACATGCCCGGTGATAGCACTAGATATCGCCTTGATATCAAACTTATTTGGCCTTCACTTGACCTTTCTCTGCCACCCTGCTCCACGTGTTTGCAAGGGCCACCGGACAAGCTCATAAACAGGCGTGGCCGGTAATGGTTGGACATTCCAATCCCCACTTAGGCAGGCAGATTAATGCCACTCCGTTGCTTCAGGAACCATATCTTGCAGACACACCTTGCTTAAGCACGACTTTACACAAAGACGCACGGCCGAGAGCCGGCACCCTCTCAATGCTGAGCCATTTGCATACTGGCTACACTATTGTCATCCAGTGCTAAGCTAATCATGTAAACCTGACCTTTTCCAATGCTTTTGTCCCGCTCCAAATTTCCTTTGTTCTCACCGAGCATGGCATTGTCTGTAGGCACAATTCACCCTATAAAAAGTCCCCGGTTCCAAGCCCTCCTCAGAGCGCTCTGGACTTCCATGCCGCCTTGCTGTCATTCGGTCTGATGAGCTCCCCTCAGCGAACCGCACTGAGCTTTCCTCCCTGCAATCCTCCATTCTTCTCCAGGACTACGAGAAAAGGTGTTGTATCACCCATTTCCCCCAAAAACTCTCATTTCTAATTTCCTAGTTAGCTGTGTGTTTGTGGTGTCTTTTCTGTTGTTTGTCCTTTAATAAAGCTATTATTCTTACTATTTTATAAAACTGTCTGACTGTTCTTCTGACCTGACACTGCATACATAGGGTTACAAGATCCCCGCTAAGTTACCCTGCCTCTCATTAGCTTAAGAAAGTGCTCGAGTTAATTTCCCCATCTAATGTTTTTATTTGGTTATTTGGGCATCCCTCCTGGGACCCCCACAATACAGGGTAACACTTGTGTTTGCTAGTACCAGATGGCAGGGAGGAATCGTATGGATCTATGTTCCTCTACATGACATTTTTAGCTGCACACAGAGAATGAGATTCCAAGGGTAATGTCTCTAGCTAAGCCTTCTCCTCCATATATAGCCATATTTCCCTCTATTCATGCAATCATGAGTGTCCACAGGTACAATCCAAACAACATTACCTCCTCTTTTACTATGCATGGAAATATTAGATCTGAGTGCAGGAGAACATCTTTTCCAAACAATACTATTTTCTGTATACATTCTGTATTTATGTGACTCAACAATACGGTAGAGCATCTTCTAGAAAACATTATAAAAACAATGCAGTGATGGGAAAAATATTTTTGCTTTCTCCCATTTTTTTTAAAATGTATCCTTTCTATCCCAAATAGAAAGAAATGTGAGAATTCTGATCAATTCTTTAAAAATGAAATTGTACAGAGTTTTGCAAAATAACAGAGCTTACACTCCACACACTCTAGAATCAGTTCATGTAACTCATCCAACAAAGTATAGGGACAGCTTTAGGGATGACTTGTAGGGGTGGCTTCCAGCTTATGCTGCAATCCTAAGAGGCAAAGGAAGGAACTACCTGATTTCAAATGATTTTACATATCCAAAGCCCTACTTAGAATCTTGCCAGTGGGGCACAAGTTTCAGTTTCAATTCACAGCTCCTTTACTATATCAGTGACATCGGTCACAGAGAGATATCAAATATCAAATGTTCATTTATCTATGAACTTTGCATACCTTCAGGTTTCTTTTTTCCTTCTGAGATGCTTTGCAAGATCTAATCTTAAATTGGGGAACACAATGTATGGCCATCCAGAGATTGTGGACTGAAATTCCATAAGCTCTAGCTAGCACAGCAGTAAAACATTTAGAGTGTCAGTATGTTCTCCATTCCATTCTTAAGACTTACTATTGTCTCAATTGATGGTTATGACGTGATCATACTTAAGATGGAGGTTCATTCATCCCGTGTACCTCCTATTCAGAAGTGGGAAAAATGTATTTTTTCAATACAGCTAATGAGGTTGTTAAACTGTTCTGTCCACATACTCTGTTCGTTTTCTCTCAGATGAAATAGCACAATTAAAATAACACCTAATTTCTTTCTTTTCTTTTCTTTTTAACAGGTGGGCCAAATTCTAGAATCAAGTTCTGAATTCCTTTCAGATTCACTTAGTGCTAGTATATTAGATTTTTAAAAATAGACTAATTGAACCTTTATACAACTACATTAACACAGAAATTATTACTTTTCATTGGTTAGCATCATTTCATGCCTTTTACCACTATAAATTAATGGCAACACCGTTTCCTTTTCCCTCACTCTCTTTGTGTATAGGACTATTTTGCTAGTTTCAAAATATTTACAGTCACTGAGAAGTGATGTTAGCTACCTATTTAAATTTCATATCTGGGAGTTCTTTCTATAATTAGGAAAAAAATGGATGCAGATAAAGTTTTTGTTGAGATTGACATTTCCACTTGCCAATATATTGCTGAAACTCCCCACTTTCAAATCTGATCTTTGCAGTTGTAAAACAAAGTAAAAATAAATTGTAACATAAAAATAAATGCAACACAAAACAGTGTTAGAATGACACCATCTCATCTCCGGGAAAGAAAGAAAAAAAGCCTCCTTCTTAGATCACAAAAGGCTATGGCTCATCCAGATTTTACCTACACCATGAATCTTAATGACTAGACCAATTTAAAATGGAGATCTAAGATAAATGCCTGAGTCTCAGTGAGAGCATCTTGAAAGCTACCAAAAAGAATCAAAGAACCAACGGGAATACATTCCTTTCCTCTGCATGCAGCACAGACTGTCTACTAGAGAAACCCAGGCTGTTAGTGTCCACTCTAATTCCAACTGGACTAGTGGTTAAATCTTACTGCAGCAGTGGTTATAGGGCCTCATCCTGCATCATATCAGAGAAGAGCAAACTAGCATACATGTTACAGAGCTCTGCTACAGAGCTCTCTCTTCAACAGTTGTCTTCAACTGTTGTTGAAGTTGTTGAAGAGACATCTAGCTCTGGTAATTTGCTACCTATAGTGTTTGTTTTACTTTGCCTAATGATAGCAGTAACCTGTGAAATAAGTGGGTTAACTGAAATAGCTGTCAGAGTGTACCCGCAACCATTATAATGTGGATGCTAATCTAAAGGAACCATTCTTTTTCACAAGTGAACTACTGTTTCAATTGGGGTGGCACTTTAGTTTAAAGAAGTCAAACAACTTGTTAGTGATGAAGAGCAAAGCAGGCCACAGTTCCTTGTCTACTGGATCACAATCAGTTTGGCTGTTTATATTAGCTGAAAACCACAAAGGGAAGAGTTCAGTCCAGCTCATTCAGACAGAGTAGTAGCCTTCTTCAGTAATCTTCTGCATGTATGAGAATGAGCCACAAAAATTTTAAAGGAAGATCCTAGCATGTTGTACTGCTATTCCAGAAAAAAAACAAAACAGAACAACAACAACAACAACAAAAAAAAAACCCACCTACTTTTCTGTAATTCAAGGAGATTTGAAGCCAATGCAAGTTGGCAGGTGCAGAAAGTCAAGATAGCCAGTCTCTACTAACTGAATGCAATTCAGTAATGTCAATTTATATGACATCCCTACTGAAAATATGAATTGTATTAGACATGGAAAGTGTTGACATCTTTATTTATTTATTTATTTATTTATTTATTTTATTTTCAGTTGAGTATTGATTAATGGGGAAAAAACTTTTTATTTTATTTTGCCATTAATAGAACAAGGGGCCATATTTGTAGCAGCGATGATTGTCTGAGAAATTAAGAATTTAAAATGTAACTTCTCTTAATCTTCTAAAGACCCACAAAACTAGGAACAAGCTCATATAGAGGTTTTTTTAAAAACATGGAAACATCTAAATAAAATGGATGTTCATTTCTATACACATCAATCATTGCAGTGCATGAGTTTCTATCTTATTTTTTTGTGGTGCACACTTCCATCCCAGAATTCATACTGGTATGATTCTGTTAATCTCAGTCAGTATACTATATACAATACTTAACTTTGATTATTTAAAGTTTAAGATAATCACCTTCACTTCATCACCTTCACTTCACCATCATTCTCCTGTTTGGAATAGAATTCCCATACAGACATGTCCATCCTTCCCTTGTTCTGGTTAATATTGACTGATAAAATGTGATCTCACTTAAATCCATTTCTTGAGTCACATTTCTAATTTCCTCTCCTGAAAGCACAATATTTAACCAATAAATTATCCACAAAGCTAAGTCAATCAAGTGATGGAGGGTGTGCAGTGCAGAGTTTACTAGCGTAAGAAATCCACCAAAGAATATAGTTTATGGAAGTGGCATGAACCTCTGTAGATCATGAATATCTTGTGGCAGCCCACCACCTGAAGGTAACTGTGATGGCCCAAGAACTACATTGTGAAGTGTATAGTTTCTCTTGAGTAGGATAGACTCAAAGAAGATATTAAGTAACAATCTGTTCCAGTGGGATCACAATAATGTGCTTCATTAAATAGCCACAAGAGAAATGGATTGTTGCTTGAGGACTTCAGCAGGAACAACAGATTTATTTATTTGTTAGCTGTCAAAAACTGGTTCAGCCTTTTACTACTTACTGTTTCTCTTTTAAGTAAGCCCTTTTGTGCTTTTTAAATTTAATTGAACATTCAGCACATCATCATATAGCAACATCAGCAGAAAGATGGAACATAGCTTTGATCCTATCTAAATTGTTATTCTGTAGAGTCTGTATTACTGTACAGAAGATGAGCTGTGACATTCAAGGAGTACATTACAGGCACCTAGCTTAGGTGAACATTACTGATACAACCTTTTCCTGCATTATTCTTCAGCCCACATTTACTAGACTGACAGTATCTCTTAGATCACAGTAATGAAAATGACTGATCAATTAACCAACCAGTGATCAACCAGCATCAAATGAAACAAATTAATAGTGAAGAAGCTATGGATGATCTGATGTTACATTAATGCTACTTATGTTTTCTGTCATCTAAAATGTATGGTAACTGTCAAAAGTTGTACGTAGGGAGCATTATAACAATTTAAAACATGAAACTAAAACCATCCCTTTTAATGGCTCTAGCTGTGTATGAATAGTAATTTTTCAGATCTCAAATCCAGGTGTCTCTCAGAATTTTCAGTGATAGGTGTTGATGTTGCATTCTTTCATTTTATTTCCTAGGTCTGCTCCACACATGTAATTTTATTTTATTTTTGGATAACAAAAGGGGAAGCTTGTGTGTGTGAGTTACCCATTGATACTCCACAGATAAGAATTTTTAGTTTTATATTGCACACCGTCCTTTTTGATTAAGTTGTCTCATGCAACTGCCTTTCATCAAATGTGTAATAAACAAATGCAAAACAACCAGTTTACAAACATGCATTTATAAGATTGACTGATTTTTTCATAACATCTTGCCTCCTGTTTCCTGAATAAAAGTTGTTAGTATTGCTCTTATGCTGGTAATTTGTTTTTGGCGGAGACTATGAATATGTGAAATGGTGGAATACAGAAACATAATAGACATGGTAGTTCCATTGAGCACCAACAGCAAGGGATTTCCCTAGTGTGCCATTTAAAAAAGCACTGTGACCATGTCTCCTGACTAATTTCCAATTTTTTATGGAGATGAGGGGCTAGTGTCATCATTTCTGCCCTCCATTTCAAAGCAGTTGGGTATTTGAGGGTATAATCTCCCCCTACCCAGACACACATATACATACTCCCACCCCTCTTACAGGATTCTACTTTCAATGCCAAGAAACTAACACATTTAAATGCTCTTTTTCCCCTCTAAGTCCAGCATTCTAGCTGCTACATCACAGCAACAACTACTTGTTGTCCTTGACAGAGAGCGAATATTCCAACCTGGGGTGCCACATTGTTATTCCATTTCCTCCTTTTTTTGACATGGCTGACTCATAAGCTCTGCCCTTCTCTGCTTCATAAAATCCTGACTGTGCCTTTCTTACAGCATGCACCAATGTCATTATATGAAAATGGAGTCCTCCAGTGAGGCTGAGTGGCAGAAGATAAAGGTTAGTACTTCTTCACAAAGTGAACACAGTAAAACTGTGGAATTCAGTGCTGCAAAATGTTGGGAGGGCCATCAGCTTGAGTGACCTGAAGAGCGGATTAGAGAAATGCATAGAGGGTAAGGCAAAGCACGGCTACTCCATACGTTGTCAGTATCACACAGTGTGAAAATGAACACTGACTAACTTTTGAATAATACAAAACATATAAGTATGCCTATAGTCCCTAACAGACACTTTTTCTTTAGCATGATAAAAAAAACCTGAATTGTATACAAGATAGTTAAGAATCCTATCTCAAAGGTTTCTTTCCTTGTCATCTCAAGAAGAAAGGTACTCTTATTATGCCCTTGCCTATGCACAAGATAATATTTCTGTGTAGAAGAATATTTCTGTGCAGAAAATATTATTTTATATGCAAAAATGTGTGAATTTTGTGCAGAATAAGTTGTGCACAAAATTTTGCAAAGGACATCCCAAACTGTGTTGATGTTTCTAAATCCAGGATTTTTGTCATCTGGGTTTCCCAACACCCAGGAACAAAATTTATTAACCATATTGTGAAATTTCTTACACTTTCTTAATGATAGGTGTTATCTTTATTTCAGAGAACTCCAACAAAGAAATGGTGAAATTAAGATGACACCTGTCACTGAGGATGTGTAAGAAATTTGTTCCAAGATTTTGTTGTAGATTTACCAATCTGCACCTCCTGGACTAAATGCAGACATGGGAACAACTTTCTGAGAGAGATCCACAAATTTCCCATGAAAGGGAAATCCATGAAAAGTTTCCATGAAAGGGGAAAAATGTGGTCATCAGTGCAGCAGTTTGTGGAGGGAAATGCAGAAATAACTACATATAGAATTTATCTGTGAAAAAGATACCCAGAATCAACACACAATGGAATTACAGGTGGGAAAATGAGGAAGTCTGAAAAAATGGACTTGCTACACTTTCCCATTTCCATTTAGCACCAGGCCAGGGCTATGGGTGGTCATACCCCCATCTTGGAATGGACACTGTAAAAAAATTATTGAGAAGTTGAAGCCTGAAGGGCAGCAGGTAAATGTATGTAAACAGGAGAAATGATTAAAGGAGTCTCCAGATCTTTGATATTGCCTACAGAATCAAGGACAAATATAGCATGTTCCCATTCTCTTTTGAGAATGACTCTGATCATATTGAAATAACAGATACCTTATAATGTTAGGTCAAGAGCAGATTGTGGCTCTGATATTGCTCACAATTGTCTTACTCCAAATATAGCCTACACCATCTGATTTCTCCCTGATGTTCTCCCTTCAAAGTATTAGCCAGACCTGACGCTGCTTAGTTTTCATGATGAGATAATACTTCCTTAGCTTGGTCCTTACATGGGACAATGGGACTACAACAGAGAAATATATGAATTACAGTAATGTGCATATTCCTTGTTCCTTTTCATGACAGCACCGCTTGAAGGACACTCTCTTTGAGACAATTTAGGGATTCAGAATGCCAGAACCCATCAGAGAAACTCAGAGACTAGTATTCTGTCTTACTAGTACAGCAACCCTGTGAGGGTATTCTTCCTAATTCACTATTGCAACAAGCCTGGTTGTGGCTAGAAAGTATTTAAGACTAAAAAGCGGAGCCTGCATGCTTCTGCTGCATGGTGCTTACTTTAAAGACAAATACAAAGAAAACTCACAACCTTCAACGCCTTAGAATGCAGCGCAAAATTCAGAGCTTTTGTATATCAGACAGAAATGAGTTAGTCTCTTCTAAGTGGTTGCTTTTACAGAAGGACTGACCCAGAGCAATGTATTCCATCCAGCTGAGTACCACAATAATGCAAACGCTCCCAGGGCTCAACTCTAGGGATGGTTCTGCGTCATGCCACTAACCACAGCTGTCAGCAAATGCATAGCAGCAAGGAGGGAAGGGTAAAGGGGTGAACAAAATCATTAATGACATGCGGCATGACCCAAAGACACGTTTCCATGGTTGCACACATTTGCAGTTCTAATTTGTGGGCTCTTAACTTTTAATAAGGCAAGCAAGTGAAATGCGAGAAAGTTTTAAGACTGACTAATACAAAAGTTAGATTTCCACAGTCTATGTATGATTTCAGAAATTTAGTTCCTGTTGCTTTAGTTTTTGTGTACCCTTTATGTTCTATTTTAAATTTATATTTTATATTTACATTTTTATAAGGGTATCCTTTTATGTTCTATTTTTATCTATCTTTATCCTTTTTTTTTTAATCCCCTTCCATTTTAGGATTTCAAAAGTGTGATATATATTCTCTAAAAAGGAGGAAAGGAGGGAGGGAGAGAGAGAGGGAGAGAGAGAGAGAAAGAGGGAAGGGTCAAGCTATCGAAGAGAAATAGACAGCTGACATATTTAGATATTTATATTATATTGGCCTTTTTTAAAAAAAGCATTCTACAAGCACCTTGGATACCACTTGATTTCATTCCAATTTAGCATCAGATTATGTCTTTTATATGTGGATCATTGTAGATTCAGCTCCCAACATTTCAAATTAAAATATCACCACATGTGTCAAAAACTCTGTGGCTGATATCTTGAGGAGTTGTGGTCAGATAGAAAACACAGTTCTGGACTAAGTGGACCAATAGTCTCATCTTCTAGCTAAATTAGAGACATGTGTTCACCATATCATTAACAGTGCATTCTGAGAGCTTTAATTCAATTTGTAATTCCAGGATACTGATCTATGCCCAACAATATGGAGAAAACTATTGTGACACAGTTTAGGATAAATTGGTAACTGACTCAAAATTCCAAGAATTTCTTAAGTCCTTTGCAGTTTGGTATATCTGGCTGCTTTTTTTAAGACACACACATGCTGAAATAAACATAAATGCTTCAGAGAGTAAGGCAGGACCCCCTTGCCAGTGTTGTTCTACTTCTCAGAACAGAAAAGCCAGTAGCAATCAGACAATTGTGACTTCCATGTTTGCTCCTGGTTTTAGCCCAAATCTTTGAAGATCTATCCAAGATACTGAACTTTGGAGACATGGTAAACATGCTGGATAGTTTTTTAAAGCTCAGACTGAACACCACGGTAGATTCACCATCCTACTGACATAGAAGCCACAGTCCATTATTGTCAGAGTGAGAGAGAGACATTTTCTGGTCCAAGCTCACTGCATTTCAGCACATCTGCCATCCATTTGATAAATATACACAGGCCAACATCTGTGTCTAAATTAGCGCACAAGAATCATGAAGCTGACTAGCAATAGACCCAATAGACAGAGTGGATTTAGATGGGGAAGTTTAATTGGTCAAATTCCATCATTGTTTAGTAGTAGTTGTTGTTGTTGTTGTTGTGTAACTTCAAGTCATTTCCAACTTATGGCGAGCCTAAGGCAAACCAGCATGGGGTTTTCTTGGGGTGGGAGTATGTCATGCACTTAGGGTCACCCAGTGGATTTCCATGGCCAGGCAGGAATCTAACCCTCCAGGATTGTAGAAGAAAGCTCAAACCTCTACACCACACTGGCTCTTAACGAGTGTAACCCAAGCAAAATACAAGAATGTAAAATTATTATCTACCCAATCCAAAATAAACTTCTTTATCAAGGTGTCCATTTTATCATAATTTGACCTCAAAATTACTTAAAAGTTCTACTTGCAGATGCTTATAACACAGTATATCTTAAAAATGAGTAAGTGGAGCCCCAAATAGCAGTAAGGTCTTAAATTACATATTTGGAGGACTCTTAAATCTAACTCACTGCACTTCCTTCTTTTTTTACAGCTCCCATTTAACATTTTCTGAAATCCTCTGAGATTTAGTGAACTATGCAGTGCAACTGGTGATCTAAAATTATAAACATTGCATATATATTTTTGAACAGCATCTTTTAGCAAGAGTCACACATCTTATTTTTTTAAAAAAAATCAATATCTGAGCCTAATAAAACTGGATTCATCTATAAACCTGAATATGAGAGGTGAGAGGAAGATGGAGAGAGACAGAGAGAGGTGAACTGTCATATAACTTATAAAAATTAATTGCAGGAGCCTATTGCAGAGTGCTGCATTTTCTAATTTCTGGGAACAGCTGAGAGGTTTTGTCAGCCAGGAGCAATTCTAGCAGAAGCAAGTCACAGAGAAGTTTAATCTATGGTTCTTTCCAGTAAGAATTCCTTGGTTAAGGAATGTTTTTAAAAACAGTGACATAATGGTGTCAAGCCTGATAGTTAACAAGACCCCCACAACACGTTTGACTATTAGGAAAGGGAATTGGAATAGCAGGAAGTGAGTTAGAGTTCACAAGCAGGATTCTGGTGCCTCGGTGCTCAACCACAATGGAGCAATTGACAACCCAGTTGGACACAAAAAGATAAACTATCAGTACTCTGGAGTCAGTTTCTCTATAAGAAGAAAACTGAGGTGATATCCAATTAAAACTTTTGATCAACAAATTAGAAGAAAACTCCATGAGCATTGTGGTTTCACAGGTTAATGCTAGATATATCTAAAGCCCAGCCAAAAGTTTTCCCTTTTTTCCCACTTTGCTATTTGATACAATATCTCTTCAATGACTGGATTTCTGCCTTCTTTTTTTCCCCTTCAACTTAATGAAATAATTATTAACCATAAGAAATATATTCATTGGAGCACAGTTTTTGATAATATTCATATCTTGGAGTAATTCTACAGTTACGTATGACACCTAACTTCACTACTGTGTGAAGTATTTTGCTGTTTTCTCTCTACAGAATATGAGTGTGTTTGTGTGTGTTGATGTGTGTTTTGGTGTGGACTCTTTCCATTTTTATGTATGTATTCTTAATTGGAGAATATTAGTGTTAAATTCAGAAATCTGATAATTTCACAATATATTTATGTCCCCATCTGAACATCCACATCTATGGTGCAAATCTGGCAAACTTAAAATTAGAAATCAGAATGGGATCAGTTAAAAATTAAAACTTTTTTTTTTAAAAAAAAAAATTGGGACAATTAAGTGGGGTGATTTTCTCATGTTTCCTTAATTTACACACAGACTGATGTCCAATTCAAATATCAAGAAAAACTTTCTGAATCTAAGTGTCACTTTCACAAGTGTTAGGGTTGATTTGGTACTTCACTTTACTTGTTAATATAACCTATTTTTCCATGATACATATTCAAAAAGCAGAGGAACCTTTTCAAATATACAGTAAAGTTGAAACACCTTTTTTTTCTTGTGTACTATTACTGTTAAGGAAGCTCTCCAAGATTCCGCTCTTTTTCAGTATCTTATATTTGCAGCCTCCTGAAAAGAAAACAGAAGCAGTAGAATACTATCCCTATTGCAGCTAGCTTGCGATTTTAATTTAATTTTCTCACATCATTGCCTCTGTTGCCTTTGTAAGAACCTACCTGACATTTTTCAACTATTCACTCTTACATTATGTGTGATGAGTACACCCTACATTACTTCTGTTTCCTTGATTTTAGCCTTGTATTTCAGCTCCAATATTTGTCCTTTATTATTTAACAAGGAAGTTCATACAAATACTACACAGATTCAATTTCAGCATTAGCTAGCATCTTTCTCCAAGAAGATTCACCTCAATGAGTTTGTTCAATTTGATCCTTATAATGATCTTGTGAGGAAATCTTTAAATTACAGGAATTGGTAAGTACCTATTAGATGACAACATTAGTCTTCTGCATTGTATTGAATTTGTTTGGTCATACATCATGAGGGCCTTTTATGTACTGTTACATGTTTTTGGGATAGGTCAGTGGAGGAGGGCTCAGATTTCCTACCAATCCCTTTATCACATCACTTTCCTTGGACTGGATTCTTATTCTGTACACTGGTTCTTCAAAAAGGTATTTCCTTGCCATAATCTTCTAATTCTACCACTTGCTTCACCTTTGAATGAAGTCTTAGATTGTGTTCCATTTTACTACATAGAAATATATACAGGCCAATAGAAGTAGGGATGCAAATTTTCATTTATTTCATACGTTCACACAAGACTTTTTTTTCTTTACATATCTTCATCATTGGACAAGTTTATCATAGCTTCTGTATTGCTGCCCAACCCACGAAATAATGAGATCGCAGACAGAGCTTGGGTTGAACTAGGGCAATTTATTAATATGCCTAATTAACATAAAGGGGTGAAATTAAACTTGAACTTGACCTTGAACTTGTATTTTATGACCTGAGAAAGGGGGGGTCAACCGTATCTTCGGACTAGGGTCAAGAGGCAGCTCCCAACCATCTCCCCTAGCCCGTTGAGCGAGATACCGGGCCCCAAAGCCAACTGCTGAAGTTGCATGATGACCTTTGGCCAGCCCTTGTCTGGGAGGTGAGCCCCAAGCCCCACCCCCCGCTGCATAGCAAGTGGGGTGATCCCAGGGCCCTCCTTTTGGGATAGGTCAGTGGAGGAGGGCTCAGATTTCCTACCAATCCCTTTATCACATCACTTTCCTTGGACTGGATTCTTATTCTGTACACTGGTTCTTCAAAAAGGTATTTCCTTGCCATAATCTTCTAATTCTACCACTTGCTTCACCTTTGAATGAAGTCTTAGATTGTGTTCCACTTTACTACATAGAAATATATACAGGCCAATAGATGTAGGGATGCAAATTTTCATTTATTTCATACGTTCACACAAGACTTTTTTTTCTTTACATATCTTCATCATTGGACAAGTTTATCATAGCTTCTGTATTTTTTTTAAACCTCTTGTGACTTTTTAAAAAAACTGAGAAAAAAATAGGTTTTATTTACAACCACCACTACCGGGCCATTGTGAGACTGTTCTTTTAAGTCAAGGACACAAAACGTTATGGTTTGTGGTTTGGTTCTTTCTTTCTTTCTTTCTTTCTTTCCTGCTTGGCTGAGATTAAAGATGTAAATATTCTTTACATCCCAGATAAAAGCACGTGTTTGATATATGTTTCTGAAAAACATGCAATGGATAATAGGTTTAGCTTTATTTGGGAAATAAGTTAAGTTGGAATAAGTTAAGAAAAACTGGTATAAGATAAGTTGGGATATAAGACATTTGCTTTGCCATGAAACTTGTGAATGACTTAGCAAACTCACCATTTGCTGAAGTAGCCCATTTGACTTTTTTTTTCTTTTTTCAAAACCAAATACATGAAGATATATTAGATCTGAGTCATGACAGGTGGGAAAAAAACAACTTTCACCATTCTCTATTTTTCTTTCAGGTGAGAAATCTAAATACCAAATAATGCAGGTGTGCTATGTTACATGTATGAATCCATGCATATTAACACCGCATATACACAAATGTTGAATAATGCATTTCCAGTATTCACACAATGCAGATATTAGGAATAGTAAGACTTTCAATAGAAAGCAGACTGTGGTTTGTTTATTTGTTGTTTTAAATGTCAAATGTTCTCTATAACTAAAATTCAAAACTAAGTTTGGCAGTCAGGAAACAAAATGTTAACTTGTAAAAATAACAGATTTCTAAATATTTCCGTTCAATGTTGCATAATGGTTTAGAAGGTGAAAAGAACTGGACAAATTACAGTGTGCCACATATAGATAAACTAATAATGCAACATGAATAATGTACCCAGTTCCAGTTGCTGTACTTGAGAAAGCAAGCATTTAAATGGAAAGGTCTTTCCATGTGTAAATCCATATCAGACCCCCTGTTTTCGAAATGCAGAGCACACTGCCAGAATTTAAGTTGATAGTGACCTGTTTAAAAGGAAAAGATCAACTAACCAATTTTATGCTTCAATATTTTTCTGCTGTAAATATGAATTGAGAGGCTCTAGTTAGTGGAACGTGTTTGCACAGACCGGTAAGCAAATTCAAAAAGTTGAAGTCAGGGAGTCCCTTGCTTTACAATGCAAATCAGCCCATTAAGACAGTGGCAGTCACAGCGTTATGAAGCAAGGAAAGAAAGAAAAAGGGCACCTGCTGTAGTTTCATAGTGTGATCAATGATATTCACCTTTCTGTTTCTGCTTAACTAGAATGCCTATCAAACCCAGAAAATGGAAAGTTTCAAAAGTGTTATCAAGCATGTGTGCATTTTAGAGATACCCCCTCCCATACACGCTGGTAATTTATATTCCTCCTGAACAGGACTGAAGCACAATCAAAGCTGAATAACAAATCTCAACTTTTTAGGACTTCCTGTTGTCTTTTAATTTTTGTTTTAAAGAACGTTGGTAAATATTACTAAGTGACCAAGGTTGGGTACAACTTTTTCTTTATTTATTTATTCATTCATTTATTTAAGAATACTTATATACACTCCCATCCAATGGAATGCTGAACAGTGAACAGCAAATATACAATAAAATATTGATATGGCAAAGAAAACTGTAACATTAATGATAAAACGCAGGGAGAGAGAGCAACTAAAATCAAACTGCAGGGTGGAGCATTTCTCAGGCTGAAAGATCACTGTAATATGTACACATATATGTAAAGTGCCTGGGTAAGAAAAAGCATTCCTAACTAGGATTTTACTATCTAGTCTGAGGGATAGATCAACCACCAGAATCCTACATCACCTTTTACCTACTGTAATTTTATGTAAACTAAGTAGCACAGATGCTAAGAAACCCTGCTAGTGAATTGCAAAGATATGTATCAGGACACCAGCAAAATGCAGAGTTGGCAAAGTGCTGATGTGCAATGCTCATCAGTGCACCGTGCACTTTGTGGACATTGTCAGCTCTATGATGTAGCAACACAACAGCTGCCCTCTGTTGGATATGACATTCTGAAACTGACCAGTTCTAATTTCCATATACATAAATCCACATATGAAGATGTAACTCCCATAAAGGATTCTGGCCTTCCTTGCATGGCATATTTCTAAAACCCCTACTCCTTGAAAGTGGCTTCAGAAGAAGACTTTAGGCACTGAAAAAGATCTTACCTCAGTTATTTCCATGTGTGAGCCAAAGCACATTGGTCATTAGTAAACAATCAGAGACTTGTTGTGTGTCTGAAGAACATTAGAGAGCGTTTGAATTCTCTAATTATCCCAGGTGAAAAAAAAAATCAGATTTGCTGTCTTGTGTGTTGTAGCTGCATAAGTGACTGCACGATAGGAGACACAATTCCACCACCAATGCTAATAATTCAGTTGTCTATAGAATGGTAAGGGGACTACCTTGTCTTTCACCACAAGAGGCAAAATGTTTTTGGAATTGCTCTGAGAAGACAGGCCTTTGAAGGCGTGTAATGCTCACTGAAAGGTTTTTTTTTTTATTAACGTGTTACTACACAATGCAGAGAGTGATACTACTTTAACAATGTTCCACTATGCCTGTTATGACATAACCTCAAAGTATAGCTCTCCATACAGTTTTATAGTATAAAAATGGGCAACATATTAGTTTGTAACCATACCATAACCAAACCATGTAATAAATGCTCAATGTTTTCTGATAAAGGGGAAGATAGAACAATCATAATAACTCTCTCCATTGTATTGCTCATCCATTTTTCCAACAGCTGTAATGGCTGGAATGCCAGGTGATCCATAAAGAAAGTGGAGGAGAAAGGTGGATCATAGGGTTAAGAAAGAAAGAGAATGGACAGATGCCTCTTCTCCCACTGCACAACTATCTGTACACTATTTCTATTATGGAATAGTAATTTTTACACAAATGACCAGATGAGAATATAAGCAATGAAAGAATGCATTAGATGCAACCACAACAGAAATACTGGATTCACTACCTTACTGGATTTGTTTTTCATGAATTGCATGAAATTTAAGAGATTAATTTCTAATGTGATTTTAGAATGGTCAGATTTTTTGGGGGAAAAAACTTTATAAAATAAACTATTAGTTTTCTCATCTAATTAGTACTCAAGACAAAGGCCATTTTTGCACTAGACACCATTAGTGCATTGTACCATTACAATTGCTTGAGTGGCAAGGGATGGTAGCAGGTTAGAAACATTGTTTTTCACACTTTTCCGCCTTCAGTAGATGAGTAGCGGTTTTGCCATTAGTTTTCCTTCCACACTACAGCATCCTTGGCCACTCCCTGTCCCTGCATTCACCCTGTCCCACTGCCCCAATTGGTCTTCCCCCTCCTTTGGAAGCCGTACTAGCACAGCACTGTTGTAACCACATGACAAGCCATTACACTATTGCATTTTCATGCTATAATGCTTAAAAGTGTATTACAAAAAAATAAAAAAAGTTTTAAAGCATAGGAGAACTTTAAAATACACACGGAGAGGTGATGTCAAAGTTACCATGCCATGGGAGTCAGGGAGGGAAGTACAAATGGGGCACACCCATGCCTTGTCCACTGCTGGATCCATGAAAACAGGAAGAGCTATCAAGCACTATTACAGTACCACCCAGAGCTGGCTGAGGGGATTGAAGTACTAAAGGAGATGCCTAACAATTTTTTTCTGGCATAGTATAAGGCACTTCAGCAATGCCTGGAGACTGGGATAGAAGCTGGATAGCAATGGCATTGTGTGGTAGTGCAACTACTGGACAGGTAACAACTCATTGCTATGGCGGGATAGCCACATTATGCGGAAATGGCCAAAGGCATTACAGTACTTCCCTTCTACCTTGAGTATTCCAGGAAAATGTTCAATTAATAGTTGATTTGAAATGTAGAACTGGATCCTGAACACACATACAAGATTTTATTCTAACTTCCTGTTACCAGGCCGTACACACCCACTCCACAATACAATATAATTGGCAAATACTGTTTAATTGGCATAAAATATAGATTGTACATTGACATGGCTATAAAGCTATGCTGGCAAAGGAGGACTAGCTAAACACATGCAATGCAAAAGTAGGTCAGATGGAACCTCAAGGCATGACCAGCTCATAGTTGGGGAAGCTCCAGTGATAATGGACATGCAAATGTCCCTCAATGACCCAGCCTTTAGAAACAATAGCACCTGAAACTGTCTCCAGTTTTCTTCAACCCACCATCTCTTCCCACCAGATTTTTCCCTTGCTTCCTTACCTTCCTAGCTATCAAGGAGCAATCATGATTCCCATCAGTCCTTTGTCACCTAATGCTAAAGCCATTAGCTCATTCTGGACCTCACTGTCTACTTTGCCAGAGAGCCATTAGCATTTTCTTCCTCATAGCAGAAACAGGGTATTTAAACCCTGGCCATGAGCCAGATAACTTGTAATACACAGTACAGTAGTACTCAGTCCATCACTCTGTTTCTTCAATTCTCATTCTTATACTATCTTCAGGCCCTTAGTATGAGCCACATTGTTTTGTCTTTTTCTCTGCAGGATAGGTAACTATCACCCACTTTGTCCTAACTTCTCGCTATCCAATTTTTCCTTCCCTTTCCTTCATTTTCCTTGAATGATTGTGAGACTGTGCAGATCTTGTGTGTGCATGATTGTTAATTTCCCCCAATAAAACAAAACTGACTCTGGAATCTCCTGATGGCATCCCTGCATTAGTCCCAGTATATACAGGCGTAAAACACCCTGCTGGGTTATTCCCCTCTCGCAGGCATCCCCTCTGATCTAATATTCCTCGCCATTTCACAAAGGCACTGACATCATAGGTGGACCTCTCAGTCATCCACCTTTAGGGGTAACACATCCCATGCTATAAATCAGAGCCTAGAAATCACACTTATTACTTATAAAGTAATACATTTTGAGGTAGGAAGATAATTTTTTTCAGTAGTAACATAACAAAAGGTTAACATTTTAGTCTAAAAGGTAGAATTTGTTCATTACATCTAAATCATTAATTGGAGTCACTTGGGAGTGTTTGGTCCTTCATTCTTTCTTTATATTTTTGTAGATGATGGAAAGAAGGAAGCAGGAATCACCTTCATAATGTACAGGAATGTCATAATACTTAACACATATCACTAACATACTGATTTAAAAAAAAAAAAATCCAAACTCCCCTACAAACAAATTTTCAGCTAATGTAACATTATGCAGAGCACTTAAGCCAAATACCTCACTTAACTATGCAAAAATATTAAGAACTGTGACAATATTGTTGCATACTAGTTGAATGCTGTACGGAAAGGCATGATCCCACTGCCTTTGTTAACAGATAGAGACCTTCATTCTCACCAGCTACACATCTATCATTACACTCTTAAGCACCAAAGTTCCCATTAAAAGAAATAAGATGCCGCTAGGTGTATAATTCTGAATAATATTACCTAGATAAAATACTGTAGCCTCCAACCTCTGCCTCTCTCCTTCCCCCACTGAAATTGATTCATGGTGATTGAAAATGTCCAGTGACACAATTCTGAAACCAACAAAATAGCATTGTTAAGAAAGTGTGTTGATTCAGAACTGCAAATACCCATTTCTTTCTTGACTAAATCAAAGTGGAAGTGACATATTTTTTCTTATGAAAGAAGCAACACTGAGGAAATATTCCAGTGGCAGAAGATGTTAGTTCAGCATTAGACATTCAGCTGTATTCAGTTGAAATATAACTAGTATTTTGCTCACTGAATTAAAAGCTAAGCACATTGTTCTTTTTACATATATAGATATAAAAATTATTAAACACTATAGTCTGTGCAGAGCAACACTGTTTAATTTCTTACCAGATTAATGCAATGCTCTGCACTACTACTCCCTCTCCAAGGAATGTAACCCCTATAATGATCTCAAGATCATAGTCTTTCATTTTCACAATGGTCTCTTGTAATTTTTTTCTCACCTATTTCTTAATAAAATTAAGGATACTTTTGCATTTTACATTACTTTTGCATTAAGGATACTTTTTGCATTACAGGCTCTAATTCTTAATGCTACTACCTTTCACACTGTATCTGTCAAAGTAATTCTTAATCTCTCCTCTTAGGTTATCTATTTCATATATAGTATGTAAACTCTGAGGACAGGGATGATGCCATGTGCTTACTGTGTACGGTCAGGGCTGGATAAATTTACAATTTCACAGAAGGTACAAAAGATGGTATTGGTTGAGACTCTGTGCTTCTGAATCTGCACACTGGCATGGGCAATGGGCTGGAAGAATGAGCAGCTTTAGAACATCTCCACGCCTTGTCAGTGCAAGTTGCTCCCTCAGAGCTGTCAAAGGTACTGAACACAGACTCTTCTCAGGCCGTGTCTGTAACGTCACTGTATCTCACAGACTTCTTCCCAAGGTCAGGATAGAACACCTCCTGAAAGCCTCAGCTATTTTGTTTCTTTTCAAGGAAATCTCCCGCCCTCAGGGTCGTGACACTCTGTCCAAAACTACATGCGACATACCTTTTCTTTCAAAAAGAGGTACTGGACATATGTAATGGTTGGAAGGGAGAGCAAGCCATGACTATTGAGTTTCCGAAAACAAAACAAAGTATACTAAACAAAGAAAACATGATGGATTGCATAGCTGACATATAAAAAGAGACTTTATTTTTTTCCCTAATGATTTGGCATATTCTTAATTTGTTCATTAAGGTAAATTTGATTTTTTTTTTAATTAAAAAGGTGACAGAGGTGAAGTATTAAGTCATTACAAGAACCAGTTTATGAGTGTCAATCTGATCACAAAAAATGAAAGACAATAAAAGAAAATAAACTAACTGAAATGCAGGATTTTAGAGCTTTCTTATTATTATTTTAAATGTTCTTTCCGTATCATCCATCCATGAATGTATCCTAGGAGGAAAACTATACATTCTCCTTTCACAATATATCATACAAGACTCTAAGGCCTTAGTCTGTGTTTAGAGTACGTTTAAAAGCAGGGACCTGAATTCTTACACTCTAGCATATTTTCTATATCAAAATTCAAAGGAAAATGAGTTTCTAAGAACTTTTGATTGGGGGAAGGTGAAATAGCTACCATCCATTTTCACTTGGAGTGTCAGTTATAGCTGTTGTTGCTTAACTTGAAACATATATGACATTTGTACATGACACTGAATTTTCAGTGACATTTTCCAAATGTTGAAATTTTCAATTTTTGCAGTGATTGGTTATAGTTATCTTTCTGCTAACAAGGCAATGAACATTCCAACTGAGAATATCTCAAGATACAATTTAATTACAAACAATACCCTTTGATTAATAAATGAACAGAGGAATATGACAATACTACAAGTAAAGCAATTCACCACAAACTTTCTCAGGATTCCTTTGATTCTCATGATGATTCAAATCCAAACAGAACTGTTATGAGTTCAAAGTGACAGAAATAGGAAGAGGACAGATTCCTCTCTGGTGTTCTGAGTTCAAAGTCCTTTCCTGTTAGGTTTTCAAAATACTGTCCAGATACTTTAATATCAAGTTGCAGAATAGCAAAAACACCCCCACAAGGACTTTGTGCATAAAATCCTAATTGCAAGTGTTGTCTATGCCTTTTCTTTTTCTTTAGGAGCCATGCATGCTGAAATCATCCTCTTTCAATCTTGATAAAACAGTCTCTGAAATGAGCTGAAAAAGGGATGTACTTACCGTTTGTATTCAATCAAGGCATGTGCATATATCTCTATATTATTTACCATCATCTATAACCTTAATCAGATTGCAATCACAAACTGAATTGTCACAAAAATATTCTTCTGAAGTGACTTATGGAAGTAGGAGAGGGAAGAAAATAAGAACTTTCTTTTTTTAAAAAAACTACTTTGTCTCAAAGTATTTTTTACACATTTTCTTGAGCAAAAACATCTATATGAGGGATAATTTTTAGTTTGTTTGTTTGTTTTGCTGGGCTCATGAATTTGAAATGTTAAATATGTTGATCCATCTTCTGCACTATGACAGGAGTAAGCCAACTGTAACCCTGACTGGGCGATGCCCACGGAATTCCAAGATCTAAGGACTTGGTATTGGCCAGTAGTCTTCATGTAACATTTCAAAATCCAAAAGGCAAGCAAAAGGTATAATGACTCCGTAGTTCTTAATTAGTATGACATTCAAAAATAAAAATCCTGGGATAATGCAAACCCCAAAGTGCATGCAGTTTATTTTCAGTATTGCAGGTTGGAAATGTATATGGACTGCTCTACAGCATAATTCAAACTGAAACTTCAGGAAAGATTGTTTGTGGCTTATAGCAAGTCAGCAGTGGTGTATCAGATACATATTATCTGCTGAGGGTTGCATTGAATCGGAGAGAAAACAATGGGTCATTTGTTTTTGTCACCACATTATTGAGTGAGTTGAGATGATGTTATAAAATAACTCTGCAATTCATTCTTCTATCCCTATTAAAGAGTTTTAACTAGAAAGAATGCCTTATAGCAGATGTTGAATGATAACATACAATATAAATCAGAGGTCAGGTTGGTGTAGGGATTCAAATCTTCTTTACTTTATTCTTACATGCAAGAATGAAGAAGAAATCAGAAGTTTGTTCTGTTTGTTCTGTTTGTTCTGTCTATTAGGTTAGATTATCAATAATTTTCCTCTATTTTTTGATAATTTTACCCACATGGGACTTCTTGTGAAATTTCATATTTTTTAATGCAAAACCCATCATATTTGGGTAAAATACATCATTATCTGCAAAAGCATATTTGGCAGAAAGATATGTGTGTGTGTGTGTGTGTGTGCGTGCGTGTGCGTGCATGCGTGCCAAAGCCCTTAAAAATGATAAACTGACAAAAGCACACTGACACTTTTGTCCTCTTGTAAAGGTAAAAATGTTGTTCATCTCTGTATTGGGCTATAATGCACAGGGGAGACACACCTATAGATCTTCTAACAAACTATGAAGACTGTAATCTCATTTGGCATAATATGATTCTTTGTCCTACACTGGCCATAAATGCTCTTAATTCTACAAAAAGGTGACTTTTTTTCTCGTTAAAGATCTATACTCCCCTATCCACTGTTAAAGCCCTACCGTGTATGACCAGAAACATGGCAGATGGAAAATGACTGTGCATTTTTCTCTGACTAAATGTCACATGCTTGCCTGGGAACTGGAGCATTGCTAATAAATAACCTTCGTATTTTTTTCAACTGCATATATTTCACTGTGGTCACTAATAAATTGTGGTGGAAGACACATTTTCCAATGTCTGCCTGTTCCTCACAAACACCCGCACACAGCCCACATACCTGCTTGCATTGATTTGAATCCATTGCTTGCTGCTTCAAGAGACCAAAGGATTTTTTTAAATCAACACTGCATTCATATTTATTATTATGTTTATTCTCCATAGTCTAACTGTACACATGTGATAGTAATTTAGAGGCTTCTTGACATTTCTTTCTTGCAACGATTTGATTTGATTTTTTTCATATTTTTATTTGTATTGCCATTGTGATTGTTAACATACACAGTAATCTGTTCAAAAATAAACATGTGGAGCATCAAAAGAAAGCAAGCTCCAGAAAATAATGTAATGATAAGCAATTTACATTTAAAATAAAATATTATTTAATTGCAGGAGAGAATTAGTAAAGTAGTGTTTCATATTGTACCCAGAGATAGAAAATATCATGGGATCAAACCATATTGTAGCTCTTTGCACACAAATACGCTAGCAACAACGTACCGTTGCTCAAAGATTATGGTCTTTTGACAATAGATTTCTTCTTTTTAAAAAATAATTCAGACTGTAAATATAACAATACAGATCATATGAAGCATTATGGGGAAATACCTTGGAAAATTTAAGATGGAAAATGTATTTATTTTATTTTTTCTATTTCTCCCAGCCTTTCTCCTAGCACATGACCCAAGTACTTGAAATCTATACACTTTGTGCATGTGAGAAAACAGGATTTTGCAAGCTCAGCTATTGTTACTCAGTGTATGTGCTCTATCCGCAACCCCAGTAACATTCCATGCTGGGCATAATTCTCTTCTTTGGATACAAAATTGAACCATGAGCACAAACTGCTCATGCCTAGGGCTTAAAAACTCTTCAGTCCTTCAGTATGGCCACAAGGATGAGATTAGAAATGTCAGTGTCTTGATTCTGTCTTATTTCAACAGATTGTTGTTATTGTGTGCTTTCAAGTCATTTCTTCAGGTGACCCTAAGACAAACCTATCACAGGGTTTTTCTTGGCAAGATTTCTTCAGAGGGTTTTTGCCTTTGCCTTCCTTTGAGGCTGAGAGAATATGAATTGCCCAAGCTCACCCACTGGATATTCATGGCTGAAAGGGAATTTGAACACTGGGCTCCAAAGTTGTAGTCCAACACTCAAACCGCTACACCAACTGGATCTCTTCAATAAACAATAGTTCAGAGTAAATAAAATTTAGAATGGGTCAGATGGAACAGTATATTCTTGTTAGTGTAAACTAGAAAAGAGATGTTTCCCATTTATCTTCACAGTCATTTTAGAGAAGGACGTAGGAGAAAAAACAGAAGACTCAGCACTCATATTACTCTGAGGGAGAAACTCTATCCCGGGGTCTACAATTTTAATATTAAAGTATAATTCTGTGGGCCAGAGAGGTCCCCCGAATGGGCATGTAGGCAGGCATGGTTGAAAGACTGAAAACCAGGTCAGGCCAGTAAAAAACCCCGTTATGTAGCCCCAGGAAAACTCGAAATGTGTAAACCCACAATAAACAAAGGGTCCTCAGCCCCAAGATGCTGACTTGAGGGGATTAGCATGTCTGCCCCAAGTTGAGCAAATATTCCATCAGGCAGGGACCAGAAGTCACACCACAAAACACAGCCAAAGATCCAGAGACTTTGGCAACATCTAATAATCTCATCACACAAAGGAAATTACCAGTGGGAAGCTTCATGCCCACTGCAACACCCCATTGCTCTCCCCAGGAAAGGATTAGTCCTCCAGGTACTTTTCCCCCTACAAATAGCCCCGGCTTTTGAGTGTTTCTTCGGATCGCTCCTGGTCATCCCAGCTAACTGTTGCTCCATTTGCCAAGCAATCCCCTCAGCCCTCTCTGTGCTGAGTCCCACTTCTTTGCTGCCTTCTCGGACCCAGGACTTCAGGACAAGGTGTAGTATTACCCCAACAACACCCCTTCAATGCTCTCTCTGTCCAATTTCCTCTCTTTTACTTCTTAATAGCTCTTGGGTGCATGTGTGTGAGAGTGTGTTGGTGTGTGAGACCTGCATTCAATAAAATCATTTATTGGACATTTTGGTTTGGTTTTTGGTTTGGCCTGACCCTGTAAAAACTGAGTAAAAAGACCCCACTAGGTTACCCTGCCTCTTGCAGTGCTATTGCTTGTGCTCTGGCTAGTTTCCATTCCCCATCACGTGAAGCGCAGTAAGGTGTCCCTCAAGGGACCCCCAAAATTAGGGTAACACTCAGAATCCTGAAATTCTAAAATCATATTGGAAATTGCTCACTTTCAAATTTAAACTAACCAGAATGTATGGTAAAATCATATTTCAGCATCATGTTCAATCCATAGCAATGAATAAACAGAGTCTATGCACTAACAAAAAGAAGGAGGAGGAGGAGAGAGGAGGAGGAGGAGATAGGTCAATGGGTAGAAGTGGCAAAATAAAAACCTCTGGCAGAATATGGACAGGTTTTATGTATAACTTGATTTTTTGGACTTCAGTACATGAATAACACTACTAAATTACAACTGCTAAAAAGCAATTTTACTCTTTACAACTTCTGTAACACTACCAACCTGGCAACCCTATATCCTGTAGAGAGAAAGTCACAAAGCAATCACACAGGATAAATGAGGTAGAGCCACACTGAAGAAAAAAGATTCCTTAGACTTTGTTGTGAATTCCTAGTGATTTTAAGTAAGTTAAACAGGCACAAAACATTCTGAGCCATGTTCCAAAACATCTTGACATGTTCTGCTGAAATGAGAACAACTAGAACACTGAGAGAAGATACAAAGAAATGGTAGGATGTACATAGTTTGCTTGTTTAGGCTAGAACTCTGGGCTACCAAGACAGAGTCCAGGCAACAATGCAGAAACTCCTGAGTTCAATCTACCATCAGAGTCAATTCACAAACCTCAAAAGGTTTCAAATAATCTCCTTCAAACCACCAAACAATGAGATTATAGCCAAACTCTATGTATATGATCGCATAAACTGCATACAGCTATGGGGCTGGGGGGACTGTGTCTATTACTAATGGCACATGACTTCCTTGTACTGGCAGGTTCACTGGCATGGTATCTTGAAGTGCTTAGGCACTAAAAGTGTTATCATATCTTCCATAATTTGGAGTTTCATCCATATTTAGAACCCTGCCCAAACAGAAATCCTAATGTGCATGTTTGAAGTGTAGTGAAATAATCCCCACAGATGAATTCTTTGATTGACCATTTGAACAGTGAGAAAGGGAATTTTTCAAACCACTCTAATGTAAAGTTACACTTCTCTAACCTTAACCTGAAAGAAACTTGTTCATTATGTCAAGTATTGAAAGAATCAGGGCAACCTAATTCATTTCCTTCTTTCTCCCTGAATCTTCTTTTCTGGGCAGCCACAGTAATGCTGCCTGATCTACACCAACCCAAACATAAGAAATAATTTTCTATGCAGCAGAACTCTTTTTAACATGCTGGCAAATTAAATAATTAGATATATGCGTGTGTCTGACAGTTTAATTTGTTTTAATGTGGACCATAATATACCTGTTTTCAACACAAAGGACCACTGTGCTTTGACAAAACCCACATAATGTTGTCTCACAAAGAAAGAAGAGGAAGGACACACATTGAAAGACTAACAATAGAAAGTGAAAACATGGCAAAGATCATTTTCAAGTGCCATTATATTTATGTGCATTACGCAGAAGAGGCTGCTGGGGGCACAACACATTTATTGTTACCAGTTCACAAAAGAAATAAATTATCATAATGTGGAAGGGACAACAGGGAAGAAAAGAAACACCCTTAACTGTTCGACAGTTCCTTCTCCTCACATGTGAAAAATGAAGACCAATTTTTTCTTTCAGCTATTATTCTGACTGCTTAAACACCAGCACTTAAAAAAACACACACAATATTTTTAACACAGTTTTACTAGTTGCAAATAGCAGAAGGGTGTAAATTGCCATACACGGTTTGATTCTACATCATCTGTGATGGTTGCCTAGGCAACCAACGCAAGACCAAATTTGGCAGAGTTTGAAATCTGCGGAGTTAATACAGAGAATATAAACCAGGACACATTGTGACCTAAAAGATAAAACCCATTGGGTACAGAGAAAGGATGCCGAGGCAGTACCTTGAGGGAGAACCAATGAGTATGACTGCTTCTGATTAAGCCAAAGGGACCCTCTATTTCATTTTTCCCCAACGAAAGATACTGCTTTTCCATAAACCTTACTACTTTTGACCATGAAGGTTAGCAAGAAGTGAATACATACATTTATTCATGTGTACAAAAGTAAATAGTCAGCTGCTGAATGTCAAACTACCATAATGTACATGATATTCTCCTTAATCCACTAATACACCACAGGAGACCTTTTACAAAGTGAACAAAATAATGAGAGAAGTGTGGAAACTCAAAGTCCTCACTATCTCTTAACCTTATTTGCATGGAACTTATTGTGGGTATTATTTTTCTGCAGAACAACAGAAGGTGTAAATACTATATAGATTGTTCTGCATACAAACAGAACCCAAAATATATAAACTGGAAATAGACCATCAGTGGTAAACATAATTTCTCGTTCTGTTTTCTGCTCAGCGATTGATAATAATCTCAATACTCAGATGATGGAGAATTTCACAAGCCAAAAAGCTCACTGACATGAACAGGGTCATATTAAAACTAAACAGAATATTAACTGCATGTCATCCATTTTTTTCTACAAACCATCTTAGGACATAGATATAGATAGTTCAGGCTGCAGAACTGATTTCAGAACAAATAGCAAACACGATAGGCACAAAACCCCAGCCAGAAGACCTGGAGCTCAAGGAAGAGGGAAAGTGGGAACAACATTTAAGCTACTTTGGTTTTGAACTAATCAGAATCCAATGTGATGAACACTTTAATACCAAAATGCTCATTTGATCATTAAGTTTGATTACCGATACTGTGCTTATATAAAATAGTGAAAATGGAAGTGGGAAAAGAAAGTGGAGTGGGGATAAATGACCCTTATGCTTATAGTAGGAAACAAAGATTTTTGGTTACCACAGGGGTATCAAACTCACTTTCATCTTGGGCTGCATCAGCATTATGGTTACCCTCAAAAGGCCAGCTGTATCTATAAGACGATATAAATATATCTACTCTTTTATCATATTAAATAATTACCTGTGCATTCAATTATTACTAGTTTTAGTAATAATTAGCTCTGAAACTAGAAGTCTAGGAAAAATAAATGGCAAGTAGATATTCAAGCGTACAACTGTTGTACGGCTTACTGAAAAATTAGTTTTGAAAACAAAAAGTTTTTTTTTTTAATCATCAGAAAAATATTACCTAGCACTGTTTATAACACTAACTTTGTTAACTTTTTGGTCCCAGTTGAGACAAGCAGAAAAAATGATTGTGCTCTGAACTAATATGCAATCTGTGGCATATGAAGTTGATAAGGTGATGCTGCCTGGCCCTGTACACATCAAGTAGATCCCATCTCACCTTGAGACACGATATCAAGCACCTTCCTCTCTGTGCGTCTTTCTGCCCCTCAGTCCCTCTCTGTGCCTCTTTCTGCCCCCTCTGTGCCTCTTTCAGCCCCCCAGCCCTCCCTCTATGCCTCTTTCTGTCCCCTCTGTGCCTCTTTCAGCCCCCCATCCCTTCTCTGTGCCTCCTTCTACCCTTCAGCTAAGAAGCCAAGAAGTTGAGGGAGAAGGCTGTGCAACTGAGGGGAGTCTTCCTCAAAGTCCAGTGACCCCTGCTTTCAAGCAGGAATGGAGGCAGGTCTGGACTTGTTTATGTGTTTGTTAGTTTAGCTAGAGAGGAGTTGCATACTTCTTTAATAGGAAGAGATAAAGGAGAAGAGAGAAACTGCCATGGTTTCTATGAAGGGAACTGGAGGGCTCAGGAACAAAAGCTGGAAATGCATTTGCACACGCACACCACACCATGCTTCCCCTCTCTCTTTCCCCCTCTCTCTTTCCTATCACCCACACGCACCCTTACAGCAACACCCATTGCCTTCCTCACCTCCCCTGAGCTCAGTCCACTTTCTGCCCGTCCCATGGGTGCTTCCTTTAATTTCTACAGGATCCCTCTTCATCCTTCACTTCCCACTAAACCCCTTGACAGCTTCCGAGATGTGCCCTGGAAGGTGGTGGCAACAGCAGCACTGGCAGTGAGTGGTGAGTGCTCAGGTGGATGCAGTTAACAGTACAGCCACCATGGCAACAACAGCAGCAGTGCAATGGACCCTCACAATGGATCCACAGCTGCCCAGACATGGGAGTTGCCCTCAGCCTGGAGGTGAGTGTGTGGGAGAGAAGAGAAAGCCATTGCCTGACTTTCAGACACCTCTGTGATGTGGGTTCTTCTTAGGGAGCAGCATGGGTTCAACTGATGAAGTCTTGGAGACCCCGAGACACACTTTGGCAGTGTCAGCAGCAGTTCTTCAGTTGAGTCCATTGCCACTCCCCAAGAAGAATCCATGTCATGGTGGTGTCCAAAAGCCAGGCAAGGGTCTCCTCTTCTCCCTTGCATGCTTGCCTCAAGGCTGAGGGCAACTCCCATGTCCAGGCAACTGTGGATCCAGTGCAAGGATCTGTCACACTGCTGCTGTTGTTGCCACACCAGCCACTTCCAATGAGGCTGGAGGGATGTGAGCGAGGAGAGTGGGAGGGGGAGAGAAAGAGAACAATGCATGAGAGTTGTGAGGGCCACATGAAATGGCCCGGCAGAGCAGATTTGGCCCATAGGCCTTATGTTTGACACATGTGGGTTACCCCAAACTTAGCCACAGAAAAGGTTAGCGAGAAGAGGTACAGAACAGATAGAACCAAAAACAAAATGAAAACTCCAGATAGAAATGGTCCATGGGGCACTTCATGGAACACACTGTTTCCTGCCCTCTGTAGGCCTGGCAGTGATGCAGTGCAGATCTACATGGGTGAAATTGTGTTGAAATATGGTGCTTGTAGTTGACTTGGGTACAAACAATCACCAGAAGCATAGTGATAACAACTTATAATGACAGTTATAGAAGTTTAAGTGAAACTGGCACCATCTTGTTGTTCCTGATGTTGGTTCAGGGTCTGCCTATTGAGTAAGAGAGATCATGATGTAAACCCATCTCTACATTTCAATGGGTTTGAGATGTAGAGATGAAGGGATATGCAGGGAGTATGTAAGTAATTAGTTAGAATGTGATAGAACTAGATAGACTTTTATCTGTATGTGATCTACATGATTGATGCAATAAAATTCCCACAGTTACAAAGATAACTGTTTTCAATATAGGAACGAAGAAGATCATGAAGAAGATTCTTCTCAAGAGAATGCATAAACTCCATCTATATCATACATTGCTCATTCAATGGGTTCAAAAATACATTCTACAATTGTGTATGAAAAACTCGCCTTTACATACTACACAGCTGCCTTTCCTTGAATGATTAATTGCAGGAGTTCATCACATCACTAGTCTCCTCACTCAGACTCCTTGTTTACATCCCTAGTATTACTGTACTGAGCAGCAGGATCTGAAGAGAGCTTCTATTCACATCTAATTGATGAAGAAGGACCACCAATACTTATATTTGAATGAATGTAAATATGAACCCCCTTCTCTCTTCCAGACTACCTGCTTGAGCAAGAATGGGAACAAGCAGGATAGGAATACTGGAGGTAGGCCTTAGATGAACACCCCGTTACAGCTCTCCCACCATCAGGGCTTGTGGGGTTAGGTGTATTGGATGCCATATGATGATGCATTTCAAAGACTTGTAGATCTCATATAACTAATATTTAGAAGTATTGCATGCAGGATATGTGTGTGTAAACTCAAGTTTCCATAGATAGTGAGTACCTGGTGAGCAGGGTCCACTAAAATTTCAGAGAAACCCAGTTGCCACCCAAAAAAAGAAAGAAAGAAAGAAAGAAAGAAAGAAAGAAAGAAAGAAAGAAAGAAAAGAAAAAAAGGCAAATCTAAATGTCATATTTGAAAATACAACTATGACTATGTGACAGTAATATATCTTAAGGAATCCAGAACCACATACGGGTATAAACAGGCTCGAATTAATTATTTTCTTTTCTAATCTCTTTAAGCTCATTTAGAGATTTTTTTTTCTTCTCTTGAGACTTACTTGTTTTTCATAAGAATATGACAGGAGAAGTCCAAAATCTATATCACATGTAGCAATGGCAGGAGCATTAACTTAATCCATTGAAAGTTTCTTATGGTGTTATTTGCATGGCTCATAATCCATTTTTTATATATGTCGTACCCCTCCATACACAGAGGTGGCATTCCAAAGCTAAGGCATCTCTGAAGACCCTGAGGGGTCCTGATTCTAGAAGCTGAGAAGTTCAAAGGAATAATTAGCCCTCTGAACATGTCCCAGCTACTATATACTGAGCTGTTAGGACACAGCGAAGTTGGCAGTTGTGTCCTAACTAATCCCTTCATCTTTCCTCTCCAAAGATAAGAGGTTTGGGTCTCATTGCACCCTGGGCATAATTACCAGCATAACTCGTTGCCCTCTGAATATATGAAGTATTGATTTCATTTTTAGGAAAATGTGCTCCTACAATAGCTGATTTAGATGACACAGGAAGAGACTGTATTTAAAAAAAAAATCACTGGCTATACATGTTAAGAATGAGGAATCATATAAGTGAAATACACTGGTGTAACTAGATCCTATGCCATATATGTACTTCTGAGGACATCACATATCCACTTTGCACTCCAACCCCCCCCCGCCACCACACAACCACAGCTAGAAGGTGCTGAGGCACAGACTCACTGCAAATTAGTGGCTGGTCGAAGGTGAGGGGTTCCTTGGCAGTGTCCAGCTGCTATCATGCAGCCTAGAAAAAATAATAGTCATCACCTCAATTTTGCACTGTTTCTTCCTAAGTAATTTCAGAAATTTTCTTCCCTTTGCTAGAGATTTTTTGAAAACCACACTGTTTTTTCAAGCCTATCTGAAATTTAGGACTTATTCAGTAAAAAACAAAACAACAACAACATAGTTGTTTTTCACATTGTCATTTTATGCACAGGAAACAGCTTTTTCTATGTGAAAAATAATATTTCAATGCAGAAAATATTAATTCCTGCAGTGAAAATGCTCTAGTTGGGGATTTATTCTGTGCAAAATGGTTTATGTGCATAGAAAACAACAATTTCTATGCTGAAATATTATTTTCCATGCAGGAAAAACTGCTTCCTATGCAGAAAATTCTGATTTGCGTGCAAAACAACCACACGCAAATTTTGTGCAAAATTAAGTCCCAAACTGTGAAAATTACTATTCTCATCACCGTTTGTCAACATTTGCAAAAACAAACAAACAGTTTTTGACCATTTTTTTCAAATATTTTCATTTTTCCCCTCCCTAATCATCCCTCAGTACCTCCAACAAATACACTGTAGAATACTGTATACTGGAGATAGTAAACTGGAGATCTTGTAGACAATGGCTGCATTATTCTCCCAGCTCCACAGTAGTAGCTAGATATTGCCAAGGAACCTCCACCTCCCACTACAAAATGTCCATAAGAACGTACCCCAGTGTCCAGAAGCCTCATTGTGCTAGAAGTGGAAATATAAGAATGTTGATTTTTACACTCCACAGGATTCTATAGGATTTCAGCCACATACTGTTTCTAATCCACATCACTTTGGGATGTATTATTCTTCAAGTCTGTTAGTGATGGATTTGGCCATAATCTCTAATTTGTTCTGTTGTTGTTGTTGTTGTTGTTGTTGTATGGAGAAATCCATACAAAGGTAGGTATTTAAATACAACAGAATACACAAAACATACATTCTGATCCACATCTTAGTGCTGGACTTGTCAATAAAGTCTGTTCATACCCAAATTGATAAACACCCAGTTCCTCTAGCATGCTTAAAGCATATTGCTACTGACACTACATGCAAGTCCTAGCCTCACCAGAGGCTGCTGGCATGAAAGGGAGACAACCACATCCAGTTGTCTGCATACATAAAGAAGGGGTTAGAACATGACTGTTAATCTGTTCTGGCCCTCCATATCCTGGGTAATTCCCAGTGTTCCTACACCAATATTGTGGCAATCTCTTCCCTTTTCTGTGGCACCACTGGGGGATATAAATGGAAGTCTTGGGAAAATCCTTGTTTTCAGTGTCTCTGTTCAAACAAAATGTATCAGTAAAAATACTTATAAGTGCCTTGGAACAATGTGTGTTTTCTAGAAGTGTTGGAAACTGGAGTTTAAACTTGAAGATGCATAGCCCCAGGCAGAGAATTTGCCCAGGAGAGCTCCTATGAACAATCAGAACAAAAAGGTTGCTTCAGGAACAGAAGCTAAAAAGGTGGACCATAAGGTTTCCTGAGATTGGCTGTTAATATGAAACCTCCGCAAACATTGCAGGGCCTTCTGTCTTCTGCATTGCAAGTTCTACCCTCCCCAGCATGCCCTGCTTCAGTTCTATTAACAGACCTTAGCAGCACCAGACAATATGTTCACCTTCATATTCAGGGGGACAGAAGCAAAGAGGTCTGCCTAGACCTTCACATGTCAACCAAGCCACCCTCACCCCCTAAAAAAAAAACCCTTAGCCCAGCCTGATTTTGGAAAATGCTGTTGAGTTGGAAAAAGCCATTCCCTCTTCAGATACAGTATTTATATTTATTAAGCAAGACTGCATCATCATGAAACTGATATATTTCCTTTCCCACCACCTGTGGACCTATTCACTGCTAGACATTATTTCTATCTGTAGATCACTGGGCCTGCAATTTTGCGACTAGGCTCCAGATTTGACCTTAGGTGTTGCAATTATTTATCTCCAAACTGATTAGCAACCTGATTAATGTGAAGAATTGGCACAGCACTTTGTGCATTCACTCAGATCCATTCCAACTTGGATGTTGTAGTTGATACAGTTCCAGTTGATGTAATCTTCATTTCTGCTTGTCCAGTGTGACTGGATACTTTTCAGTTTGTGCAGCCTAAGGATATGGACAGGATCTTTGGAGAAATGAGAGCAACCACATGTATACCAGACTCTTGTCCTTCTTGTCTCATTAAACAGGCTAGAGGGAGACTGGCTGCATGAGTAAAGGGGGAAGTCAATGCCTCCTTACAATAAGAGTTCAAACGTGCCTAAAGGAGACAGCTGGATTTCATTAAAAAAGCCACCCCTGAACCCCTCTATAATGGATAATTATTGGCCAGTGTTTGAACAAGTTAGCAAAGCATGTAATGACCTCCTGGCTTGAAGGGTTCTGTCAAGACCCATTTCAATCTATTTTCAGAACTGATTATGGAATAGAGACCTACACAGGGAACTGGACAGGACAAGTGTGTCACTGTTGGTTTTGTTGTACCTCTCAGCAGCTTTCAATACTATTGACCATGATACCATTCAAGGCTGCCTTGATGGGATGGGACTTGGAGCCCCTATTTTACAATGGCTCCATTCTTTGCTGGAGGGATGAACCCAGAAGAGGGTGCTCAGGAGCTCCTCTTCGAACTGTGGCCCTTAGCCTGTGGGCTCCCTCAGGATTTTGTTTTGTCCCCTGTGGTATTTTATACATGGAGAATTCATTCAGAGTTTTGACGTCATCAAGATGTGGATGACACCCAACTCTACTACTCCTTTTCATCCCAAGCCAAATCTGCGAGTTTCCAGATTAGCACTCACAGATATAGGAAAATATGAGAAAGGTTCATCTTACATAGCAATTTTCAATCGTCTCTTTCAGGGATATTTGATATAGTTTTAAGGAAAACCAGTATACTTATTAAGTAAGGTAACTTCTATTAACATTACTTTCTGCTTTTATTTGTTACTAACGTATTTTGGTGACAATCTCTAAAGGAATTCATGCAATATTTGATTGCACAGAAAAAGCTTAGTAAATATTGTTGTGTGCCTTCAAGTCATTTTCAACTAATGGCAACCCTAAGGCAGACCTATTACGGGAGTTTTTGGGGCTGAGTTTGTGACATGCCAAAGTTCACCCAGTGTGTTTCCACAGCTGAGCAGATAATCAAACCCTGGGCTTCAGGGTTTTTGACCAATGCTCAAACCACTACACCATGCTGGCTCTCCTTAGCAAATATACTTTGGTGCTAAAACTGGAAATTGGTCTATTGGCATTCAACTAATAGCTCCTTTAAACAAAAATCCAGTATTAGTCTTTATACTATAATGCAATCTGCTATTTACTGCTTAGGATAAACTAAACTACAAAGGATGAGTCCCTCAGATGCTTCTTGAGAATCGTTGTATATTCTTTGCACATATACTCTTACCTAAAATAATGCAGAATGTGTAATGTCCTTATAAAAAATACGCATAGCTCCATTTTTTTTTTAAAAAAAAGAAAACTACACTAAAATGCAGATTTTAACTTTTCCCTGGAGAGTGTTAATACTAATGCTCTCTTGAACAGAGCTGCCAAAACAAAAGTAAACTTTGATCCATATATTATCCACAAAGACAGAACTCTGGGGCTCTTTCTTTCTGTAAGTGAAGAAGAACTACGTTTGTACAAGCTTCCTTTTAATGTTACAAGATGCTATCAGGGCAGGTCACACCAAAAAGGGGGGAAATGTGCATACTGCAAATGAACACATACCAACCATACTAATGCACCCCAAAGATTCTACTGTAACAAAAGATCTCACTTCGGCAAACTACATTAAGAGAAAGATGTAAAATGCATATGTTTAAAGTCATGCAACCCTTTCACACTACACATATATAGCACTGCATTAACTGCTGTCGGATTCTGGGGTTTGCCATTTTGAGAAGAGTTTACAATTCTCAGCCAGAGAGTTGTAGTGACTCACTAAACTACAAATCCCAGGATTCCATAGGATGATGCCATGGCAGGTAAAGTGGAATCATAGTGATATAACTGTGTAGTGTGGAAAGACTCCTGGCATAATAATGATAGCCCTAGACATACTATTGCAGCAGACTCTATATACTCCTGATCAGCAACTAGTTTTCCTAGACAACCAGTGTGATGAATGGGAGCTTAAGTGGTAGTATATCAAACACTATTTGTCAAAATAGACTGCTTGAAAGATCTATTTCTTGCCACAGACACCATTTTTAAACAATTTATTTGATGAAAAAGCATACACATAGCAAATTTGGCACCCCCAGTTTCTGGCATCTAGCATATTTTTTTCTTAATCTAACACTCATTTGTAGAAACAAGGTCAAAATCCAGAAAAGATAACATGTATTACAGTGTTTGTTCATTTCCAATTTTCCCTCTCACCTTGCCTTCACACAACCTTCACAAGAAGATGAATTTACAGAACACTAAGAATGCCTAGCTCGAGATGTTCATAACATACGCACAAATATAGGAAACACAATGAAGTCATCGATTTATCTTATCATTAACATTACTATACAGTGTGAAGCCTGTACATCACTTCAGTATTTCAGATGCTGATCCTCAGAGACATAAACTTAATTTCATTTTTGTTTGCAAGAACAAATAAACATTCCAACATTTGCTCCATGCTAGATGAAATTATGAGACGGTGGGGAGGGTTTTTCCTCCCCTTACATTTATTTTTCTTCACACTTTGGAGTATTTTGTGACTTTTTTTTTTTTTGGCATATGCATTATGCTTATTCCACACATGTTTTTGTGTGGAAAATTGTGCATTTTGTTTGTATGTGCAAAATCATGCTTTTTTAAACAAAACACAAGATTTTTGTGTAAAATCACGAAAAGCCCACAAATGCAAACTAATAAACTTTCAGGGGTCTCAGAGAAGTGTCTCAGTTGTTGATTACTGATGCTAAATATCCTTTAATCTGTTCTGACATATACCTCCACTTGTGATGGGGAAATCAGTTCATTTCAGTGTGTTTACAGAGTCCATAATCTCTTTCCTTGGGAGGCTAGACTCACTCCACTTGTCCTGTCCTTCCATTAGCAGATGAAGTCTTTTTTTATTCCAACATACTTTATGGAACTCTTCTACAAGAAAATAATTTTTCAAAGAGCCAGTGTGGTTTAGTAGTTTGAGCAATGGACTGTAATCCTGGAGACCTGGGTTTGGGTTTGATTCCCTGTTTGGCCATGGGAAGCTACTGTGTGACATTGGGTGCATTACATACTTTCAGCCCCAGAAAACCCTGGAAACCACTTGAAATCACTTGAAGGCACACAACAACAACAACAACAACAACAACAACAATTGTTTGTACTTAAATCAATGTCTTAAACAGTTCTAGACTACAAAAAAAAAATACTATCATATTTTGTATGTTTTCAACTGCCTGAGTTTTACTTCTAATTCTTTACTTGTAATTTGTCTTAAGAGCCAGCTTTGGAGAAAAGGAGGGCAAAAATATAAGTAATCTATCAAAACAGAACAAGAATTGCCATGGAAAAGTGATGGAATAGACAGATCACATTATCGCTTCTTGGTGGAATTAATTCCTATATTGAACACTACATAGATCTGCAAACACAAGAAGGTACCAAATCCATCATGCAAATAAATGTCCAAGGTCAATCTTTATTTTCAATAATGTGGTTAAACTATACACATTAAATATGGGCTAGATCCAAATACAAAACAGTCCTGTAGTAGATGGTCTTGGATTTTCCAGCTATATTATTTCAATCGCACAGAAGTCTTGATGCATACCATCATCACAGAACTTATGGTTTGCTGCATGATAAAACTGCACTATGATATGGATTACTTGCTTGTGGTAAGGTATTTTCAGGAACCTGGTCTCATTGATCATTCTTATCACATCAGCTAAGAAAAGTATGCAGGCTGTGACATAATAATAATGAAATATCCATGATAAAAAGATCTGTGATAATGGCTTTACAACAAGTAGTGTTGAGATAGCTGCAGTTCATCACACAAAAAACTTTAAGTACTGCTGCATTCTCTGAATGCATGAACCAGCCCTCCTTCTCAGTCACATCTCAATAAAATAAAACTGCATAGACTCTTGCTCTTGTTTCCTAGCAAGGTTAGTTGGTGACGTTTTTCATTGGATTTCAAGACTTAGCTCTAATATTTTGAAAATATTATCCTGATATTTTAATTTAAAAGAAAACCTTGAAAGACTTCTCTGTGGCCTAGAAAAAGAGGGCTAAGATGTTTTAATTTAATAAATACATCAAACCAACCAATAAACTAAAATATTGTCGGCAATTAATTATCTGTCACCTTAAAGATTGTCCATTGAATCTATTTATTTAAATAAGCAATATATTACTTTATAAATTCAATTAAGTAAAACTGAGCCTGTGATCTCTTACTCACTTTTATTTTCAGTACCCAAACAAGCACCTCAGTAAACTTTACTTCTTTTGTATGACTCCACTGTTAATGGATGGCTTAATAATGGTATAGGACCTTCATTCAAATAGATTTTTTTTAAAAAAAAAATCCTCTTACTCTCCTACATTGCCTGAGCTTTGGAATTTCTTATGATTCTTTTGGGACTGGAATATATTGAGGGTTAGGATTATCCAGGTTAACTTCATATAATTATGATTTATATCTTGTTTATTTTCCAATAGTGGAAGTCAAGATGGCTTACAAATTATTAAAATGCATGCATGTTTTTTTAAAAAAATCTGTGTGGGGGTGGGAGTGTTATTTTTTTAAAAAAAAATTCTTAATCTTTAGGATTAAAACCTTTTAAAATTATTTAAAAGCAATATAAAAATCAACAGCACAACACACCAGTCTGGTAACAATCACCGAGAAGGAACTCTTCCTTGTTTCCTTGTCTTCAAGTAAGCCTGAGATGTTAGTACAGCAGAGAGAAGGCCCAGTCCCAAAGATCTCAGTTCAAACAGGGAGATATGGGCCTTCAACAGCCATATAAGGTTTTATAGATTATAACAAGCACTTTGAAAGGCACAGTTCAACCTGGGCTTCCAGGCTCATGGCTGAATCCAGAAGTCCACCCAACTGTGAACTTTAGTCTTTATGGGGAGAATAACCCATCTAGCACAGACTCAACTTCTATTCTTCTGTGAATGAAGTTGTAAGAGCTGCTGGGACATCTAAAATTGCTCCACTAGATACAATAGTGCCAGAAGGGGGTGGGACTTTCCCTATCCCTATTGGCCCACCATATACTTTCAAATAAATTTTAGTCCATTTTTTATCATGCTTGCTTCAGATTGTCAGCAAATGTCACTCATCTCATTTGCTTCACTGCCACCAGCTCCTTAGAGAAGCAGGGGCCTGTTTTAGTGCCACACCATGAGAGGGGGTGATTAGAAATAATTGTGTCTACTATGTTGTTCATTTCTCCAACATAGAGATCAACTAGAGCATCAACAGAATGGCTTCTGAGGCAATAGGAAAATCCCTAAGTACCAAGAGGAAGCTATCTGAATCTATCAACCTCTTGCAGTAGAACATCCTGATCAGTTCTCCACCTTTGCAAAGCTCTAAGTACTAGCAAGTTTAAGCATATCATAAGTAATCTGTCCATAACAATGGAACAATAGAAACCTCCTCCTATCCTAAATCCCATCACCCCATCCAGGACATAAAGCAAATTCTAGAGAGTGTCCAATAGCATGAGTAGGCACAGGTACCAGTTGAGGCAGGCCCATGGTTTTCATGGTGGAAAGTCTTGATCCACTTCTCACAGGGTACTCTCAGCGTGAATGCCAAATTCCTCAGTACCACCATAAAAATATTGTATTAGTTTACATTACCTGTGCTTATGGTTAGAGCCTCTTTTGCACAAGTGTTGTGTGGAAGGAACAGTAACAAAGTGAAGGATGCTAACATACTGTTGTGACCAGAAGGGAGAGGATCTGGAAACAGATTCCATAAAAATTGGTTAACAAGCTAGTTATTTTTAGCCTTAGAGGGAGGGAGAAAGGATTAAGGGGAAACATAATACTGACATTCAAATATTTCAAGGCTGTAATGTAGATGATGCATCACACTTGTTCTTCAGATAGAAGGACTACAAGAAATGGGAATTTCAAGTAGATTTCAGTTAAAAGAACAACCTATTTAACATAAGCTCTCAATCAAAGTAGTCTCACTGTAGTTGCATTCTGCCTTGCTGCTCTTGCATAAAGCAGTTGCACTAAATGATCTCCAAGAGCCCCTCTAACTCTTTGATGCTGTGAATAACAGAAAAGGCCAAGAAACCCTAGTGAAGATTCATAAAGAGGGGGAGGAACCAAAGTGGTTGGGCAAAATCTGCAGTATGAGTGCTTTTACTGGGGTTGAACAGCACTGAAATGGAGAGAAATATGGCTACTGCAAAAAGCAGCATTGATATGTGATGTTTTTCTTTCCTCTGCTTAGTATAAACTACCCCATAATGCAAATTCCCTTATACTGAAATACTAGATTCTCTGCCCTCCTTTTTTCATATTGAAGAGACAGGGAAATCTGCACTGTTGAGGCATCATGACTAAAGAGGAGACAGAAATTCATTTGCCTAAATCACACTTCTCAAACTAATATATGGACCAGAATGACTGACTTTTCCCATCTTCTGATTTTTTGATGCAGTGTTCCAGTCAAGAAAAGTACACAAAATGGGCATACATTAGGGACAATCACAACTAAAATTTGTGGAAATAACATACTGAAAGAGATAAACAGGAGAAAATCTCTGGCAACAATATGTATGCCAAGGAAAATGGCTTGCAAGCATGTGTCTATTAGGTTATATATACATTTTATCCCCATTCTGCATCATTATGTGAACTTGATGCAGATAGGGGGAAAGTTTGTGGTTCAAAATTTTATATATATATATATATATATATATATATATACAGAGAGAGAGAGAGAGAGAGAGAAAATCAAACAGATTACTCATCACTCATTCTGAAATGAGTGACAAACTGTGGCAAACATTACACAAAAGCAGGGGTGAGGGAGAAAACCCAAACAGGCATTCACTAATTTCAGTTTATATATATAGCTACCAGCCTAACTGTTGAGAGATTTTGACCCATGAAACTAGCTTATTTCCTGCTAAACATTTATTCCATGATGCTACTGATTCTTTTCCACACAGAGGGCTTCCAGGTGATTTCAAATATTAATTTGAGCTTATTTAACATGATTCCAGACTGATACAGAAGACAAAGCAAGGCAAGATGAAGGCAAGATGAAAGCATTTCCTGTCACCACTCAGTTTTGCATGGCAGCATTGTCTCTTACTGTGAAAAGATGGTGATGGCATATAGCTTGGATTGTGCAGATATTACCAGGGCTTCAAAATGAAATTTTATTTGTTTAAACATTAATATCTGTCTAGCTGTATATATATTTAAGAACCACTCAGAGAGAGAAAAATATACTGAACTTTAAAATGTGCACATTGTTATCAACCATGAAATACACTTCACAGTGCTACAAGATAATGTTTTATATGGCATTTTCTGGTTCTGCTTCCAGCGAGTTATTATGCTGACCATAGGACTGCTATTTATTAAAAGGTTGCTTCTTTTACATTTCATCTGCAATAGAACCATTCAGTTTTGCTTCATTGTCCTGAATGTATGAAGCAAAACTGCTTACTTTTACAAAACAAAAAAAAGTTTCCCTTAGGGTATAGCCACAATAGGGCATACACACAATCCAAACACACTCTAATGGAAAAATCTCTTTCACATAGGTATACATATCCAGTCATTAGCTTTGGTTTCATAAATGTGTAAGTTGGCACATTAGTGTGGTGGTTGAAGAGAGGCAGATCTATAGTAGTAGATTGGGTATGATCTATACCATACCTGTCAGGGCAGATGTGTGTGCATAGTGAAGGTATAAATTACTATCAGGTGCCATTCACAGCGGATGGCAACCTAATTCTAGATGGTAGTCATTTATCAAAATGATACAGCCTTTCATGATATTTCTTAAGGATACAAGTTACAAGTTACAAGTTCAAGTTTATTGCATTTTAGCAGCCAGCCATTGCACAAAAATGAAAAAATAAGATAAGATAAGATAAAATGAAAAAGGATAATCCAGCCAATTTACATGTAATACATTATCGACAATAAATAAATCATTTTCCATACCCCTCCTTGTTCTTTATGGCACGTAATTGTAAGGCCCTAACTAGAAATTTAGATGTTCTGAAAGACACATATTTCACAGTATCAGATAGCAGAAAACAAACTTTCGCAAAGGAGGAATTTCCCTTAAAAGACTTCAATAAAGGAAAAATATACTTGCTCCTAAGATCATTATAAATAGGGCACTCAAGTAGAATATGAATTAAATCTTCTATTGAAACAGAGTTGCAAACACATACTCTGTCCTTCATAGGAACATTATTGTACCTGCCCATCCGAATTGCCAGTGGGAGAACATTCAATCTAGCATGCAGAAAGGCTAACTTCATTTTAAAAGTTGGAAGATCAACCAGATAATGAGGAAGGGGTGAGTTTAGCGGAATGTAAAAAGCAAAAAATGTATTGGATTGGCAGGACTTAATCTCAGTCATCTGGGATTGCATTGCTATATCCTTGAGTCTTGGGAGTATAAGTAATTTTGCTTTATCATACCCTTGAGTCAGGAAAAAAGAAACGGAGAACCCCAAATTCATCACAACCAATTGCATTTTATGCATCCATGAATTTGGACCAGGCTCTTCGAAGGACATCAAAAGGAGCTCAGATACCCGCTTAAAAATAATTTTCAACCAGAAAAGGAGGGCTAATCTAAGAGCCTCTGTTTTAATTGGCATTATACCTAACTCTGCACGGAGCAATGCTAATTTTGTGGAAATGGGAACTGCCACGAGTCTGCGCAGAAATTTATTTTGTGCTCTCTCTAATATATCTAAGTTGGCCAGAGCCCACAGTGGTGCTCCAAACAGCAGTTTAGGCAGGACTCTGAGCCTGTAGAGTTCTAAAGTGGGTTGAATCATATTGCCCCCTTTTGTGTGATAGAATCTTAATAATCCATTTAATGTTCTTTCAGCTAACAGGGTACTTGATTGAACCTGTGAAGACCAATTACCAGTCCAGTGAAAGACCACACCAAGATATTTAAAGGAGGGGACTTGTTCCAATTTATTCCCGTCAAGTAGCCAGTTATAAGTTTTTTTGGATTTGCCGAATACCATCACTTTTGTTTTTTGGTAGTTGATGGAAAGTTGTTCATTCTTACAGTATAAACTAAACTGATTCAACAATCTGCGAGGCCTACTTGAGTACAGGAAATCAGGATAGCATCATCTGCATACAATAGGATTAAAATTTTTCCCCATTTCCAATTTTAACGGGGAAAAATTGGTCACCTTTTAAAACTAATACATTGTTTATAAATAAGTTGAAAAAAGGGGAGCAAGCAGACACCCTTGTCTTACCCCTTTTAGAGACAGGTATCGATTTCTGACAGGTGTGTACCATCAACTCTGACTTTCAGGGATGTATTTGAATACAGGGATATTTTTTAGTAATTTTTATCAAACCCATAGTTTGTAATTTAACCCAAAATTTTTCCCTGAAAATAAAGTCAAAAGCAGCCTTCAAATCAATGAATGCTACAAAAATATGCTTTACAGTTCCTGCCAAAATTTTTTAATAAAAATTTTTCAACATAAAACAATTATAAAAATTTGATTGCCTGAAGAAGCCAGCCTGTTTTGGGGGCCAGAAATCATGCTCTTCCACCCAATCCTCCAATGTATCTAGGAGAGCCCTGGATAAATTTTCCCAAAAAACATCCAAGAGACAAATGGGCCTAAAATTTCCTGGATCATTTTCTAGGCCCCTTTTTTAAGTTTGGGGAATTTAAAAATAGCAGATACCAATTAGGTGGTGTCCCAATTATTAATTAAAGAAAATAATGAGGCAAAAATTGGAGCCCCCCAAAGTCTGAAAATGCAATAAAAAAGTTGGGGGAAGGCCATCTTCCCCAAAGGGCTTTCCCTTTTTTAGTTTAAAGTTTTAAATAAAGCCCTATCTGAAAAATTTTTTTTCCCAGCTATGTTCCCATCTAGGTCCAGTATAGCCCGGGGGGAAATAAACTTAAGATGGTCTGGGTCATTAAATAGCTTTCCAAAATAGCTTTCCCAGTTGTTTTTAAAAAATAGTTCTTTCAAAAAATTGGAGATGACCTTTTTTTGAGTTTTGGGAATTTGTATCCCAGAATTTTGATGGATTCTTTTGCAGGAGTGCTGGGGTTAGTTCCTTCCACTGTTCCCTGTAATATATCCTTTTTTTCCGCTAATTAACCTTTTATATTTTTTACGAAGATCATAGAAATATGAGGGAATTTCAGGGGAAGTTAGGGACCCATATAATTTGATGGCTTTTCCCATTTGCCTTTTTAGATTCCTGCAGCTTTTTTAAAAAAACCAAGCATTATTGCTTTTGGTTTGACAATTGTCTGAGGGGGGATACCTTTTTTATAAAAAGGGGTCTGAGGGAGTTTGTTAATTGTGTATACAGCTGATTTGCAGACTCGACATTGGATGCTTAATTAATTTTTCCTTAATTTCAAAAATTCCTAAAGAGTATAGTCTCTGTTGTAAATCTGATTGCAACAGGGGATTCCATTTGATCCTTTTATCAGAGGTTAATTGGGCTTGTTCAAAATTTAAAAGGGCGGTGAGCAGTATTTATAACAATACTGTTAAACCACTGAAACCAAAAAAAGTGGCTGGTGATCACTACCAGCAACTGGATCAACTGTAAAAGAGAGGAACAAGGATCGATGCTCCTGTGAAATTAACACATAGTCAACTGTACTTGCTCTAGAGTTATTTATAAAAGTAAACTCTCCCTTAGAATTATCAAGATGGGAACCTTTTTATCAAACTAAATTTAGTTTTGTAAATAAAGTAAAAAAAAGGGGCCCCAAAATCATTAATCTTCTTATCTTTAGACTTTCGAATTTCCAAACCTTCCCACAACTCAGTTGGGCCTCCTAAAGCCCTAGCAATATCTTGGTTAAAAATGAACCTATGCGTGCTTTAAAGTCGGACAATTACCAATGGAACTAAAGGGAATTCAAACCTAACTCGCATAGATATTTTTCCCAAACTTACACCAGTAATTTGGATCAAAAGGGTGAGGTGCGGGGGGGAACATAGATGTTAACAAAAATATAAGAGTGGTGTACATTTTTAAAAAAAACGGCCATGGCGCATGGAGCTAACCCTTTTAAAAGAGGAATAATTGAAGCTAAAGAAAAAATTGATACCAATATAGCCAGGCCACCATTTTGGTCCACCACCTTTAGAAGAAGAATGTGGGTATTTGAGTAGGCCACATATCCAGGAAGCCAAATATCATGCTTTAGCCAGGTTTCTTGGAACATCAGGACCTGAAATTGCTTGATATATTTAAAAGTCACCATCCTTTAGTTTGTTCCCCCAAAGCCTGAAAAATTTTAGGACAAACGGGAAAAGTCCAGCATTGAATATATTGATTGTCACTGTTGTGTCAAAACCGGGTTTTTCCCATTGGTTTCCTTAATTAAAATGAACCCATTTATTTTGAAAGGGGTTAACAATGTATTGATTAATCTGCAAAAAGTTTTTTTGTTTATAGTTTTCCCTTTTCATTTGTTTAAATGAATTTTAATTTCCTCATCTCTAACCAATTCGCTGTTGTTTGACGTGCTTGCTAGAAAGGGTTTTTTTCCCTTTTAGGGGGGTGGGGATTAAACATTATCAAATCATTCTGTTCCATAGGGAAGCTAACCCAAATCCAATTCTTCCCTACTCTTTACAGTTAGCCTTTCTCTTAGGATGCCCAATCTTGTTATAATCGTTTTTTTTTTTCAGTCAGGGGAAAACTTTTTATAAGAGTTATTAACTGCTCTTTACTCCCCTAGAGATATTCTTGTGGGCAGCCTTTCTCAAAAGAGTTTGTCAAAAGAGTGTTGCTGCATACGGTGGAATTCTTTATTTAGGGGAGAGCAAGGGTGGAACTTTTAAATACAATTTTAAACTTAAAAGTTGATTTAGAACCATTTTCCCCCAAAACCCTTTAAAATTTTTAATTCATACTAATGGGGAAAAAAGGTCCCCCACTGTATCCAAAAACACTCGGGTATAACACCCAAACCCAGTAACAGAAGTTTTCCCTTCATAAAAAAGGGAAGGTATTCTAGCCATCTAAATACTAGGATAAATTTTTTCATTTAAAGGGGCGATAAAAAATTTATAAATGAAAGATTAATGCCTTAATTTTTTAAATGCAGATAATACTAAAATCTTCCTAGCACAGCTATTGTATTCCACTGGGGGATAGATTGTCTATAAGGGAAAAAAATACTTAAAAAAACCTGATTAACCCCAAAAGGGGGAATTTATATCCTTTAAAAACTCTTGAAGGGAATTAAAAAAAGCTGGGGTTGGGAGGAATGGTATTTTTAATTTTTATAATCCCGCTTCTTAGTTATTTTTGCAGAAATTTTTTTGACCTTCCCTTTTTTTAGCGGAGGTAAACAAAATTTAGTTTTTCTTAATATTTCTTTCAATTATATAAAGTCCCTTTTAAATACCCCAACCCAATTTTTTATTGTTTTTTTAAAAACTCCCATCATTTAAAAAAGAAATAATCTCCCGAAAGTCATCATGTTATTTTTATCTATAAATTTTTTTTAGTTGTATTGTTTCTGCCCCCTTTTAAAATGGGGGTTAAGTTTTTTCCTTTTTTCTAGAGCATCAAACCTATTAGAGGTAGGAATTTGCAAATTTAAAAAAAATCTAATGGCTGCCTATCAGGTTTAAAAAAATCATCAATCTTGGGCTGCTTAATTTTAGGGGGAGAAAGTAAGTAGGACTTCCTCCCAAATTTTTTAGAAGTCATGTTAATTGGCTTGCAACTAGAAATTTAAAAAAAACTGAATTAAGTAAAAAAAATACTTAACTAACTAAATAATAAAATAACTAATAACTAAAATAACTAAATAATTAAATAGCTAAACAGATATATACATATATAAATGACTATAAAATAGAAACATATGCTCGACATATATCTGAGAGTCTAAAAAAACAAAAAAAAAAAATGAAGTCTAAAAAAAATACTGTTTTCACAAAGAAGGCATTAGTTCCCCTTTTTTCGATCCTAAACAAAAGGCTGAGTAGCATATGGGAAACCCCGGGTGCACCTCTTAACTCAGGTCTGCATCCAGACTGTTGCAGGCAGAGCTGTTTGGGCTCTTCTTTCGTCTTCGTTCACAGGGTTTATCAAAGTTTCATCCCAATCCCCAGGAAATTTTCCCGTATTCAAAAACAGGGGTTATCAGCGTTTATTATTGTCAATATTCACTGCTAGTTCAGTCTCTTCTCTACCAAACGCTGAAGGACCCTCAAACAAAGGGATAAAAACAGTTTGTAGTTCCCGCTTGCTGCCCCCCCCCATCATCAATCAGACCTTCATAGGATGATAGAAAGTTCCATATCCTTTCCCTTTCTCCTCCTCTTTTTGAGGAACAGGCAAAAAAAACAACCTCAAGCCTCTGCTTACCACTTTAGCATTTCAGCTGTGAGTTCCAAATTATAGGCAAATAAAGATGATAGAGACTGCCAAAAATGCAAACAGCTATGGAAAAAAGGGCTGTTGTATATAAACTTCTTCAACTTGTGTAAATATACCACCAACAGTCCCCCAATTTTTTACCCAAAATTGGGAAGACAGCAGTTCTTAAGGAATAGTCCTAAAAGAAGTGCCTTCTTGATGTAAACAACCCAAACTGGAAAATTTTCCCGGGCTCCCCTCTTTCCAGCACTCAGCTAGTTCCCCAGCCCGGGCCCTTTCCAAAAACTTCAGGTAGGTTAATTGTCAAATGGTCACAGCTGCCCAAATAAAACTTAAAACCAAAAATCTAAATAATTAAAACTCTAAAAATAAAACTTTGGGGGTTTTTAAAACCTCAGAGCTGGAAAACCCAAAGTTTTTAAAAAAAAATGTTAAAAAGGTTAAAAGGATTAAAAAAAGCAAAAAAAAAAAAAAAGCATCAACTTGCTCACCGAAGTCCGATTAAAAATAAGTTAAGAATTAAAAAATGCCCCCATACAAAAAAGTTTTTTTTCCCGCAACCTTTATTAACAAAGGCAATGCTCTGGAAAAGGTCCAGAGTTCAGTGGCAGGACATCACTTTTTTAGCAGGACTGCCAAAGCCAGACAGGAGCTGAGGGGAAATCAAAAGCTGCTTCTCCTCCAGTCTCTTTAAAGGGTAAAAACTTGTGCTTCACACATTGAGCTTAAAATTGCAAGGAAAATACTTAATTACAGAAATTTCTAAGGACCAGGTTTAAATCTTTAATAATCTTTTTTAAAAATCTGGGATAAATTGGTTTAATGTTTTAAAACATTAATCCAAAAAAAACTTTCCCTTTTAATTTTCCTTATGATAATTTTTTTTTAACCTATAAATTAGCACATCTGTGGCAGCAAAACCAGGGATTTTATTAAAGTGCCAAGTTTTTAAGCTAAATTCAGTATCATAGGGCTAATTCAGAAATTGGAAAATCCTTTTTGTACAATAAGTTTAACCTACCAGCTAGCATAACCACTTATTCTGAAAGTTGCAGGGAAGGGTTGTCCCAAAAAATAAAATAAATTGTGCCAAATGCCTGCTGTGTAGTCTAGCAATGAGATTTATACAGTGCCTAAAGGGATCACTTTATATCCACATGCTGCCCTATATTATGACTAGGGATGGAAAAAATATTTGGGAAATATTCAAAAAAGGTATGAAATGGGTTTCTAAAGTGTTGGAAAACCATGATGGGGAGAATCCTTAAGAATCCTTACTTTTTGTCATTTTTGTGTTTGCTAAAGCTCTAGATCAAATGTTAAAATAAAGGTGCAAAAATTCATTTCTCACCTTTGGGTGGTGTAACAAGGAAAAAAGGCCAAGAGGCCAAACTTTAAACATTCTGGCAGTCCACTCATGGATGATGGCCTCATTTTCAAGCTTTAAGGATTGTTGGAAAACTAAGGCCCTTTCTGCATGAGGCAGTTAAAATGGGCCAAGGTGTCCTGGCATGGAGGTCGTCTGCACTTTGGATCAAATAGGTGTGGACTATTTAACTTAGTTCCCACCTCAGTCCGATCCAACCCATCCCCCAAATGGTCCTCCATCGCGCTAAAACAAGACCGGAAAATTTCGGTCTTTAAAATTTTTGGGTACCCATTGGCCTTTAATTTATTGTGCAGGGCCCCAACCAATTTTGAGTCTTGGTTTTTTTTAAGGGGGCCACCCTTGGGGGTTTTTCCGGTCCTTTCCATCCCCAAGAATAAATCCATTTGAGCCAGAAGCCACCGGAAGCCGCCATTTTGAGCCGGAGCAATGTGGATCTACAGACCTCGCACTGCTCCGGTTTGCCCTGCACCAATGGAGGAGCCCTGAGGAAGGGCTCAAGGGACAGTGTGTGTTACTTTGGACCCAAGAAGAGCTGGTAATTAATGGCACAGAGCGATTCAGTCACCTCGTGTGGAAAGGGCCTAAATCCCAAATAGTCTTGAGTTCTAGGAACAACAAAACTTTACTGGTTGGGAACTGTCTATTGCTCATGAGGAGGAAACATAGACATTTTCAAGAGTATACAAAGAAGAAGTAATACTATCTGCTCATATCCATATTCTTTAGCAGAAGCATAAAGTCTGAGCTTCCACAATGATTATTTTTCCAAGAAATCAACCAAGCCTTCTTTAGCAACAAATATTAAATCCTCAGGCTGGATCTTTAGCAGCAATTACATAGAAATACCACTGAGAAGCTGTCAGCATCACAATCTTTATACTCATTTTACTGTTTGGCAGAAGATGGGCCACCAAATGAATCTGTCTTCCCCCACCCAGAGCCACTGCAGCCCAGGGTGACCTCAATCCAACTTAACTCTTCATTTTGTCATTGCAGCACTGTCAGATGCTAAGTGAACCACAGGATATATATGCCAATACTGCTTAATAGCTTTAACTATGCAAATTTGCCCCCCCACCTTCATAATGTCACTTGTCAGAATTAGGACTCAATCCTGCTGAAATTATCCATACATATGGTCGTTTCAGTCACCACAGGAGACCAATTATGCCAGCTTATTTTTTTTCTTTTCTTAAACAGCAGTGATGAAGCCCAACCTTGTAGGACTGGTTTGAAAATGGAGAGATTATTCAAATGAGCTGTCCCCTCCTGTAGAGCAGAAGATCAGATTTCTTCATGGCTTACATCTCTCCTCATCAGCAAAGTTATTTCAGATTTTTGAGAACTGACCATGAAAGAGAGTAACAGGTAGGAAATCTGAGATCTATTGTATGGGATGAGCTGTAGAAAAGCTACAAGGGAAACATTGTACAGTCTCCTCTGCTTGAAGTTCTTACAAGTATAGTGGAGAGAATTCTTCACTACACTTGTGATTCTACCATGATATGATTGCAGATATGATGGTGGAATGTAATGGTGCTTGTTTGGCTTGGAAGCAGATGATACCTGTAGCTTCCTCAGCCATTTTGTTTGTCCAAGCTAAAGCACAAGTCCACACAGAAGCCAGAAAGCAAGAAAGTAAAAATAATTGCTAGAGGTTCACCTTTTTGGGAGCACAGAAAACTGTTTAAAGACACCTTCTGCCACTTGGGGCAGCATCAAAGGAACAATTCCTTTGGATGTTTCCTTGAGGCTGGCTGGACTTTGAAAGTGGTTTTTTTTTATTTTACTCAATGGTATTAATCTTTAGTCAGGCTCCAGTAAGAGAGAGATTTGTAAGTTCTGAAAAGTTAAATTTTAGGCAATGACATTTTGATGTTCCATAGGTCCCCATGGTTGGGAAACTGCAGATGACAAATGGAGTTGAATGTTAGGCTCTCTGCCCCCTCCCCCGCTTTTTTCAGGTCTTCTACTTAAAGGTTCACTGAGACAGAGATTTAGCAGAGGGATAAGTGAATGCTACACAGCTTTTCAAGAAAGACCAATTTTACATTGAGGCTGAATGTGCTTTTGAAGCTTTTTAAATGGTTCTCTGCTTCTTGCCTTTTCACTAGAACCTTATGAAACTTGCTAGGAGTATGAGTTATGAAAGGAGAAAGACCTCAGGAAAAGTGGGCAGAAAATGGAATGGTGGGAGCAGAGTAGCTGTTATAGGAGAAAGGGGCAAATGAAGGTTAATCTCTTCATTTTACAGTTTTTCCATGTTCCTGGGAGTTGTGTGGTAAAAATGCCAATGAAAGTGCATGACCACCTTGGATGAAGAATATGGATGAAGAAAAGTGACTGAATTTGTCCTAGCCCTTCCCACAGATTGGAGGGGGGAAGCTCAGAAGCCCTTCTGCTATATTCTAACTACCTTCAGTAGTCTAATTCTGCATGTTTGTTCTTGAGTATATGTGGTCAGGACAGAATGCCCGACTCACAGTCCAACAGCCCCCACCTAACCTAGCCCACATTGTTTGGAACATGGCATTCAAACATCTCATACTGATGATACTGGAATGCTTCAACATTTATATGGATTTCATTCTGTCAATGAACTTAAAGTTCAGTCATGCCCACAGTCAACCAATAGGGTTTCTGTAGCTGAGTCGGTATTTCAACCCTGGTCTCTCAGAGTCCTAATCCAACACTCATGACACATTGGCATCAGCATCATCAGTAAAAATCCTATTAGTCTTGACTACAGTAGACCTGTTAAATCAATATTGACTCACCCACTCAACAATTGATTCAGTAGTTCTACTTTACTTAGAATTTACTTAGAATTTAGGCCGATATTATTTAATCTTCTCATCTTGGCCTCACAGTTCACCAAGAATCTATGAAGAATCTATGAATCAATGAGGTGTCATTGGATAACATGACATATTCCAAGCAATATGTTATCATGATCCTATCTATGACAATTTCATTATGATATTTTGTCAGTCCTTTTGAAATCACTTCAAAGGCACCTCATCACTACTGGAAACACTGTTGTTTTACTTTCTCACAGGCACTGAATCTCAACTTGTAGGTTTCCATATTTCACAAACTTTTATTTCCTCTGTCTTTGATTCTGTTGTCATCACATGAAACATAATCCAAGCTTTATTATTCTTCATACTCAATTATGTCTGGCATATTACGTTCTAATTGTTTGACATTTTGAATCTTAAAGTCCCATAGCCTTTTAAGATCATCATTTTTGACATCTTTTTCAAGCTTAAGTTCCCACCAGTTCTTTGTGGAGACAAACCATTTTTCCCATAGATTCCAATATATCATTGTAGCCACATTATCAGGACATTTTTTTCCATACAGTCTGTGCAATCTTGATGCTGCTGTCACCACTGTATCTATACAAGTCATTTGGCCTATCTGAGTTTGGGACTGAGAAAGAGTTCATCTCCTTGGTAGGCAATCTATGCTGAGAGCTGGACAGTAGGCCTCTGTACCTATGGGTTCTCCAGTGCCTCCAGAATAGTTCTCAACTGAGGTTTTAGTATTTACTTCTTATTTATATATTATTCTTAACGTTATTATGGCATAATAAGACAGTGTTTTATGATGAGGTAACATACACTAACCAATTTTGAAAGTGTAGCTCTTCCGTCCACTCAGGACCTAAAAATCAATAGGGACTTGACTACAGTGCATTTAGGTCTGCTCTTAATACTGCTCCTCAGTCTGAGCTACTTGCTTTATTCAATTCATGGTGTATAGAATTATTAACAAAACCATGAGGACATCATTATTGTTTTCCATCATTGTTTGTTTCCCACGGAACAGATGATGATGATGATGATGATTTCTTAAAAAAAATGGCAACAAATGCACACAACTAAAAAAGTACAGTTTCAGAGAATGGACATGAGCACCCTTTACTAAGTGGGAAAAATGTGTAAAAATGGGTACAGTAAGATGAGTGTATACAACAACACATATATTGCAGGAAATATATTCTGAAATATAGAGATTTTTGTGCAGAAAATGTCTCTCAACTTGATATTGAATGGAACAACAATATAGGTAGAAAAGTGAAATTAAATGAACCTATCACATTCCTTAGCCACATCAAATATTTTCAAAAAGAATTGAATGAGGATATTTATCCACCGGTGGTCATGATTCCGAGATGTAGGGAGTGGGGAATAAATATTGAAGCTATGGAACAATGTTATTTTTGGATATAAGATTCAATATATTAAAGTTAGCAAGCAGTAAATGGTTGCCAGAAAGGTATACGCATCCAAACTTTCTGAAATCTAATGCAAACTAGTAACTGGCAGGCCATTAATTGAACTTTTCATGAAATGTTTTTCTTGCAGTTTTATATATAGTATGAAACTCAGACTCAAAATATTATATGGTAAACAAATAATTTATGACACTGTACTTTACTTATGATCTCCCCCTGTCTAATTTTCAACATTAGAGTGAGGGAAATGCAGTTTCATTCTTATGTGAAAAATATATCTGGTAGGACCTGAAATGTAGCATTTTGAAATGGTAAAGTGTATGCTAGGAAATAGATTTTTGCATATCCTGGGGGGATCATTTCATTTCATTAAAGCTTTTTATTAACGCACCGCTTGTTAGCTATATCTAGACATGCTGGGTTAGTGATCATATTCACTGTAATGGTATGCCTACCATAGGGAATTTGGGTACTGCATGTGGGGATGAAAATATTTGCCTGAATGCATAGAAATTACCAGCTACACCTCCAGGGCACCTGCTGATAAAGAAACAAAAGTACTTTAAAAAAAAAAAGTAAATTGACTCAATTTGTTAGTAGAATGCTTTGGGGCTTTTTTTTTTAAAAAAAAACAAACAAACCTTAAATGGTGAGGGGCACATTTGACTAAAAACATGTCAAGTTTGGGTTTCTAAGGGAGTTATGTCCTTTTCTTCCTGTACATAAATTGTTGATGGCATATATAAGGCAAGGTTCATCCAGTTTTCAGTCCTTAATGATTCAGATATGTGTTTGAGTGTATGAACATGTCACTGAACCAACTGAACAGGCAGACCTACATCTTTTCAAATAAGATGAAATCCTGCCAGCAAGCCTGTTACCATGCCATATACCCTCCACTCCATGATATGACAAAATTGGCAAATATCATTTAACTGGCATGAAATATAAATTATATACTGCTGTGGCTGAGAAGTCATGCTGGCTAAGAGGACTGGCTGAACACATGCAAAAGTAAGTCAGATGGGACCTCAAGGCATGGCCAGTTCAAAGTCAAGGAAGCTCCAGTGTTAATAAGCTTGTGAATGTTCCTTCAACAACTCAATCTTTAGAAACAATAACACCCACAGTTACTCAACAGAACAACTGACTGTCCTCAACCTGCTACCTCTTCCTGCTGAATTTTCCCTTTGTTTCCTCACCTGCCCAACTGTCACTATTCCCATCAGTGCTTTGTCACCTAATGCTAAAGCCATTAGCCTGTTCCTGACTCCATTGTCTACTCTGCCATTAACACCTTCCCTCTCAGGTCAGAAACGGAATATGTAAGCCCTGGTTCTGAGTCAGATAACTCATAGGATTCTGGACATAGGCCATCACTCTGCTGCTTCAATTCATATTCTTGTAATACCCTTGAAACCTTAGCCTGAGCCTCATCATTTCATCTCTACCCTGCAGGATAGGTAAGTATCACCCACTTTACCCTAACTTTTTGCTACTCAGTTTTTCCCTCCTTTCCTTCAGTTAGCCTTGTGTAGTTGTAAGACTTCTTGGATCTTGTGTATGATTGTGATATTCCCCCAAGAAAACAAGACATACTTATCTCCAACTGGTATTCCTGCATTAGTACCGGTATACATAGATGTAAAAAGTCCTGTAAGGTTACTCTGCACTTGCAGACCTCCCCTTTGAGCAAATAATTCCCAACTGTTTCATGGAGGCACTAGTGGACCTCTGAGTTACCCACCTTTTGGGGTAACAAGCCATTTGCTAGAACCTGGGTTTGTTTCATAGGCTGGGTGAAAATTTTAATTTGGAGTGGGGGTAAGAACTTCTTAAAATTCAAAAATTCTACATATAAAATTAACAGAAAATAAATAAGAGAAAACAAAACAGATATGTCTGTCCATTCCTACTCCCCCAAAGTCAAATGTTTTGTACTGTTATATTTTAAGTATTTATGCTTATTCTTCTCTCAGACTATCTCTTCTGTGTGAGGGCAGCAATGGGATCACAGCTCCTGTTCTTGCCCTCTCATGGCATATCTGTTGGCTCAATACCACCAGGCCATAATTTGAGGGATGAGTTAAAAAGTCCACAGTGGGATGTCTGCTGAATGTGTACAGGCTACTATTCCATGTAAACAAGGTTTAACAGCCAAACTTCTGTGGTCTGTGATAGGATTCCTGCCTTAAAAAAAAAAAAATCAGATTTGACTGGCAAGTTTCTTCTAATGGAAGCTTGTCTCCTAGTTATCATTAGAAAAGTAGACTAAAGGAATGGGACCAAGACACCTCACACATAAACCCTAAAGTTTCTGATAGATTTTTCTCCAATCTTGGGAATATGTTACAGAGAATGGAGCCAGCAAAGATGGTTCTATCCTTCCTTTCTTTCACACAGTGTTATATGAGTGAAGCTTGACTGTGGATGCAGAGAACAACCTGCCTGCAGATTAGTGCTTCAGGTGCATGACAGTCTCTGTTGATTTAACAGTTTTTTCATATACATTAGCCTTGGGTTTGTACACATAGTTTGGCAATTGCTGTTCTGTTCAGCGCATTGTACTGACTTCCTGAATTACTCTTCTCTCTTTCCAGAGATAGTTCTGATGCCTTGATTCAGAATAATGTCCATTATTCAATACTTAATGCGAATGACATCTGGATTTTTTTTTAAAAAAAACAATTTAACAATTGGAATTTGGTGTTAAAAATGCAAACAAATTTCATAATGTTTAATATCCATTGATAATGCCACACACACACACACACACACACACTCACACACATATATAATTAGCTCAAAATCTATGTAAAAGCCTTTCTTTCTTAAACAGAAAGGAAAAATCTCATCCTACCTACATGCTAGAGATTACTTTCCTCAAAGGTTATTAAAATGTATCAACACTAATTCTTGCATTATTCACCAGCTCTACTCTCTGTTTTCCTTTTGGATTAGATGTCTTTACCTACCTTGTAAAATGTAGGAGAAGAATTCTGCTAGAATTGTCATGTGCATACACTATCCTAATCAGAAATATTACCTGATGCAGAGCCAAGAATCTCTTAACACTCTTGACAACATTGACACAAATCCTTCCCACATCAAACCTCTTCAATATATAATCACAAATTTCTTAAATTTAAGCTTTGATTTATTATACTTGAGCCAGGAAACTAATAATGGCTTGAAGGTGAAATTTAGTCTGGAGAAGCACCTGGGTCTCCATATACTAGAGCCAATTTTGGGCATATTGTTAGTCCAACACCATACCTTACGCTGGACAGCCAATAAAATAACTCTAGATTGGGCAGTGTTGGTGCAAATATTTGAATCCTGGCATTCTGCTATTGCCTGCCAAGCAAAATAATTTCTTCTTGTGTTAGGCCAAAGCTCCTTCACTTCAGCCAATAGCTTCTTTATCTTGGCTAAAAGAAGTATTCTTTCTGTAACAGAAAACAGAAATAAACCCCATACAAAATTGGTTGTCATCTAGATCAACAAGGATTACATCAGATGTTGCAGTTCCTGGACATTAGATAACTCAGATATGTTTTTATTGACATTCAAGAAAGTCTATTGGAAAGTCTACCACAGAAACAGAATTTGACAGTATTAGAAAGCGGACTGATAATGGAATACTATTATAAAGTAAATCCTTCAGCCCAAGGTTTCCAAAAAGAGAATGTAATACCATATGGGAAAAAATTTCTAGGTTTCACTGCAACAGAACAGCAATTATGCAACCAAAGATGACATATTATCCAAAATAAACTATTCACCAAAATTGAACTTGAAGAACTGCAAAGAAAGATCAATAAAGCAAAAGAACAAAGGAGTAAAAACTTTGAAACGAAAGCATCTGGACCACTAATTGAAAACTAAGACAGTACTGGAAATCTAGAAATTGAAAGGAAAACAAACAGAGCATCAAAGGAAATATTGGGGGGGAAATTTTAGATAGTAAATGTCATCCATGTAAAGAAAAAGTTGAAACTGTTGACCACTCTATCAGTTCATATAACAAGATCACACAGAGTGGGAATAACAAATGGCATAATAAAGTAACTGTGGTGATACACCAAGGTTTCTGCAAAAATATGATTAACCATCTGCAAAGAAATGAGGGAAATATATTCCTAGAAAAGTTGTTAAAACTTGTGATGTAAAAATTCTATGGGACTTTAAGATTCAAGCTGACAAGGAATTAGAATATAAGATGCCAAACAAAATTGTGGATGAGGAAAAAAAAAAGAAGTAGTAATCCCAAGTGACAACAGAATTGGAGACAAGGAAATAGAAAATATTATGAAATATCAGGATCTATAAAATTGAGACTAATTGCTTCTGGGATAGAAATCAACAATGATTCCAGTAGTGATAAGGCCTCTAGGAACAAATTCTCATTGGACTGGGGAAAAAAATATATGAATGAAAGCAACATATATAGGATTACTGTAGCACTACTATAAAAAGTGGTATTGCTGGGAATATAGTTACCAAGCTGTACATGTTGATATGGTTTAATTGGTGAAATACAATTTAATTGGCAAGACATATTCATTGGCATTGATAGAAAATGTACCCTGATGTGACTGTACAGCTGAGTTGGGCAAGAGTTGGCTGAACATGTACACTGCAAAGTAGGTCAGAGATCCCTCTAGCCATAGCCAGGTCATAATCAGGAAATCACCAGGTAAATCCAGAGATAATAGGCTTAAACAAATCTATAATGACTGTGCTTTCATACAATATGATGAAGAAGTTCTCATCAAACCATTGATTGTTTTAAATCATCTGCCCACTGACTTGTGCATTTCCTCATAGTCCACATACCTGTCCAACCATCACAGCAGCCATTTACTCTTTGTCACCTAACACTGAGATTGTTAACACAGTCTGGACCTCATTGTCTACTCTGAGAGCTGAATTGTTTACTTGGTTGGAATGCCATTCACACCTATGCTCTCCAGGTAGAAATTGGGTATTTAAACAACCCAGCTGTGAGCAATTAGCTTACAGTATCTCACTTGCAGCTGGTCACATTGCCACTCAGATTTCCAAATGAGTACTGTCCTTAGGCACAAGTATAAGCCACAATGCTGTTTCTTCTCTGCTCTCCAGATCAGTAAATATCACCTTCATCACCTTTGAAATGTCATTATCAACAACTTTCCTCCTTTTCTCCTTCAGCTAGCCTTCTCTGATTGCATGAGTGCTTATGTCTTGTGTGTGGCTGTTAATTCCCTAAATAAAACACATTTTAGCTTACCTTTCAAATCTCTGGCTGGTTATTCCCTGCAAAATTCCTGTAAACACTGGTGGAAAGATCATGTTAGGTTACCCCACTCTTGCAGGCCTCCTAGCTTGAGATAATAATTCCCCACCTTTAAACAGTGGTACTGGCAATCACAAGTAGAGTCCTGAGTCACTCACATTTTGAGATAACAATGTGCTGCATAATCCAATGGAACTTCACTGATTTCTAGACTCTTGAATACAATCTGAATCACTAGTGGTCCAAAATTGCAGTCAGGGAAATCTGGTAACCTGTGAAGCTGAGTCAAGAAACAACAATGACAAGAAGAACAACAGGAGTCTGTGTGAATCTAGAAGTCCAGAACGCAAATCCAAACTCAGTCATAGAAATCCCACTGGGTGACCTCAGGCAAGTCACACTCTCTCAGTCTTAGAAAAAGGCCATGGCAAACTTCCTCTGAATAAATTTGCTTATTTTATTTAAGGCATTTCCATATTGCCTTCCAAACTAAAAGGGCTCTCAAGGCAATGAACAATTAGAAGCAATTAGAATAGCTAAAAGGCTTTTTAAAAAACAAAATATGTATTAAATACTCAATCAAAATTTTTAAAAAGAGTCTAAAAACTCACTTCGTGTACAGGAAATATTTTCTGTCAAAAAAAATTCAATTTTTGTACAAAACAGATACTTACACGTGAGTAGTTTTTGAAAACCACACCATTTTTAAAGATGTTTTTACAGTGGGAAGAAAATTGCCATAATTTGTTGCCACTTCATTGAAGGACAAAATGAACAAAGAATGTCTTCCCTAATGTGATCCAGTAGAATAGCTCATTTGGGCTGTCTCTCAAGTCTACAAACTTTTCAGGTCTGAGAGTCTGAATGGAGTTTACCAGCCCACTGCAATTCCTGTGTGTGCTATATGGTTTAGGAGAAAGACCTAGTATGCCAGATGAAGAAGACATGATAATTTATGGAAGATAGTTTTGAAGACTTTTGAAATATTTTGAACTCTTTAGGAATGTCTGCTTATTTCCTATTCATTTAATAAATAATTTCAATGTTAATTAAAATTTGGGAGTTGCCTTTTTGTGTTAGACTGCACAACATGCACACTGTAATTCTTTAAAAAAATATTAAATACAAACATGCAGTTTTATTTCTTTGGTTTATCCCAGATATAGGATCTGTCAGCCATATATTATTTACCTAAAATTTTGATAGGAGAGTCACAAAGGAGTTATGAACAACAGATTTAATTCAATACCAATCGTGACTTTTACATATGGTACCTTGTTATGATTATGTAGATTACTAAGCCAACAGAAAGTTATCACATGGGCCTGCAGGTCTCCTTGCCACTGCTGTATAATATTAAAATGTCATTACTGAGTCCCCGACTTTTTGCCTAGCTGTAATATTATTCCCTGATGATCGCTTGCATGAGCTGAAATTTAAAACTGTCACCCCTTGCCAAAATGATTCAGCTATACTTATAAGGAAAGCAAAATTAAATATTCATTCAAGGACTGCATTTCAAGTTCAAACTGACTGATGCTCCTTAAGGCAAAAATGTACTTAAGTTGCAGAAGAATCTTTAAGAAGGAAGAAGGAAGGAAGGAAGGATTTATAAAAAAAATCCTATGCCTATTTATTAGGATTGGGAAAACAGTGGTGCATTTATTCTGAACACCAGAAGAGAACGTTTCTGCTTGGCTTTTCAGGAAGATTTTTGCTGATGCTTTTGACCTAACAATTGCTTCAGAGGTATATTTTAAAGCAGTAGCAGTTCTGAAACCAGGTTTGATCAGTGACTATGCACAGCTATGAACAGCAATGCATTGTGTGTAATTTGTGACCAGACTTACCAGGGCTCAGCTCTAGAACATATAAGGATAAAGAAACCCTGACTATTAACTGAGTATGTTTACCTACATGGATCCACCGTAAGTACACCAACTCAACACAAATCAATAATACAGAGATGACCAAGCCTCAATATACCCCTTACCTGGAAACTACAGCACTAGTATGGAAATGAATACTGTATACAGTACAGTTATTAAGTTATCAGAACACTGAAATCATCTCCCATACACTGTAAGTTAAATTTTTAAAATACAAAACTATCACATCTCCTTTCAGTTCACACACACACACACACACACACACACACACTTCATTACAACTTCAGCTTCCAGGAACCTTCTCATCTACTTTTCACATTTTTCATTCAAGGTGCATCTTTTCTAAACCTTTGAAATGACAGAAATATTTCTATACATCATTTCTTTCAAGGGGGGAAAAAACACAATTTTCTTCTCTCTAACCTTCCTTTCTACATGAAAGCTTAAGTCTCAGCCTAGTTTCTTTCTTTGCCATAAATGTGACCATGTTGTAAAATTACTTGCTGATTAAACTTGGCTTCGGCCTAAATAAGTGTCATATTTGAACCATGAAAACTGGGACTTTGGAAACTAATTACAGAACATACATTCTTTCATCTCAATTTACTTCAAATGATAAGCCCAGCAAGACATAATTATTGTTTAATTATGTTTACCAAAATACAGACAAAACTATTATCTACCACGGATACTTCCTGGTATTAACAGATTAGGAGAATTCAAAAACAAAATCTAATGCCAGACTGTCTTTGAAAACCCTCACACCTGCTTTTAATTTGTTGCTATTGATTACAATTGTAATCTATAACTGTTTTCCATTGATCAAGCTTCTCATTTTGTATGTCAGACAAGAAAATGAGATACATACAAAAATAGACCATGCCATTCTTTTCTCCCTTACCACCTAAAACACTGTGAGCTCTGTGGCCAAGGGGATCTAGAGATGGAACCGCATTTTATTTTCACAGAATTGATATATTGCTTCCACACTGCCCATCATTAGGAGGGTGGAAAATATATTCAAAGGATAGCCCACCCTGAATCTCAATGTGCAGTGTGCATCTGTGTTCCCTCATTAATTCACACATTATTTGACATGTTTGTCAGAACCCTAATAGTTCCCTCAAAAATAACGTTCTCTTCTTCCAGTCTAAGGGAATGGTCACTATTTTTCACAAGGAAGAAACTGGAGAGACACTCAACTCATATGTCAATGGTGAGGTGAATCAACTATAGATTTAAATATATCTTCCAAGTTGTTGAAGCTTATTTCTAACAAAGTTCAGGACTTTGGATAGTCCCTTCAAAGCTGGTCAAAGCTTGGAATTGATTCATTGATCCACTGACATAGCACTCACCAGCTACCACTGCTTGCTATAAGGGCTAAACATCTCAGTGTTTGTTGCAAGAGGAAGAGTTTGCTTCTTTGTATGTCACAGTGTAACCAAAAGAGCTCCACAGGAGCCATGGTAACTGGGATAGTCCTTATATATGTCTCTCTGCCTAGTTCACTTACATGATCCCACCCTCAATTTGTCTTAATTAGTAAAGTATAATAGAACCCAGGGAACTGACTGAGAGAGAAAATGGGTGTGATGTGGGGAGAAAGATGCTGTAACACAGATTTCAGGTGCCTCTCCACTTATTCATAGCTATTGGCTTTTCTAGATAAAAACACAGCACCTATAAAATACCTATAAATATCATGCATCTGTGAGGGAAAAAAATATAAAGAATCTGTGTGGTACAATTCAACACACACATATACAGTCTTTGCACATGGCAACTCTTTGCATGGGGTGTGGTTTAAAAATATGACTCATTTTTCCACCTAATTTAATGCCCATATGCCAGCTTGGAGATTGTGGAAATTCAACAGGAAATTCTACAAAGATAGAAATTTAGGAATGTAGAAACACATTTGGAAAGCACCGGTTATCCCCTTTGCATTGCAATTTTACAGTGAACAAAATACATTTATTTGCTCATTAGGACTAAGCCATCCATTCATACTTACAGATACAAATACTGATATATGATGCAACTGTATAATGGGTAAAGGCAGCACCAATGGATGGACTATGGTCCAGATTGCCGGAGGTTGTAACCAGATATGTGTGAAAATTTTCTGAAATTATTTTACTAATAGCTTTTGTTCACTTTCCTTGAAATCCCATGAGACATTTTGTCTGAATATGGAAATTAAAATTTATTTTAGATCAGTTGAAAATTGGTGACAATCCAGATAATAAACACAAACAATGTCTACATAAGGATGTACATGAAATGAGTTCCATTCTTTTAGCAGCTCTATAAATGTTCTATTAATTCAAACTTCACTATTTAACACCCTAATATTCTCTTCTTTCAATACCCTGTCTGTCATTGTTTCTCAAAGTCCCCAGATTACTTGTAGTAGGGATGGGACGAATCTAGAATTTTCTGAATCTGAATCCGGATCCGAATCCCTGGAAGGTTCTGGGAATCCACGAATCTCATGAAGCTCGAATCTTTTGAATCCTTTTTTTAAAAAAAAGATTTAAAAAGCAAGGAAAAGAAGGATAATCTTGGGTAAGACACACTCTCTCAGCCTTAGCAAAACCCTAGGGAAAGGCAAACTTCCCTCTGAAGAAATCTGGCCAGGACAATTGTCATAGTTTTGCCTCAGGATCTCCCCAGATTGAAAATGACATGAAGGCCCTTTCTACACAGGCAGGAAAATATAGATTAATCCCACACTTTCCTGCCTGTGTAAACAGGACCATGTATTACAGTACAGAGATAATCCAGGTCAAAACTAGCTTTTCTTTGCATAGCTCCTTCTGGCATCCTGGAGTTTGTACTTTGATGATGCACCAGCACACTTTGGCAGAGAAGGCTGTGACATCTTGTAAAACTCCAAACCCCCAAATTGTTTCTGAAAGAGTTTTCCAAGGAAGCGATATAAAGAAATGCTCAGCTGTCCTTGAAATCTCAAGAAGACTGTACCTTCCAGTCAAGTCTCAATTCCTGCAACAAGGAAGGCACTTAAAACACACACACACAAACAGCCTCTAGTTCAATCTCAGTTCTGCACCCTGCAGTCTCAAGAGCCAAGTCTCAAGTCCTGCAACAAATAAAGCACTTAAACACACACACACAAACACACATACACATAAACAAGTCTTTAATCCAGTCAATTCTCTACCCTTAAGTCCTGCAAGGGACACTCAAATCAAATCTCTAGGCCTGTCTCAACAGTTTCCAATCCCTACCCTCCAGTCTCAAATCAAAAAATAATATAGATTAATGCATACTCAATAAATGATTCTGGAGGCACGTACTGTACACCTTGTTTTTTGCAGGCAACACACACTCCTCCTATAGAATCAGCTAGAGTAGAATCCCATTCTTTCCCAGCTCAGGTTTTTTGGCATTTGTTGTTTATCACAGACATGCTGCTGCAACTCAAGACCAAAAGTCTATGTTTCTCCAGATCTCCTTTGCAACCCTTCCAATGGCAATGCTGCTTAAACTTGCAGCTAGACAGAGGAAAAAGAGGAAAAGGGATTGAGCAGCATAAAAAGACTTTCTAAAAGGGAGCTTCAAAACCGACTACCTGAAGTATTCATGTATTCAAGACACAGAAACTAAGAGAGGAAGTGGCATCATGACAATCTTAGGCCCTTTTCGCATGGCATTTCCAATGTGAAAGGGCCCCTTGAGTGTTGCACACATGTGAGGAGCGGTCCACACAATGCATTCACATTTACGCAACACCCAAGGGCCTGATGTGGACCGCGCATGCATTTTTTCATTTTCGGCTTGAAGCCGAAAATGCTGCACGGTTGTGCATTGCTCCAGGGCCCCGTGCACACTTACCTGGCATGTGGAGCCTCGGGAGCCAGATCGGTCATGCTTCCTGTCCAGTGCAGGCTGGGAAGGTCCCAGGCTGCACTGCGAAAGGAAGACGCGGGGTTCTCGCGCAAGCAGGAAGCTCGTGAGGAGCCGAAGAACCCTGGACACGAGAGCCTCTCTCTGGAGGCTGCTTGTGTGAGACCCGCATGCTAGCACCAAGAAAAGGTAAGATGCGAAAAGGGATTTAGTCCCAGAATTTACCAAAGAAAGCTGGTGAAGGGGAAAGTATGGCTGGCGTGGCTTACATGGAACCTCTGAACCCCTTTTTGCAGTCTTTGGACCCCCTGGAATCATTTCCACAAGCTTCTAGACCCCCACACAAATTCAGTTTTGCTTCTCTGTCCCTTACCTCCCAATTCCTATCCCAAAATTACCTTGCAGAGGGAGGCAACAGAAGGGAGAGGCAGCACTAGGGGCACAGGCAACAGGGGGGAGAAATGGTGGCCTCCAGTGTGTGTGAGGCTTTATGCTGGTCTGCCAGCCAATCACTCGTGCCCATATTGGGTGGGGAAACACATGAGGAGCAGGATCCTGTCCGGGTCCAGCGTTTTCAGGCATCCTGGTCTCCCAGGTTTTCAGATGTCCTGGTCTCCCAGGTTTTCAGGCGTCCTGGTCTCCAACAAACTGAGTGGTGGATTCGAAAGATTTGGTTTGCCTATTTTGGCACAGGGATTCAGATTCCCGAATCTTGAATCCCTGCCAAAGATTTGAGGATTCAAGGATTCAGTTGGCCATCCCTACACAGTAGTATTGTTCTTTTCCATTCCTTTGTCTTTTCTTTCATATCCTTTAAAATGTCACTGATTATCCTTTCTGTATAAAATTGCTATAGATTGTTGATATCTGCAACTGTATAATTGTTTCTAATTTATTTATTTCATAAAAGTTGATCAGATTTGCTATCTAGAAAACTGGATATTGTCAATAAATAAATCAATATCTTGAAGGCCTTATAAAATTTATCTTTAGCTCAACTCAGCCCAACCTGTATATCTGCCAGATCATTAAGTCCTCCTTATGTTATACACAGGTGAATTTTACTATGCAGAAAGAATATTCATTTCACTGCACATGGTACCAGAATAAGACACATTCTAGACAACTCAGCTGCCATACCTTTGTTTTGCTTTTAAAGACTGATGTTTTATTGTAGAATTCATTCTGCAGTATCCAACTATATCTAAAATACTTATTCAGTATATTACTACTTGTACTATTTATTAAAGGATTTGGCACATTAGTGAGTCTATTCTGCAGCAGCAAACAAATTCATATCTATTTAAATAGTGGTTTTCAAATTATGTTGCAGGGAACACCTAGAACTTGATTAAAGATCCCCTCAATGTTAAGATTATAAAAAGAAGAGGAATTTCCCTTAATGATAGCTTAACCGCTACAAATTTTTCCTTACGATATGCCGGTCCATGGATGTATTGTTTTAACATACATTCTCAAGGCATTCAGAGGCAATGATTGATCCAGTAAACCTGACCAGCATCATTTGAACTGACTTTATACCCTAGGACTTGCCCCAAAGTACACAAGGATTTCTCAGCAAGCTTGCAGAGCTCCCCGAGCAGATAAGTAAGTGTAGGAATGGGTCTTGACGGTTGAAAAAGGAAGTTTGAAAACAAAACATCAGACATCAAACTACTAGGACAGAGAATGTTATATACATGAGGACTACTGCTAAGAATAACAGCCTTTACTGAGTTTGTTTGTTCCCTCATGTAAAGTGCAGTATAACATATGACAAGTTCTGATATGACTATACTGAGTACTTCCTGTGTATTGTCTTAAAACTACACTTAATTTGAAAATAATATTTTCATTTTAGTTTACTTTCTGGCATTTGTAAAATGGTGAACTTCAATACTTATAAATCCTCCCTCTCATTTTTTGGGGTGGAAGGAGGAGTAAAGTAACGAGATTTATTTATTTATTTATGACAGAGAAACGGCACATAACTGCTTAATTATCTATGAAATAGTTCAATAATTTTGTTATCTGGAACAATGCTACTTTATCCTATGAGCATCCAAGTGGAAAAAACAGTAGGAAATGAAGACATCCATTTTAGATGGCAGACACTAGAGGAGATGTTAGGAGGGTAACAGGCTGCTGAAAACAGACAGAGATATGAACTTCTTGCAGTGACATCAGATGTGTTGGAAGGTTCTATCTCCCTATCATTTTTGAAGTAAGATTCAACGGTAGTCAGAACCAAGAACTGTGAGAAGGTGCCATCTTGGTCTTTTCAGAAAATACCCTTGGGCCACCTCAACAGTTGATCAAGCAATGCCACTAATGTGTGTAGGAGGTTAATTCTTATGTGTCTACAAGTTAATGCTGACTTACAGCACGCCCTTCAAAGGGCTTTCTTTGCAAGAGTTATGTAGGGGAAGTTTGCAACTGCCTTTCTCTTAGGCTGAGAGATTGAAACTTGCCCAATAGGTTTCTGTAGCTAGTGGGGATTCAAACTCTGGTCTCTTAAGATACTTAGTCCACCTCTCAAACCATGACAGCACACTGGCTCATAAAGGTGTCTTTACTGCAAAGGGGAAAAACACACACAAGGAGAAGTGCTTAGTTATCCTCATAGATTTCTAAATTGCTTTTCTCTTTGGAAAGCCATTCAGAAAGGATAATTAATACGATTTCAATTCACTCCACAATTCTCTTTTATTAAGGAGTTACAGCTCATTGTAGTCAGATAAATGTGCCTCAATGCAGAGGTTAATTTACAATACAACTCATAAGAGATTGTTCCCCCAACACATAATGTTCCATTTTGCTCTACTAGAACTCTGCAGTAGATTGAGTAAAGTATAATATATGTGAAATAGCATTTTAACATGATTCAGGAGCATGTCCAGCTTGCATTATGGAATTGTTCTGCATATACTCAGCTTTCAATATGGCAAAAGGGTACTTTCTTCAACACACTGGGTGCTCAATGTTTGCAAGACATTGCCCCAGGAGCAGGGGTCAACAACTGTGAAGAGAGAAGTCTAATTTTTGCTTCACATCTCCAGCTGGTAGGACACATTAGAAGCTAAAATCTCTAGATTCTGGTAAAAAGGGGGGGGACAATTTCCTTTCTCAAATTTTCTTCCTCGCTGTTTCAATTTAGCTCTCCAGTATCACCACATACCTTAGAAATGTCCTATGAGTCAAATATGTCACGAGTCAAAATCAGCCAAAATTGAAACAGGAAGTAAGTCATGACACTTCCAGTTTCACTTTCAAACAAGAATTTTCAAGGGAAAGTTCTCTCTTACATCTTTTCATTTATTTAATTATGTATTAACATAACACAATGTTTATCCAAAAGCTGGGTATCTGGGGGAAAAAAGTCAAGACAGAGTTATGGCAATCACCCCCCCCAAAAAAAAAACTTTAAATGAAAGAATACCCCCAAATAAGAAACCTTCTATACAGATAAACTAAGTCTGAACATGTTTGTACACTGAACAACTGTTGGTGAGAGGGAGAAAAAACAAGGGGGCATGGGGATAGAATGGGATGACCAAAATCTTAAACCAAAGTACTCCACACTGCAACATTTTTGTTGCAGAACTTCATTTTTATTAACACAGACACACACACACACACACACTTTAGAGTACAAATAGAATAGCCTTCTTTTCACTTATTCCTGCCAATTGAACAGAAGTGAAAATCTGACAGGTGATAATTGCTAACAGAGCAATTTCTGCAAGCAACTGGGCGTTTATTGATGGTTCTAAAAAGTTATGCAAGTCAATTAAGGCAGAAAGTTCTATTGACTGAATATAAGTTGAGATTGATTTCTGCCATCTTGCTTCAAGCTCATGGTGAATTGTAGTCCTGACAAGGCTAAGGGAATCTAAATGCTGCTTTCAGGTATGGCCACAGCTTTATATGCACATTACAAGTTATAACAGCTGCAAGTAGACACCACTTTAAATCACACCCCGTGAAAATTGCCATTATATGGGAGCTACACATGTATATCAATGTGACATACAGGTTGGGTAATTTTGTCCATGCTATCACAGATGTGTGGGGACAGCTGTAGGTATACTATATTTATTATAGAATAGTAAGACAAAAATAGTGTGTCATTGAAAGCATGAAAACAAGCAACATATAAAGATTCTATGGAACTTTAGTTTCACAACCACAACTTTTAGAGTTAAGGCCTTTTTTGCAAATTTAATTTTTGTGCATTGTCTGAATTCTCAATATTTTGTTTCATCCAATCATAAGGAACAGTAGATTTTTAAAGACCTTACATAGGAATCCCTGTAGCACAGTCACATTTATATAGATTGAAGATGCCTGGAGTTTTTTTGCAATACCTTCTTCAGCATTTACAAAGATTTATTATCTAACTCTGAAAATAATTTGGCTATAAACTGCTAGACAGAGAAATTTTTGAAAGTTTTATGGAAACAATATTCTTTGGTTTGTACAAATAAAAAGCCACTGCCAGATGTAATGTTTTTTTTCTTCTTATAAATTGGCAAATAAGCAGAACAAACAATGACAAATAAGCAGAGCTGGCAGCATTAGACCATGGTACTTTGTTAAAGCTTGCAATGACCAAGGTTTTCAAAATGTGAGATGGGACGGCATCTCTCTGGAAATCATGCAATTGGGAACAGAGGCAGGGATAAGTTCTTTCATTATCTTCCCTGCCAAGCTGTGAAGAATTTTTTCCCCTTCCACCTCCCTCTTTCAGTAAATTGCTGGTGATTCTGTCTGCTTTCCTTACATTAACTGATGAGTCTGAGTACCATTCTTTATTTTTCATATAGTTCTCCAAGGCCTGCATTTTATTATTTCTTAAAGCATACCACAAGACCCAGACAGGTCTTCTTTTCCAGGTCTCTCCTGATATATTTGTACTACGACTTTGGAGAAAGAATGCAGTTCTGTGTTTATTTCCCCTCACTAATACTTCCAGAGGTACAAATAACCCAGTTCCTGACTGCTTAAAATCAATTTACATGACTCCATTGATATGTCATGGGCATGTGCGATATTTGGCATGCAGAATCTCAGGGCCAAGACAGAAATATGTGGATATACTCTGCTATAGTTGTCAAACGTTTCTTTTCCTACCTAAGAAAGCTGAGATCAACCACAGGGGGATGAATCTGGAAAATATGTTAAGTTCTAGACCTATAAATGCATCAGGTCTGATAAGGTCCTATAAATGCATCAGGTACTGTTGTGTTGCCAGAGTGACTTCGCCTCTCAAAATTCCTGACCACTGGTCATGATTTCTGGTTGAAAACTGCAAAGTTTAACTCCAGATTACTAGTGGGACAAAAGACAGAACTGCTTGACTAGATGACATGTAGTTCATTTCCAAAGTTTTAAGTACACATAAATCTATTTTTCTAGAGTGAGGGAAGATGTCTTCTGCTTTTCTTTTTAAAAAAAGGCAAAGCTGGGGGAGGTAAATTGCTATATGTAAAATACACATAAAACATCTACTATAAATTTTGATTGCTGTTACAATGGCTGCTCACTGCAAAATTCATCACTTTAGAGTTTCTATTTAATAAAAAGAGGTCATGGTCAAAATATTATACCAAATGGTCTTATTACTTTGAATCACTTTCTTTTCTCGTAGATTTGCAAAAAGAGACAAATCATTGCATTCTTGTGAGCCAGGGGACAGGAAACTCCTTAAATTCTATTTTATTCTTGCCTCTTCAATCATATATTAGTGTATTTTTTAGTTTCACAGTGAAGGGAGGAAAAACATAGTGGCAGGAATGTATTTAAACAAGGTAGAGCTAATAAGTATAAAAAAATACTTAACATTTATATACTATATGCAGTAGCTAATTAACCCTTTCAACATCTCTTTAATTAGTGTTATCATCTCTGTTTTTAAGTACTATTGATACCCAGTCTTATGCAGAATTATCCATGCTTAAACCCACTGATCTCTACCGAATGAAATAAATCATTCTGCACATCCAAGGAGGACTCAAACAGCTAGTGTTCCGAACTCCATCATGAACTTCACTTGAAAGACTTGACATTCAAGTCTGTAACAAATTATGAGGACAGATCATATAAAACAAAGACAACATTCTAGCAAACCCATGACTAAAATAATCATTTCAGCCCTGAGTCTAAATGATTATACTTATCCAAAGTGTCCAGTGAAATTTTAATATGATTTTGAATGGCTAAAAAATGTTTGTGAAATACATCCAGCTTGCCACACAGCAGACATTTTTAATTGAACTATTTAAAGTCTTTATGGGATTTTAATTGAAGAGAAGCAAGTTGATAATTGGCCTGATATACCTACACCTGCCCCTTGCTTTCCACCTCATCCTTCCTAGTAAACTTATAGACCTGATAACCCATAACTACAACTAGCATACAGGAGACATCCACACGTGTACATAGAGAAGCCAGTTAGGTAAGAGGTCCATGCACAAAGACAGTACTATCACATAAATGTGGATGAGGGCAGTCGTGATGGGGGGCGGGGGGTGTTTCACCCCATGCGGAAATGTTTTTGGGGCATCCTGGCCTGTAGCCATGCCCCCGTGTGCCCTGGCCATGTCCCACACACTCTGGCCATGCTCCCATGCACTGCAGCCATGCCCCCAAATACAGTGGCCAGGCCCCTTGTGCCGTAGCCCCACCCTTTCCCATCCCTCCTCCACACACTCCAAGCTCTGCCACTGGATCGGAGTAGGGGCCAAGAAGGTAGTGTTAAGAGAACCATACTTGGAACATTTAGTTGAGAGAGATTAACCCCATTTATCTGGATATAGACCATATATTTTAATATTTTCCCACTTTCCTCCTTTTATTTTTCTTCTCATTGTGAAATCTGACAAATTCCTATGATCGGTTTTCTATAAATGATGCAGTTATGGACTTCCAGTTCTGGAAGACCATGCAAAATCACTTGCAGAAAACATAATCTTGTTTATTCCCAATGTCCCATCCTGATTTCAAGTGTCCAAGTGATAAGCTGTACATATACATGTTTAATAACTGGTCAGGGCCATTACACATGAGTTAAGGTTCCTCCACATCCAGAGCATCTCCAGCATTGTTGTGTTCAAATATGTTCAGCTGGTAGAATCTGTCTGCTGTTCAGTTTGCAAATAATATGCATTGTTAGGTTAGTTGTAATTGAAGATTCAAGGAAGAATTTACAACACAGTTGTAAAGGGAGGTTTTATTTTATTTTATTTTATTTTATTTATTTTTAGCACAGTAGTCCACTTTTTCCTCAACGCATCCAATTAGGGGACAAGTATATGTCAAACTACTGGTTTGCTTCCAGTTTTTATGTTGGGATTATCTCCTATATCAAAGTCCAGGGTTAATTTCTCTTCTTCCTGTGCCATCCTAGTAGGCATAATGGTAGAAGTATAGAGTTTTCTGTTGATGACTGGAGTTTAAAGTTACTCCTCCATCTAGTGAGGTTATTTTCTAGCTCTCTAATCTCATTGATCCAGAGTACTCTGCTTTTTCTTTAGCCAAATATTGTGCCCATACAAATACTGATGTTTTGTGATACTTTTGGGAAAGCCACCCTTCTTAATTGATAGAAGAAGTGTTATCGGCAACACTTTATGCTGTATGTTATTCTGTACATGCACAGTCCTTGACATTCCTCATGACCAATATACTGCATCTATTTGGATATAAATGCCACTTTTGAAGTAATAACTCGTGCACGATATATATGATGCAAGGAACTACATTCATTTTATGAACACATTATTTTTCCCACAGACCAAGTGCTAAGGGTTTCCAGTATCCTATCTGTTATATCTTTTATTAATGTAGAGAATTTCAGGGTCGCTATGTCTTGTCCTTAGAGATTTGCCGTGCAGCAAAAGTGGAGCTGCTGTTTGAGACCCACATAAAATCAAAATTCCCTTGGGCACAAGCAACTAACTGTGTGATCTTTTAGTTCTTAGTGATTAGTCCTTAGGTTCTACTAACTTAAAGGGGATCAGCATTTCTGAGTCTATAGTTACTGAGGTAATGTTTTCAAAATGTTAAACCATTCAGAAACACGTATACGGATGCTAGGAGTTATATTAAATTAATATTAAACCTCTGTAGTCAAAATACTATAATTATATTTTTTAAAAAATTGATGTCTTTTATGTTTTTCTAAACATTTAGGCATCTGCACTTCAGCAAGTGTTCACATTTGTTTGTTGTATACATGTGATTGCTATAGTCAGCAGAAAATGTCCTTATTTTTCTTGGCTTCCGTTCCCTCCCCCCTCCCCAAAAAAAAAAACCCAGCAACATCAATGCAAATTAGAGATGTGTTATGTTGAATTTGTTCCCAAAAGGGAGAACAAAGTATTTAATAATTTTTCCTCATGTTACCAGATGCCTTTGAAAACTACAATTTTTGATGTTCCATCAAGAATTGAAAGGCTACAGCCTTCTAGGATACTCTGCTGCCTTCTATTATCAACCATCCCATTCAACAACAGAAGCGTGAGAGAAGTCAGCAGGGAATCAGGAGGTCTGTAGCCATCCAGGATCCTTCACTGCCTTCACCTCTGTCCAATTTGTACAACACCAAAGGAAGGGCAAGGATTTGGAGGTTGCTGACTTAAAGGAACTGACAAATGACCATATGACCTTTTTTAAAGAAACTCAAGTGAAGCAGAGCTTACCACTCATTGAGGCAGCCCATTTCACTGTCAAACTTTAGTCAAAATCTCATGTCTTGTAATGTTAATCTAGTGGATTGAGTTTTATCCCCTGGAACCCTCTGGGAAAAAAGTTTATTCCTTCTTTTGCATGACAGCCTTTCAATTATTAGAAGATTGCTACCACGCTAGACAAACACCCTTTCCACAATTATGCTTTATAGGGCATCACATGTGGTGCTCTTCTGAATATATATAACCTTGATAATGTGCCCCTTAAACTATTGTGGCCAGAACTAGATATGATACTATAGGTAGGGTATTGCTATTATTATACTCCTTGAACATTCTACTTCTCTTGCTGCAGTCTAGAACTGCATTAGGTTTTTGTTTTGTTTTGTTTTTGGCAGTGCTTCACTTTGCTCACTTTACACCAATTTTCTAAATTTAAACCAAGCCAGGTATTACCCATACTTTCTATATTTATCTTTGATTCACTGGCTATGGTGTGCTCCAACAGTAAAAGCTGTAAATTATAACCATTTAGTTCCATTCAGTTGTGTGCATGCAACTGTGCTGGTCAATTCAATGAGGAGCGAACCCAGGACTGCATTCTTTCTCTGCAGGGTTCTGGGAATTTTTGCATAGTGCAGCTTGTATATGTGAGAGAGTGAGCAGTCACGAATACTATCAAACAGCTAGAAATGATTCTGCAATCTACATGAAAGAGATAAAACAAGCAAGTACAGTACTAAAACTGGGCATACAAAATTAATATCTGTGAGAGAGTGGCACATGTAGTATGAATATATGAAAGGTACATGAAGACTTATATGTAAATCGGTGCAAGTCTTCACTTTGGTGTACTGATTGCATTGCTAGTATCTACAATTATGTCCAAAGAGACATTTGCTCACCAGAGGTTGTGAGAAACAAACCACATATAAGTTTCTGTGTTGTATGCCTTTAAGTCATTTCCAACTTATTGTGACCCTAAGGCAAACCTCTCAAGGGGTTTTGTTTGCAAGATTGGTTCAGAGGGGGTTTGCCTTTACCTTCCTCTGTGGCTGAGAAAACATGACTTGTGCAAGATCACCCAGTGAGTTTCCATGGCTGAGGGAGGATTCAAACCCTCGTCTCCAGAGTTGCAATCCGAAATTCAAATCACTATACCATTCTGGCTTTATATAGATCTGGATCTCAACTAAGGCTACAGCCTTATCCTGGAGTAGTTCTGACAGAACTCAATGGTACTTCTCAGTAGATGTGCACATATTGTCTGTAAATTAGCTGAACTTGGGTCCCTTCAATGTAATTATGCAATGAAATCAATGTAATAAGTTATCCATGGCTTAATTCTCATTGATCTCAGTGGAAATTTTCAGTGACCTCAGTCTGGATGTGCTTTGTACTCTTTGAATGCACTTGTCATACCCTTGAATATTAGTAACAGGAGATTCTGCATTTATAAGATGCAATTGTCATCAACTACACTTAGAAGTATTCTGTATTTCAAATGTTAAAAAAATGTTTTGTAGCCTGGCAACAGGAATATGTATACAACACTGACAATTAAGATAAATGCATATGTTCATATGAGAAAACACATTCATTAGTGTATTTTTATTTTTTTTAGCTTTGTAATAACAGATGTACAGATGGAGTTCAACCAACTGAAGTACTTTATGTTAATTGACTCTCTATAAATAAGCAAATATTTCTTCTCGTTAGAAACATATCACAAAGCTTTAGATAAAGTTTCGACTTGAATCCAAATGCATACATTAAAGGGCAATGATAAAATGTTCTTACTGCATTGCTTTTCTTTATCTTATTCTACCTGTTCTTAAATTTCCCTGTCTTTTTACATAAATTAGTTCTGCAAAAAGCATTCTGACGCCCTTGCTCTTTGCTTTAGACAAAAGAGAGGGGAGATCTCTACAAAGCATATCAATCAAAAACACTGCAGTCAGCACTAAGTCTCATAATGAAACTCAGGATTTCATAAATCATTTTCTACAGGTAGAGAGGGGAGGGTTGTCATTAACAGAAATTCTTATCACAAAAGCTTAAGATGTCTTTGTCATTCTCTTTTCCTCTTTAATTAAAAAATGGAAAGAGTGGCAACATATAAATGATGAGAACCCCTTTGCCTTAAAAATATTGTGCAAAAGGAAAACTGTTCCTCACTTTGCCCTTGGAATGAGATGTTTTAGTTCCCAACCTCACAAAATGTTGTAAGAACACAAAGAAGTAGCCAGCTTGGGGAATGGCTTGGGGGAAAACAATTCTATTGATATTCAGTGGTGATACACAATGTTCCAATAAAGGTAGATTAAATGAAACAACTCTTGTTTTTTCACTTTTGCAATATTGCCCACTTAAACAATAATCAGTAATTGACAAACTATAGCTCATTACTGCACTTCCTTAAACAAATCAACAACTTTTCATTAATAAAATTAGACCAATTATAATCACAGACAAGTATGCTAATAAAAAAAGAAGATTGCTTTTAAAAACTCATTATTTCATACAGGCTCTTTGCTATAGCTAGGCATGGGGGGAAAACACTTTGAACTATTCTCTGTTTGTTTGTTTTGCTTTATAGAGGAATGAAAAGATCTTGCCAAGGAAAGAGAAAGTTCAGTATGACACACTGTTATAATAGGCAAGGTTTCAGCTTTTCTGCTTCAAGTCCTTTCTGCCCCCCATTTTGTTATCCAGGCCAACAATTAGGAGGCACAACACTCAGCTCTTCCACTTGAATGTCCACAGACATGTGCCATCTTAGAAGAGTCTGATCTATAATTTCATCATGGCCTCAGACACAATGTCAAAAATCAATTATAATGCTCACCACAGATACATACATTTCTACGGTTGGTATTCTCATAATGTTTCACTTAAAGCCTCACTTCCAGTTATGGCAAAGTTTTAACATATTCAACAGACTTTTCCATGAAAAATGTTATCCAACTTATTCCTTTCCATGGCTTATACGAAAGTGACCATTGTTACCGCAGTTTCTAGCCCAGACTTGTGGGATATTAGATATCACTTTGATATCAATAATTTGGTCTTCTTTACCTATTCCTCTCCACGTGCTGCGAGGTCCCCTGGACAAGCTTGCAGACAGGCATGGTCACTAATCGCTGTAATATTCCAAACAAATACAGGCAGGCCAGAAATAGCCGTCCCGCTACTTCAGGAGACCTCAAAGGCAAGTACTCTATTATGTATGCACGCTACTTACAATGAACTCCCTGCCCCGAGCAGGCAGCTTGATTAGAAGAATCCTCATCTGTCAAGCACTCTGCATTTGCATACTGTCTACTCTATTGACAATTCGGACTTAATTCAATCATGCTAAATTCTGACCTTTTGGAGGCTTTGTCTCCAGCCCGAAACTCATTGTTTTCCCCAAGTACGGACTAGCCTATGGCCACATTTTCCCCTATAAAAACCCCTGACTTTGAGAGCTTCTTTGGATCACTCCTGATTTCCATCCTGCCTTGCTGCCGCTTTGCTTGGCGAGCCTTCCCCTCAGTCCCACGTACTGAGAACGCCATACCTCCAAACTTCTGCTGCAGACTACCCGGGCTTCAGGACAGGTGTAGTATTACCCAGACCAACAACTCCTCTAAAAATCCCTCTATCACACTCCAACCTTTATTTCTATAGTTATCTGTGTGAGTGTGCTGCATACACTGTTTGACTGTATTTTAATAAAAAACCAATATTATTATTTCACTTCTGTTTGCTCCTTGACTCGGCCTGTCCCCGTAGACATTGGGTAAAACATCTTGCTCCATTGCCCTGCCTCTTGTATTGCTAGCTTGTGCTCTTTGCTAATTTCCCAAACTAGTATAATTTGGAGTGCACTTAGGTGTCCCTCCCGGGACCCCCAGAAATCAGGGTAACACCATACTGTAGATTGCAGTTCATATGTGACCTGCACAGTACTCATAACTGTTTAAAATGACATCACAATTTGCCACCAAAATTTGTCAGCAAACTGCTAAATGCACTATATATTCTATGAGAAAAAGTAGATAAATGCATTGATGACCAACCATGGAATAACAAGACCAGACTTAGAAAGTTGGGTTAAATAAGGGCCACTTTATTTGACCTAACCTATTTAAATTGTGTTGGCCTGGAAATGAAGCAAGATGAGGGCAACCTGATATGGGTCCTGTTGAGATCAGGGGACATCCCATGAGTATTTCTTCAGCCTTCTCTTGAGTGAAACACCTGAGCCCTGAGGGCAGTCCAATACTTGGGATGATTCCCAGCTACCTGTAATTGAAAGGTAACCCAGCAGACTTCCTACCAAGCCACAGAACACTACAAGTAAGAGCCTGATTTCCACGTTAGCATCAAAGGTGGTCTCCTTCCACACCTATTAGGCCATGGGACCTTAAAAAGGAAGTTCCAAAGCCCTACCCTACATTAAAAGGGTGCTAAAGGTGCACACCAAATTCTTATACCCACTCCACTAGCTGCCACAGACAAGCGACAAGCATCTGCTTAGTCCCTTTCTCTCACCAGGCCAACCACCATGGCCCACACCCTTGCTGCAACTCCCCCAGAAACAACATATTACTTTCTTCCAACAAATGAATGCTATCAGACTAGTAAAGTTCCAGCTGTCAGAAAACTATGGTTGGATGTGGGGGAAAGTAGATTAACCCCTTACCCAGGGTGTTACCCTCCTTCAGACAAGGTCAATATATTGTGGATCATTCTCACCCCACCACACCTGGCAGGGCAAAACAGCAGAGAACAAAGGAAACTACAAGCCAACAACTTTGTATAAGTTGAAAATCACTCAACACTTGCAGAATCAGGGCATTGCCTTTCAGCAAGTCCAGATCATTCCCACCAAGGTGCATAACTAATGATGAACTGCTCAAATAAAAGAAACAATAAACTGCTTCATCAGAGGCCTCTTCTCCCAAGCCATTTCACCATAGTAATATTGCTTAACCCCAAAATGGCAATTTCAGGCCTAGTGTAACATCCAGTAAGCCATACTACAGCTGCAGATCAGGATCTGTTGTCTTGCCAAGCAGTCTGTGAACTAACAGAAAAGGCAAAGAATAAGTTTGTCTTTGCATTATTTTACATTTCTTTTTTTCTTTAAAAAAAACACTTATAAATATTGTAACATTTTAGTCCATGTTCTCCTAAAATTTTATATAACATGAATGTTCTTTTGAAATACATTTAAATCCGTATGTTGAATATTTGACTGTCAAAGTCAAGTAGCAATGTTCAGAGTAATGTGAAATTCATTGAATAGCTGATTTTCAATCTATGGATAAGATCACCACCTTTCATATAGAAATCTGCACAGATTAAATTCATCAAAAATCCTCAGTAGTATTTATATCTACTATGTAAAAGACAAAGTTTGTATGTTTGTTTGTCTGTGTCAGGTGAAGACCTCATATGATTGGCTGCCTGAGAAGATTCTATGGAATCCTGGGATTTGTAGTTTAGGGAGGGGCCTTTAGAATTCTCAGCCAGAGAGCTCTTGGGCCTGGCTAGTTGCTATGGAGATGAGGCCTAGCAGCAAGGAGGAAGGCAGTGTATTCCCTCACGAACTCAACATCTGTATGTTAATAACTCTGAATACAGATTGGATTAGGGAATATGGGAAAAAGTTATAGGTACTGGACAAGACAGTTTGGGGAATTAGAGACATAGGAGCTCAAATTTTTCTAACAAGTATTATCTATGAGAAAATCTTTCCTTCTTTCTCTCTCTTTTTCTCTGCATACAGAGATAGTAAAAACATTTTATAAAACATATTAAAAACTCTTTTAAGTTTCTCTGAAATTCCCAGATGTTTTTTTCCTCAATGGGAATCTCCATGAAATATCACTTTTTTACATAAAATGTCACTTTTGCCAAATTCAATGGCAATGCAACTCTGGCACTCCGGCTTCTATCCTTTATTCTGTCTTTTGCCAAAGAAAGAGATCTTAATCAGCAAAGATATCTCTAAAACAGGCTGACTGCCTGAGACATCACCTATACCAATTTATGTAAACTCCACTGGACACATTGCTGATGTGGCTTCAGGTTGCCTCAACCATACATATTAAGGTGTCTTTTGTGAGACAGAAATAACTTTTTGTAATGTGACTGATCTGTGGCAGCCCCATTAAAACAAGAGATATGTTCCCACATTATCCTGACAAGGGATTACATTAAATAAAATGCTTTTGACTGACATGAGTTTCTTATTACTCAGTTTGTCCTTTGCTGCCAAAATAGTAATACAAATTGAGCACATTAGAAAGGAAGCTCTTTGTCCCCAGGCTCCTTCAGGATGTGTAGGCAATCTGCTGTTCCTGAGACATTGGGACATTCATGATTTAAGTTGTCCTTTCTGGCCTCCTTCATAGCCAGAGGATCATTCATTGCAACTCTTAAGGGAGAGATGCCACAAACACTGAGTTGCTCCTGCTCTATTTTTAGGACATGGGCATAGCATATGGAGATGGTCTCAGAACTTAGAACCATATCATAGCTTTTATCCATGTAGATAAATGCCTGAAATACAGTCACAATTCACAGCACCAGTACATCTTCCAAAACATATATATGAGACATAATTTTCTGTAATTGTGGATGTTTGTTAGAGCTACTTCCTGAGTAGAAAACACAATATAGAGGCATAGAGGTATATATTAATATAGAAACTATACGTTAATACTATTAATACTAGATTACATTTTAACCAGAAACCAAAATGTATGGTTGTCTTTTTGTGTGTCTTCCTTTTTATTTCTTTCATTTTTGTTCTTTTCTTTCCTCTGTCTTCCTTTGTTGGCCTATTTACAGATTTCAATTTGATTTTCATTAGGACATGTGGGATTTCACCCAGGCGAGGGGACCCTCTCTTTTGCAATCTCTTGTCCAGTGTGGACAACGCCCTCACTCTTCCTCAAGTTGTCCTTCTGCATAATATGGCTGGCATGCTGTTCAATATTTACAAGATCATTTTATAATTTCAGAACTTTTGAGATCCATGTTCGTGAACTGCAATGACCATAAAAATCTCCTTTCTTCCCCTTCCTATTATTACATCTTTCCCCCAAAATTGGGAACAAGTGGAGTTCCCCAGCTGAAGCCAACAAAACACTTGAAGGGATTTGGAGACATTCCAGATACAGACTGCAGCATTCCAGATTGGGGCTGTCAGTTATGGACATAGGGGCTCTCTTCAGCCATTACTCTCAACATACCCTGTGACTCAGAGAATGCTGTGGTTGTCATTTCTCAGCACTTAATCTACAACACCTCAGAAACCAATTGTTTGGAGTGCAGCCTGGCTTAAGAGATAGCTTTTTGAGGAGTGGCATCAGCAAAAGTAGCTACAATGATGGAACTCCATCGTCTTAGCTACATCTGATGATGTAGGATCTCAGTGATTATATTTTTCTATATTCTTAATTTTTCAATTTAGAAAATAGAAAAATCAATAGCCAACCAGTTGGTATAGCAGGCCTGCTAGCAGGACATGAGTGCAACTGCACCCTCCATCCTGTGTTCCACAGGATACTGGCAATGACATAAAGCCATTTTGATAGCTAGAGGTTGCATAAAGCCACTGATTGTACACCCTCCATGAATTTATCCAATTCCCTCCTATAGTCATTCAAGTTGGCAGCCATCCCTACATTTTGTGGCAACAACTTCCACAATTTAATTATGCACTATATGCCGAAGTACATTCTTTTTTATTGGTCCTAAATCTCTTATCACTTATTATCAGAGGTGACCATGGGTATGTTGAGAGATTATTAATATTACACATCTCTGTAAAGTACCCTGTTACTCACCTGTTTCCTAAGCCAAACTGCCACAAACACTGAAAGATCTTATCAGAGTCAAGTTATTCCAGTCCCTAGGTCATTTTGTTTGCTCATTGTGCCACCTTTCCTTCTCTAAGATTTCTTCTCAGTGAGATGTCCAGAACTGTTAACAATATTTCAGTTATGATTCTACTGTGGATATACAAAGACAATATATTGGCAGTTTCACCTCAGATTCCTTTTCTAATTATGACCAATTTGGACCTTGTCTTCTTTACAATGGTAATATGCTTGTCTCTGGTCAGATTCAATCTCTCCCTGTGTGTGTGTGTGTGTGCACGCGCGCTGTGTTCACGAACCCTGGAACTCCTTTCCTAGAGAAGGTAGGGCTTATGAGAAGATAAATCTGAGGTAGGGCTTATGAGAAGATAAGTCTTTATCTTCTATGAGAAGATAAAGACCTTTTTATTCCAACACGTTTTGGGAATCAGTCACTTAATAAGAAAAGGGCTTTATTATTCTGCTGTATTATTTTTTAAAAATGTTTTTAATAGACATGTTTTAAATTGTTTTTAACTCTATAAATTATATCAGTGGCTCCTAATCTTTTTTTTTTTTCAATTGTGTACCCTTTGGCATCCCACTTCCACAAATTGTACCCCTCATATTAACAAAATGTTTACAATTAATATAGTTGGCTGTTATTTCAAATGTATATGTTGTAAATAAATTGCTCAATAACAGGATCAAAAAGCAAGCAGTAGTTATTACTATTCTTAAGAAGGTAAAAGGGATGGTGGAAAAAATAAAGCTGGCAGCACTTTTAAAATTAACTGATCTATATTTTAGTATGAGCTTTTGTGCATATCAATCTACTACTTTAGAAGCACTGAATATTATTATAATTACTACTACTATTAGAAGTAGGAAGAAAAATCAGAGGGTGAAAAAATCAATCTAACAGCACATTTAAGATTAACTGATCAGAATTAAGATAAGAGACAACAGGGAAAGGTGGTAAGAGGAGAGTTGCCAGGGCAGGACTATACCCTGCATAGTCAGTAACCCAAAAAGAGACAGGCAAGCAAACTGGAAGGAACAGAATGGGAAGGAAAGACAGAGAGAGTGGGGAGAAGATGGAGGTTGGCTCAGGACTGGCCAGCCAGCTGACAGGGAAGAGGAAGGAGTGAGCCAAGCCAAGATTAGCTGCCCTTGGCCAATCCTTCCACCACATTCACTTGCCACAAGCCCAGCTGCCACAGAAACAGAGAAAGGTGCACTGCGGCATGCAAAAAATGTGTGTGGGGGTCTGTGAACTGCGATGCCACTTTCCCACCTCTCTTCTCACAAAGGCTGTCCCCCTCTGTAAAAGAAAGAAAGAAAGAAAGAAAGAAAGAAAGAAAGAAAGAAAAAAAATTCCTTTATCAAATTCTTTTTTAAAAAAGGCTTTGAATTTTTTTAGTCCTTACAAAAACCACTGAAGCAAGTTCTCCTCCATTAAAAAGAGAAGATGTGTGACACCTCTCTCTTTGTTTACTTCTTGCTTTGTGAAAGGAGGAAGAAGGGAGCAGAAACAGGAAGAGAGGGAGAACAAGAAGAAGGCAGGAGGAAAGGGTGGAAAGAAAGCCCAGGCGAAAGGTGCACAGTGGATTCCCCTCTCCTTCCTGCTGTGTGTGTGTGCATGGGTGTCTGTGACTTGTATCTTCTTTTACTGTTGTGGTATGTGTCTTTTTCTGCCATTACTCAGTCCTTTCCACATACCCTAAATGCTCTTTCGGATACCCCCGAGGGAACTTACTGCAGCTTGGGAACCACTGAATTACATAATTGTAATTTAAATAATATCTTCTTGAGTGCTTTCACCTATATGTGTTCTTTTATTTTGTAACTGTCTCAAGTCCCAGCAATCAAAAGAAGGTAGGGTATATATAAGAAAATGCAACACAACACAATACAAGAAACAATTTCCAAAGCACTGATTGATATAGAAATCCAAGGGGTTGCATTCAATAATGGTGGGACACTCTCACACATTCTGAGCATCAGTTGCAAGGGTGAAATGTGTTTCCAATTATCATTCAAGAACCTGTAGCTCTGAGGCTTGGGAAAGTGTAGAAGATTGCAGATCTCAGAATGGCAATACTATGCTTCCTGACACAGTGCTCTCTGATAGTCTTCAATAAAAATTTCCAGCAAAAGTCACCTAGTTTATTATTAAACTGAACTATATTCTAGATTAATAGTTTGATCTGGGGTTATGAAGACAGCTACCAAACATAATTCATCTTTGCAGAAACTGTCCTGCTTGAGTAGCTTACTTAGTATATTCTTTATCAAGAGAGCAAAATAGTTATTAAGAAAAAAAAGGAAAGATTAGCAACCTTTATCCATGAATTTCCCTTCATTTCAATTTTATCCAGTAAAATAGTTGTTTCGTTTGCAAAGAGATCTTGCAGCACCTTTGAGACTGAGAGAAAGAAGTTGATAACATAATCTTTCCTAGCTCAAATCTACTTCATTAGATGCAGACTTAAGTCTATGAAAGTGTACTTAAGTCTACGAAAGCTTATGCTACCAACTTATTTCTCTCAATTAGTCTCAAAGGTACTACAAGATCCCTTTGCATACTGATCAAGACTAACAAGGCTACGTATTTGAATTGTGCTAGCACATGATAGTCCTCTTAACTGTTGCATAGACAAGTTTTTAGGATGAGTCCCTCATTCATTCCAAAAGTGGTAAAGGTGCAATATTTTCTTCCTTACATCACAATATATTCTAAAAAGATGGATAATTCCATATTTCATGTATTGAACATAGAGCAGAGAAATTTTATTTCTTTGCACAGAAAATTCTGTTTTCTCCACATATGTATGTATCTCCCCCCACAACCCCCATGCCCATTTTTTTTTCTTCACAGAGAATAAGTCATTAAATGTGAAGACTGTCATCTATCTAGGATTCCTCTCTTCATGGTTTCCTGCCATTCAAGAAACCTGTTTTTCAATCATTTTTGAATATTTTGTAATACTAGTTCCACCCCTAATGTTTGCATCTACAGTAGCAGTGGGAAAAATATGGCTGTGGGATCCCATGCACTTAAGGCTGCTTTTGCAGCCTTTCATTCACCCAGACTCTCCATACCACTCTTTTTTTGCCAAAACACAGCAAATTGTCTCTCTTGACAATTAGTCTGTGAACTGATTGCAGTCAGTCACATCTCATATACAGGGACAGAAGTCTAATTCTACCTCAACATGTAAAACAACTGTCATTTGGTTTTATATGGAACTTGAAGCTCAAAATGTTTCAAGTGTTTGAGACATCTGACCATGCAAAATTTTATGCTTCTGTATGTCTCTATTCCTTACCTTGGTCAGAAGATTTCAGTACTGAAGCAGGAAGGGAAATGATCTCTCTTCTCAGTAATTTAGCTGCTGGTTTTACAAATAATTTTGCTCAGTGTAGATCAACTACACATCTTGTGCTCCACTAAGAGAACACAGGCGACTACCCATGAATGGTGCTGGCCTGCCAGGCATTACTACAAGGGTCCTGGTAAACCTCCTGTGACTGAAGAAATCTGACCGGCTGTACAACAGATGGCTGATGGGCTGTGTTCCATTTGAAGGGTCACAAGATATGCAGGCCTGGTTAAAGCTATCTGAATTAAGTGGAGAAACAGCCAGTCAAGTTTTAAAAGTACCTTTGCTGAAACTTACATTTTGAGATTCCAGAATTACTAAGATAAATTGAGCTAGTAGTCCCAGATTGCTATGGAAGTTCATCCTATATTATAGCCAAGAATTCCTGCTTTTTGAATGTTTGTTTCTTGAGAAAATTACATGTATGCATACTTAGAATCTGGTACAGAATCTATTAGGGAATGGTAAATATTAATTTACTGTCACTTAAACATCACTTATACGTCAAAAGCCATTTTCAACACAATATATGACAGTTAACAAATTCTCTGCTAGTGAAGCTCCTTTTTATGAAGGCTTCTAGGTTCATGTGGGTAGAAATGGTATCCTTCCTACTCAGTGGAAAAGAGCACAAGCATCAGGATCCACTGGTACAGACTCATGCCCGGGAGCGCCAACCCCGTATTCCGCTTGTCAAAACTTAATTCACTTGTCACCATGCTAAAGATCAGCCCACCAGTCTCTGATGCATCCTCTGCCTAATCCTGGGGACATTAGCAGATGGTCTCCATGGATTTTGTGATTGACTTTCCCTGGTTGGCTGGCCATACCATTATTCTAGTGATGGTCGACTTGTTTTCTAATTTGTTTTCTGGTGTTGTTTGTTTGTTTGTTTGTTTGTTTCCATTCCATCCTCAGGGGTGCTCAGTGCCAAAGAAACTGCTTGCCTGTTCATTGAACAGATCTTCCAGCTTCACAGTCTCCCAAAGTGGATAGTCTCGGATCAGGGTCCTCAGTTCACAGTGTTTGCCAGAAGTGAGTTCTGGCAAAGTCTGCTTCAAAAACTGGACATCAGGCCTCATCTGTCATTAGCCTATCATCCACAGACTGATGGGTAGACAGAGTGCAACAAGACCACATGGGAGTGATACCTTTGTATCAACTGGGTGGTGGTGGTGCTGCTGCCACTGGCCAAGTTCACGTATAACAGCTCCCTTCATGCCTTGACCCAGCAGACCCCCTACTACACTAATTATGGCTTCTACCCTCACCTGTTTCCAGCTGTAGCTCCTCAGTCCTCCATCTCTGTGGCAGACCACTGGCTCTAAGAGCTGCAGGCTGTACAATTGCTCCTCAAGGAGCAATTGGACCAAACCAAGCAGGACTATAAAAAATATGCTGATGCCAAGTAACAGCTAGGGCCCCTTCTTAAGGTGAGAGATTGGGTCTGACTCTCAACCCAATACTTGTTCCATTATTGTCCATGCCTGCTTCATTGGTTCCTACCCTATAACAGCACAGGTAAACCCTGTGGCTTTCTGGATGCAGCTGTCCCATAGTTCCAGTATTCATACCGTGTTCCACTGCTTACACTTGATCCCGGCCACAGACACTTGTCCAAACACAGGAGGGGTGCCCAAGCCCTTTCTAGTGATGGTAGACAAGGCAGATAAGTTTAAGGTTCTGGGTTCCTGGTGGCATCATGGCTGGCTACAGTACTTAATTGACTGGACAGACTGGAGGAGCACTCCTGGGAAGATACCACAGATGTCTACTTTCCTGACCTGGTCTGCTGGTTTCATCACTGCTATCCCACCAAGCCAAGCCATCCTGGCCCCAAGAGAAGGGACTGTGGAGAGGAGAGGAGATCCTTCCCAACAGCCAAAACACAGACATGAACAGGACAATATTCACTGCAACCCAGCATAGACAAGAAAGGGAGAGCCCATGAGGCTCAGAGCACTTATACAGGGAAATCTCAGTAATCAGGCAAACAGCTACAGGAGGCTTCTGGCCAATAAATACCAGAGGCCAAGTGAGGAGAAATCTGCTGTAGACAACTACCAATTCTGGTAGAAGGAACACATTATTCTTTTGATCCTTGGCTCATGTTCCGGGGGGAAACTTGACTCTTGCTTTGTGTAGTGACTACCTTGCTGGATACTCCTTGAATTGACACTTTTTCCCCAGCTATTCTTGCTAAATTTTTTCTCTCCTCCCTTCTTCCCACAAAGCTCAGCTCAGAGCTTCTCAAGCCATCCAAGCTACCCACTCATCTCCTCTCCCAGCTGGGGCCACCTCTTCTTCACTGTCTAAAGTGGAGCAAACCAGAAATTAACAAGAAATCAACAAAATATGGGTCAAGAAATATGGGATTTGGAACATTTTATATGACCCTAAAATATGGGATGTAACTTTATAATCACTCTTGCTGCTAGGCTTACTTCATTCATTGGCTAAACACATTAGAAGGCAAGGGAGGGAGGTTGTTTATCCAGTGATATGGTAACCCCATCTTCAGCCTACTCTGCTACTCCACAATAAAAGAACAGCTTGGCTAATGACTGCCAGACACCCTTTGCTTGTTTGGAGCTATTCCACTTTCTTCTATTACAAGTAAGCCAAACACTGGCAGAGAATCTATCTTCACTACAAAGTCTTTGAATGCATTACAAAAGAGACTATGAAATCTTCCAGGTTCTCAAGGTTAAACAGATCTTGCTCTTGCCTTAGCTTACACTTTAATTATTATTGTATGGCTAAGAACCCAACACTTTTGATCTGATTTGTAAAACAAGAGACATGAGGAGATTACAAATACCTTTTCAGTGGAAATCCCCTCTCTGAAATCAGTAGTGTTCCAGCAGGAAGAAATTATAGGGAATAATAAGGAAGAGAAAGACGGAGTACATGGGGGAGAACGTAGGGGCAAAGATAAGTGAAAAGAGAGAAGAGAAGAGAGAGAAAGAGGAATAGGATTTGTCCTGCCCACTGCCAGTATGTGCTGCTACCCATTACTGGTTTACAGTCCTCAACAGGAAATGTGGCCAAAAAAAATGTAGCAGAGGAAATGTGGTAAGAAAAAAAGAACTCTCACCCCCTTTCTGCCTAGTAAGGCCATACATTGAAACAAAGATCTTTTCCATGTATAACATGTGTTCAGCTAATGGATGTCAGACACCCAATGCCTACTGAGAACTCTTCTAGCTTTTCCTGTTACAACACAGACAATTGCTGCCAAAGAGTTTATCTCAACTAGTTTCTGAGTGTACATAATAAGGACTATGAAATTAACTGAGTTCCCCCCACACACAAATCAAATCTATTATGCCAAATAAAATGTATTCACACCTAACCTACAAAAATCCTGTGGCCAAATTATAGTCAATATTTGCAACCAAATGCTCCCCACTAGCCAGTTTAAACTCTCTGTGAAACTATTGTATCCAATAATAGTATTTGTGTAAGCACTGAAAGAAAAGATAAATATTGCACAAAACAAATTTAGGAGAAACACAGCAGGGATTGAGGTTTGCAGCCAGTTACTTCCCATGTTTTTGGAAGGCAGCTTCAGGACTGATTCCAGAGATTAATGAGCAATCAGTTCTAAATTAAATGAAGGACTTGCATTGAAATTTCTTTCCCTTTGGAAAGGATCTTGGTAGACTAGATATGAGTTACACTAAGAAGAGATGAAGCACAGTAGTAGACTTTTTCACGTGCTGAGGAATGCTATTAGCCACAAGAAAAATTGCTTCTGAAACATTTCCTTCACATTTTTTCTGTCATTTGTTTTCTTGAGCAATTTGAAAGGAAATGGGCCATGATGAGCTTTGCAGTTTCTGAGACAGGCTGCTGAATATATCTCCTGGTAGAAATATTCTTGATACAGATACTGCACTGTTCTTCTGAAATCAGAATATAAATATTTTATTTCAGAAGTGTTATGACTTGTCACAACCAAATTATGGTCCTGAATCATGGTTGGAATCCTGTTGGTGACATATATGCACGTGTCTTAGGGCTTTGCATGCATATCTCCTTTAAAATCTATTTCACAAAGAAGTATTCATTAGATCTTTTCACAGTGCTTCCCCTATCCTGTAAGTCTACTGTATAGACAGGTATCCACTTTCTCACACCCATTTAATGGCAGGGGAGTGTAGGACCACTCACTTAGTGGTTGGGGAAACTGTGAGGTGCCTGTATAGCACATGGCAGCAAGTAGCACAACAGAGTCTGCCTTCTGGATCTGCAGTGCATTCCTCACTAGGAATCTGGGAGGAGGAGGATGCTGTTTGCTCCTGGCTGCAAAAGCTGCCCAGCTGCCCACAATCTTCTTCAGCCATTAAATGGTCACCCCACCTCCCCCTGTCCAAGAAAGTGTATATGTGGCTTTTGAAGCAGACTTATGTGGGTGAGGCAGCAGCAACCACATCAGAACTGCATGGGTCAATCATTATTATCTGCCCTATGCAATGTAGAATTATTTATTTATTTGAATTTATTTTTATTTGGATCATGAAGTTTTATTGTCTCGCACACATCTATGCACACATAAATATCTTGATGTAAGTGTGTGTGTGTGTGCTATATGGGGAGCACATAAATCAACTGTGGTAAAATCAAGTTAACAGAACAAAAAAAAAAAAAATGTTGTACCACATCCTAAACTGTCTTATTTCAAAGTGAAATGAAAAGCCTCAACTTTGTCTTAACTTGTTCATCAAATTCTGGTGAAATGGTCATTAATAAGAGCTGGATTAATAATCTTCTATCTAATATACAAACATGGTACTATCAACAGATATCTTACCATTTTGACATCCTGTGTTCTGTCCTCGCCAAAACTAAATTAGTTCTAGTGACCTACTGGTAATTAATAACTTGGTTTTGTTTGTTTTTTTAATTTTCATCATTATAGAGATCACAATGCATGATTTTTTTCAGTATGACTAGAAAATGTGAAATATATTTTTCCAATACAATCACAGTTCCAGCTTTATTTTCCACTTTGTTAATGTATACTTATCTTTCAACTTTTTTAAAAAACAAAAAACAAACATATATTGGAAAAGTCTTCAAAATATGTAGAAACCAGCTAAATACTATTTTAAAGAAGTTCTTTTTAAAACGCATGCAGTCTGTGATATGTGTTTTCACACTCGGCCTTTGCTCCTGCACTGTCCCTTAGATAATTTTGTTTTCTATTGAGTAAAGATTATTGAAATATCCAATATTATATTTTTACAATAAAAACTAGTGTATGTCTGTATGTGACTCAATTGGATATTATGAAAGAATTTAACAGCACCTTTGAAAATAAGTAGTTTATTTTAGCATGAGGTAAGTATTGGCTGATATAACAGAATCCAGTACCTGTGTACCTAAAACTAAGTCCCATTGAACTTAATGGAACTATTTTTTTTAATGTAAACAGTTAACGCTGTTTATGTCTAAGCAATATTTCAATATTGATTTTGTAACTGTATGTCCTAATTTTATCATTAAGTTCTTATAATTCTTTTTCTAGACAGTTTTTTAGCATTTCTTGAAGTCTGTTAATGCATATTTTTCTCAAATGCACATTTTTCCTCAGACGTTTCTAGACTAGCCACCAAAGTAGCATACACCCAAGTACAGGTCTCTCACTTCCTCAGCAAGATTTAAACTTAGCTAGCGATTTGTATGTAGAAGCCCTCAGCACTTGCATAATGCTGTGTTTCAATAATCTTTATGAAAAAAATAAATGATGATGGTTCTAATGGCACATTTTGTTATTGCAAGTCAAGATTTCCTTTGTGATGGGATACTGCAAATAATTTACCCCATTGTAATTCAGCACTTTGGTGTATAAACAAGAAAAATGAAGTGGAAATGAGGAACACATCATAAATGAGTTCTCACTGCCTTTGCCAGGATGAATGCTCATCTTATTTTATCACCATCTTGTTAGTAAGATTAGTCTGTTAAATTCAAATAAATGAAAAGTAATGGGAAATGAAAAAGGAGGCGAAACACCCATGGCACCTCTTAGGAGTTTAATAAATATTGAAGTTGCACATTGTTTATTAATTTCCTTGGTAAGATGTGGTTTCCTCTTTTTAGTGGCATGCATCAGACTGAGCATCTTACAACTTTCATTACACTGTTTATTTCATGTGTATCTAAGCAAGGAAAGGCAGATTAAAATAAAGAAGGATTTTCTATGCGTTTTATCTTTCTTTCTTCTGAGTCACTAGGGAAAACAAATCTCTTTGTTTACATGCACATGTCTGTAAATAAATAAATAAATATCACAATTCTAAGGCAGGGACTGATAAGCTTTGGAGATCAACAGACCCATTTTACTCTTCACCAACCTGTAACAGGCTGTACCTCCTCTAGAAATGTACCTTTTTCTGCATTCATACTTAAAAAGTTGAATGGCCTGAAAGTTCAGTAAAAAAAGATTTAGGCCATTTCCACACGATGACACTCTTCCACATTGTCTGGTCACTATCCCGGCAGTGCCTCTGCTGAGATGGGAGAACGTCTCTAACACTCCCTCTGCACCCAACCAGTTGACTGCAGAAGCGAGCACAAGGTAAACACCTCTTCCTTCTACATTGCAGCCAGCTGTCTTCCCATGCTGCAGTGGGGAAGGAAGTACGTGATCATGCTTCTGGCCCTTCTGAATGGCCAGAGGTGAAAAAAGGCTCACGTGATTGGGGGCCATTGACAGAGTTTTTCTGTCAATGATATACCTGTCATGCCCTGCCTTGGAGACCCTGACAGTGAAGAGGATTCTGAATATGAGGCAAAAGTTTCCCTAGAAGTTTGCTCAGTGGAAAATAACACACAACAGCAGGGGCCTGAGCAGGGGGTACAAGTAGAAGAAAATGAGGCAACACAGGCTCTTACCCTGTGCGAGAGACAACAGCAGAAGAAAGTCTCAGGCATTTAGATTGTTTAAATAATGAACGGGCTTTAATGACACCATTAGAGTATAAAAGGCAAACAGCTAGCCCGCATTCTCTCGGGGTCAACAACTGATCTTCCCTGTGGTTGAAGCCCTGTGCTGTGTTTCTCTGAATCCTGACTCTCTTGGACCTCTGCTCGTTTGACGCTGATTCGGATTTGCTTTTGTGCATTTTCATTCTTGGCCTAAACTTTGTTTGGACTACTCCTGTGCTCATCTCTATGAAAAAGTTTTGCCTTGCTGGTATGTTAATTGGTTGTCTGGTCTGCCTGGGACATGATAATATCCCCCTTGATTGTGCAGGCTGGTGACACAAGAAAGGCAGGAACATGACAATGTCATGCGGAAGCATTGTCACAGTTCCACTCCTCTCGCATCTCCATGGTGGGAGGATGCTGTCCTGTGGAAAGGGCCTTATACAGTTGGGAGAGGCTCCATGGGTCATCAGGTACAACTGCTTGCTCGGTGCATGATTTCCAGCTGGAATATCCCCAGCAGGTAGCTGTCCAGCCTCTTTTGGAAGATATCCAGACATGAAGATCCCATCACCTTTCCAGGCAACTTAACACACTTACAGAAGTAAGACACTGCCCCATACTTCAAAGAAGAACTGTTCTACTCTTACCCAGGACAGAAACAGCCCGGATCTCAAGGGAAGTTTTTTTGTTGTTGTTGTTGCTAATGGAGTTGAGATTTTATTGACTGAATTTTATGACTCTGTCTCCCCGTGCTCACATGGTCAAAGAGGGGAGTGATCTCTGCCTCCCTTGATATCTCTCCAGACCACTTTAATGGACAAAATCAAAAACATCTTCACAAAATGTAGGCCTGTGACTCTAGAATCATCATTTTGTTCTTCTTCTCTATGATTTTTTACACTTTTGCCTGATCAAGAAGCCAGTGGAACTTTGAAAGCTTATATAATATTCTTCGTGCATTTTTGATTGGCCCAATAAAGATATCACTGTTTTGTGGAATCTGGATGTTGCTGTATTTTTGTATGTGGCCAACATGGCTACCCTAGATATAAATACAGTTAGAGATTTCAAGAATGGTATTTCTCCTTATTTTATTTTTATTTTGGCTGGTATTTTCTTTCTGGACAGTAGAAAACAGTTCAAGGGACCACCAAAATGATCTTGGGAAGCTGTCTGCAGTCTGTACGATTCCCATCTCTTCTGAAAATCATTATAGTCCTGTTTTAGTATGGAAGATATTTTTCTCTTATATGCACAACAGTTTGTGTACCTCAATGCCTCTGTTACTAGAGAGGGGGGAAGAAACAGGGACCAAAAACATGGTCCCAAATAGTTGAAAGTCGCATGATAGAGCTGCGATTTCCAATGTGTGACAAACATTTATTTTGTCCAGCTGTTGTTTTTCGCCATCCAAATTGTAACAGCTGTACAAAAATGTCATAAGACTAGTAAACAAAAATACCTCCTCTTAAATGAGATGCAACATGTCTTTTTCAGCTTTCCTTGCTCTCTTACCCAAAACATCAGTCTGGCATTCAGGTTTGGCAAAATATAGCAGTCTTCTGAGAAATTTTGCATATTTAAATGTCATATCTTCATTACCCCAGAAATCCATTAGATGTTTCTTTTGAGGAGGAATCTGCAAGTTCACTTGAAGAATTTTTTTTAAAAAAATCAATGGCATAAGATAACAATGGGATGACTATGCTCATCACAAATAACAATCCCTTGATCATGCCATTTTAAGGTCTCTGAAATGAATATCCTTCTGGCCAAGTATCACTGTTTAAATCTTAATTTCCCTTTATTTCATGCCCATTGCTTAAGCCCTTGATGAGAAAACATTTCTTTTTCCAGTTCCAAACTGTAATAGTCAGTCCTGTCTGGTACCACTGCGAACATCCCTGTGGAGGCAGACAAGATTTTTTGCTCTTTGAGAAGCTTTGTAGAAAGGAAGCTTTAGTCATAACGTATGAATATGGTTGCCAAGAAACATGGGGAATACAATACTCAGTGTTTTCCTCACTCAACTCATTTTGCTAGAGGATATTCTGAGTACTCCATTTGGCAAAGGTAGAAATGGAGTGTTAAATTTAAAACTGCTCTAAACTGGAAATAAAGCCAACAGACTCTTAAGTTCAAAACATGAAAATATTCCTATATTCCCCAGTGGAAAAGGGAGCAAGTCCACATTAATTTCAAGGCTGTCAGTTACATGACCTGAAGAAGGTACCGTATTTGTATTTTTCCAAGTTAAGTCTGGAAAATACATGGTGGAGGAGACAGCTGGAGACCTAAGTGTTCATGATCCAATTAATGTCAGCCCTCAGCTTAAAATTAACTGCATTTTGTCCGCTGAAACATATTCATTGGAATCAGATCCATAATGAATTACAATCAGCCCTCCAGATACATGGATTCTGTATCCACTGATTCAACCAACCACAGCTTGAAAATACTCCAAATAAATAAATATATTTTAAAAAGTAAATGTTATTTTGCCATTTTATATAAGGGATGCCATTATACCACACCATTGTACCTAACTGAACATCCAGAGATCCTGATATCCACAGGGGGTCCCTAGTGGGTCCCTAGTGGATACTGAGGGCTCACTGTATACTGGAAGGGGGATTGTCCAGTACAAGATTTGTCATCCAAGCCTTCGAGTCTACCATTTGAAAGAAGACATAAATGGTGGAAAGAAAAAAAGCTGTACATAATGGTTAGATCAACACTAGAGGCACACAAATCTTAATTCGTTTTTTTCACTCCCAGGTAATGATGTTCAAAAATTTATTTGATGACCAACCATGGAAGAATGAGACCATACACGAAAGTTTGCTTAAATAAGAGCCACTTTATTTGACCTAACCTATTTAAGCTGTGGTGGCCTGGAAATAGAGCAAGAGGAGGGAGCCACTGATGTGAGTCTAGTTGAGGGCAGGTGTTGGCCCATGGCTAGCTCCTCAGTCTTCCCTTGGGTGAAACACCAAAGCCCCAAAGTTGCTCCCCAGCTGGCTGTAATTGGAAGGTAATCCAGCAGACTCCTACCCAAGCTTCAGGACTCTACATGTGAGAGCTTGCATTCCAGCTTTACCACAAAGACGGCCTCCTTCTCTACCCCCTAGCCCATCGGAGGAAGTTCCAGAGTCCTACCCTACACCAAAAGGGTGCCAAAGGTGTACACAGAAGTCTTATATTATCCCTCTGTTACCAACCACAGGCTTAAATAACATCCATCTCTACCCCATTGCATGTAGCAATCTGGCGCTTAGTCTCAGTCACAAAGCATCCTGGTCTCTACCATGGAAACCATCAAAATACTACCCTCCCCAACAGTACCATTCACTGTGCCAGTCTAGATATGTATTATTTAAGAAAATTATGAGCTCAAATGCACATATCAATAGAACTGATTCCCAATAAAAGAATATATTGGGGGGGGAATTAAATTATATAGTAGAAGAAATGTGTAGGAAAAAAAGTCCATATTTGGTCAAATGATTTTTTTATTAACATTCAGAAAAGTATGTGAAATAGATATACAAGCAGTGATTTAAAAGTGAACATAAGAAGTTACCTGAAACTGTACCCAACTTTAAAAGTGAAATATGATAGCTGTTTGAAAATACAAGAGTAATATAAATTGTAATTGATAGAAAGAGACCAGTTTTCACCCAGTTAAACAGAATGTTGAGATTTGAGGTATTTTTAGGTATTTAGAAAAGTCTAAATACAAGAAATCCATTGAAAACATTAATACTAAATGGCATCTGCCATGTTTTTTGACAAACTCTGTTCGCAATTTTCAGTGCCCCATTTTCCTTGTTTCACGGTTTCACACATTACCTATGTTCCTTCCTACGTAGCTGTAGCTGCATAAGGGATTCCTCTCTGTAATAAATCAGGAAGCCTCCAGATGTCAATAAACAGGAGTGCATAGAAACTTTCTTCCACTGAGGACTGTACTCCTTCCATACTCTCTTTCAACCATTCAAATATATCATTCCATTGTCTCCCTCTCTTATTAGGAGAGAAAGAAGGCGGGCAATGTTGATTCTATTCTCTTTCTCTCACATGCAGAACCACTCAGCCCCATGCTTTTCACTACATTCATCTATGCACACACACCTATCTGTGTGTTCGTGTGCCAAAGCACATAGACACCTTCTCCCTTTTGCTTGAATTCTTTTTTTCTACCCATTGAACCTGAAGGCCAAACAAGCAGTGACAAAGCAATCTACTGCTCAGGGGTACTTTGTTTGGGCTGCAGCAGAAAAGGCAAAGGATGGATAAGGTTAAGAAGGACTGTCTACAGGCCAAATAGAAAACTGTCACAGGCTACCTCTAGTCCATTGGCTAGCCATCCTTTAACCATGATGCATAGAAAATGTCCAGGTTAGAGGTTGTCTCCAAACTTAGTTGCCTCCAAATTTAAAAATCTCCTTTGTTGGGTTATAGCTAGCCTCTCTGGTTGCCTATAGCTGGATCACATAAGCACTCAAAGTAATGGATGAAAACTGTGGCACACTTAGATTGCTTTAAGCGGGTGGGGATATGATCATTCTTCAGAGGTAGGATGCTGGCACAACTGGGAAATCTTGCAATAATGGATGAAGAGATAATCCTACTCCTCACTGCAGCCCACATACACTACCCTGCTGTGATCAAAAGAAATAGTGGTTCAAAACTTAATTCAAATATCACAATAAAAATATTATTTCATACTATCCGGATGGCATACATATATAGGTAGGTAGGTAGGTACAGCTATTAGTCAAACTGAAAGTGAACACAGAAGATTAATTATTAATATATTTTATCAGCAATTGAATCAGTAATCGAAGGAACACATCAAATATTGTACAAGGTTGAATATATTTTTTATTCATTTTTCTTATTTTATTATTTTTATTATTTATTTATTTTCTATAGTGAAATACTATCTATATTACTATTCATAAAAGAATGTCAAGTTCTAACTTAGTCCATTTCTGCACTAGACTGTTATAGAGCTATTATTCCACTTTCAACATCCTATGGAATTCTGGGGTTTGCAGTTTAGGGAGGGGCCAGCCAGCCCCTCCTTAAACAGCAAACCCCAGGATTCCATAAGATATTGAAAATGGAATAACAGCACTAACAGTCTAGTGCGGAAATGGCCTTAGTGTAATTAATTATTGTCTTTTAAAAAATCTTTCTATAACAGTAACTAACTTATTTGGAGGACTTTAAGCTATAACTGTAAATAATTACTTTTTTTAACTTAGAATGTTCTATAGTCTAGGGAAAAGATTCAGGCATTTTTCCTCATGCATTTCCAACTTTGAATGTATAGTACATTTGTTGTTGTGTGTTTCAAGTAATTTCTGACTTATAGCAACCTTAAGGTGACCTATCGCAAGGTTTTCTGGGGCTGAGAGTGTGTGACACACCCAAGGTCATCCAGGGCATTTCCATGGCCATGAAGTGAACTGAACCCTGGTCTCTAGGGTCATAGTCCAATGCCCAAACCACTATACCATGCTGGCTCTCAATACCCCTCTGAAAACCTCATACACTATTACAGACTTTTGATATTTTCTCACAATTCAAATATATGATTTAGTCTGTCTTAACTATTCTGAGAGACACATTTAGAAACCCATTAAGGAAGAACAGTAATTGCAAATGCAGACTGTCCCCTGAACACCCATTACAGCCTGTTCCCTTTTGTCTCTTTTCCTGCTCCCCCCGCTACCCATAACACTTTAATTTATCTTTGCCAAGTTTTTTTAGCTCCTCTTGAGGATTGTGAAATGGGTTTTTTCTTCTGAGAGAATTTCTTCTGGCAGCTCCATCAATTCCACAATCTCCTAGCTCTCTCAGAAAAGTCGAGATTCAAAGTTACCCCGCAGTCAGTCATATTAATTCTACAGAGAAGTGGCAAAATCAGCTGGCATGGTCCTGCCAAGCCTTGAGTGACATCATTCCTGTTTCAGCTAAATCAGGTTCCTGTGGGGAATGATCGCTACCAAAGTACCGAGTAATATTTCTGCTAATCTCCTCTAACTGCTGTTGACCTACTGCAGCTGTCCTTTCTCCAGTATATAATAAATCAAGTGCTTTTTTTTTTTTTACATGAAAAATGAAGTAATTACTCAGCGAATCCAATGGGTAATTGCACTCCAAAACCTCTGGGAGATATGGGATAAATCCGTGTCAGGTTTCAAAATAGCCGAAAAGGGAATAATGAAGTTAATAACACTTGAAAACGGTGACAGTTTGAAGAGGCTCTAAGAAAACACACCGTTTACTGTTGCAAACATATGCCACATACTTTACCAAGAAATGCTAGTAGTGTACAACACACACAGCTGCAAACACAGTGAGAATATGTCACTATAAGGAGCAAGAAGATATGATTTGACCGCTAAGTCACAATGTCACCTACTGAATATTTATTTTATTTTAAGATTTATCTGTCTATCTATCTACCCATCAACCTACCTTATGCCAGTTTCCCAGGTCTCTCATATATATATTATAACTAGGGAAAGAGGAGAGATGGAGAGAGAAATTGGATGAGACCATGAGACGATGCAGTTGTGCAGGTGGAACTGAGAACAGAGATCTAATTGATTCTGTTTTATGCATTTTTGAGTTTGATATTTAACCCAATGGTACCCCAAAATGGCAATATAAACTACTGGAACTGAGAATTTTATCAGAGTAAGAAAGAAAAGGGTTTTTTTTTTAAAAAAAAAAAAAGCATATATGCAAATAAAACTATTTGAAGCCTACTCAGACTCTATGCTGGATGAATATCCCTGTAATTTCTCATTTCAGCCAGTTAAAATTGAAGGGATCAACCGAAATCTTGTTTTTACAGGCTAGCTAAAAGTTCTCTGTGTGCCTATGTGTGTCTACACAAACTAATTGAGATTACTTTTGTTTATAGGCCAACTTAAGGCTTGCCAATTACAAAAAAAAATTGTCCCAAGGTCTATTGCATGTGTCCTTAATACAGGTTGTCTTTGAATGCACAACACATTTTGCGCTCCTACAGTTTCTTCCTTGGAGAATTCTAAAACTGCTACAAGGACAGCTACCTTCCATTCTCTTTCCTGAGCCTCTAAATGCTTTCTAGGGCAGTTTTACAATTCTCCAAGGAAGAGCTTGAGAGGCCTGAAGTGCTTTGGACATTTAAAAACAAATTCTATTACAGATATTTACAGGTGTCTCTGGCACATTCCTTTGCAGGAGGTAGTTGTTGTGTGGGGTGAAAGAAAGGTGACTCTCAAGTGTGTTCCATTGAAAACAGAATCAAATACAAAAACAAAAAATAAAGTTTTTTTCCCCTCTTCAACCACATTGCAAAGCTGAGAAGTGACATGAGGGCCTGACCCAGATAACAATGTGTGTATAGGTGCACAAACACTTGCCTGCTTGTTGGAATAAAGGTCTTCTAAGCAAACCAAACAACCCTAAGAAATAAAATGGTTTTGTATGCTGAGTAGGATATCATAATTGAACCAGTGATTCAGTTGCATTGTGATGTAGTCCTAAGGAGTTTACAAGCTGGAGAGAGTGTGAAGCCCAGCCTTCTAAAAGACATCACTAATTGTTTCCCTGTTAAAACATTTGTGTGAAAACAGACTTAATTTTTTTTTTAGACCTTGCCTTCAGGGCCCCAATACTCCTCTTTTTTTCTTTTTTTCTTTTTTTTAAATTTGCTTTGTCTCTGCTGATTAACATGTAAGCAGTGTCCTGTACTGCTTTATAAAGGACATCTTTGAATCACCAAAGAAGCTTTAAATGCAAAGCTCAAAACTTGTCTTAAGCTGAGCTGTGCACACTTTGAACCTCCTTTGCCTTGAATTCCCAGCATAGTGCTGGTTTTAGGCTCAGGTGGTGATAAGACATTGAGTTCAAGAGACGATAAGTCACTCAGTTTGACCCACAAAGGATAAATTGAAATTTCTGATGGAGGACTGTTCTACTTTTACATCCTTTGAGAGGCATAGAGGGCATATTACCATTTCACTGCCTGACACCTGAAAACAAGAGTCCTTATCCCCTGCCTTAATCTCAATGGGTTACTTTTTAAAGCTCTTTAAAAGTTATATATGGAAAACCTGAAATAAGCCGATTAGCAATCATCGTATCAACACAGTACATAATAAGGCTGAAACATTACCAGGAAGTGAAGGAGGGGGGAAAGAAACAACAGGGGTCAGGGAGGGCTATCAGGTTTGAAATGATCAAATACTTTTCAACCAGAGGTCAAGACTTATCTATATACAGTCAAAAACACAAATAGGCAGACAAAAAACTACACAAGCGTACATCAGTAACATTCTCAACAGCAGTATGGAATTTCCTCTACTTAGTGGACTAAAGACTTACACTATTTTTCTCTAAATATTGAAATTGCAAGAAACAAACAAATAAAACAGCAGGCTTGCTTTAGAGCAAATAGAGTCAATCTCGTTGAGTTTGTGAGACAAATTTTTGCCCCAGGACCCTCTGGAAAGCGGCATAAATTGTCAAAAAATATCCCAGAAAATGCATATACACAAATTAGAAAAGTTCACTGCTAGTTTGCTATGGCTATTTCTTGAAGTTAAACAGTGCTCTGTGAGGGGGAGAAGGGGAAGCTCCATGGGCTATTTAAATTGGATTGCCACTTGTTTAAGCTTCCAGAAGAACAGCCTCCTTCTCTTAATCTCATTTTCTTTTTGCCAGAAAATAAAGGTGATACAAAGGAAAGGAGGGAAGGGGTTTGAGGTCTGCCTTGGAGGGCCACTTTGCACACCTCTACCTAAAGCAACAGGAACACTTTTTTCCTAGAATATTTGAAACTGAGAAAAAATTGGTGAACATGTGTACCCAGTTTCAATTATAAGTCTGTCTTATTTTAAACTGACTCATACACCAGCTAGGACTCCATCCTCGACCAAGTCTGTTGTGTGATTTGACAGAGTTGCTTTGATATAACTCATGAATATGTCTTTTCTTATCAAGGTATTTTTATGTTTAACACCAGATTGTTTAACACCAGATTGTCACGACACATCTCAAACAGTTGATGCAACTCCCCTTAGTTTCAGATGACCACACTGTATGAACTTTACTCAACTTTAAAGATTCTGAAAAACCATTGATCTGATTTCTAGAGATAGCAAACATGCAAATATCCTTTTGGCAAACTAAATGATACAGAAAAGATTCTCTAAGGGAGAAAAAAGTTAATACCATTAATCTACCCATCAGCTTAGGAAGTATGTATTTCCTCGAGTAAGGAATGATGCCTCATGTCTTCACTCCTTATTTGTGCACAGGAACTAGCCTCTTCCCATTGTTGATGAAAATGACTATTTGAATTTGAAACCTAATGTGCCCATTTTTTACAATGGGTTTGTTTCTTGCAGAATCTTTCAAGAGCCAGACAGCCAACCATAAGATGAAATCCTCTCAAGAATCCATCTTTCAGTTGCTGTTACCTTTTCCGACAGCCAGTTCCCACTGAGACAGACAACTGTTAATCTAACTTCTTTATTCTTCTTATCCCTTTAGAAAACTAACACATCTACAAATTAGTTAGCAAAGCTCAAAAGCCCAGAGCAAATGTAGCAGCACCATGCAGCATCCATATATAGGATGGAAAATAAAATCCTGATGTTTAATTTAGATCAGTTTCAGCTAATACATGAAATGGGACAAAGAAGATTTATTTAAGACAGGCATGTCTTGCACATACTGGAAAAAGAAAAGAGATATTCCTTCACACATACATCATCAAGTGGTTCATTCGGCAAACATTCCATTTTATATGTGAAGCTTATAATAGAGAAACAAGATCAAAGTCTGTGTTTCTTTTATACCAATCACTACAAGTTGCCTGACTCCCCACTGTCAACTGTTCAAATACGGATGATTTCAATGTATAGAAGCACAATCTCATTGTTGGATCCACATGCAAAAGGCCTAAGGACAGTTATTCTTTGCTAACTTCATTTCAGTGAAAAAAATTAGTAATTTTAGCAATTTTTCCCCACTGCATGTAAGTAGAAATTCACCCATGGTATTTTTCCCCCCCACAGAAAACAACATTTCTTTTGCATGAAACAGCATTTTCTGAAGAAAAAATAAAATATATGTGAAGAAAAATTATTACTGCACATACACAGATACATACACAAAAATGTATTTTTCTGGGCAGAAAACACCTTTTTCTGCAGAAAAATGCCACATGAGATATTTTGCAAAGAATAAGCCCTGAACTGGGAAGTTTCTTTTTCCAGTCTGGTATTCTTCTCATCACTGTTTTCTGAGACTCAAGAAATATATTTTTCATTTATTTTCCAAATATGTTTGACTATTCTTTCTGACCTCAAAAGGCAGGCAAATCAAAAGAATTGATTGGGTCACATTTCCATCATCTCTTGCAAGAGCAACTATTTCAAATTTTGCAACTATTTTTTCTTGCTATTTCAAATTTTGAGACTGGGGAAGGGAAGACTGTTTCATTTGGTTCGGATGGATCTTATCAGAATGGCATTGAGAAGGCTTCATAGTTCTATAATTTTAAGGTTTTGCTTTGTTTTTGTTTTTTCGATCTGTGCAAATAATGGCAGCAGCGTTGTCTCACTTCATCCTCTTTTCTTACATTTTAAGCAGATGTTTCAGCCACCTCCATATTCTTCCATACCCAATCTGCTTCTGGACTTTCTTGCTCCAGAAACAGTGAGTTTATTCTAAAGCCAAGAAAGGAAAGTTTGATGATGCATTGTTTTTAATCTCCTTATACTGATTTTACTTTCACACAACCCTGAGATCTTGTGATATAGGGTGGGATTTACATATCATCATCATCATCATCATCATCATCATCATCATCATCATCATCATCTGTTTTGTGATGATTTATATTCCATTTATAAGAAGGCTGATTAGAAAGACAAGAATCCCTCTATACCTTGTACATGCACAATTCAAATTGTGATTCAGAGTGTAGACTACATCTGGAATGACCTGTTTTAACTACCACCTGTTTTGATCCACTTGCCAACAATCTCTTTGCATTCCAAGATTTTTTTCTACTAGCAATGCAGTATTGGTTTGTTATAGCTCTCTGTAAATTTTCTCCCTCTCAACTCCCTGTTCCCTGCTCTCAGAAACCTCAACATAGTGCCTACCACTGTATGTTTGAAGCTGTAGCATCAATCTTCCTTGACTATCCAACATCCAATCTTCTCTCTCTCTTTCATTCTCTCTCTCGCAACATGGAGTATTTTTCTCCTAGCTCCTCTGTACTTTTTTTATTTCCTGTGGAACTAAACATTTCTACTCTTTTTTTGTGGCAACTGTACTGTTTGTCAATATTTTGGGAAATACTTTAATTCCTCAATGGATCCAATACTTGCAACTATTCTGTGATATCAGGGTATCTCAATAAATTGTATTAAGTTGCAGGTAATGGTTCAGAAATAAAACCTTAGTTTTTAATCTAGGATATAAATGACAGAGAGGGGTGGTCACAGCCAGAGGATGGAAAATTACTTTTAAAAAAGGAATTAGATATAAACGTAGATCCAAGTCCACCCTACATGCACAAAAATAGGTAGTTACTGTTATATCATGTTTTGAAATGGGACTCTTTATGTTTCTCCAAAATAACTAAAAAAAGTTATATATGTTTTTCCTTAAAAAATAAATGTTGTAAGTTGCTGACCTGCAGCACAAAACACAATTTCCTCCCATCCTCTTCTTATCAGCACAATAGAGCATGAGGCAGCAGCTCAAACCAACATGTGAACCATGGGATATTCTTCCTGTACCATTTTATAAGGTCACAGCTTGGTAACTACAAAGTAACTAAAAACCTAGAACTGCATCACAAAATGAGTATTGCTCCTTAATTTTCGATGATAAAGAATCTACTATTTCAATTAGTTACTTCCATACTCTGGTTAGAACAGATTTGAAAAGTTTTCTGTGCTACTTACACTGGAGCCATAGTTTTGATACTACTTTATAGGTAACCTTTAAAAACAAGCCCTCTCACCATTTTTAACTTCACTTGATTCTGCAGTTTGAAAAGTAAATGGACTTAAGTATGAAATCCTAAACATAGTTAACAATTAATGTATCCAAAAGGAACATGTTACAAAGAAGTGAGCAAGTTTCCTCAGAACTCTTCTGTAGACCATAGATATGAAGAAAAGAAAAAAAGATGGGGGGCAGGGAACTGGAACCAGATGTAATGGAAAACTATAATCAAGATGTTGCTAATGCAGACTTATATTAGGCTGTAAATGAGATAAAACAAGGTTAAGTTTGGTCGAAGGGACAATGAAACAATCATGGGTATTTTCCAATTAAAAATACAAAAAGAAAGAAAAAAATCAAGTCTGATCTATCTCCAGCACTAAATGATATAGGCAGATTTCCCTGTAAAGCAGAGAAGGAAGTTAAGAAATACATGGTGATCTTAACTTTCTTATTTGTCTTACAAGTCATCTTGAAATAATGGACTCAGGCTAAGATTATGCTTAGTCCACTAGGTTAAAAATTCAACAGGCACAAAATTAGGTAGAAATATTTAGCACAGACTTTAAGGTTTTTCTATGGTTGACAGATTTTTTTTCTTTCCTCTTTTGTAGGTTTCGTTTAATATTCAGTCGAAAAAAGAGCTCAGTTGACCCCAAAGTTTGCTCATCATTTGTGCCACTTATGGTGGACTTAACAAAGGTAACATTCTACCGCTATTTTGAATCTTCCTTCATGGAACACAACTGCCAATTACCACCACCACCACCCCAAAAAGGCAGAACATTTTCGGAAGGATACAATTCAGTCAAAATCAAAACCTTTTTAATGTCTGCACAAAAGTTGATTCCATTCAATTCATTGTCACCTCAAGTAGTAGCCTCAGTGTTTGATGACAGAGGTGGAGGGCTAAGAACAAACTGTAATTTCTCTGTTTGATATCAAAGGAGAAAAATAATATTCATGGTTTTAGTTAGTTACTTATCCTAGATTTTGAAAAATGTAGTAGTAAATAGAAGCAGTAGTATTGCTGTGAATTATTATTAATGAGGTAATGCCTTACAGCACAGTTCAACAGTATTTGAAGAAACACAGACACTTTCTCTTTTACAAATGTGCACAAACTGTCTCAGAGTGTTTCTACACTATGCAGCTATCATACATTGATGTCATTTTAGCTGTTGTGGCTCTATCCTACAGAATCCAGGGATCTCGTGAGTTCAGTGACATACTTAAAATTCTCTGTTGAAGTGTTCTAGTCCTGTCATTAAAGGAAAGGCATTAGATCTCTCCAGCAGAGACTTCTAAATACTTCACCAAAATACAAATCCCAGGATTCTGCAGGATGAAGCCATGGCAGCTAAAAAGGTATCAAACTGCTATACCCAAGTGGTATAAATATGTACTTAGTTCCCAGGCATAAGCACCCTTCATTTTAAAATGCACCATGCTGAAGAGGAACTGTAGATAAATGACAGTGGCAGTGTACATCCTTTACACATAGAAGGTTCCAAATCTATCCTTGAGAGCTCCAATTAAAGAAACCTCTGGATGGCAGTACCTCTACAAAAGACACCTGCCTGACACCTTGTGGAGTCACTTCAAGTTATACTAGACAGCATGTAGCTAGAAAGAATCTGGATGACACAATTTCACCAGCTGCTCCAAGACTGACCCATTTATTATTTTTATTATTATTCTGTTGAGATACTTAATATGCTCAACACGTTGTCACTTTTATTTAACCTATTGGTATAAAAATTCTTTCTATGAACTGCTGAAGAGTTCATTTCGTTAATCCTCTAGGAGGAGTATGTCAGATATTCTAAGTACTGGCTTTAAGCTATTGGATGTCTTTGAAAAGAAAAGAAAAATTCATTGGATCAATAATTAATCAGAATTTTCTGGGGCAATGGGTTTTGCTGGGTGCTCTGTTCTTGTCTTCTCTTTCTTTCTTCCTTTTTTAACTTGTTAATTTTACCTGGCCTTGGCTAATGAAGTTAGAAAATCTGCTCCAGGAAGGGTGCTTGACTTTTAAGTGACTGTTTGCTTTCAAGTAAAAAGTTCTACACATTTGATGACACTGTGTTATGAATGTACCCTGCAAATGATGTTATTGCTTCCAGTTATACACAATTAAAAGATTAGGGATTGGGTGAAGCATACATCAGCTTTTTGCCAATGGCCACAATCCCTGAGCTCCCCACAACAATCTAGATAACATTCCATCAACTTCATAATTATCAAATGGGGAAAACTCCAGACCATATATACAAAGTGTTTGTTATGCATCTGTTTGGATCACAACTACTAGATGCTTTACTTTCCACAAAGATTGTTGTATATTAGCGATCAGGCAAATTATGATATATATATCAGGCTTAAATACTCTAAAGGTACAAGATCTTGCCTGATCCTGGATGTTAATCAATGTTAGCCCTGGTTAGTTTGGATGAGAAACGGCCAACCAATACCAGGTGTTGTGGGCCATATTTCAGAGGAAGAAACTGGGAAAATCACTTCTGACTAATTGGGAGAACCATTTTGTTGACTAAGAAAACTCAATGAAATTCATTTGTCATCTTAAGTCAATAGGCAAGTTGAATACACACACACAGAAAGAGACAAATAACATGCTCTCTCTCTTGCTCTCTCTCTCTCTCTCAATATCTATGTACCTATATATGTAGGGAGATGTGCCCCTTTGAATTATTCCTTCCTGCAGGGAGAACAATTAATTTAATAAACTTCCTTCCTACTTGCAGGCACATCTTTGAATAATCTGTAGTATTTGAAGATGTCCTTATGTGGAAGGTGGAATTTCCACTTCTAGGCCAGTTATCCTCGCTTGGCTGCCACCTGCCCCTCTTCACACAGAGGGGAAACTGAATAAGGAGGAACACTTCTGCTGTCCCTGTTCTTCTGACACAACAATGGAAGAAATTCTCCTCACATAGCTGTGTCCCAAACCCTGTCACAGGACAGGTATTGTGGTGGTCTGGTAGTGGTAGTAGTGGATGTGAGCTGAGACAGAAGAGTGCTACCACAGCAAATATCAGAAGGGCAGCAGCTGTGATACTTAGCTTCATCCCGTTCCCCCTGTGTGATCATGTGGTGGTCCGCAGAAGAAGATACCAAAAAGAAGAGAAATATTGATACCACTGTTATGATAACCAATGTATAGCTTTTGAAGCCTCCCAGGAATCCTTCCAAAGACAAAGATACCTTCATTGTGCACCAGCTAAGACTGACAATGATCCTCCTTGCTTGGCTGACCTGTGCCAGCTACCATATGGCCAGTGTGGAGGCAGGAAGATAAAGGTGAATCTAGGCTTGGAGCAGTGGTTGTATTCTGAAGTCCATTTGAGGACTGGTTTGGCGGGGGGGTGGGGACAAGCAAGGGGTTTGGGGAAGATTTTCCACATCAGACTTATCTTATATTCAGGAAGCCCCTAGTTTCAAATGTTATATCTGAGTGAAGACCTAGAAGCCATAATCCCTAGTTGTGTGTGAACATTTCTGTGTGAAATTAGGGCCAAACTAACTTGATATTATTAATCTCATCAATATGTTAAAAAATCAAATCAAAATCAAAACAAAGGAAGGAACAGCAATGAATAGCCAGCAGAGGGAAGATTGAAGTGTGAAGCTACATGAAGTATGATGCTGGTGCAGCTAGTGGCAAGTTATAAACCAGAATCATGATTGGGAGCCATCCTACCCAGTAACCTTAAAATTACTTCCAATAAGAGAAAGGTTGCATTCTAATTGGAAATAAGAAACACAGTAAGGAAAGGCACTCAGGATTAAAGTTAGTGGCAAAGATGTAAGCACTGCCTTCCCTTGATCCTATTCAGTACTATGCTTTGAACATTTTTAATTCCAGGGATAAGAACAAGCATAATGTCCAATCACATTTGATTCTTAGTTTAACTAATCTTAACAGGCTATCTCTTATTTTCAGGAGAGAATGACACAGCTTGTCTTTGTTTGTTTCATTTTTAGTTTTTTTTTTTTTTAATAAAAAATTTCAAAAGACAATTAGATGAAAAAAGCAACAAATTTGTCATAGAGAGCACATGTTCTAACTTGTGGTTGTGATTATAGTCTAATTGTCTTTACTGTTTTAATGATGCTTCAGTCCTTCCACAAAACCTTGAGTTATGTATTTTTTGTAATAGATTCATACCTAAATGAAACTGGATTATACACTAGGCTGTGAGGACTAGGCTCTTACAGACAAGCCATTTCCTAACCAGTAAATATGTAGCCGTAGCTAGCATTTTATAGCAACCTTTTCACATGTGGCATGAAAATGAATTCCATCGTGGTGATAGACCGGGAGCAATATTTTTAATTAAATCAGTCATTCTAGAATTTATACTAAATGCCAATGGAGAAAAAAAAATATTTTTTTGATGTTTGGACATTTTTTATGAACAGTTAAAGCCAGATATCATTTAGCATAAGAAAGAAAGAAGCCTCACATTTGATATTCTTTAAGACTATGTATTCAGCTGAATATAAATCAAGAACAGGGGTTCATATAACATGTTCCTTCATGGTCCCTAGACAGGCAAAGTATTACTACAGGCTCACTAGCTACCTAATCATTGCAGATGTGTTTCCAGCTTCCATGGATTTTTGTAGTACTTGTCTGAACTTGGCTATGCTGCTACCAACACACATGAATATTTCACATGAGCTCTGCTGAGCAACTGTGTATCATAAGGAGGTAAGAAGGAGAACTGTTCGCAAGCAATGTATTTTCCCCCACAAAGTCGAGGAGTTTCAGATTATTTACATTTAAAATAATATGGCGTACTTAAAAGGTAAAACTAGCAAAAGTGAGAGGGAAGGAGGGAGGCTGAAATTAATCAAAAGAAGTTCTATCTGCTTCTTCCTAAAACTCAAAGCATATAAGGCTGTTTAGACAGACAGACAGACAGACAGATAGATAGATAGATATGCATTCATATTTTATTTGCTACCATAAACCCTGTTTTGCTGAATGGTAGCTTTAGAATCATACCACCTAGGTTGCATTTCAGGTCAGTAGGGAAAAAAAGATGAAGAGGAGGAGGAGGAGGAGGAGGAAGAGGAGGAGAGTGAGAGAAAATATATATGAATCCAGGAACAGTTCTCAAGTTCTTAATTAAATACTGCGCCCACCTACAACTAGGATTTCAGTAAATACACGTAACACAAGCTCTGTTTTAAATTCTCACCACTTTGGCCTAGATCCAAAGGTCAAAAGCAAAACAATGCAAAACCACACAATAGGTTATATGATTTCCTATCCCGATCTTGAGGTAAAACCAAACTTTTGAGCAAGCTGCTCTCCAATGAAGTGTGGAGGTGAAAGACATGAGGATTTGAACTTTTTAAAAATTTCCACAGGGCTAGAATACTTCTTTCAGGCTCTTGCATTTTTTCCCTCCTGCATATTCTCCATTTGGCAGGGATGGTTCTTACTAATCCTCTACCACCCTGTTTTCTAAGCTGCTGTTCTTGGCTCACTTTGTTTCAGACTGTGTTCAGACTGTCAGAGTAGGTTGCCTTCAGTTAGTTTAACAGGACTGAGGGAAGAGGAAGAGATGGAGTCTTGCCCTTCCAAGTAGGCTCAGGCTAAAAGTATTGCTGCAGCCTCTCCTAACTTTGGTTGGGCTGGGTGGGGGGAATGTCCTGTGCTGTGTGACACCAAATTGCTTCCTCAAGTATGCTAAAGTGAAATGAAATAAAAACACAAAGCAGGAGAAAGAGATAGCCCTGCCAATTAAGGGACACTTTCCTTGAGTAGATTATAACATCCCTGGAACTGTGCACCTGGGCCATTTCCGCACTAGACTGTTATAGTGCTATGATTCCCCTTTCAACATCCTATGGAATTCTGGGGCTTGCAGTTTAGGGAGGGGCCTTAGAGGAAATGGCCCTAGTGTTCTCAATATCAGTCTCACTGCCTCAGAGACACATGGGATATCCCCCACTGCTAATTTCCCTAAAACAGTATTAGTATTTTGGATAACCACTTCTGACTTGCATTTTTTTCTTCCTTCCTTCAGTTTTGATTTTTCTTTGTTTTTTTAGATTTTCACAAACCTTAGACTTTACGATTTGGTTTTATTGGTTCTTTTTTCTCTACCCAGTTCCTTTTGATCCTCTGTGTATCAGGGCTGCACAGTGCCATAGGAAAGAAACAAACTTGTAGAGGCTGAAGACTGAAAAATTGTTTTACTGTTTACTTACTATGGCAGAGGTTTGTGTTTTTGATTCTTCCCCTCCCCAAACAATATTCCACTTGCAATTAAAATGTAAGGAAATTGGTACTCAGAAGGAACACCAACAACACAATATGCAGATGATACCATACTTCTAGCAGAAAATAGCAACAACTTGGAATAATTCCTGAAGAAAGTACTAGGACTTGGACCAGCAGCTATGAAGGAACTACACAAGGCCTTGATGTGTAAAGATATATCATTGAATACCAAACGAAGGATTGTCCAGACCATTGTATTTTCAATTTCTATGTACCGTTGTGAAAGCTGGACAGTGTGGTGCTACAGAAGAGTTCTGTGGATACTGCAGACTGCTAAAACAAACAAACAAACAAACAAACAAACGGGTCCTAGAGCAAACCAAGTCTGAACTCTCTTTAGAAGCCAAGATGACTAAACTCAGATTGTCATACTTTGGACACATCATGAAAAGACATGACTTACTAGAAAAGACAATAATGCTTGATAAGGTAGAAGGCAGTATAATAAGAGGAAAACCACATTACAGATAGATAGGGTCAATAAAGAAAGTGATGTTCCTGAATCTGCAAAACCTGAGTAGGTCTGCTGATGATAAAGTGACTAGGAAATATCTCGTTCATTAGGTTGCCAGAAGTAGAAATCAACTTGACGGCAGTTAACAACAACATAATGTCCTGTGCATAGGGGATTGAGTGGATACGAACACAGCATACAACAGATGTGAGAGAAGGCTGCAATTCTGAACATAGAATTTGGTCTGGTAAACTAATTTGATCTTAGAAAAATATTATATAAAATTATATTTCTCGCTAATCATTCTGTGTGTATGTACACACATACACAGAGTGTATGGGTGTCTATCTGCCAGAGACACATCTACTAAGTCCCTTTCCACATAATGTCATCAGCCCTCATTGGGGATGGGAGGACGGGACCTGGATGATGTTTACGCACAGTGTTGCCTGGTCCCATTGTTCTCCTGTCGCCCACACAGCACAATCATGCAGTAAATCACTGACAGGTTTCACCCATCAATGACCGGCAATTGCACAGCCCTGCTGTTGCCCTCCCACGCTTACCTTAGATGCAGAGGTCCTTGAAGCACAATGGCTGCTGCTTCCTGCCCCAGCACAGCCTGGGACAGTGCCTGACTGAGCTGTGGAAGGAAGAGGTGGCACCATCATGCTTCCTCCATTCATGGAGCCAGCCAGTGCAGAGGGGAGCAATCCAGTCATGCTCCCCTCCCGGGAGAGGCTGTACTGAGATCTCATGGGATCTCAATAGAGATCTGTAGATTTCCTGCAATTAGCAAAGAATTGTACTAGATCAGTGATTTTCAAGCTATCTGATATGTTGAATGGGTATTTCCACTCAGGGACTGGCACCACAAATGTGCTATACTATTATCATATTTGCATAGTTCTTGGAAATTTGATGTGAACTAGCAGACAATGATTGATGGGACAACAGCAGTCTACAGAGCACTACTTTGAGTAGCACTGGGCAAGATGATCCCTGGGATTCATTCTAACTCTATGACTGAATGACTTGCATGCTTCTGGCTAGAAAGACACACCATGATTAGAATATCTCATACAACCCGCCCTATCACTCACTCCCTGGACCTGGTCAATGTGTAATTACTTGTGATCTTTGTTGGTGTCCTTTTATGCTAACACATGTCTTGCTACAGAGAAGTACAGGGTCGTGAAGATCCTGGGCATAGAGAATAAGCCAAACTGCTCATGAATGGAAGGACTTGGCCACAGATCCCTTTAAGAGTGCAAATAATAGAGAGGCAGCTTATGTTGTAGCAAATGAAGTATGGCAAGCAGATATTGAATACAGATCCCTGTACGACAAAAGCAACATTCTTTAACCTGATTTCTCTTCCATTAGCATAACAACAAATACAATGCCAGTCTCTTTGGCCAAAGCCCAACAGCTGCTCTTTCAGTAGTCAGCATCTCTAGCTTTATCACAAATGAGATCAGGCAAATACTTGACTGTATGCTCTAAATATATATATCTATACACACACACACACATTCATTCACATTCATCCAGGGGATTTTTGGAAAACAAATATGTTCTGCCTACTTTGCTTACATTTTAAGGTTACTAATTATTCTCTTGCTGGATATGCATACAGTAAAGTTTAACCTATAAGAGATTGGAGCCGTTATTTTAATTAAAATAAATGAATGTTTTAGCCTGGATCTCTTTGATCACTGCCTTGTTAACAAACTGAATAACATTGAAGCCTTTGAAATGCAATACCTACTGGGATTTGTACAGCTAGCGATGTCCAAACTAGAGCTAAAGAACCGGTAATCCAAAGCTGCTCTTACTTTTGCTTGTGTTTTTTTATTCAGTTTTATCTTAAACGTAAATGTTATCCAGCACCATCAATACCTTTTAAAGTTCTTTGTACTGAATTGCTACTGTCAAAGGCTAATCTGCTTTCTCTTTTATCATTATTTTTTTTTCCCCCTGCCTGACAAAAGGGGACAGGTCTGCATTGTGTGAGGAAAGTGCAACAAAATGAGTTGGTTGCTCTTGCTCATTAGATTCTCTGTGCTTGTCTCGGTGAGAGACAAAGGTGTGCAAACAGGAGGCTTTCTATCCTAATGACACAAGAACATTCAACAGAAATGTGCCTTTTATCAGATCTGCTGCTTGCTTGCTGTTCTCTCTTAAAAAGAAAGGCAAGAGAGAAGGAGACAGAAGCAAACTAGGATCTGTTCATAAAAGCATTCTTTTGCAAGGGTGCTCTTTCCCTATCCCAACCCATCATGGTGAGCTTTTTGCTCTGTTGCTTACATTTTCATAGCAAACATCTTAAGATCAGAATACAAATTCTTTGCAATATTACATGGAGTTTAGTGACTTGCATGTTTCTGTTAGAAGCCTATCCAAGAGTATAGGCAAAGCAAAGCTTTCAGATCAGTGGGGGCACCTTTTCTAAATACTTTGCACATTGGAGAAGAACAGTGGTGATGTCGGGGCAAGATTTGGGAACAGAAGTCTAGGACACCAATCAAATGAATGGCCAAGATCACCGCCAAGCATTGTGGGAATGTCTTACCATATGTATATGTATATATGTACAGCACACCCTCCATATAGGTGGGGGTTGCATTCCAGAAACCCTCAGAAATCCTTATACAAAACAAAAACAAATGAACAGAAAAAGAATGCTTTGTCCCATTATTGTAATGGGACACAAGGCTTCATGTGACCTCACATTTCTGTGTTTGGAGGTTGAGCCAGTAGAGGACACACAGTACATATATCCCCTGCTCCATAAGACCATTAAGTACAGAGTCACAAATTACCTGACTGCTCCATGTGGGATGAAGGTAGAGTGTATGACACAGAAGCAATTAATGAAAAGTACAGACTCAGTAGACAAGATTTTCCAGGATGGTATGTGCTTTGTCTAAATATATATAAGCTACAGTCAAGGGCTCTGATATGTGTGGGAGTGTCATGGCTCTTTCAATCTACACACAATCCCAACCAGAATAATACACACCGTTGCAAATAGGAGCTTTCTTTCTCATGCAAACTGCAGGCATGGGATACCTAATCCAATCTAGACAACCATGTTTGGGAGATGGGGAGTGAATGGAGTGAGAATACCTGAAGCTATTTTACTTTCCACACTAGGATCTTGATCCGAATCTGTACTGGCTATTGTCGAAAGGAAAATTTGTCACAGAAAGGTAACCTACATTATTGCATTCTTTCACCCACAATCACATTTCATTGTAAAGAAAAGTCCATTAGATGGTATTGATTGAAAATCTGCAGAAGTCAAATGAGGCCTATGTGGAGACTACCATATCTTATGTCAACCATGTCCTTCTGATGGAAAAAGAAGAAGAAGAAGAAGAAGAAGAAGAAGAAGGAAGAAGAAGGAGAAGTAGCAGCAGCAGCAGCAGCAGAAGCCGCCGCCGCCACCAAGGACAGAGACAATGACAATACTCAGGAGTGAGATATTCAAAAACACGTGACACAATATAATAGCCTTACCAAATGATGGACAGTTTACTGCATGCGGACAATTAAAAGCAGAAATAAATATTGCCAGAAATCAACAGCTTTTCTATGACCTTGCCTTGTTTTTAAAAAACTTGGAGTCAAAAATGTGCATTAGTGATGTGCTGATTTGCACTCACAGAATATATTTTTCTGGCCATCTGATCATTCTACTAGTTTCCTTTAAATCTTTGAAGAAACAACCTAAACATTTTTTTTCATGGTCAGTGACTTTGGCTACAATTCCAACAAATTTACTTCAGTATAAGGTCCACTAGACACAAAGGGATTTGCTTCAAAATGAGCATGAATGGGATTGTACTTTCAGAAGGAACTAATAACAGGAATAGACCAACTTTCTTCTGGATAAATCTCTCAACTCTCTACAACTCCCATAATGCCATACAAGTGGCTGCACTGCTTGGAGCTGATAGGATTTGAAGTCTAAAACATGTGGAGTGACTTACATTGGCCAAAGCTGGATATGATCGATTCAGTATCTGTTTGGAAATGACAATGGAATGGAATGGAACATCAATGTAAAAAGAGAATTGGATTCTATGACATTGGCTACAGAGAAGTGATGAAGTGTCTCCTCTGTATTCTGAGTTTTGAATACAGAAAACCATGCAATTCTCAGTCAGAAAGTTCTGTATTTTTAGTTTTGTGGTATTTTTCATAAAAGAAACAAAGGACACTATAGACATTTGTATGAATTCCTAAAATGCACACACAAAAAAAGTTTAGCTAATTACAGCATGTACCCACTAATGTGGTGCTATTCAAAATTCCAGGGACCAGCATTGGTCCAAAAGTCATTGTCAGCCAATCTCAGCAGGGTTTCCAAGAAAGAAACAATTTTAGTCCCTGGCACACTGGGAGATAATTGCTGCCCCCACCACCACCACACACACACACCAGACAAGGAAGAACTGTATTAATGGTTCTATTTGAGGGGGGAAAGTGCATAAAAATACATGCAGATTGTTATACATACAAATACGAAATTGGCATGTGACTGATTTGGAGGTGGCAAAAGTGGAGGGCCACAGAAACAGACAGATCTGCCCCGTTGCTCCTGCAGATGAACAACATGAAAAGGTCAGCATCTTCATGGCTGGTTTGTGAGCAGCCAGAGATATGCAACTGGTAAGGTGTTAAGAAAACAATATTGGATTAAGGGGATCATGAGTGTGAACGACCATGGCAAATTCTTGCATTCTTAAAAAAAAGAGCAAATCTGATTTGAAAATACTGCACAATACTCTTTTCCTGGAAACAGCAGAAACAAATATCACAATGGATTTAAACAAGTGCAGGCAATAGGTCTAATACTTATTGTCAAGAACACTGGCAGTTTAGGGTAAATTCCTGGCAGGGCTGTGTTTGCAAAGTTGGTAATTTCAGCTGGAAATTAAATTTGACCTGAACCACATATCAAGCTGTCACTTCCATTCACCTAAATTAAATGTAACTTGTGTTGCCTGAACAATGAAAATCAGCAAATTAGTTATTAGGCATTTCTTACACAGTAACTAAAGCACTTTCAGAAAACTCTTGAGGCTCATCCGATATGGAAAGCCAAGAAGGGCATCCTTTCAAAGTATATGTGCAGTGGCTATGTTGAGAGCGGGTGTCAAAAGAGGCAGCAAGAGACTCTGAAAACTTTAACTACTTTTCACCTTGGTAAGAGCAATTAATCTCTATTCCCAGAGGTGCAACTAAAAGGAGAAAAAAGGAACACAGGATTCCCTTTGGGGAGGAGGGGGCAAAATAACTGCAGTGCACATTAAATATGCAAAAGGCCATTAGGTGTGATTAAAGATTAATTCTTTGTCAAAAGATAGGCCTTGGGATCATTAAAGGTCATGACTTTAGCCTTAATCGTTTTGCTTATTGTTTTTATTTAATTAGCTTAGCTTAATGAGTCTTTGGTTATTGATGTTTGGGTCACTGGGATATTAGCCAGGAGGCTCATTGTCTGACTTTGGCTCTGCTAACAATATAAAAAATACAACAGAGAAGAAGGAACATGTTCATGAAAAATACAGCAAGATACTTTCAGATCTGGGTGAGAATAGGGTGGCTCACCAGATGTTGTTGAACAGCAACTCTTAGTATTCTTTACCACTGAGTTTGCTGGGTAGGGAAGCTGGGAGTTGCAGTCAAACAAATCTGGAAAGTCACAGAATTTCCACCACTGTTGTAGGCATAAACTAGATACCTTTTAAACTTGTCATGGTTCTCCCACCATGGTCTCTAAAGCCTAAAGTTCCAATCAAGTTAGAAACAACAAAAAAGATTTGTGATTAGATAGTGTCTCTCTCTAGATCATAGAATTACAGAATCAGAAGGGCACTGAAGGGCCATCTAGTCCAACTCTCTGCTAGTGAATTAATCTGTTGGAGCTTGGTGGGAAAGAGGGAGGTTAAGCCAGTTTAGATTAATGTCTAACTCACCTTCTCAATCGACTCTTACAGTTTCTATGTATCAGCACATAAGAGACAAAAGATCCCATCATGCATCTCTGTTCTCTCATCTGCTTTGGTTCTTAGTGAAACAATTATCCCTGTGCACGAAAATATAATGCTTCAAGATGAAAACTGGTGAACAAAGATGATTGATTGATATTCACTCTATTCAAAAGTGCCAAGCATTTTTTTTCCTAACAACTTTTGTCTGCTGCTATCTTGGGTCAGATCTAATTAAACCAAAATTGGATTGACAATGCTGGATGGTGCTTCTAGGAGCTGTAGTTCTCAAAGTATTTGGGTTTGTGCCACCATTATACAGCTTCATGGAGGGGGCACCTTTGCTGGCCTCAGAAGGAAATGAGGTAATTGGTAAACAGAGCAGCCTAACACAGGCAAAAGAGGTATAGGGTCACAATGGTGGAGCCACCAGAGTTTTCTTTCTTGATCTCCTCTTTCTCATTTTTTGCTCAATCCATCTTCATGTCCTTTTGTGCAGTACAGGCTTTGGCTGCTCACTTCTGGGACAGGTTGGGATTCCCTCCCCTCATTTTGTTTTTGTTGCTTTGTTTTCCTGCCCTGCACTGTGTGGGACAAGGGAGCATTGACTCAGGATGGTGCTTGTAAATAGGTAGGAGAGAAGAAAAGGGATCCCAATGAGCCTTAATAGGCACAATTTGGTGAAAGATTGGTCTCTGGAATTGCTCCTTTTGGTCACAGGTCCCAGAAGATAGGGAAAGGTACTACTCTTGGGGCAAGCCTGAGGTTCAGCCTCACTTTGAGTCATAGGACTTGACGTAGGGGATTCCTTGAGCAGGCCTTCCTTCAACTAGGGCAAGCTGGGCAGCCATCCAGTATTATGATGTGGTTCTAGTGTTCAGATGTCTCCCCCAGGGGTGACTGAGAATCAAGCTGGGGACGACCTCCTGCCTCAGCAAATCCCTTACTGGGTGCTCCCTCCTTTACAATTCATGGCTAAAGGTATTCATAGAAATAGTTTAAATAAAGTGACTCTGTTTATTCCATGGTCTTATGCCTCATCTCTTAAGTTTTGGAGCAGGTCAGCAAATACTATCACATTCTGCCCAAAACACAAATACTGTACTAGAGAAAGCCTTTGCATATATCCAATGACAAAATGTCCAACAAATTTTGGGAGAGAATATCTCCTGTTTAATGTGCTACCCAATTTCTTTGAGTACATGGTGGAACAGGTACAACAATATGAACATCATATAGACCAAACCCAGCTGAAGGAGTATGAGATTTAATAAAATATACAATACACAGAACAAAAAAGTCCTCAAATTATTTGTCCACATTTGATTTTGATGGTGAAACACACACTATATCTGGAGCCAGTAGCCATACATTCACTTCCACAGTAGAATTAGAGTGAGTCCTAAATCTTGAGTATATAGCACATCTTTGGATTTGGTATAAACAATGGTATTTGTGAGTGTTCCTGCAGTCTCATACTTATTTATATTTTATTTCTAAAAACTTTTGCCTCTCTTTATAAACACTGCTGATGACAAGCAAGTAACTCATGCAGCTTCATATATATATATATATATATATATCCTACTTGATGTATAATATATAAGTAATACATTATATAGTGATTTGTGTCATGTTGAAATCTCAGAATCAAGATATCAATACCTTAGCTTGTCAGAATTTCTCAGTGCTTTAACACTACTTTGAAAACTACCTTATTGAAGTGATGAGTTTCAAATAAAAAAAATTCAAATTGGTTTACTCTTTCATTACTGAAGGATGAAGATGTCAGAATTTCAGAGCATGGTTATATCATCATAATATTAGATTCTTTGTAAGCAAACACACAAGTGTGATTTTATGCACTGCTTCTTTAAAGTAAAGGATCTAAGAATCAACTGTCTTAAATTGTATCAGGTTGTGGTATTGTGATCAAAGTTGCCCATTTTAGTTAAGACTAAATATTTTCTTAAGAAAAGAATATGTTGTGCAAGATGTTTTATTCTCCTCCCATTACACGTGTGCACACACTTACACACAGACACTGAATCAGCTATCATTACTGAAGTTTGTTGATAAACTAGACCATATGATTTGCCCAACAATGCTTGCATTTACATTTCCTCCTCCATGGAAATAAACAAAAACCCACTACAAAGATCCAAAAAGTTTATAGCAGTGGGAATTAACAATGAAGCCTCTATTACCAGTAATGGGAATTCTATGGCTCATTCCCCAGCACAGCACTGGAACCAACCCCTATTTCCTTCTGATGGTTTTTTAATTGATAACCACATGCCGGCCAAAAAGCTTGATTAGATGTTGCTCTGATTGTTACCAGTGCTGGCATGCATTCTCATTTGGTGTTGCATTACTTGTTAACCCCCATTTATTCATTCATGCATTTATCCATTCTTATTTTTCCTGATCATTAGTTTGATCTCTAGTGCCCTCTAGTCAATGAATGGTCCCTAGCCTAATCAATTTTGCTCCTTCCTCTCAACCAATACGAGTCAATATCATAGGCCCTTTCTGCAACACACCTTTCGCAGAGCTAGGGTGCAGAGATCGCGCGAGCAGTCTCTAGTGAGAGGCTCTTGTATCCCAGTTCCTTCAACTCTGCAGCTGCTGCTTGCCCACGCGAGAGCCTCGCCTCTTCCTTCTGCAGTGCAGCCTGGGAGTTTCCCAAACTGTACTGGGGCAGGAAGTGTGAGCACCATGGCTCTGGAGATCTGCACACATGGCAAGTGTACACGGGGCCCCAGAGTGATGCACAATCACACACCATTTTCAGATCACAGCCAAAAATAAAAAAGTGTGTGGTCAGTGCCTGACAGCCCTGGAGTGTCACACGATTGTGAGTGCATTGTGTGGACCACCCCTCACATTCACACAATGCATGAGGGACCCTTTCACATGGCAAATGCTGTGTGAAAAGGGCCATAGTAAGCATTGTATTAATTAAAGTCAACATAAGTACATTTAAGGTTCATTCATATACTGTTGGCCCTCCACATTCACTAAGGTTAGGGATCCAGGAGACTCACAAAAGTGGGGAAATGGCAAATATCAAACTGCATGTGCTTGTGTCCATGAGAAGGGGGCTGAGGCATTGGGAGTACAGGCACCCAGGGTCCAAACCAGCTCAGGAAAATAGGAGGGAAAGGGAGTAGGCTAGCATTCTGGCCCTATATTTTCTCTCTCTTGCCCTTCTCCTTTCTTGGGTGTGGGAGGGCTTTGGGAAATGGTTTGTGGTGCTTTGAAATTGGGCTGTAAGTTGTTCTTAGCTGGCCAGGCAGCTGGTGACAGAGAAGAAGGACCACCAGAGGTGGGCTTTTAAATGGTTGCATGGCCTGATCAGAATCACTGACAGAGAAGATTCCCCTGGAAAAGAAGTACCCAGGTGGCAGGGGTTGAAGAAATTTGCAAATAATCAAATCTATGAAAGTCAAACTCACAAATGTGGAGGGCCAACTTTATAAGTATCAATTTGATAACAACTGATTATGAATTAGGATATTTATTTAAAATGAGTGGGGGGATTAATGGGTTTAGTAATATATAAAGAAGTGATGTCAGCTATTTTTAAACTATTTTTCATCTATATATGTAATTTTGAGTACCATGCCCATGCTCTCACACTAAGCACACATACATAATGAAGAAAAGATGATAAATGCTTGGACAATCTGAAATCCAGAGCAGATGGCAATGTTCCCTAATGTCATACATTTTTGAGTGTTCATTCCCCTAATATATTCCTTTTCTTTTTTCTTTAATATATGCATTTTGAGTGGCAAGACCCAAATTCAGCATGCAAGTGTGTTCCATGGTATTTTTCCCCTAGAAGTTCCCACATAAGCTGCCCTTGTATACCCAAGAGCTCCAGAAGTGACGTCATGTTTTTCAGTCCAATTTTGGCTAAATAAAAGGCTGGGGTCAAGTGAAAGGTTCTGGAAGGTAGAGCAAGGTAAACCACCACCTTTGTATGTAGTTTTGGGAGGTCTGACATAATTTTTTGATTCTGAAAAATATTAAACATTTGGGGGAGAGTCTTGCAGGACTTAAGGTTACTTAAGAGGCCACAAAAGTGGTGTTACAGTTTCTCCACCACAGTTCGTAGGTTTAGAATGTATAAACTGGAATGTTTGTTTGCAAATTCAGATGAAACAAAGTCCACTTCCATCTCAAGCATACCTTGCCTTCAAAGCTGGTAAAGCTAATACAGATAAAGATGTGTTGACATTCAAGCAAACAGGAACCATGTACAACTGGGTGGCTCTATTATATGGAAGCTATGAACATTCAACTTTATGTCCCTAAACTTTCTGCATCAGAACTGTGCTCTGTGAATCCAAAATGTCAAGGTCAAGAAGTGTTGGCCCTTACCATAATATAGCCCAACAGTACTTTGTCCTGGCGAGATCCTAACAGTGCCATTGCTAGGATAGGATCAGGACCTGAAAGCTTCCCACCACACCTAGTTGGCTGCTGATGGATGGGTAGCATTAGGGACACTCTTCTTCCTTCTGCAGTACAGCATGAATGGTAGGTCACTTTCCCTGCTTCTTCCTATGCTGTACTGCAGAAGGAAGTACTATCAAACAATTCTGCCCTTCCTGCATGCCTGTAGTTGATGGGATCCTCATAGGAAAGTGGACTATTGCCAGACTTTTTTCTGGAAATGGTACAGGGCATGTTTACAACAGATGGGGATACAACAACAATGATGGTCAGCAATGATGTCATGTGATAGCACGTGTCTCAGACCAGGAGCAACACATTGCCATGCTGGGATGGCAACGTCATGTGGCAAAGACCATTGTCTTCCTTTCCTTACAGTTGTTTGATCCCATGGGCAAGAGCATTTGAAAATATTTTCAGTCATTAAACACAGCTTTTCATCTTTGATCATCTCTTTGTTCCTCAACTTTCTTCTGTACAATTCTTACCCTGAGCTTTTCTGCTTTCTCTAGCTCGCAGGTTCTTACCTCTCAGGTCACTGTATTGTGCTTTCATACTGTTCTTCTGTGGCCCCATATTTTAACTCTCCTACTTCTTAATACTTAACGCTTTCATTTACAGTCATCTGTTCTACAAGCAGTGTGAATCCTTCTTGGCTCTTTATCAGATTGCACTGGAAGAGTGTACTTCCAACACTTTCCATTAGATCACCTTTATGTCAATTTGTATTCTACCTGAACACAGACAGAAGGCACACTGACCTGACACCAATGTTTGTCTAGGACAAAATTGTTAGAACGGAAAGGAATTTGGTTTTCAATTACTGTGTGAAAGCTTTCCCTCACCCACAAATTTCAGATCAAAGTAATCTCATATTTGGAAAAAGAAAACTGCCCTCCCATCTCTGCCTTTTATTGTATTATTCATGTTGCTAAAAAGGGATAAAGACCTTGTCATGCAGCTTTGCCTAATCCTTCCCCATTCTGAGGGCCTTGTCTGTTCAAGCATCACAGTGGGGAAACAACATTATGATAACATGAATCTTAGGTGGCATTTTTGTTAAGGCTCATCCATTATTACCTTCTGCTAAACCCTAAATAATCCTGCACAATTAGCTTTGCACATCCCCTTGAGAACATTGAAAATGTAATACTCTATCCTCACCAATTTGATCCTGTAATCTATCTAGGGTAAAATGAATTAAGTTCATTCTGAAATTACCTTAAAGCACCTGGTGCCAAGGCTTATCTCAAATTTACCAAATGTTAAGCTTATTATTTTGTATAATTATCAGCTAGATCATAATCAGGATCTCCTAAGAAGATATAGTAGACACCGAGTATCAATGGACAGTCATGTTTTGGTATCTGCCCTCTATTTCCATCTTTTTGAGGAAATGCTTGACACATTCATGCTGCACACAAGTCACCAGCATCCTAGAAATACTTTGAGTAAGGTAAAAACCTGGATGCTCATCAATTTAGAATTTTTTGCTTACTTCTGATTTTTTCCCTAATTCTCAGAAGAAATAATTTGTGACATTTTGAAAAATAAACATGGAACGTGAATTGCACTTGGGAAATACAGTATACAGTACAGTAGTCCCTCCACATTTGCAAGAGTTTGGGGCACAGAACCCTCGCAAAAGTGGAAAAACTGTGAATAACTTCCCCACCCCTGTGATTCCTCTCCCATTCCCATCTGGAGCTTTCCCCTTCCCATTCCTTTGCCTCTGGCCCCAGCTTTGTGGGGGTGGACACAACCTAAAAGGCTTACCGGTACTTTCCCCTCAGACAGATAAGATGGGAGTTCTAGAGTTCTAATGACTTCCAGCAGCCATCTTGAGAAAGGAACACCTGACCAATCAATAGCCAATACACAGCAGAATGTGCAACCACATGACAGGAGGCCATGCCTTCAGCAGTGGGAAGGAGCTTTGCTTATCCAAAAAAAAAAGGGGGGGAGTATATTTTAAACAAAAGCCTCAGAAGCCTAGGGTGAGGAATGCAAGGGATGGGAGGAGGAAAATGGGGCCGGGGGGAGGCAAGCACCTGCCTTGCAAATAATCAAATTCATGAATGTCAAATCTACAAATGTAGAGGAAGGACTGTAATGATAAAAAATGACATCAGAAGTAGAACAACAGGGAAATAAACAGAGACAGTAAAAAAAGTATTTTATTTATTTCATTGATGGCCTGCTCTGTCCTGAAAGAGTTGAAAGAAGGATACATAGAAGTTATCTCATTTTATCTTCACAACTATCTTACATGTAGATGAAGTTAAGAGATGGTGGCTAACCCAGGTCATTCCATGAACCCCATGGCTGTGTATCAGGTATATAAACCCAGCCTTGTATGCCAAGTACATTATGCTTCTCACTAAAGCACTCTGCCTTTCTTTTAAGTGTGTTTACTCAAAGTTTCAGCTTTCTCATAAGAGTGTGTAATCTTCATTCTGAATATCTATCGAAAAACAAAAAGGTCAAGATTGATACCTGTCTGATTTAATATATATCTACCCTTGTCTTTCCGGGGGCGGGGATACTGTTGGCAAAGCTATCAAGTATAATTTGTACATATTGTACTGAGCTATTTTCTTAGGTCTTCTCTAATAATACATTGGTTTATTTTGACAGTTCTTCCATTGTTAAGTCAATCAGAATGACAATCAAGTACAAGTGTGTTTGATTATTATTAACAACAGCCATCCAAGACATGATTTTTCACCCCCAAATATTCAAGTTACTCCCAAATTCTTCCCATGTTTTGTAGTCATTATCTAACTCTAATAATACCCATACAATTATACAAAATGAGCTAGTGTTGGCATGCTGTAGTTGCCTGTATAAAATAGAGGGTATGCTAAAAAGCTCTTTTGCAAAAATGTCATCAAGAACATTTAGCTAGGAAAGAGAGTGAAAATCAAAATAACACCAGCAAAAATAGAAGCCTTTAAAGAATCCATATGTGCATTAATTATGCATTAGGCACAACAGGCAGTGTGGTTTTGGCGCAATTACTGAACACCTTAGGTGGTACTATAATGCATACATTTCCAGACAAACTACAGTTACGGTTTGAAGCATGCCATTTTAAGGGGATTTCCTGCTCCTCCAGTGTATAATACTGTATGTGAGAGGAATGAACACACACACACACACACACACAATAATCAGTTTTTCTTCAGACTATAAAATGTTCTGGCATTTGCTTCATTTGTTCAGGTAATACACATTAGGTACAGAAATCATATTTGCCGTTATTTGTTCCCTGACCTCCATGACAAAAAAATCTCACACAAAGACTCTTGTATGAAATAATCACAGATTTTGTTGCTTTCTGCACAAGATTTTTGTTGTGCAAAATGGATATTTGTTGTTTGTTTGTTGTTTTGCATAGAAAACAGAGATGTTGCATGAAAATCAAATATGACCATCTAGAACTATTGCTGCAGGCCTGCACCAAACTCCACAAAAATCTCCCATGTATTTTTGAAGAATAATTTCCCAAAATACTACGGATTGTCTGAATAGCAGGTGAGAACTGACCAGAGAAAACTGACCACAGAAAAAAAACCAAATTATTAGAAATTATTAAACCTTGCAGGGATGAAGTAGTCAGATACTAACAACTCTGATACAGATATTGCTAATGGATATCCGTCTACTGAGGATGAAGGATTTATAGTTCCTGGAACTATTCTTAAAAGTCATGTATAACTAAACTTTCAACATTGCATCAAAAAAACATCTTTAATATTAACAATTTGGGTTCACTAAGTGCATTTCTTCCTGTGTTATGATGACATTATTAATTTTTCAAATCACAGTAATGGTCAACCCACTTCCCTTATGTTCAGATCACTGACCTAAAAGATGCTGGCTGCTAGCTCTCATATTAGCATCCAAAGAAAGCCAGAATGGTATAATGGTTTGCGTGTTGGATTATAACTCTGTAGACCAGGGTTTGATTCCCTACTCAACCATGTAAACCTACTTGGGCACATCTCACACACTCTCAGCACCAAAAAAACCTTGGTAGGTTCACCTTATTGTCAGAAGTGACTTGAAGGCATACAACAACAATGGTGGAATCCAGTGGGCTGCCAGCAGGGACAAATTAAATTCAGATGTTAGAAAAAAAAATATTGAAACAATATTTAGATTGAAAGATACAAGCTAACCTTAATGAAAGAGCCTTTTTTTAAAAAAAAAAATGCCCTTTTGATGTTGACAGTAGCTTAATCAGCAGTGATTTCTTCAGAAGTCACTGTCTGAAAAATATAATCCCATTCTTTTTTAAAACACACACACACCCCTCCTAGAACTACAATTGAATCATTTCAGAAGTACAAAATGGCAGCCAGGCATGAAGAAGTAATCTAGTGTATTGAGTGACAACTCAAAATATAATGCTCAAAGGAGATTTTGAACACTATTTCTATAGTTTGCACCCTTTAAGAAATTGCAGAATAAACTGTATTGGTACAATTTATCATTTATAGATTAGGCACTCTCAGAAACATTTCCCCACTGTCCATTTGCTTCAAATGGATAAACTTGGAGAAATCACTGATCAAATAGACTTTTATATCTATATTATCAGTAAAGAGAAGGAACAAATGAAACTTTTTTTCTATTGCTCTTTATGAGAAATTACAAACATTTCATAATCATATTTGTATTTGAAATTGGGAGAACTTTTTTTTTAATTTAATTTGACAGAAACCAAAACTAACATGTTCATCCCTCAAGGTCTAGGGAACAAAATGATTATTTAAGCCTTTAACGTACGGGTTTCAGATCCTGTGACCTCCTGAATTGGTGTTTTCCCTTCTTTTCTTCGTGAGAGGTTCCTATATGATAGACAGGTTCAACTTGGTCCTCTCCAAGCTGTGACGAGATGTTCAACTGGGCCAATGCAAATGAAGGATAAGTTTGTTTTATATTGTTTTTGAAGAATGTGCTTAAATTTGCAAATATCTACATATTTCAGATGGAAAGAATGGAAAACTGTAAAGAGAAACAAAATGAAAAGAAAAAAGAGAAAGCAAAATTGTCGTATTTTCCAAGTCTGACTATCTTCCATGATCTCCATGTGAATAAACTGTTGTAAAAATAGTTGTTAGGGAAAATGTCCATTGTTGTGCCACTCTGAGTGCCCAGGAACATGCCATGTCAAAGTGCATGTGGGAGTGCTATAGAGGTTTTCATAGACAAAGAATGAGAAGGAATGTTGGCTGAAGTACTCTCGGAAGCTCAGATAGCTGGAAAAAAATACCCAACTTAGGCCATTTCCACACCTTACCTGATCCCGTTGTCCTCCCATCACAATGCCAGCAGCAGCTTTGCTGGGAAGGGAGTGCAATGGGAATGCTCCCGTCCGCACCCAACTAGCTCCCTGCAGAAGGGCGCACAAGTGACATGCCTCCGCCTTCGACAGTGCAGCTGGGCTGTTTCTCATGCTGCGTGGGGGAAGAAAGCATCTCCATCATGCTTCCTGCCCTTCCGCATGACAGGCAAGGATAGGAGTGTTGCACAATCACAGGCACTTAACAGATTTATTCCGTTAAGTGAATATCTGACAGTCACGATGGGTGGGGTGGGGTGGCAGCAGAACTGCAACAGCATTGTGCAAAAGCACAACCCATGGACTGCTGCCACCTCATCCCCATAGCAGGACTGCAACACCATGAGGAAATGGCGTATTCAAGATATTCAAATTCCACAATTCCAGGGTGTAGATCAATTTCCACTTTGCCCAATCTATAGATTAAAAGAAATTCTATTTCCAAAGTGGAAATTTAGTAAACACCTGAAGAACCAACCCCGAACATCCCTCCATTCTATCTTTATTACAAAGCAGGACACTGATACGGAGAATTGTTCTGAAGCCACTCATTCAAGTGTAAGCAGCCTATGGGTAGTGTCTACTTATCACTGCTTTCATTTTAGAGATTTAGAAGGCTACATGAGTTTTGCATTTATACTTCAAACACTGGCATAAGCACACACACACTTTCATTCGACATCCCAACCAGCCATATAATTCCATGGTAATAAGGAGGTTATTTATTATCTTGTATGGTGGATTGTAATCATTCTGAATTGAAAATAGCCCCTGTACCATATGCCAGAGGAATGGAAGAGGGGAGACAGCTGGAAGACAATAATCACCAAGTAAATAACCATATCTGTCATCTTTCCGAAAGTGAAGGACAAGGGCATATGTGCCAGGAATAGCTGGAATAAGAACAACTCACTGCAATAAAAGACTCAAAATATACTCAATCCTTATATGTGAGTAACGCAGTTCATTTATCACCAAGTTGTCACTATATTCCATATTTCAGTATATACAAACCAAAATATGAATGAAGAGTCTATGTAGCTGGAATGAGGTGGTCAATTCTAATGTTTTGACTCAGACTTAGGAGCTCATGGGGATGAAGCCTCCCGCAAAATAAGGAGTGCCTACTGATACTGATTAAAGTTAAGAACATCCGGTCAGTTAGTCAAGGAGAGACTGGTCCATCCAAGTAGAATGTGATGAAGTGCTACCTTCCAATGACTGGGGCAGAATGTTTTGCAGTTCCTTTTACCTTCTAGAATATTATACATGTACAATAATATTTTTTTCCTCACAGTCTTGGCTTTTTTCAACAATTTCTTATCTGGTCATACACTTGCTGTGGTAAATTACCACTGGGTAATTCTTTGCCTCTATCCAGCTAGTGCAATAGGCTGAGTCATCATACTGCTCATAAACACAGTCTAAGACAATACATTTACATATGTCCCATTTGTCTGAGTGGTGATCAGTTTCAGCAGTCCTTACTTGATCCTCCCAATCCCCTTTGAATAACAACACTGGATGTTTGCAATTTCTATTTTGATTTAGAAATATCCAGGTTGAACACAGGAAGAGATATGGCACTAAACATCAAGAAATACCAATAGTTCATTGCTCCCACATCTGGGCTTGTAGAACACACACCGCTCTAAGATATGTCTGTAGAGTCAAAAACTCAAATCTATGCCTTTTTTGTTCCATGACTCAACATTCAGCTAAACTGCCAGCCTTATCTTCTTTTACACAGATTCTTTCTCTTCTCATCCCTGGCTGAGAGTAAAGGGATGGAGAGGACTCCTTCCTGTAGATACTCCCAGCATATTGAATAGGAATGGGAAGAACATTTGAAAATATTTGGAAATGGGAGGAAAAAAAATGTGTTTCTCAAAAAAGCCCTAACAAGGAGAAACTTGATTAAGTCTTCACAATTCAGGGTTTATATTGTGCAAAATTTGCGGAGAAGTTTTTTTTTAAAAAAAAAATATGTGTGTGTGCAGAAAAAGGTTGTGAAACAACATTTTTGGTACAAAAAATAGTATTTCTATGCAGAAATATCATTCTCTATGATGAAAATACTGATTCCTGTCCAAAAAAGTAATATGCAAATTTTGCACAGAATCAATTCCAAACTGTGAATAGTCTCTGAAAACTGTGCAAAAAATGGCTAAAATTGTTTGCTGCTTCTTTAAGAGCAAAATTAGTGAAGAGTTGTACCCTAACATTGTAAATGATCGCCTTATCTCCCTAACAAAGAGAAAGGAGTGGGAAACATTACCAGAGCTATTAGGAAATCCGAAACTCTGATGAGGTATGCCTCAGGCAACTTACACTTATAAAAAACCTATTCACAAAATAAATTTTGTTCCTTAAGAAAACACTATGGCATCCTGCTCTGGTTATTATTTAGCAGAGACATGTTTTGTGAGAGTCTGTGACAGAGAGAGGGAAATGAAAGAGAGGTAAGAGAAATGCTAAGTGAGAGAGAAAGGTCTGAAGTTTCAGCAGAAACAGTAGTGTCACAAAAATTGTTTTGTAATGTTTCAGGTATTTTCATTCAATCTGGAAGGGAAAATAGTTAAGGAAAGAGAATTCAAAGGAGAGCCATGGTTTGGTTAAATTCTCATGGGAAGGAATTTTTGTACTTCTGCTTAACTGTATTATATACGGCCAAGAGATGTGTGTTATTCTTCTGTCTTTCACTGTAGAATCACTTTTCAGGTACTCTCCAACCTTCCTGACTTCCTACACTTCAGTTAAAGCCTAGGGGTAGATGTCATGAGCCAAGTCCTCCCATGGGCCTTTTTCAAACCAAGTAAGCACAGGCTGCTGGGACAACTGCACAGCAACAAAGATATAGCAAGGAAAACTCATCAAAAGTTATTGTAAGGCTTTAAGGCACATTGAGAATGAGACAGAAAAATGGAAGTCTGTTTTGTGAAAGGAGAAAACTTTCAGGATTTTGGCACATCAATGGGAAAGATTTCTATATTATTTAATACACAGTTGATATATTTATTGAATGAATGCATGGAGGAAGAATGTAACTGAAACTGCTGTAGCTTCCTTCATATTCCATTGTATGTTTACCAGTTTTTGTTTTTTATGTGCCTACACAGTCAACATGAAAAGATATTAATGAAGTTATCACGTGTTATCTTGTTCTCTCCTTCGTGCTTTCAACATGCACACATGTATAAAAGAGTTGTTTTAAAGGGAGATAAAAGTTTTCTAAAACAATATTCAAGACTGAGACTAGGCTTGGAAAGGGATAGAGAAATTATTTTTGAAGACAGCCTATGCCCAGAAGACTCTGTTGGTTTATTTGTAAATAGAACAAATATTGTTCTATTTAGACACTTTCAGTCTCTAGTACTGGTCTCTCATTCTACCAAAACGGACACTGTATAGAGCTGTCCCTGGAACATATTGTTTTCCATGAAAATGAGGAACAAAAATGTTTCTACAAGGATTTTTAATACCACTGCAAGTAGTGAAGCAGGCAAATAGATTTGCAGGTTACTGAGGGATGGGGACAGGAAACTGAAGTAAAAGGGATATATAAATATTTTGTTGTATATTTTTACTAATATAATTAATTATCCATGGGAAAATTATAAACAATACAAACAGGCTGGATTAACAAAATCAGCAACTGATGATGGCTCTGCTTACATTATAAATTTATTTATTTATTATAATATTTATAACCTGTCCAGATATAATTAGATTTCAAGAAGAAGAACTTCACAACAAACAATGCAAAGCATACAAGTTTTTTAAACTTTCTGAAATAGGGATACAAAACTCGAGGGGAGATCAATTTTCACCCCCTTATTTAGGTGCATCAGCAGTGACATAGTCAAATTAGTCAAATTAGTCAAATTAAAGGCTGGAACTTGAGGATTCTGGGAGGAGGAAGACAAACTTCCATTTTTGCAGGTAGTTTCAGGAAATTTTGTGCAGTTTTCAGGAGAAACATCTGAAAATTGCTTGTATTTTAAATCAACACCAAGGTGCAGCAGGGAGTCCTTCCGTGGGCTCTGAGGGCTGTAGCTACTCCTTCCCCACATGATCCCATGATCTCTAAGCTTCAAAAGCATTAGTGAAAAGCTAGCTATTAATTCTATACGTTCCCTGGATGCACAATGAGTTCTCAATCTGTGGTGCAGTCGGTATTCACCCACATAATGTGCCCATAAATCATAGGCTGTTTGAAAAATGGTTTTGGATGAGAAATTATTTCACTGCTGTCAACTTATGAGGAACAGGAACGTAGCTGCATAAAATCTTTCTCAAGGACTAAACACTTGAAATTCCCTAAGTATGGTGAACAGTGCAAACCAGAATTTGTGGAATCTTGCATTTTTATGCTAGGATAGTATCAAGCTTAAATAGAATTTCAGTGACAGACATGCATATATCTCCCATCTATCTGGAAATTTTCCAAGCTACTACCATAAATGGAACCTAAGTCTCAATTACATAAGGATTTTTAAAATCAGAGCTGCTCTAAATCATCAGATGCATTTTTTTCACTAGATATCTTCTCAAAGGTAGCAACAAGTAAGTTCAGCAGTTTCCTTCCTGTGAGAAAAGTTCAACAACCACACAAAATTTGCACTACTTGTTTTGCACAGCAAGCAACATTTTTTTTTATAGAGAAAGCAACATAGGAAATAATATTTCAATGCAAAAATGTCGATTCCTTCGAAGAAAATTTAGTTGCACAGCAAATGCTGTTTTCTATCCAAATCAACCATGTGTGTATTTTACACTGAATACATCCCCACTCATAGCATGTTCTGCACCAACAATTATGTTTTCTGCACAGGAATTGATATTTCTGCATTGAAAAATTATTTTCCACACAGCAAGTGCTGTTTCCTATTCCAAAAATGCTGTTTTCTGTACAAAACAAGCATGTGAAAATTTTGTGCAAAAACATTCCGAAACTATGAAGATTCTTCTCTCCTCAGAGTTTCTCATCACTTCAATTATTTTTTTAAATATTTTTGAATATTCTTTTCACTTCAGTAGATTTCCACATGCAGATAATTAATATGCAGCAGCAATAATGTACACAAAACAGGAAATCACTGAGAGAAATAATTTAAATGATACTTTAGTTAGCTATATACAGTAATATGGAGCATGTCTCTGCTTATTTACTTCTTATTAACAAAAACAACAACAACATGCTATCACTGAGGAATTGCTCTTCCTGTTCAATACATAGGAGGTGACACATATGATCACAGTATAAATTTATTTACTTATGCATGGATGCATACAAATTAAAACTGTCATTAGCAACTAGGTATACGCTACATCTGTCCATCTGTATTATTTCTGCTTTCCAGAATACTGGCACGTTGGGATTACTTTTCAATGGAAAGCAAGACGTATACGAATCTTGTAGTCACCAAATTATTGTGCATCATATGAGCAATCAGCTTAACCATTCATTATTCACCATTCCATACTGTTTAAGTGCCTACTGTTGTTGTTGCTGCTGCTGTGTGCCTTCAAGTTGTTTCTAACTTTATGGTGATCCTAAGGTGAACCTATCACAGGGTTTTCAGGGGCTGAGAGTATGTGATGTGCCCAAGGTCATCCAGTGGGTTTCCATGGCTGATTCAAACCTTTGTCTCCAGACTCTTAGCCCAACATTGAAACCACTATATCACACTGGCTCTCAGAATCTAACCTAGAACTGACAAAATCTTTATTGAAATGACTGGTCACAGCTATTAAGTGTTTTGTGTTTCTTGTGTAATTCTTGAAGTGATTTGCTCACAAGTTTGTTCATATAATCATGAAACATTTAAGTTCAGTTGTTTGTTGCTTTTACTAATATAGAGGTATATCTCAGTAAGTTGCTTTTTCACACAAAATTTGGTACCAGAGGCAGAAAAAAAGCAGAGAAAGAACAGGATAGGTTCCTACAGTTAAACAAACATATAAACAAGTAAGCAAATAAATTGAACATGTTTCAGGAAACTTTCTATTCAAAACAAATAAATATGCATGTTAGAAATGAAAGAATCAGGTTAGGCAAGTGATGAATCATACCCTGCTCTCTAGGGTCACAGTCCAATGCTCAAACCACTATTTCACACTGTTTCTTGTCACCTATCCATAAGTACAGCCTTTTAAATTAGGCATTCATTGTTACTCATGCTAAAGTGCAGCGTTCTGGTTTAATTCTGTTCATGCATAATTATATACCATTCGTAATTCAAAAATGCACACCTAAGCAATATACTGTTGATGTTAATGTTTATAAGACAAACTTTTTAATTGTACAGGACCATAAAAATGCTCAGGGAGACAGTAAGCACAGGCCAAAAGGAATTTAACGAGAAAATATTAATCAAGCTTAATTTTTGGATGTCCTATTTTTTTGGTAACAATTTGTTTCAAAATAATAATTGCAAAGTTAGCATTTAAATCAATTCTACATAAATTGTCCAGAGTAGAATCGCCCACATTTTACTTATAAATCTTGTCTGCATGAAGTATTTTTTCCAGCTAATGTGATCCTGCACTCCTTTACAATTTCAGGTTCCCTACTGTCTTCCCAGTACTCATACACATATATAAAACCTATTCATTGATTTTGTTTTCAGCAGGTGCTTAAGGGAAAGAAAAAGTTAAGAGAACGCTGAAAACATATTGTGTTCCATTCTGTTCTTATAAATATATGTACAAATCATTGGGGGGAGGGAACCTCCAGAAAATGCTAGAAACTCATAGCACAAGAATTTCAATCACATAAATGACAATATGTACACTTTGGCTGACTTTGGAAACTGTCCACTTTAACTAAATGATAATTTGGTAATGTATCCTTACAAATGCTACCTACATTTCTGCCAAAATTTCTCACAAATTGCCCACAGTCACAGTATTTTCCTTTTCAAAGCTTCACTGATAAGAGGTATGCACTGCCCTTGCTGACTTCATTTTCAGTTGCCATCAGTGATGGCATTCTCAGTGCCATCTGTTACCAAAGGTTGACAAAAGAGCCAGTCAGGTCTGTCATCATGTATCCCATCCATCAACATTAAAGCTTATTCATACGTTACTCACAGGCTGGGCATAGGAATATGATCATTAAGAGGAATCCCTAGGCAGGAGGAACTTCTCACAAGGGTTCTACCTAATAGGAAACCCTGATATTACATGGAATCTTTATACCGTATATGAGTAATTGTGTATGTAGGAACAGTACAAGTAAAATATCGTTTTAAGATATCCATCTCAAGACATGAGTATCCAATTGTAACCTCTGCTAATAGTGGAAGGGAAATATTCACTACCTGCTGACAGCAGGAGTGAGATATTTATTATCTGCTGACAGACCCAATCTCGGGGAAGAGAAGCATTTATTATCTATATATTTATTGAGCCAGAAGTTCACCAGATGGAAACGAAGATATCCGAGTCTAAAGGCAGGTTCAGCCCCATCTCCGGCAAAGTCAGACCAACTATTTGCCAGTTGTGTATCCAAGAGGAAAACCTTGAAAGGCACATTTGTGCACACCAAATGGGTCAGCCACAACTTCGACACCTTGAGAGACTAAGTGTCTCCTGGATAAGGTTAGCGATTGGAATCGTGGGAACTATAAAGATGAGGTCTATCTGCATAACTCGGTTTTTGTTCTTTCCCAGAAAGGGTGTGTCCCTCACATGCATATGTTGCAGTATAATTGAGTCCCCTTTTGTGGCTCTTTTTGGAGACTCCCACCTTTGACTAGCATCTGTCATGCTGCTAGTTTAAGGCTCCCTTCAGTTCTTTTTCTTTGTCTGCTGATCTATCTTCACTTGCTTCTTCCCAAGCTGCAGTCTTCAAGATCAGGTGCAGTATAACTGCTTTCTTTCCCTTAGCTTTTCCTGCTCTTAAGTCTTTCAAACTCAGTAGTCCCTGTGCACTTGTGCAAGTGACTGATTTGTGTGTGCATGTGTGGAGATTTTGTCAATTCTGCTAAGTAAACTATTGATAATTGGATATATGATCTGGTTCTTGTGTGGTCTGATTCTGTAAACAGGGTTAAATATCTCATTGTGTTGCTCTGCCTTTGCTTTACTAAGCAGTGCTCCACTAATTTCCCCAACCTTTGTATTACTGTAGCAAATCCAGGTGTCCTCCCAGGGAGCCTCAGAAGTCAGGATAACACAATGGCAGAATTAGACTAGGCATGTGATAGGGTCAGATTAGAATTAAGGCCAGTAATATGACCCTGTTGTTACTTCTCTGAATTAGTATCTTGTATATGAGTAACCTATGAGCTGAGAAAAGGTTTCTCCCCACCCAGTGCAAGAATGTCAAGTGCAGATAGAAGATCATATCATATTTTACTTGTTATTCGCCCCATCCTTTGATGCAAACCAATACGAAGAGGGAGGCACATTTGCTGGTCTCCAAGGAAGAAAGGTCATGTATGCATGTCATGGTGCTTGGTGCCATGAAGGACAGAGTGGGGGCAGGACCAGAGAGGCTTTAAGACCGTGCCTCCTCCTTCTTTTCCTCTTTCGCTTTTGATGACCCACCCTGTGACACAGTGTGAGCTTTGTTGGTCATTTCAGGGAACAATTAGGATTTTTTTCCCCTTTGCCATTTTTTTTAATCTACCCTACACTGCTTACTGGGCAATTGGTGCAGGGTGATGTCTTAAATAGTCACTCATTTGACAGATAGTGGGAGAAGAAGTAAGATTTGGTAAACCACTGTGGAACCCTTTTGGTGAAGGGGAGGACTCTGGAACTGCCTATTTGGATCCTGCAACTGGAAGTGAGGAAGGAAACCTTGCTTGGGGCCAGCCTGAGAGCTGAAACCTCACTTTAAGTTTTAGGACTTGGGGGAGGAAATCTCAGATCAGCCTTCTAGTTGCAAGCCAGCCAGGGAGCAACTTATGTTTTTGTTCTCCTTGGGGCTCAGGTTTTTCATACAGGGGAAACTGTAGAAGAAGTCTGGGTGAGATAACCTGCCTTAGCAACTTCCACACTAAATTACTCCTCCTTTTTTGCAGCTCTCAAGAATCAGAGACCCTTCCACAGGATGTTGTCATCCTGCATTGGGAACAAGAGAGGGACAGGACCCAGATGACAATTCCACATGATGTTGTCCAGGTTCTGTCCTTCTCCTGTCCCCAGGTAGCGTGATTACACCACAAATCATTAACAGGTTCTCCTCGTCAATGACCGGTGACTGCACCACCATTCTGCTACCCACCACATTTACCTGAGCTGCAAAGGGTCAGGAAGGGCAATGGCTGTACTTCCTGCACCAGTACAGCCTGGGACAGTACCTGATTGTGCTGTGGAAGAAAGAGGTGTGGCCACTGCACTTCCTGCATTCCTGTAGGCAGCTGGTGCAGAGGGGAACACTCTTGTCACACTACCCTCCTGGGAGAACCTCTATTGAGATCCCCGCATGGGATCAGGTAGGGTGTGGAAAAGGTCAGAATCAAGAATAGGTTAAAGTTTAAAACAAGTGGCCCATTTACAACACATTCTCTGTGACTGGTCTTGTTATCTCCCTGGTTGGCCAGCAACAGGAAGACCATCATTTAGTAAGATTTTGGACAGCAGGGCTTTCTACCCCGCATAGGTGGAGGACCAATTAGGCTGGTCCATCCCCAAAAGATGATGAAGTTTCTATTGACCTAGCTGGGTGTCCAATCAAATCCCCAAGCATACACCATAGTGGAAAAATGACATATCTTGCTGGCAGGTTGATAAGAGATAGGGTGAAGTAACAATATCTCAGTATAAATAACAAAAATGGAAATGAAAAGAAACATTTGAACCCCCTTCATTCCAACAGACCTTAAGAGACAGAAGAAGACAGTAATCAAAACCCGGGTTTGTTATACATTGATCCTTGTAATACATTGATCCTTGACATTTCTGATAAGTTTGCCTTCAATTCCACTGAAAGAAGAACTTACTGCTAACTAAGTCATTTAAAATTTAAGGGTAGCTCATGCTGTTTTTCTTGCTAAAAGCAGAAGAGTGATAATAGCCACAGTTAGCCACACTGTTTTGATAGCTGGGGTATAAAATTCCAGAAACACCTTTTCTATTCATTGATAGTAAACAATGATAAGAAATTAAAGAAATAAATTGCTTGAGGAAACCATATTTCTTACTTAATGGGAGGGCCAGCCCTGCTGCTGCCCAAATTTTCAGTGGTCATATTTTCAAACTAATTGGATCCTCCATATTGAAAACATTTTCTGATTGAAAACAGCCATACAACAAACTAACACAGAGGTATTATCTTTATAATAATCTGAAATGTAAATACAGCTCTTGAACAATCTTTTTTTTAAGTTCTCTGAAATTAGAAGAATAAGATTGCTTCTGGGCAATCTCCCTTCTTTCCTCAAATTTTAACTAGCTAAACTATTTTAAGGTTTCCAACCCACTAAGTATAACAAAGCTCCAGGGATGAGTAGTAAACAAAGTCAAGAGGACATTTCCAACACAGAAGGAGTTAGTCTAGGACAGAGGGAGAAGCACATAATGTATTTGTTCTCACATTGAACTGTACTTTAGGGCCTTAATAACCTTTCTAGTGATGTTGCACTAACTGCTAATCAATAGCAATTATTTTCTTCACTATAGAAACAAGATTTAGTTAACCCCTTGAGTATATTATCCTTCTGGAACACAGCATGCAAGCCATAAAGTAAAGTCAGTCCTTCATGGGAACATGACAGAAGCCATAATACAGGGAAGTCTCTCCAAATCAAGCCTCTCAAGAAAGGAAGGCTATACAGCAGGCCAGACTTACTTTGCAGTGTGTCCTCTGTTTGCCCCCAATTTCAGCAGAACTGATACCATTTCTGACAGAAAAAGCAAACCATCTCGATGAAAAATCAGTTCACAAAGGTTTTGCACATGTGGGAAATGCAAAACCTAGAATTATGGCAAACGTCTGTTTCTATTTTGGGACATTATGAAATAGAAGTCTCAAAGAGTTGCACATTTTACCCAAAGCAACAAGGGTATGCAAATAGTCTGCTTCTGTTTTTTTGTTTTTTTAAAAGTGTAATGTCACCATTGTTCCTCTTTAAAATGATGCTGTCTGGTCTTGATATGCCCCTCAAGTGCAGAGAAAGATGGAGAAATAAAGGAGACAGTTCTTGGTGGAGTCTTGATGGCCTCTTCTCCCAGGCACTCAGAAAAAAAAAATCCCAATGCAGTTCCCAAATACTTTCAGAATGTCCATATGAGCACCTGTAGAACTGGACAACAGCTCTTTAAGAGTACAGACAGCTTCTCTGAAAGGATGAAGGACCTCAACACAAAGATTTCATAAGGCTCCAAAAGCCTCTTGAAACTGAAAGGTAGTATCTTTGGGTACCACAGGAGGCTGTCCAGTGATCTGCCTTTCCTGATCACTTGGTAATTAACATGGCAATCTGTTGCAGTCAGCATCCCTGAACTTTGAGGCATGGTGGGATTAAGCAGTGGCAGCTGTAGCTGTAGTTGCTGTTACTGCTACTGCTACTGCTACTGCTTCTCTTCTTTCATTTTTTTTAATGTGAATCATCTTGCCCAGTCAAGGAACTACAAACTGGATGTGTTAGAGGGCTGTACAGCCCCACATTTGATATGGTTTAATTGATATAAAATCATACTATGGGTGAAAGTCATGCTGGATAAGAAGTAAAACTGGCCTGATAAAACAGGCGAAGAATTTCCTCCAGGCTTTGTTAGACCATATGCATGAAGCTTTTAAGTGCAAAGACAAAGAGATGAGATAAAAGAGTCACCAATATTCCCATGGCAGGGTTGATCAGCATACTTCCCCATTACCTCTTCCCTGTTTGCACCTTTTTCTTTATTTGTTTGCCTGCCCAGATAACATAAGCCATCAAACCAGCTATTAACTCTCTTGTCACCTACATGCTAAGAGTAGTTGTTACAAACTGTATTGTTTGTTTGACCAGAGAGCCATCTGCATCCAAGCTCTCACATCAAAGGGTGAACACAAAGTATTTACAACTAGGGACCATCAATCTCTGGAATCCCACACAAATGCCTCCTTTCTTTGAATTCAAAAGTTCACATTTCTGTAAACACAATCTCCTGTCAGTTAGTTTCATGGGACAGTGGTTGAGCATTGCCAGAAACATCTATTTCAAAGCACAGAAAGGGGATATAAATCCTGAAGTGTTTTTTTTGGGGGGGGGGGTTGGCCAGTGTCTTCACTTGTTGGACTCCACAATGTTGCTATCAGGCCATTTCCAAATGGGGTGAGGGAATCGCCCCATGCCAGTACTTACCAGACTTCTTGACTCGACGCTTGGGTCCAGGCTGGTCCAGAGCAGTGCATGGTCGCCACTCCGCACTGCTCCAGGGATGAAAATGGCAGCTTCTGGTTGGTCGAGGCTCTCCACCAACAGCTGAAGCTCGCCAGCCTAAAGCCTGCCCCTGGCAGATTGCAGGCTCACACTGGTGCTAGCCTGCAAATCTGCACTGGAGCACGGGCATGGAGTGGTGCGCTCTGTGCTTTTGAAAGACCTGTTTCAAGCAGTCTTTCAAAAGCACAATGGACGACCACTTTGGGTCATTCTGGAGCGGGCTGAGGTGCGGAACTACACTAAGTACCGTGTTTCCCTGAAAATAAGACACTGTCTTATATTTATTTTTCATCAAGAAGACACAGTATGGCTTATTTTCAGGGGATGTCTTATTTTTATTAAGTATGGTGTTTGTGGGGGGTGAGAGAGACCCACAGACTGTTGCTGGTTGGTGCTGGGGGAGAGAGACCCACAGTGCTGAGTAAAATGGCAGCCACAGCTTTACTTCTTCCCCCTGAGGACACACAATACCTAAAGCAGAGTGTCCTGCTCCTCATTTCACTAAGGAGACTTCTACTTTCACTTTCTATGTCTCCCTCTATGGCCATTTCCACACTGGGCTTCTGTAATGGTGCAGAGCGACCTCACAGAGGTCTTCTGCACCCTAGAGTGGACTGGCATGGACTACTTTTTGTACTTCCACACCAGAATCCACTCAGGAGCAGCCGGAACTAGCCGCACTGCATGTTTTTTACAAACCTCTTTTTCGTGGTTTTTAAAAAGCACGGAGCGCGCAGCCCCGTGCTGCTCCGTTGCCCGGCTCCGACGCAGATTTGCAGGCGTGTGCAAGTGCATGCCTGCAGATCTTCCAGGGGCGGGCTTCTGGCTGGCGAGCTTCTCTGGTTGGTGGAGAGCCTCCACCAACCAGAAGTCACAATTTGGGATGCTGCAGGACTGCGGAGCAGCGAGCTCACACTGCTCCGTGTGGCGACAGACTTACCCAGCTGTCGGTAAGCTCCGTGGGTGTTTCGCCCGTTTCCCCCACCACCACCTTCAGAAACGGCCTATGCCTCAGCTTGCAGCATGCACAGAACGACCGGGACCTGACAGGGGGAGCTAACCTTGCTGATGGGGCTGCCCGCACCTCTCCGGTCACCTCCGAGATAGCAGCTGTCATGATGGGGCAGATGAGAAGGGCTGCCCGTCTTCTTTACCGCTCCGCGCCAGTACGCTGCATAGCCACGCCTATCACTATGTCTTATTTTCGGGGTATGGCTTATATTGCGCAAATGCTTAGAAATCCTGCTACGGCTTATTTTATGGGTATGTCTTATTTTCGGGGAAACAGGGTAGGTCCGACCCAGTCCACTCCCAGGTGCAGACGTCCTCCTTGGAGGACACTCTGCACCATTTTTCTTTAAGCCCATGTGGAAATGTCCTCAGTTTTGATTTATGCTGGCCCCAAGCGGAAGCCTAAACTACATTGCTGTTTCTTCACTTCTGTTCTAGATGGGTAATTATATCCCACTCCCTGAAGCTTAGCTAATGAACCATTTCCTCACTTTCTTTGGCTAGCTCTTCTGTGAATGCATAACTGTTTGAATCCTGCGTATGTGCATGACTGAATTTCCCTCAATAAACACATCTCTGGATGATTTTCTTGCATGGATCCCATAAGACATTGGTTAAAAGATCCTGGTAAAGTCACCCTTCTCCTTGCAAGTCTTTCAATTTGAGTTAATTAATTCCCTCTTTTATACTGATTGCAGGTACTGCTATAGGACCTCAAGGGGTCCATGCATTTGGGGGTAAGAGATGACATCTGAGGATTTCAGAGCCTCTGTGGAGTTTTACTACATTTTGTAGGGGCATAATAATTAGAAGATACTTAATCAATAGCTTAATAGCAGGCACATTTACTTAGGAAAAAGAGCAATGGGGCCAGCCAAAACAAGAAGAATGCTTATGCTTGCAGCTGGGTGCAGATAACAGGAAAATCAGCTAGCAGAACTTAGAAGAACAGGAAGCCAAGTAGAGCAAAAGTAGATAGTAAAAGAGATAACTAACTGAGTAGGCTCAATAAGTGAGAAAGAGAGGTAGATCTTGTGGGTTGCAGCATCTGGAGGAGGTCAAACTAGGCCAAGGAAAGGGGGAGTGACCACAAGAGATGAACTTTGGTGACTTAGAGCCTCATAAAGCTTCATTTTAATATTAAAAATCACACCCCTAGGGTGGAATCTGATATTATAATTTGGGACCATTCATATGTACATGCACAGTGCTCGTATGCTGCTATCATAATGTATTCATGACATAGTTCCTATACGTATCTATTTGGATTAGCCAATAATTAGCATTTCTTGCTTCTGTAATGCATGCTTAGCAGGGTATAAAGCTACCTCTGTGTAGCCATTTTATTTGGAGTAGTATTTTTTTAGTGCCTGATGCACAACTGCTCCCCTCTTGTACAAGGGAAAATCATTTAATAAATTCTTAACTTTTTTTTCCTTTTCCTTTTTCTTTTTCTTTTTTTTGCTACCAAAAACTCTGGTGTGATTTTGAATTAATGTAGTGGTAATTTGACACTAGAGAAAGCAATGAAAATGAACAAGGAGGCTTTTGCAAATAATACTGGAAAATAATGAAAATAGAAGTTAGTCTTTGGCACTGGCATAATACCAATTCCAGGTTTTAGGAGGTTTAGGAGGGAGGGAAAAAGGATAAAAATTGTTAGTAAAAGACTGGATAAACACTACTTCTGAAAATGGTGTCTCAGTGACAATAAGTATATTATTGTTTGATTTATGCTTTCTTAATACAACAGTGTAGGAAGGACATCATTAGTAATATCATAATGTTAACAACTAGATTGGAGAGAAGATAGCACCAGCCAAGCCCAAATATCACAATCAAATATGGAATTGAAGTTGGCACTACAGAGGTGTTGCTTCAGTATTGCACATAAATATATCAGCTGAAATATTTGGATTTTGAAGTGTAAAGATCAAATCACTGAGCAATCAACATCAAAGTTTTGTTATGGCATTTACAGTCATCCTGAATTTCAGCTTGGTTATTCTATGTACCACATTTGTTTGTGATATCATCCAAGATGAGAATATCAGCAGTAACGGTTGCCGATTTACTTTGTCTTACTTTACACTATCAAACATATTGGAAATTAAATATAATTAAAAATTTACAATGATCTTTTTGAGATTCATTTGTCATTTATCACAATATGTCACCATATGGGAATAAATTAAAGAACAAAATCTATTAATTTGACAGAAAAAAAATAACACATAATGAGCCTCTGTTTGGAACAGAAGAACTCTGAATAAAATATTTCAAAGTGATGCCAATTATGATCGTTATGGAATGGGAACATTCATACAACAGAAGCTAGAACAGAATTTTACAAAGCCATCCTTGATCAAAGAAATTATAGAACTTTGTAATGTTGTCTATGAAGTAAATTAGGGTGGAAATTTTGTAATGATAACAAACCACTTTCTTTTGACATACATATAAATAATACTCTAATAACTGGAACTAGAAAGCCCCACTCAGCATTACTCATATATAAGATAGTAAAATGTTGAAACAGGAGTGCTAATCCTGTGTTAACATCTACTGCCTACCTTCCTCTCATGTCTATGTTTCATGTGCTAATATCTGAAAAGAAACCTATCAGCATAATCATACATTTCCACATAGGAGTGCCACAGGACTGGGCCATCCATACAACCAGGTGATTCAGTTACATAGAGTCTCAATGGATAAACAACTGCTCATGTTTGGAGAAAGTTGTTTGGAAAGATTATACACTCAGAACATAGGGAGCAGGATTATATCAGGAACATGATAGTGGTAGGCCTTGTGGAAGCCATGCCCTATGAGAAGCAGCATAGGGAGCTGGGTATGTTTAGTCTGCAGAAGAGAAGGTTAAGAGGAGACATAATAGCCATGTTTAAATATTTGAAGTGATGTCATGTCAAGGAGGGAGTGGGCTTGTTTTCTGCTTCTCCAGAGACTAGGGCCCTTTTTGCACAGCATTTGCCATGTGAAAGAAGGCCTGGAGCATCACGCAATTGCAAGGAGTGATCTGCACAATGCACTCACAATCACGCCATGCTCCTGGGGCCAGCAGGGGCCAATCACACACCTTTTCATTTTCGGCTAGAAGCCGAAAATGGTGCACTATCACGCATTGCTCCCGGGCCATGCGCACTTACCTGGTGGATGGAACCTCTGGAGCCGGGTCGGTCACACTTCCTGTCCCAGTGCAGCCTGGGAAGGTCCCAGGCTTTACTGTGGAAGGAAGAGGTGGCACTCTCACACAAGCAGGCAGCTCGTGCAAAGCTGAAACAGCAGGAAGGGAGAGTCTTTCGGCAGAGGCTGCTCGCACGATCCCTGCACTCCAGCTCCAGAAAAAGGTAGGCTGCGGAAAGGGCCTAGGACAAGGAGCAATGGATTCAAGCTGCAGGAAAGGAAATTCCACCTGATGGTCAGAGCTGTCCAGCAGTGGAATATGTTGTCTCAGAGTGTGGTGGAGTCTCCTTCTTTGGAGGTTTTTAAGCAGAGGCTGGATGGCCATCTGTCAGGAGTGCTTTGATGTGGGATCCTGCATGGCAGGAAGTTGGACAGGATGACCCCTGTGGTCTCTTCCAACTCTGTGATTCTATGATTCTTCTTACTTCAACATAAAGATGTCTATTTCAACATGTAAATGGGTAAAAACTATATTTCATTTTTTTATTAAAAAAATTGAAAAAATTGCAAAGTTCTTGGTAGTTGGAATGGATAGAATAATTTGAGATTTAAAGAACATGAGTGGAGGGAAAATAAAATGTATTTTAAGGGTTTGTTTGTTTGTTTTGTGTGTATTTGTTTTTTGTAGGAGGAGAATGGACAGAAGATGGTCACCAAGGCAATAAAAACTGCACATTTTCCTTAATAGTCACTGCCAAAGTTGTCAGGTATATCCTTTGTTTAAGGAAATGCAGATAAAGGACCCAAGAAGTTTAGGCGATGGTTGAGAAAGGCCAAAATTCCATCAGCTCCCTGACACTGGCAGAAGTGAAAAAGCAGAGAGTATATGATTGGCATAATTATCACCTCTCTACCAATGCAGTCTGACAATCTTTCATAGAAGTTTCAGGTAGACAGTGAAAAAACAGCAGAAACACAGTTGCACCTTGTCACAAAGACATGAAATACAGCAGTCTCATCAAGATATCATAAAATATTCTGTCCAGCAACAACTGGAGCCATTTTACTATTATACTCCAAATCTCACTCTGAAATAAGGATATAAGGATATAAAGCATATGAAGAAAATATATACAAAGAAAGACTCAAAAATTTCCTGATCCTCACTGAAAAATGTTGTTTTGATAGCCATCAGTAAAATGCAAGATCTTTCACGCATTGGAACTTTTTTTCCCCTTTTTTTTTTTTTGAGGAGAGTTTTAAAAAAATTAACAAAACTCACCTATGGAACATTGACTAAGAATAAAGTAGCATAGCAAACTTAGTGGTTTTCAACTTTATCCTCACTTTGACACTGTGTATGCAACAGGACCATCCTAAGATAGTTTGCACTATTAGAGAAAATTCAAATTTGCTTTTTCAAAGAACATTTGCATCAAAATATGTTATAAAACAGAGTAAGAATTTTGTGTGAATATTAGCATTTTATGGGTCAGGTGGGGGGTGTATCAGCCATTTTTTAATGGCTGATATATTGTTGCTGTTGTGTGCCTTCAAGTTATTTGCAACTCATAGCAACCCTAAGTTGAGTCTATCAGGGGTTTCTTAGCAAGATTGTTCAGAGGGTGTTTTCCTTTTCCTTCCTCTGAGGCTGAGAAAGTATGACTTGTCCAAAGTAACCCAGCAAGTTTCCATGAGTGAGTAGAGAGTCATAATCCAGTCTTCAAACCATTACACTTGCTGGTTCTTCACTGATATATACAGAGATATAGTGTACATGTGTAAGAATAATTATAAAATGATTTAACTATTTCTGCTATTAAATATAAATTGTAAATATAAGAGGTGATTTACATTACAACACAATCTATACATTTTTAGCTAAGAATATAAACATCCCTGTCTTCATTTTTAATGATTACAATAACAACAATAATAATATTTGTTACATTCCTACAGACATATTTTAATATTGCAATTGCAGGGGGAAAGGAAATGGGGAGGGGTGCAGCATAAAACTGGAGTATATTCCTGCATTGCCAAAGGCAACATATTTTCTGGACTGCAGATCTGGGATGCAGTATTTGTAGGGATGGGAGCAAAGCCCTGCCTATAGAATACAAAATGACAGGCTTATAGAATTCCATAATAAATGTATTTCAAGAAAAAAATAGGGCAAGCAAGAAGCCTTATTATGGTCTGATCTGAAAATGTATGGATGGCAATAAGTCAGTAGCAGACCCAACAAGGCTGCCAATATAATCCATATTTCATGATAACATGAGACTTATCATGTTAACTCAGGATAACTCAGACTCATGAGACAAACAACCACAGGTATAAATGTTCTAAAATGAGGATACATATATTCTGATCATTCATGGTTTAAAGTGTACTCTTGGGTTTCTAGAGATTTTAGCAGAAATATTAAAGATTTTCACAGAATTTCATTGAAAAGACCAGTTTTACAAGGACACAGAAAGAGATATCATGACCTGCAGCACACCCCTATTTTCCTATGGTTGTTCCTCTTTACTGTAAAATCTATTATCTAATTTCCAAAAATATTTTATTTTATTTTTATGTCCTCCCCAACAAAAACCACCTTCCTTCCGTCCTTCCGTCCTTCCTTTGGTTAGTTATTGCCTCATTCTCAAAATATCATTTGGCAATGAGTGTGAGTTTACTTTATCATTATGGGTAGCTGATGATTCTGTATACGTTTCACCCTTTTCTATATCTCATCTCCCTGAGGCTCTGAATTCCCTGCTCAGTTGCCTGTGCTTTTTTGTTTTGTTTTGTTTTAACCTTAACCTTTTTCATCTTGTGTTTTATATGTTGCAGTAAAGCTTGGAAAATATACTTCTTTGGAATACAGCCCCAGCAGACTGGTTGCAGAATTCTGTGAGCTGTAGTTTAGAGAAGAAACATTTTCAAGAACCCCACTGTAGATGACTGGTAGGATGATTGACCAGGGATGAGTGGTATACTTATTGCCCTAAATTTTATGTGAACCAAAGTTGCACTTCCCAAAGTTAGCTACTAAGCAGAACAGGATATTGGCAATTTCTTTAATTCTGTGATTTGGTTTCCAAATTCAAAGAGTGCACAAAATGCATATAATGGGAGAAAAAGAATCACACAGTACAGAAACATCAACAAAAAGATATGGTTGAGAAAGCTTGAAAGAACAGCGTTAAATCAAGCAAAATCATCTTCAAACCTCATGTATTTATTTTAAAACTGAATTAAATGTATATTTTGAAATCCCATATACATATTCACAAATACATTTAGAAAAAATGTACATGAAAATATGCATTTTTATATTTTAAATATGTTTGTTGTTGTCATGCTCCTATAAGTAATTTCTGACTTATGGTGATCCTACAGTGAACCTATCACAAGGTTTTGCGGGGTTGAAAGTATGTGACACATATGGTTTCCATGGTTCAGCATGGAATTGAACCTCAGTATCTAGAGTTGTAGTCTGATGCTCAAACCACTACACAACGCTGGTTATCATAAAATATGTACTGATGAAGAAATGGGATGAAATGAAGTTGATGTAGCAAAATTAAGCTCAACAGACTGTTTATGTATAGATTGTGGGGTGAAAGACAGATTGACATATATGTTTTAGCACAAGAATCCTGTTTCAGAACAACATAACATGGCAAAATGATTGTTACTGCCAGTGGTTATCAGCAGAATTATTTTTCCTCCCAGGAGGCAGTATCTTAGACATTTAGAAGTTAACAGAATGGTGACCGATCTGTCACAACGAGAACTCCATTCTTATTGCTGAAAATTTACAGGGCAGTAAAACTGGAAATGAAAATTGAAGGAAAGCCACTGCTACTGCTGTTAACCGTAAACTACTGCTGCTTCCATTAATGGCAATTCCAGAACATACACATGCTCCAAATAATAGAAATGATGAGGTTTGCCCATTTTGTCTACAGAATACCTTAGTGTATTATAAGCCATTTTTTTTAAAGAATAAGAAAACTTGTATTATTTTCATTAAAGAGGAAACAATGGACAATTTTCTTCCTCTTGCAAGAATGTCTTTTAAAAAACACTAACCAGTTTTGTAGACTATTTAGAGTTTGAGACTTATTCTGTGTAAAATTTGCGTGTGTGTTTTTTTAAAACAGGAATTCCATTTTCTATGCAGAAAATGCTTTGTATCTGCACAAAAATTCTGGGTTTTTTTTTCTACACAAAAAGTGCTGCAGCTGGGTATTTATTCTGTGCAAAGTTTGTGCATGGCTTTTTTGCAGAAAAATATTTCTGAAAAGAAATATTGTTTTTCTATGCAGGAAATGCTGTTTTCAGACAAAAAATGTGCAAATTTTGCACAGCAGAATTCCGAAACTTCAAAGATTCTCATCAGCCCAGGATTCTGCAAATTTGAAACATTATCTTGAATATTTTTAAATGTACTTGCCATCCCCAAGAGAATCAGATATGAAGAAAAAAGGAAGCTATTTCTCCTGTAAGAAAAATAACAGTAGCAAGTTGAAAGCGAAGAATCAAATTTGAAGTAAAAAAGACAGACCTGTGGTTGATTTCTATTTATAAAAGCCACAGGATGAATGGTGTAGCACTGGAACTGGAATTGATTGTTTAATAAATACCTGAATTGCTAATCACAGTGTGAGCTTTCATTGCAAGATGTACTTTAAAGATTTTGTTAAAAACTGCATTGGTATTTAAAGCTAATTCCTGTAAAAGAGAGATCTACCCTATGTACAGCTAAAGGCTTACAGACTCTCAGTGACAGCCTCCCACTGCACTGTAATGTCATATCCCCAAAGGTTTGAAACCCCCCCTTAATTTAAAAGAAGTGGATTTACATGCAACATGCAGAGTTTATGCTACAAAAAATTAACTGCAAAGTGTCTTGGGTATGTGTCATGTTTTGCTTTGGCTCTTGACCAATACTTGGATGATTATTCTTTGAGCTTAATGGTCATAATGTGCACCCAATTTACTTTATTTGTGATGGAAATCAATGCCAGAGTTCCAAAGAATCCTAAAGGTTTCAAAACACTTATGTATCCTGTCACTAAACAATGCAATTGTCTGTTTTTCTCATCCACCTGATCGATGACAAAGAAATTGTTATTCACTATTGGGGAAATTACAATTTACTGTACTTATTAAATGTTATTCATATTAATGTATACCCAAGTATTCTAATCAAGTTTTTGGCACTACTGTTACTCATGTTTTTATTAAGTGCTAGTTACTAGAGATAACATTTTCAGCTAAGACAAAAACAGTCAAGGCACCACAGGGGAGAACCACACATTATTCTTCAGAAAGTGTGATTTCAAATTGATGTTTTCAACTTATATTTCCAAAGATGCTATAGACTAAAGAACAATTTGGGGTCAAAGATAAATTAGGCCTGATTCTGTGATGCAAAAACAAAGAATAATACAACTCTTCTACCACAGGCACAAAGTAAAGTATGATGTGAGCTCCTCCTATCTATGCCTCTATGGACAAGGGGCTGTTAAAATTTCTCATCTGAGACAAGAAAAATCACAGGACTTAAGTTGATCAGGATCTTCATACAGTTTAAATATCTGAGAGATGTGCGTGTGTGTGTGAGAGAGAGTGGGGGTACAGGATCTTTATCACAGGTAAACATCTGATCTAGACCACATAATGTTCTTTGAGTAAGGATCATTATAAAGAAACAAAATTTCTAAAAGACCTGATTAAGAAGGAAAATAATACATAGGAACAGAAAAATGAGTTTGTTACCACTCTGTGTTGCATTTGCATGTTTGCTCATAATTTTTTTGCATTCTGTTTCTGAATTAATGCACAAAAGATAAACCATATGGCAGTTTCGATTTAACCATGCATGTGGGCAGGTATTTGAAATATTTCATGTCAAAAGATTCCTTTAAAAAATGTTTTGGTTATTTTTTTTTTCAAACCCAAAACCGTTCTGGACCATCCAGGAGTAAGAAATCCAGATGAAAACTCAGTTCATTCTGAACCACACATTAGTTTAGGAACTACAGAACAAGTCAGTTCATTTCAGAATTAGCAATAATTGAACTCCTCACATCCTAGAATATAAGAATAATGTGGGAGGGGTAGTTACTGAGAATTCAATGGCCTCTGTATCAATTTGTTTAAATTTGGATCCATTGTCCGCATACCAGCTTAAGGCTCTTCTCTTTCACCACAGTCTAATTCTGTCATCCCAAAGCTTAACAAAAATACAGTGTTCATTAAAAATACGCTAATGATCAATTAAAACAACTCAAAGTAGCAAATCGAGTTGGAAGAACACTGCACAGCACTCCCAGACCCATTTCCCTGGGGATTCAGCTGGATATTCAACAATTTCAAGTATGATATGAATATTTGTGTATGCGTGTATATTTATGTGTAGTACCATGTAAAATAGGTAGTATATGAACAAAAATCCATGCAGAAACAAGTGCCCAAGACTTCCCTGACTATATGAATTTTCACTGGGAAAACAGTATTTCCAGCAGAGGAATCAGAATTTCAACACAGAAATCTTAATTCCTATAAAGAAAATGCTATCATCTGTGCAAGAAGAAAATGCTATCATCTGTGCAAAACAGCAACAGTACTGTTGCTGCTACATCTGTGCAAAACAACTGCATGCAATTTTTATGCAGAATAAGTCTGAAACTGGAAAGATTCTCATCAGTCAAAAATTCTTCTGGGCAGGATTTCTTAAAGCATTCACATGTGAATTTTGCACTGAATGTGTGATTTTTGAAGACTTTAAGAAGAAAACTGCTTAAATCACTCATTGATGCCTTTTAGCACAAACTCAGTGAATAATTGCATTCCTATCCAAGAACAGAAGATCACGATCACAGCTAAGAAAGGTCATAGTTTTATGAAGCCTGTACTGGAATTAATGTTGTGGGAGAAGGGATTCCCAGTACAGTTAAGCCATTTAAGGTTTTTTGGCAGGGGTGCAGTGCAGGGGTTTAACCCTCCAACTTTTCTGGGGGGGTTCTATTGTGTCTCATCCCACAGATGCTGATTTAGAGCCATACTTTGAGCAGTATTCATACCCAAGACTTTTGTTTGCCTTAGCAACTGGTGGCTTTCAATTTTTTTCCATTATTTAATGATGATCAATATTTTTTTTTAAAAAAAATATTGCCTAACACACTGCTTTGAATGAGGGGTGCCAGGTTTCAAGGCACAAGTCAAAATTTGAGAAGTTGCTGTGTTTCCCTGAATATCCCATTGGGGAGACAAGTTTGATGTTGACTGTTGATAAAGAACTTTTTTTTTTTATGTGAAGTATATTTAAAGCCTAAATAGGGAAACTGTACCCTACTCAAGATACCACATGTACCCCCAAGTATATCTTTCACTGGCTGGTTCTATATCTGATCCTACTCAAAACTCTGGTCCCTTCTGGTTTAGGGAGAAAAAAGGGTGCTCCTATTCCTAAAACAATGCAGTTCCACACTAAAGCAAAGTGAAATTGACTCCAAACCACTGGAGATCATAAGTTGCCTTTGTGGTTCAAAATGGCAGTAATAAGGAGCATAAGGGGAGTTCTCTTTCTCCTGGCTTTGGGTTTCCATATTGTCTAGTTACCTGTGTTTTGTGAACTTTCAGGGCCCATTTACCTAGACTCACCTTATGACAATTTCCAGAACTGGTTGACCCAGAAAAAAATATTGGCCCACCTCTCAACCTAGGCATACTCAAATATCTCTCTTTGAAATAAGAAACTGACCCTAGTCTCAAGTTTTGGCTTTGAAATCTTAGGGAATGGGATGCCACTGACCTCTCAACCATACATCAGTTTCCTTGTTACTATAAATACCAAGATTTTTTTCTTTTTTTTCTTTTTTTGCTTTTGGCTTGTTTTCTTGTTGTTTATGAGAAAAAAATTACAAAGAAACCTTCCCATCCCATGAGTAAGTCTGGGGAGCAATATGGGGCTGGGGAAAGAAATACACCACTAGCAAAGGAAAATATAACACATTGAAAAACTCTGACAGGGTAATCCACTGCTAAATCAAATATGACTGAATGCTATACTGTAGAGATGACAAGTCCAACTTCATAACTACATATTTCGCATTGCAGAACATATAACAGGCACTAAACAAAGGAAAAGAATGTGGCATTATTGTATAGAAAATCAGTAATGTCCAAGTCAGACATGAGGGAAAAAGTGATGCTTAAGATTTTTCTGGTTATGAAACTTGAGTATTTGCTAAAAAGGCAAATTCTGTAGTGTGTTATTCTATGTAGATTTAAGGGAAAGGAAGAAAACTCATCTGACTCTCAAAAACAGCATTAAATTCAGCATTTCTCTTCCTGTTTCAGGAAGATTAAAAAGAATATAGTCTTATATATCCTAGGAAAAAAAGCAATGTTTACTTATATCTTGCTTATAGAATATTCATAAGGAAACACATCTTCCTTATATAGAGTGAGTGAAAAATAGCTTCCTTAATTATCTGAAAAGGAATGTTTTCAAGAACACTTTGACAAAGTTTTCTCCATTCCTAAGTAAAACATCACTCTTCTATATGAATAGATTTTCATAATTACAAGGCAATGCAATCAGAACAAACTTTCATTTTTTTGATTTTTAAGATTCTAGACATTATTGAGTATAAAAAAACTTTTATGCAAGAGTGACAGGTTTCATTTCTATATCATCTTTAAATGTTATCTGAAGTATGCTTGTGGATACTGGTTAGGTATAAGAATGAACAGTTAAACACAGAACTCCTAAATTTTCTTCCCATCGTTATTGTTGAACCTCTGTCAGAATTTAAATTGGGTTGGACTGAAATGATAACAGAGGAAAAACAAAGAAAACATTGAAGAGATAGCCAATGGAGAGAGAACAAACAAGAAAAAAAATATTGTTTCCCATAGAAGTGGGCTTTAAGAGATTATAACCTCTTGCAGTATGTAGCCAGAAGGGATCACAGTGTATGCTTTTCAATGTATTATCCATTCATATGGAACACTGTTGAAACCCCAGACAATGACCTAGAAAGCATTTGGGATTATTTGGGGGCAATAGCACTGATGGCTTCATGTGGCTCACAGGCTGCATTCTGCCCACCCAGCTCTAAAATCTTCTGGAATATGCAAAAATCAGAAGGCATGCTGATATGGAAGGTCTCTGAAGTATTAATTTCTGAAATCATTGCTGAGTTGGATAGCTGAGTACAAATCAATATGAGTATTTAATAGTTTGAGAGCCAGTGTGGCATGTGCATTGGTCTATGAGGTTGGAGACCAGGGTTTGATTCCCTGCTCAGCCATGGAAACCTTGGTTGCATCACACACTCTCAGCCCCAGAAAACCTGGTGATAGGGTCACCTTAGGGTCGCCTTAAATCGGAGATGATTAGAAGGCACACAGCAACAATTCAACAGCATAAGTATATTTTAGCATGGCAGAGAGAACAGCAGAGAGGCATGGCAAAAGTATTTACATACTTCTAAATACTGAGTGCATAACTATATGTAGTGGGAGAAGTAGATAGGCATATCAGCATGCATTTATATTAAGCAACAGTGTAGGAGTGGAAGCAATGATAAAATTAATTCAGTACAACTGAAGTAGCAAAAAAGATCTCATATGTAAATGGCAAGTTGCTAGGGATGTAGAGGGGACAAAATGAGGGCATTACCCCTCCAAATAAGAATTATGCCCCCATGACCTTTCCTTCAGGCCTCAAATTTCTAGCACTGTAGCAAGTGAGACCTTCAAAATCATTCACATCTCATATTTGCTGCGTTCACATTCCCTTGCTAACCTTGCTTGCCCCTTTTCTTTGGTGCTGAAACTCTATTTCTAAATGCTCAAGTGAAATTTTAAGTTGCTGTATTGCTATGCATTTTGGGAATGAACAAGATAAATTTCAGTTGGATGGGACAAGATTCTCATTTGGGAAGGCCATCCCACCCCACAGGTACAGGGAGAGAGAAAAGCAAGCAATATGATCAATTTACAATTTCAGACTGCCTGTGTGTTCATGCACATGCATGCAGGCAGGATCGTGCATGCACATTCAGGACAGTGACTGTGCTACTTAATTTACTAAAATTAAAACCTTGTTTGGATTCAGAAGGAAATTCACAGTTACAGTCAGAGCATCTGTGGTTCATTAAATGAAAACACTAATAGGCTTTTGCTTTCCATCATACAAGTCTGCATGGAGGCAGCTAGACCAAAACTGCAAAGTGATCTGTTCTGTTTGGAATCATAATTATATATTGACAAGTTAAACTGTGAGAATAAAATCAGGAAGATTTAAGCAATAATGTGAGCATTCCTAGGAAGAAAACTAAAAGGACATCCGTTATTTTTTCAAAGGGCCTTTTCAGCACTCCGTCTTCTGTGTGAGAAAAGTGACTCTCAGAAATAAGAAGCACACTTGTATTGTCAGGAAGCACTACTCCCCCAAGTCCTGCTCACATGCAATTCATATTTTGAGGGGAGGGAGTGGTATTTAGTGCCAGAACTTTAAATTTACAAGAGTCATTGAGATCACTAGGGAAACAAATATCACTGAGGCCATTTCCACACTACACTGTTGTAGTGCTCTTATTCCACTTTCAACATCCTGTGGAATTCTGGGATTTGTAGTTTAGTGAGGCCAAAGAGCTCTCTGGCTGAACATTCTAAATGCCCTTCCCTAAACTACAATTCCCAGAATTCCGCAAGGTGTTAAAAAGGGGAATAATAGCACTATTACAGTGTAGTGCAGAAATGGCCTCAGTCTTATGTATCAGGCCATGAGAACTGATACCAGGTGCAGAATTCAGGGCACATCTGAGTAGGCCCAACCTAAACTTTTGTTTAATTATTACCTTAATTAATTAACTGATTGATTGAGATCTCTCATTTCTCCTTTCCACCAAGACAACTTACAGCAAATTAAAACACAGTACTGTTAAAATCTTATTAATACAAAACTTAAGTAACGTTTAAATAAACAATTTGATTAAAAGCACAAAATAGTGTTAATTAAACTAACACATTTAAAACAGAGGTTTTTTTTAAAAAAAATATAGGTACAGCATATTGCATTAAAGACCCCTGTCACATGACTTAAGAGCCAAAAGTCTCACTAAATGAAAATTTCATTGCCTGCCAGTGGAAAAGAGCAAAGAAGGAGCCAACTAAGCATCCTATGGCGGGTGGGGGAGAGATTTCCACTAGTTATTGTTATTTTGGGATTTATTAACAGTTTGTGCAAAACTTGTGCACAAAGTCCTGAAATGTGAAGAATCTCATCAGTCCAAGATTTTCCTGACACTTGGGAAATTATATTATTATTATTATTATTATTATTATTATTATTATTATTATTATTATTATTATTATTTACTAGTCATTGTCATTGTTGTTGTCATTGTTGTCATTTTGGAATATTTATCAATTATTTTCAAATATTCTTGTTTCTATCCCTACTTGGATCTATGCAAGATATAGAAGAATTTATGCTCCCATCTTCTGCATCAACCCCTAAAGCCTGTTATTTCACATCCACTGCTGTCCCTATATGCATGGATTTCTTTCAGATAGAAGTAAAGCTATTTTGCAGCTAGCTCAACCTCTTCTTGTTGTGCCCCTTCAAGTCATTTTTTACTTATGGCAGCCCTGAGATGAATATATCATGGGTTTTTCTGGAGCTGTGTTTGACCTGCTCAAGGTCACCAAGTGGGTTTCCACGGCCATGGCCAAGTGGAGAATCAAACCCTCATCTTCAGGATCATAGTCAAATGCTCATACCACTACATCATGCTCACTTTCAACTTCAGCTGCACCATAATAAATAAATAAATAAATACATAAATATTATGTAGCCACTCAGAAAAAGCTCCTATTTTGCTTTTCTCATGACTGCCATGTGTATACGCATTTTAAGATTCTGGTTTGTGGTACGTAAAAAGTGAAGTTCTGCAATTGTGAGATTTACCTATGTGTAACAGTGGGTAAAACTGCAGACTAACAGCACAAAAATGATTGACTTGAGAAATTGCTTGATAATATCTATTTCCCCAAACATACATGGGGCAATAGGATCTTTATTAATGAATCAATTTAATATGGCTCAGCTGTCACTGAGGATCAGTTCTGATGTAATATTTTCTTCCAGGCAAATGTGTCTGAAATCATTGTCCTTGTTGCTGAAAATGTAGAATTGAAGTAAATAATCCACATAGATTCTCCCCCTCCGGAAAGAATCCATGTGTGGGGTACTAGATTCCAACTCTTAACTTTTAGAAAATATATCTTTTAGAAAATATATATAGAAAATGTAAATGAAGCTTCATTTTCATGGGTTTTACTACTCATTCTGAAAGCATTCTCGCAGATGAAGGTATTACAAAGATGGGATCAAAGTTGAACTTTTCATCTTCTAGATTCTAAATGTGATAGTCTTCTTACGACCACAATAACTGTCTATGGTAAATCTCTAATCCAGGACTGTATCCAACAATGGCCAATCAGTTGAGTCTGAAAAACTTACAAGGAAGGCATTAAAGTAATTGATGTCACATCTGATTTGCAGCCAGCATCTTGCAATCAGTGACATCTCAAGCTGGCAAGTTCATTTATTAGAAATATAAACATGAGTAAACCTTTCTTATAAAGCCCTCAAGGCAAGAGAGTATTACATCTTCTAGTAATAATATCCGGCAAATGTTAAGAGAATATAGAACAACTATCTTTGATAATCATACTGGATAATATGTCAGTTCACACATCCATTTTCCTCTCTGGGTTTTTATGGCATATGGCTGTCCTGGTGAAAAAAGATAATAAAAACATTTCTAATAAATCACCCCTGATGTACATATGACTTTGCCTGTTTTTTTTATTTTTGTTTTAATTTCTACAGTATTGCTTCATCTTGCTCCAATTACTCCATTTTTTTTTTAATAACAGTTATGTTTCTTAGGCCCTTTCCGCACAGCATTTTCCATGCAAAAGGGCGCCTGGAGCATTGCACAATTGTGAAGAGCGATCTGCATGATACATTCACAATCACACGACGCTCCAGGGTACGGCAGGCTAGAAGCTGAAAACGGCTCATGATCACACATTGCTCCCAGGCCCCACGTGCACTTGCCTGGCGTGCAGAGCCTCTGGAGTCGTGCCAGTCGCGCTTCCTGCCCCAGTGCAGCCTGGGAAGGTCCCAGGCTGCACTGTGGAAGGAAGAGGTGGGGCTCTCACACGATCAGGCAGCTTGTGCAGAGCTGAAGGACCCTGGACATGAGAGCCTCTCACTAGAGGCTGCTCGCACAATCCCTACACCCCAGCGCCGGAAGAAGGTAAGGTGCGGAAAGGGCCTTAGATTCTGGTTTCATGCTGTATTTCTTTTACAGTGTTGAGCAGCAGCAGTTGATTTAAGACTGAAAAAAGAATAGGGGTATTCACTTCCCCTTCACAATCTTTTCACTTCAGAATCCCCCTTTCTATTGCCCCCTCAAGAATGAGTTTCCAGATCTTCACATCTAATAAAATGGAAGGGAAACCTGAGCAGCTATATTGTAAGAAGGAGAGTCAATAATCTCTTCCCCTTCCCAATGTCCCATGCAACCCACCTTGCAGAATAAATGAAAGAGAAAAGGAAAAAGATAGCTCATGCAATGTAAGCCTACACTTGGAATTAAGTTGAGGATTCAGAAGAGTTCACATATGCATACATTTTCAAAGCCATCATATGTCACACTACAGGACTGGCATGGTAGTGGTGGGAAGATATATATCTATAACTATATCCCTACCTCCATTCCAGTACACACACACACACAGAGAGAGACATGAATCAATTACTAAAATTCTTGGATTATATTTTCTTTTCTGCATACTAAATCAAGCAAAGCTAAATCAATATAATCTGTCCCAATACCCAGAAACATGAAATATAAACATTATTTTAAATTACTCCTCCATTTTAGAAGCACCACAGATCACATTCGTGCATGAGCAAGGAGTGACATTGTGCAGACTAGCTGTGCCCCAATATTATACGTGATCACCACCTCCCTTGTATTAGTACAGCATGAAAACCTGCAGCAAGGAAACCACTGAATAGGCTTGTTGTATGAATCCTTCAGTTCTATTATTGCTTAGAATTGTGCTAGAAACTATGCATAGAAGATGTCAATCAAAATGATATTCAAAGACTTTAGGGATAGAAACACTCACATCTCCTTCTCCTCATTTAGACAACGGAGATGGTACATCAGTTATCAAGATTAATGCATCCAACATATATTTATAGTCATTTATATTACTTTAGCCAATGTCTAATCCAGTTAGCAAACTGAATTGAGGAATATGTATTCCACTGTTGCTTGTTGCTGGTGTTTGCCATCAAGTTCAACTTACAGCAACCCTATGAAAGGAGAGGCTTTTAGAAGCACTGGTCAACAGTCTTTATTGAATTATCCCCTCTTTGTCTTCTTCTACTGTCTTCCACTTTTCCAACCATTGTCTTTTCCAATATATCATGGAACATGACAATATTTCTATCATAAAACTGATCTGTTAAGTTATTATTGATATATGAATAGGAATGACAATTTGGATCATTCCATTCCTCATATGATATCTGGCTTTACAGTATGAGATTGCTTTACAATATCTTTGCAAAATGAATGGTTTGAGAGGTGGAGCATGAGAAATCTATATTAAGAGGGTAAAGGTGCTAAAATCTTTGATAAACTATCTCTCCCCTCTGGATAAAGCAGTAACTCAGTGATTCTCAAGTTGAACAGTCTGATATAATACAGAAGTAATTCTATCTTTCTCAAATGACTGGATTCTATTTCAGTTGTTATGGAGAAAACATAAAGAAATTGTAGCTATTAACTATCACCTACTGTGCCTTTTGGTTCTATTGGCAGACACTTTGAACCTCAAATTCAATCAAACACGTCTGAGGGTATTATTGTTGTTGTTGTTATTGTTATTTCTTTCTACTTGCTCCACAGAAATTTCCAACGGGGGGAAGGATCATGAAGCTATTAAAATTTAAGTCACCTTGAAATCACATACTAATAATGAATTGCAAGTGTCAACACATGAAAGAACATTTTATGCTGATCTAGGAAATTTTATGTGATCATAATAGAAAGGAGGGAGGAAAGACTCTTCTAGCCGGTAATTTGTATGCAAAAAGCCAACGTTGCAATTCTGCTCAGCTACCAACATGTAAGAACTATCCATTTTAGTACATTTTACATACACATAACTGTGGTTATGATTGCAATCCAAACAATATTCTTTGTTTAATGTATTTGAGGGATGGGCAGAACTTGGTCCTTCTGTTGCTGAAGGTATTGCCATCTTTTATCCCTACTTATCTGCTACACTTACAGCACAATCTATGCTTGTTTTCTGCAATGTTGTTGTTGTGTGACTTCAAGTAGTTTCCTAAAGCAAACCTATCATGGGGTTTTCTTTGCAAGATGTATTCAAAGGAGTTTGTCTTTCTCTTTCTTTGAGGCTGAGAGAATGTCACCCAATGGGTTCTGTGCCTCAGCAGGGATTTAAACCCCGGTCTCCAGAGTTGCAGTCCAGCACTGAGACCACTACACTGTCTCTTTTTTGTACTTGTAGGTTAAATTTTCCCATGGTTACAAAGCAAGCCTCTTTCCCCTGAATTTCAAAGTGTCAGGACCTAAAAATAAGAGTAGATAAAATGGATGGAAAGAACGTAGCCAGCCACACAGTAATTAATCATAATTTATATAATGGCATGTGTAGTAAATACTGTACATGAAAGATTGCTCTAAAGCAATTAGTTTTAAATCAATATGAGACACTTTGCTTGGGGGGGAAATGCAGATTAAACTCAGATAGTGTGCTATTATTCCTAGTATAACATTTTTATTGTTATTTATTACCAATAATTGCAACCTACTAGCATTTTTTTCCTACAGATACTGATGTCAAAGATTTTCACTTATTCCATCATCACCACAGGAGTGGCTCTTGATGATATTTGTCTTGTTTCTACCCAGATTAATGGGATACTATACCATTAAATGTAAAGTCACATAGAAGCACCAGTCTGATAGAGGATGTTAGTCTTCAGTAGACGGCTTTCATGTTAGGCATACATCATTCTGAGTGATTGCTCCTCTTAATAATAATGGAGTGGTCACCTCTTGAGCTTTACTTTGTTCATGGCAAGCCTCCAGAACTCCCAGTGCTCAATCAGCATTAAGTGGCCTTAATATGTTGGTTGTTAAAACATTTTCCAAAGCTACAGATTACATGGAACCACTGTCAATTTGCTTATCTTCCATTCTTTATGCAGAATAACTATATAAGTGCAAAAACATCTCATCCCTTTACTGCTTGGATAGGGTCTTTGAACATGTTCCGCACTGCAATGCTTTCTTAAAGGATTGCTAAATCATTAACATTGGGGATTGGTTCCTCTACTGCTGTAGGTCCTGATCCAGGGAGTGTCTATTCATTATTGCTGACACGGACTATCACAAGGGGTTCTTCTAGAAATCTAGGACTTGCACATCACTCAAATCAATGTTAAATTGCATTTAATGATAATCAGAAAATGCAAACAAAGTTGGAAGCATTGCTAATGGTCTCAAGATCTGAGAAAATAGTTTGTGGTAGACTTAGAAACACTTGGGTTGCTAGTTCAAACTTAGCAAATAAAGCATTTCCCATATTCTGTTATCTACAGCAAGGGATCATAAGACAGCTATTCTGATCCCTACATGAACATGAGAGAAAGATGGAAACAATACAAGTGTGAATAATTTGTACAAAAACCCTGCACAGCATGCTGATGTTAACAAAACCACAGTAGCTATCAGTGAAACAGAATCAGATGTAATGATTTTAAAGAGAAAGTCAGCAGAAATTAATCCTAATTCTGGGAGATCTTGTGTTAAAGTAAGATGAGAGAGCATTTAGTGCTAAGACTGAAGATCTATGAGAATAGTTTTCTATCAGAAATAGTTCTCATAAGGTTCAGTTGTAGTTCTCATAAAGTTTAGTTAAGTTTTTAAATGACCCAGTCATGCGGGTATAAACCAACCACATGGTTTATCAATACAGACTAAGCACCTCACTGGGAGAGATGAGCCTGTGCCAGGAGAGGACCTAAATAATCTTCCACTCCTCATATGGAGAAGTCACAGGAACTGTTCATCAAAACAGTTCCTACACACTAATGATAACACTCGAAGACCTTATCAGTTTCAATCTCAATCATTTCCCCACAAGCTGAGTAAGGACTATAATACACTAAAAACCCAAGGTTAAGCATCTTGCAGCACAATCCTGTGGCTTTCTACTAATTGGCAAATATGTTCAATAAGGCTTACCCCACATTTATAGAGCTGCAGCCTTAAAGGCTCATTTAAGTTAGAAGGATTCAGCATGAGTTTATGTCTACAGAACTCAGTGGAACTTTAAAATGCTTTTCTATAACAGGGCTGACTCCAAATACTTGAAATGCATTCTCTGCAATAGGTGGTGCTATCCTTTATGTTTATCCACTCAGGACAAAGATCTAGGTAAGTAAAATCTTTCTTCCCTCTGTATCTATTCTCACTATCTCTCAGGCCATTTCTGCACTACACTGTTATAGTGCTGTTATTCCACTTTCAACATCCTGTGGAATTCTGGAGTTTGTAGTTTACCAAGAGCTCTCTGGCCAAAGAGCTCTCTGGCTGAGAAGTCTAAATGCCCCTCCCTAAACTTCAAACCCCAAGATTCCACAGGATGTTGAAAGTGGAATAATAGCACTATAACAGTGTAGTGCGGAAATGGCCTCAGTCTCTCCTTCTCTCTCTCTCTCTCTCTTAACTAGGTAAAAACTTGTGGCAAAAACAACAGAATCCTATCTCTCCTGTGAGCTACCCTTGCCCATTTTTATATAGTACCATTAGCATCTTAGCTATTTATGCTACAATATACTAGCACACTTACTCTTCTGAAAATTGTAATGATAATTACTGGTGGCCTGTGGTCTGAACAACGTGTCCCCCGCTCTCCACTGAGGAGTGAGTAATCTCCACATTGTATGGATTATAGGGTACTGTTGCTATAGTTGAGAAAGAAGAGTACAGCTATTATTTTGGAGAATAGTACAGATTACTCACTCCAACAGGCTAGAGATTCAGTTCACCTAGTTTGACAGGCCTTTGATAATGCTGTTCACTGAAAATGCCTGCCTGCTCACAGTATCTGTGGCCTTAGGAGAACTTCTGACTGTTTAATGAAAAAGTTGGTTGGTTTCCTAGAAACAATTAGAGGCCACAAACATTTAGGAACAGAAATCTGGAAATACAAGGCAGATTAATATCCGTACCACAGAGGAACATTCCTATAATTCTCATTTTTGTGTGTGATTGCTGCCAGTAAAAAACATCTTCCCAGCTGTGAACATACACATAGCTTTTGCAGCTCTTCATTCCACTGCTGTTTGGAAGAACAGCCAAAAAGATGTGGTGGTGTAATAAGTGACCAGCAAGCAGTGGCTAGAAAAGCAACATTTCATATCTTCCTCCAGTTGGCAGGTGCCAGTGACTGGAAATGCTAATCCCAAGTTGGCATCTAACTTTCCTCCTCTATAGACAGACAAACATTATATTGGTACTGGGTAGCTCAACTTGTAGTCTGCTAACAGAACCCCAGGGATAACTTTTAATTATAAATATAACTAACACAGAGGGCCTATAAACAACTGCCAAGACTATCATAAATAGGAATGATGTAGATTTGAAGTAAACATGATCGCTTTGCCAATGCTTGCCCACAGCAAACATGCCACATGTATGGAGCTGACTGATCCAGTGCACTAAAATGATGGTTGTCATATGTTGAAAGACCCTTCAGAATTACTTTACTGCAGGAAAAAAAAAGTTAAAAGATTTTGAATGAGTAGAGAATAGAACCCTATTTATGTCCTACCCACCCCTTGCACACACATAAGCACACAAACCCTTACCCCCATGCCAAATAAGCAATGAGGGGGAAAAAATGTGTTCATGCTTGACATAATTTCCCTGTGGCATTGTGCCACCTCTACAAAGACATCCATAACTCTTTGGCTGCTTGAAACAGTCTCTATCATGCCACTCTCCTTAATGACCGAGGTACCCCCTGATGGTGCTTAACATTTAAGAGTGCTGGAGCACCATGCTTGCTCAAACAACCTTTTTCCATTTACCGTACCTCAAAGGCCTTCTAATTTTTCTTCAGAGACAGAAATCCTTTAAGCCCATTGTATCCTTAGGCTACAAATTTACTGAGATTTAGGTTTCCAATAAGAGCGTTGAGATGAATGCCACCTTCTCATTTATGAATCAATTTTTGCCCATCGGCTTTTCAGCGTTATTACTTTTTATTTTATTTTGCACTCAAAGGGCCAAATCTCAAAAATATATATGCCAAAAAAAAGCCACAAGAGGACATGTTTGAAACCTGGACTGAAAGAAATTTGTGACCCATTTTCTTCTAAATATCCTATATGCAGACATCTTGTCAAATATGTATCTTTCATTACCATCTCTCTTTCTCTACTTCTTGATTTTTGTTTCATCAGCATTCCAATACAACCACAAAATGTATTCTTTGTTAGGAATGATATGCACCATGTATAATTGTACTGTGATTGTAAACTGCTTTTTTAAAAAAGTTATTTCCTTATCTATGATTCAAGCCACACATCTAGTTGGCACCTCCATCTATCATTAAGGAGGATTCAGTTTTAATGAAGATGGCTTGGCAGCTGGCAAAATCTTGCAATAAAGTTCCAGAGAATGAAATGACCAAACATTTGTTTGACTACAAAAGCTACAAATCTTCATGTTCTAGGAGCTAAACTCACTTATCATAAGTTAATGAATTAAAATTCTACAACTTATAGAATAGTTCCAGGTTGGCACATAACACTATGGCTCTTTTGGCAGGATGTCATCATCCTGCAGGATAGGACCCAGATGGCAGTTCTGCATGACATCATTTGGGTTCCACCCTTCTACAATCCCCAGGGAGTGTGATTGTGTCACAAATCATTGACGGGTTTTCCCTGTCAATGGCCAGCGATCATGCAGCCCTCCTGTCTCCTGCCTGCACTTACCTGGTCTGTGGAGCTCCTGGAAGCGCAATGACTGCACTTCCTGCCCCAGCACGGCCTGAGACAATACCTGGCTGCACTGTGGAAGGAAGAGGCAGCACAATTGTGCTTCTTCGATTCACAGAGGCAGCCAGCGCAGAGGGGAGGACTTCTATCATACTCCCCTCCCAGCAGAGACAATGCCAGGACCCACACTGACTGTCTCTGGAATAAAGTAAGATGTGGAAAGGGCTCACATGGACAAGTGGATAAGGCTATTTCTCCTATTCAAGTTGAAAAATGTGGGTGTTCTCTTTGCAGTTACTACTGTTTATGGCAAGGGTGTGTAATTGTGCAAGGAGTGGAGGCATTCCCCTCACACCTGGTCAGTGGGCCACTGCAGTGTGTTATAGTGAAACCAAAGTGATGAAGAGTCACTTCTGATCATTATTTTGCCCAATTTTAGGCTATTTTGGGACTTTTTTTTAAAGAAGGAGGTTTCAGGGCCTCCGGGAGATTGGGAGAAGAAAACCACATTTTCAGATATTCTAAATAGCTTTAGGTAGTTCTTGGGTTTAAAAAAATCCTCCCAAATTGGCCCCAAAACAAAACAAAAAGTTTGGGAGGTTTTGGGGGCTTCTGTGGGGCTTTGGGGAAAACACTTAGGAGTCCACACTTTGCCCACTCCTGGTCTGAAGAGCAATTCAAGGTAAATCTTATATATGTAAACATAAATTTAGCAGCATAGTTATCTGTAGAGAGCTAACTCAGAGCTTGGAATTTTACTTTTAAAAAGTGAATAAATACCATTATAGTTCCAAGGTCTTAAAGCAGTTAATCAGTACTGCAGTTACGATTTAAAAGTGGAATAGAGTGTTTTAGTTACTTTAAATATACATATACATATATAAATGCTACAGTTTTCTGACCTGTGGTACAAAAGTTTCCACCTCTCCAGTAATCTCAATACAGGACATGATAGCAACATGTAGCTGAACAAAAACCAACACATGTACCATGTGATATTCCTTCTTCACTGTTCAGTGAAGTCATACCCGTGTAACTGTGAGAAATAAAAATCACAGCTGCATCGCAAAGGGATTGAAGATTGTGATAAGGTCCAGTTGTAATGTAATGTAACTATGCTTTCATTATTGGGAAAAAGTATTAATTACCACTGATTTGTTATTTCTAACAAGTTACTTCCAAGGCCTTTCTGAACCACACTGTCATTGTGCTATTATTCCACTTTCAATATCGTATGGAATCCTGGGGTTTGTAGTTTAGGGAGGGGCATTTAAAATTCTTAGTCAGAGAGCTCTGTGGCCTCAGTAAACTACAAACCCCAGAATCCCACAGGATGGTGAAAGTGGAATAATAGCGCTATGACAGTGTAGTGCGGAAAGGCCCCAAGCTTTGCATTAACTTCTAGAAGAATAAGATACTCTCTTATATTAAGTTTGGCCATTGTTCCATCTAACCCAATATAGGCTGTTTCTAACCCTTTCCCTCTTCGTGCAGTAAGTTCACTCAGAATCATCACTGACATTCCCAGTAGCAACCAAGGAAAATATATAGGGGATTCCATATCTTTTAACCATGGGTAAGAAAACAGCTGTGTAGGAAGGGTGATTTGTTCCAATATACCAAATATCAGGAAAGGAAAAGTTTGGGCAATTGCTATCTTTGGTCATTTCCCTGTTGTCAGCTAAAACCTCTTAAGACTGCTTTTTGTCTTGGGAACAATGGAAAACCACTGGAGAATAGAGAGAATGCATCAGGCCTAGTTTAACCCTTATGTGCAACTCTAAGCATGCCTGTCCAATAGTGAATCCCACTGAGTTCAACAGGGCTTATTTCTATCTATATGTAGTTAGGAGGCTTAGCCAACTCAATATGACTGTGACTTTGTAATGTCAAACAGTCACATGCTCTTGTACTATTCTCTGGACTCCTGATTCTCTCCATGAGCATGTGTGTTAAGAAGTGGGGGAACTAAAGGCAAAGGAATTAATAAAAATCCCCCAGGCAGTTGGAGCTTGCTATCTGAATGCACATGTTATATAGTAAGCAGGAAGAAGAACCATTTTCAAAGGTTATCAGAAAACATGTTAAATAGTTGACTATTCAGTGAAGCAAAAAATAGATCCAGAGGATGAAATAATAAAACTCCCGGGACAACAGATCCACAGACTATTTAGCAGAGAATGAGGTTCTGTATAAAAGGCAACTGAAGCAATGTTTCCTATAGTACTTATGGAAAATGATTGCATGCCAGCAAAGACTAGCAAAACATTAAACTATTCAGCAACAGCTGTTTAGAGCTTTTCCTCAGAAGATGCACACAGCTGCATTTCAGGGTGGTAATGCATCTTTATTTTATTTCTTTCCTGAAGCTGTTTCCCATGCAGAATTTCTGAGGAAAATATTATGCTCAGTTGAAAAATATATTACAATTCCATTGTAAGCAGTATTTTGTTAAAAATGTGCACTCAAATGTGATTTAAGATTTTTTTTCAAATGCACTTTACAGGTTTAGAAATCTATCATTTAATGTTCAGAACAAGTGTGTGTGTGTGTGTGTGTGTGTGAGAGAGAGAGAGAGAGAGAGAGAATACATACACGTATATTCAGATAAACTGCTTAGAATGGTAATTTATTATAGACTTGTACATGGTAAATCTGCAAGTTTCCCTGCCTTTCCATCAACAAAGAGAGGATATTTAATTTAATCCCTCATCCATTCCTTCTCTGAAATAAGTAGATAGTAAGTCTTTTCCTATAGTTACACACTTTAAAATAATGCCACTGTCAAGTGCTGTCCCAGCAAGCCAGGAAATTACATGCTGCCACACACTTCATGTAGCTTTTGGCATGCTAATATTTCCGTGTCATTTTATGACCATAAACCAGACTTTTTTTTTCTATAAAAAATGTTGTTTGACAAGCATTGTAGGAAAAATCCCTAAAAATATATTCTCCCGAAATTGAGTTTGCTGGTAAACAATCAAATAGCATGGAAAACATGGGAATCTACACTTCCATGTCTTAAAAAAATTGGAAAACGTATACAAAGTGTATAGGAATTACTCTGAAAGTAACCAGAGATAAAGATGTCACAAGACTACAGCACTTTGGCAGTTTCAAGCTCATATTAGGTTTTATAAACTGATAGAGCATTCTCACATTCTCAGTAGTAGAGTCAGGTTTCTCACTAACATTTCTTTGAATATCTGAAAAGAGTATATGAACATGAAAAGTGTGGATGGGGGAGGGGGGAATAAATTAGTGTTTTGCATAGTTATATAATTTATGCACACTCACTTTAAAAAAAACAAACAGGTTTGGATGGAATTTTGATGGTGTTTTCAAAACAGGTCCAGTACAACTTCCATAGTTTTTCCATTCTTTTAAAAAAGAAATATTATTTTAAAAATACCCTCCAAGGCTAATTCACATATTATGCATAATAATTGTTGACCCGGGTAGGCTTTTATGACACAAACAAACAGAACTTGTCTGTTAAGAAAGCTAAACTCTTAGTTGAACTGTGCTTCCCACCCCATCAAAAGATCTTGATACCTAATTATACAGAGACAGACAACCTCTGTACACTTGATACTCATGTTAGCCTTCAGAAAGTGGTGGTTATGTTTAAAACTGGAAGTAAATTTCATCACCACAAACTGACCCACTCATTATAGCCACCACGATTTAATTTCAGTTGCTTTCTCCTCCTCCACATAAGGGTTTTATTAGCATGATGGACCTGAGTTGCAGCAGATTTGGGGTGTTACATGCAAAAGAGAAAATAAACATATAACAAAGGGTGCAATTACAGTTGGCCCTCCACATTCACATAGGTTAGGGGTACAGGATCCCTAGAAAAGTAGAAAAACAGCTAATGTCAAAATGAGCACGTGTGTTTCTGTGGGAAGGGAGCCAAGGCATGGTGGGATGAGGAGGCACCCAGGGTCTAAACTAGGTCAGGGAAAGGGAGCAAAATGGCATGATGGCCATATAGCTCCTCTTCTTTTTTCTGTGTGGGGAGGGCACTGGAAGAAGGTTTGTGGTACTGAGAAATTGGGCTGCAAGCCATCTTGGTCAGGCTGCATCTGGTGGAGAAGAGGAGGACCAGAGGCAAGTTTTTAAAGGGTTGTGCAGCCTAATTGGACCCTAGAGTGAAGGTTCTGTTGGAAAAGAAGCACCTGAGGTACAGGTGCAGGAGTTGGAGAAACCTGCAAATCATCAGATCTGTGAAAGTGAAACCTGCAAATGTGGAGGGCTGACTGTATTCTGATTTTTAAAATCTGGAAAACAAACAAACAAACAAGAAACAAACATACAAAAAAGAAAACTTTCTGTTTCTCTAGCGTTCCTGTCCTACTCAGTGGTTAATTGTGAGTGGTATCCATTATCTGACAGTAAGACCCATGGCACCTATTCTGTTACCCTTGACATGGAAACTGTGATCAACCTTTTTGCCAATTAAAACTCAGAGGAGGCCACCAGGAGTTAGGTCAAATCACTTTAGAGGCAGCTTATAGTCCAATAGTAAAACCTGTCTTAGAGAAAGCAAGTTCTGTCAAATGTGGATGCTTTAATAATATTATCAGAAGTGGCAGAAGGATTATGTTTCAAAGGAAAGGAAGATAGAAGATACAAAAACTTTGCAGGCTTAGAAGGAGACTGAATAGGTACTCTGCATATGGTGCTTTGTGTGGAACATAATGGAAATTGAATGAATGAATGAATGAATGAATGAATGAATTTGCTCAGACTTCTCCAAACCATGACAGTGTAATATTACTTTTTCCTTTACCAGTATTAACTTGATTGTCAGGGGTTTATACAAATGTTGCTTTTTTTTTCTTTTAAGTACACTTTTTTTTTTCTTTGCTGTATTTACAAAACTGTATAGCTCTGTTAGCAAACTGTTCAGTATCATACCAATTATCTATACATACACAGAGGGAGCAAATGCCACAGGCAAAAGCAACCCTTGATCCCAAGGTTAACATATTTCCTAATTCATCCAGTAAATATACTTATTATAGGCAATTTTACATAGGAGTATGTGAACCACATGAAGATACCTCTAGCTAGTTTTTAGTTCTAAGATTTCCTCCTGGCACCTGGAGATTCCTGTTCCATTCCTCTCTTGCAACCACTCAACCCTTTTTGACAACGTCCATTTGCAGAGAAGAAGGGAAAAAGGAAGTTTGGGTGGGAATTCATTGCAGGGCAAGAAGCAGTGTGTACAGGAGGAAATTTAAAAAGGTGGTGTAACAAAAATTACCAGAAGGATATTATATGAGGACAGTTAGGGTGCCATGTGTGAATTTTTCCCATTACACTGGTCTTCTTGGCATATTTCTTCCCAGAAGCCTTTTCACTTTTGACCTTGGCTGCCTTTGCTCATACTTATGCAACCTTAGCAGCTGAACACACTTATTCTTGATATAACCTAGTATACTATTGCTTATCCCGAAGCAATAAACTTAGATATGGTTACTCTGTTATCTGTTTAACATGGTTGTTTGGATAAATAAGTAAAAACACAGATTTAATTAATTAGGTGGAAAGCCAGTGTGGTATAGTAGTTTGAGAGTTGGACTTACAACCCTGGAGACCAGGGGCAAAATTCCCTGTTCAGCTGTGGAAACCCATGGGGTGGCCTTGGGCATGTCACACACTCAGTCCTCAGAAAACCTTATAATAGATTTGCCTTAAGCTCGCCATAAATCAGAAATGACACAAAGGCACACAACAACACAATTAATTAGGGACACATGTCCAGTCTAGGACACACATGATTTAGTGGGAGTAGGAACAGTACATAGTCCAATGAAGCTTTGTCTATAAAAACAGTACATAGTCCAATGAAGCTTTGTCTATAAAAACTCCTAAAGAATTGCCTTAAGAGAGCTCAGAAGAGACCAGGACAGCTGGTGAGTGTGCTCCACATCAATGGCCAACAGCTGAATGGAGAAGTGCTTGGTAGAGTTTTGCAGGTTTTGCATTTGTATCTTATGTCTTAAGAAATGTCTGCTGTATTGCTTGTTAAAATCTTTCACTCACTGGAGTGTTTATCATCTCCAAATCCTAAAAGAACAACTTGACTTTGGCAAAACCTGTGGGCTGGTTGGGAGCTATAGGATGGTGAGAGCCAAGGCCCAGACATGGTGATGTAGTATTTAAGAGAGATGATAGTGTGGGAGAAAAGATTTTGACAGACAAAGCATTGAAGAGTGGCACACAGAGGTTTGATTGCTGTGGTGGAGGTGTATTAGGAATTAACTACTTCCTAGCAAACCTGTGTGTCTATATGTTTGTTTGTGTGTGTATGCATCGGTATGCATAGTTCACATATGCTAGGAGGAGTTCTCCATCCATTTGAACTTTGAGATCTCTGGCAATTAGATGAAGATTATCTTCTTACAGAGAAAATACTAATCTTATAGACAGAGCAATACTGAGACCTCTGAACTTTACTTAAATGTTCTTACATAAAGCAGAATTAGTAGAATGATAAATGAACTGACAAGTCGAAAAGCCAAAATTCATGTAAAGCACAGATAAGTACCTTAAACATGCAGGCACCTTTTCATAGGTAAAAGGCATATGGAAGGCTGCTGCCCTCAGCAATGTGGCAATTGGCTTCAAGTACACCTTCTTTTTCAGTCAAGGTTGTATTACAGCCTTCTCTGGCATATAACATGGAAATTCTGAAGCCTTCTAAGGACAACTGTTCCTTTCAAACTTGTACAGTTGGCAGAAAGATTCATGGACATATTTGAGCCATAAATAAAATAACTTTCTGACTTTCAAGCTGCACTACAATTTTTCACTAGAGAAGCAAGAATTGCCCAGACAGCTGCCAAGTCCCTCAGAGATACAGTTTCTTCGGTTAACCCCTTCCTTCCATGGATTTCACACTTTAAAAAAATACTCTTTCACCTTTCAAATTACTTATCACAAATATCTACCTTCAAAAGCATAAGCCATATTAGGTACAGAATTGAGAAGTTGTTTTTTTTTGTTACAAACACAGGAAATCACTTTCACCTTAGCCAACAACATTAGGAAAGTTACCTTTCACAGTCCAAGTATATAGAGAGAAAGAAAATATGTTGTACTGTATTTCTGGAAAATCCCATGCCAGACTGCACCCCTGTCACCATGAGAAAGGGGGAAAATGTAGGTTATAACTGGAAAATTTATAGGGACACAATATCTCAGATCTAATGGTTTTTTTCTGGAAAATGGGAAAGCTGTGTTAGATCAAAAGAAGGATCAGAGAAAGCCGAGTTACTGAAGAAGAAACATTCACAAAAAGTGGGTTCCTGACCTAACACCTTCTCTGGAACAGTGTGTGGTCTGTAGTTAAAGTCAGACTAGTCATTTGAGGCATTGTTTTAAAGACACGGCTATAAGTTTATTTTTCTCTCTCTTTCCCTCGAGTAAGTGTAGAAATTTAAACCAGCATCCCCTAGTCCTGTTATGGATTGGGTAATCATAACATAAATTAATATTGCAGAATAGTGATGTATTAGAAGGCTTGGCTTACTCATTCCTGGGGGAAAACAGTGGGCAGCATAATTAAGCCAGTGACCCAAAAGTACAATAATTCCTGTACCAATATTACAGTCTTAAGGCAGGAAACAAAAGTGGGGCAACCAAGCAACAGTGATAAGTAAATCTGTGAGTTTCATGCCAAATTCCCTGGACAGGTAGGATGGAGGAAGTGAGGTAGGATGGAGACAGGCAGTATGGTGTGCTAGTGTACATGTGGTCTCTCAGGATGACATTACATCAGTCACATACTCGCAGTGTGATCTGCTTGGGAGATTGTTGTCAGGACAGAGTGGGGAAGAGAAGAGAAATGTGTATCACCTTCAGTTCATTGGAAAAAAGGAAAATATAAATAGAACAAATAAATAAGCTTATTTTCAAGCATACCTGAGCAAAACTCTTGTTTTAAATTAATGTATATTTTTTTTTTAGTATAATTTATTGTTCACTGTTTTAAATCTGAAATTGATTGAATCTACTATACATCTGCCTAAGATATTTAGATGTATAATTTATATCAGATATACATATTTGAACAAATAAAATAATAAATAAACTGCTTTCAGTTTCTGCATATGACTCAACTAGGGTACAGGCATAATAACAATTATCAATCACGATAATTATCAATCACAAACAGAAAGGTATCACATTTGGAAGGCTGCTGACAGGACTCAGAGCCGAATTTGTATCTGAAAACACTTGAAGAAGTAATGATAGTGTTTTGTGTGTGTGCTCTTTATGCAAATAAGAAAAATGAACCCATTCTGTCGTTTGGTTTCAGTGCTGCATCCTGTGAAGTAGGTCACTATTTGGAAGCAGAACTTCTATCACAGAAGAATTGATAACTCTGGCTTCATCATTCTTTGCTACAGATACCATCCATCATTGGTTCCAACTCCATCCAGCACTGGCTCCAGCTTCTGAATGACTTTCCTCATGATTCACTGAACATCTCCAGATGGACAAAGTTTCCCACCCCTGGAATATTCCTTGTTTCAGCATGTTATTTGAGAGTGTATTTTGATTTACACATTTACTAACTTCTTGAAATAGGATTCATGCTTGAACACTGCTTGCTCAGCCTAGGATTTGTGCTTGAACCTTGAAAGGCATTCTTAATCTATACCCCAGTTTTCATCTTGATATGTCAGTGTCCAAGGAAAATGTTATACTATGTTTTATTTCAAGAAAGCGTGTGCAGTGCAGAGGTTGCACTGAAATGCAGATTTTTTGTCTTGATTCTGTATGCCAAATGTCATTTCAGTACCCAATCTTTAATTGAGTTATTATGTTACAAGCAAAGATGTGCACAAGCGAAATGCCAGTGAGTTAAACCACCAGTCTTACCTCCCTCAGCCAACAAACTATTCTTATCTTTTTCAAACTGGTGAGATGAAAATTAAATTTAGACTGGGAATAATACAGTGTGGACTGCAAATAGAGTAGAACAAGATGGTCTGTGGATTGGGGTCAGAATTAGAATGACTACTGAAATTTCAGCTAAAATGTCAAACCAGTTTGGACACTGTTTAGGTGATGACTTTCAAGAATTTATAGCAAATATATATATATATATATCACACACACACAAATCAACAATCATAAGCACTTTGGAAATATTTTCTCCACATGCCTGGTTTAATACCAAGCAGTGAGTGCTAACCAGGATTCATCCCTAGCAGTGGGTCTACTTTGATTAGAGTTAAAATGAATTTTCAGAATTACAAAATACATTCAGTATGCCATTTTGAGAATCCTATCTCTAGCTATAATTTCAAGGGAGAAAAGATTTTTTAAAAAATATTAAATGGGTGCTGGTTTTAAAAACAACAAAACCAAAATAAGAGTACATCCAAAGAATCAGCCAAGATCGTGGACCAGTAAGGTTTATGTTGCATCTTGCCTTAATAAACAGGTTTAATTTATTTATGTAAGTTATTGTGGGACCAGCTGCTTGCCCTTCAGCCAAAGAGTAAATAAAACATAATAACGGTAAAGTACTTTGGCAGTTACAGTACCCCTTATTATTTATTGAAGACTTTCATTACTTAGCTAACTTGGTTTTCCATATAGGAAAATGTCTTCTACACATGGAAAGAAATGCTGTTAACAAAAGGCCTCACACAAACACAAAACATAATCAAATAAACCTCTACAGGTAGTAATGCAGAAACATGACAGTAATCTTTTCCGACTTATTTATTTAACAAATTAATAGGCCTTTCCTATCCACCATTTAAGAATAGTAATTGTGTGGTCTTCCAGATGCTGTTGAAATGCAACTCTCATCATCCCTCACTACTGGGTACACTGGCTAGGATTGATGGGAGTTGCAATCCAACAACATTTGGAAAACTACACATTTCATACCACAGTGTAGATTTTTATGGAGGTACAAATATGTTTGAACAATATTCTTTGTACTATCACCAGGGATGGGTTTATACATGTAGATCTTTCACACTAGAGTAAACCACAAGACTGCATCCACTGCCTGAAGTCTATACTGGAGGGCCATATTGGCATGTCACCTGATAATGCCTTTGTGGTGACAACACAGAACAAAGCAATACCTACTCAAAGTCCTTTCAGTCAAGCATATCTAGAATACAACAAACAATATTGCTTTATTTATAGGCCATCTTTCTGCCAAATTGGGATGCAGGGTAGCTTACAACCTAAACTAAGATTCAGGTAAAAATCTGATAATGGTTTTCTTAAACACACACACACACACACAAAACAAAACAGCTAAATAAACATAGCATTAAAACATAGTTAATTTATATGACATTAAACATTGTTTTAAAAATCTAAAAGCATAAAAGTACAACACACACAAACACGCCATTAGAAAAACCTTCTGTATAACCAAAGGCCAATTCAAATCTTTTGCCTGCTGGTGGAAGGAGGGGTGTCAAGGACCCAAACTCAGAACAGTCATCAGAAAGGCCTTTCCCCATCTCTTCATTAGATGGACTTTTAACAATGGTTCTGAAAGAATGTCATCCCTCCTGGATCCTAAGATCTGAACTGGTTCATATACGGAGATGCCTCAGATTGTCCAGACTCAAATGGTATAAAGATTTATAGGTCACTAGCATATTTACCTGGCGTTGCCTAGGATTTTATTTTCCTCTTAAGAACTCACCAAACTGTTTTCTCCAGTACCTGTAACTTTTCCCCATATTTCCCAATGCAATCTGTATTCAGAGTTGTTAACATACAGAGGTTGGGTTCCTGAGGGAATACACTGCCCTCCTCCTTGCTGCTAGGCCTCATCTCCATAGCAACCGACCTGTTCCAGTACCTGCAACTTTTCCCCATATTCCCCATATTCCCCAATCCAATCTGTATTCAGAGTTGTTAACATAACAGAGGTTTGGTTTTTGACGAAATACATTGCCCTTCTTCTTACTGCTAGACCTCATCTCTATAGCAACCAGCCTGAGGCCCAAGAGCTCCCTGGCTGAGAATTCTAAAGGCCGGTCTCTGAACTGCCAACCACAGGATTCCATAGAATCTTCAAAGCCAGTCAATCATATGAGGGTTTCTCACTTCACACAGCCAATCGTATGAGATCTTCACCTGCCTGACACAAACTTACAGACAAATTTTGACTTTTATATAGTAGATAACCAGTATTTTAAATGTACTCAAAAATTAACCCATAGACAGTGGAGTTATTTTAACAAAGGAGTTATATGTTTCCTGTAACTAGCTCTGGGTCATCACTCTGACCTCAGCATTTTGGACCTTCTGGAGTTTCTGAACAATTTCCAAAGGCAGTTTCATGTAAAGTGTGTTGGAGTAATCCTAACAAGATATAATCCAGATGTAAATTGCTATACCTAGAAGTAACCTGTCCAAGAAGGGATGCAGGTAGACCACTAGCTTTAACTATTCAAATACACTCCTTGTCATTGCTGAGACCTGGGAATCCAGGCTCAGAGTTGTGTCCAGGAGACCAGCCAAGCTGTGAGTCTGAGATTTCAGGAATGTATCCAGCATATGTGGAGTCTTTTCCCTGATCTGTCTGCCAGCTAATCAGAAGAAAAAAAGAAACCAACTAACCAACAAACAAACCTTTGGCTTCTCTGGATTAAGCTTCAGTTTGTTCATCATCATCTGCCCCATCAGATTCAACAATAGTAAATTGTTGAACCCTACTACAGTAATCTGATAGGTCAGATTTTCAGACACTTAGAGTTCTTGGGGTGGGGCAGGAGGAGAAATGAGAACTATAATACAGTCTCCTGTAAGTTCCTACCTATGACTATAAAGTGTTCGTGCAACTAGATTCATACAGACAAGGCTCTGAAACAGAGGAAATAGCTAGCTAAGGAAGGGGGAGGGAAGAGAAAACAAAGCAAGGGATATTCCTCAACATAAATTGAGCCTACATCACAGGACCAATTCATCCTTCATATGTCCAGCTGGGAAGCAGCTTATTAGATCTGAGCTCTCCTTATGTCTAGCAGCTTCAGTTCTGCTTGCTGGCATCCACCCACTCCTTAGGGCCAGTATAAACAAAGAGTACCTGGTTAGCTGGTTCCCTCACTTATTTGGACACTCTCAGTGTATTCTTGCAGTTTTAATACCTTCTTCATGCCCATGATACTCTTTAGATTTGCGTTGTCTTTGTCTCTGTTAGCCTGGAATGATGCATAGATGCTATATTTGGCTGCAGAGGACATGTAAGTGTATCCAGCAGCAGCAGTATATAGTGGATTCACAGTGTATATCCTGTGAACTCTACCTCTTTACCACTAGGAGCTTGGAAACCTACAGTGTTAAAACATATAGAAGGTATCTGAGATGGAGTTTGTACTGCTAATAATTTCATTCCTACCTCGTTAGCCTCATGCACTGCATTAAATATATATGGGATAACTCCAATCAGTAGGTGGTTCTTCTGTTTCAAGTGCAGAGGCAAAGTTCTGTATCTTATCTTGTTGCCTTTTAGGAAATTCCTAGAAAATACAAATCTCTTTTGGAAACCTGCTACTAATGAAGGCTATTTTACTAAGCAAGTATTACATGATACTTCAGATTCAACGCCAGGTCACATAGCTAACCCACATCAGGACCTGCAAAGGAAACTGGATTACATATACCTAATAGAAAATAATCCTAATATTACACACACAAACACACACACCATTTATCAGAACAGTTGCTGGTAGGCTGACCTCCACATCTGAGCTTCTTTTCAGTGTCTAAACCAATATAAAACATTGACAAAAAATGAAAAACCAGAAGATTATTTATCCTAATTTGAACATTGTTGGCGAAGTGTTTCATTTCTCCTCAATTACATTCATGCCTCTCTTTCTTTAAATGGAACATTTGATTGAACCATAATACAATAGCAGAGTGAGGATATGGAAAAAACTTCAGACCTGAACTTCTAATTTCATAAACTAACCTTCAAATGACTTTAAAATAGCTGGTAACTCTGAAACGCTACTAGCCACCTACACATTTTTATTGAAAGACTGCAGCTACAATCCATTAGTTAATGACTAAGTTGGGCTTGCCAGATCACATTCACGCTACCAATGACTGGAAAGTGGCTGGGTTTCAAGGGCTTTGCAGTTGGTAACGATCAAGTCAGCCTCCTTTTGTTCCGTGTTTGCAAAACCAATATGCTTAAAAAACAACACTTGAATTTTATTGGCTTCTTTATTGAAAATGCAGGTCTTATCTTCTAAGGCCATTGCTTTGTCACAGTAAATTTATTTTCACTCACTGAAGCGGATTGTGCATATTACGTTCAATTCTCTTTCCTCAAACAAGGCTTTAACTTAGGTAGTACTGCTAACTTAAGAATTTGTTCAAGATAAAAATCAATTAAGAACATACAACAGTAAATTTATCACCTCAGCTGCATGGTAGAAACAACTATTGTTCAGTTAAAGCTTAAATGTCAAAACTAGTCAATTATTCCAAGACACTGAAGTGATAGCTACTTCCTGCTGCCAAGTGTGTTGTTTGCTTTTGTGTTTTTCTTAATAAATAATTTTGTAAATTGCCACAGTCATTTAAATAGTTTTAATTAGTTATATCAACTCAAGACAGTAACAGAAATTACAAGGGAAGTTTCTCACTTCACAAAGTACAATCCTCCATGGTCTACTATATGAATAACTGAAATAAACAAGTATTCTTGCCCTGTTTATCTGGCCTACATTTTTCTCTGATCAATTATATACTATAGGTCCCATGCAGAAGTACATGTACATCTTGTATAGGGACGGGCCAAACGAATCCTCGAATCCTCGGCAAGGGTTCGAGATGCGCGAATCTGAATCCCTGTGCCAAAACAGGCAAACCAAATCTTTTGAATCCAGCAACTAGTTTGTTGGAGACCAAGACGCCTGAAAAATCGGGAGATCAAGATGCCTGAAATCCTGAGAGACCAGAACACACATATAAGGGGAAATGGCAAGTAGGTGAGTTTTCCCCCTTGGAGTAATAATGGCCTTTGCTAACAATTTCAGAAATTACATCTGAGGTTGTATTCTAATAAATATTAAATGTTCAATTTAAATATAAGTTCAGCACTATTTTCTGTACTCAAAATCAATGGCATGTATAAATGCTAGGGTCAGTGGGTCTGATGCTTATCAGAAGTAGTGGGGCAGAGGACAAGGTCACACAATTTCATCTGGTGATTGCCACATGTAGGCCAGAGAACCTCCTTGCACAAGACCCATGCCTGGTTGTAAACCCATAGCTAGAATAGGATGAGAAGTGAAATGTCTGTCATTGTTTCTCATGAGCCACATGACAAAATACATGTAGCAGAAAGGAAAAATTGTTTTTAAAAATTGGTGCTTCCAGGGCCCGCCAAAGGCCTGATTGGCTGGAAGGTACAGTTTTCTTGAGATTTCAAGGACAGCTGAAAGACACCTTTGCATAGCTCCCTGGCAAAGCTCTTTCAAACACAATTCTGGGGGTTGTAGTTTTACAAGGTATCACAACCTTCTCTTCCAAAGTGCCCTGGTGCATCATCAAACTACAAACCCCAGGATGCCATAAAGAGCTATGCAAAGAAAAGCCAGTTTTGACCTGGATTATCTCTGTACTGTAGTATGTGGCCCTACTGGATTCCAAATGTGGGATTAATCCACATTTTCCTGCCTGTGCAAAAAGGGCCTTCATGTCATTTTCAATCTGGGGAGATCCTGAGGCAAACCTATGACAATTGTCCTGGCCAGATTTCTTCAGAGGGAGGTTTGCCTTTGCCTAGGCTTTTGCTAAGGCTGAGAGAGTGTGTCTTGCCCAAGATTATTCTTCTTTCCCTTGCTTTTTAAACCCTTTTTTAGAAAGAATTCAAAAGATTCAAGATTCATGAGATTTGTGGATTCCCAGAATCTTCCGGGGATTCGGATCTGGATTCAGAAAATTCTGGATTCGTCCCATCCATAATCTTGTACATTAGTGCTCTGCTAATTTTGAGGGTACCATATTAACAAACAAATTCTGCTTCCATTGACCCATAGGAGTAGTGGTTAAAAATTGTGAACTGCAGGTGGTCATCGTGATGGTCACACCATCGAGAAAAGTCCAGCACTGTTGATTCAGACTAAAAAATCAATTGTAGCAGTTTTCTTGATCACTAGAAGAAAAATCTTTGTAAAGCTTATTGTTTCTTTGTGCCCTCAAGTTGAATCTTAACATATGGCAACCCTAAGGTAGTGACTTTTAATTGTTCTTTTAATACCTCAAAATACTTTGGATTGCAGGAGTAGTACCTCACAGCTATGTATTGCTGCTTGGGAATTTTTTTTAAAAAAAATCTTCATGCTATGATAAGAATTATAGCTATGCTCAGAAAAAACAGAGATACCTGATGAGCTGGCAGATAATCTCATTATCTTTCTCGAACACAAATCAAAAGCACAGACACAAACTACTACCCAACATCCTTTTTCAAGATTTAATTCCATGATCTTCATTGTTTTCAGATCCATCCCGAGCCACAGAATCATAGAATCAAAGAATCTTAAAAGCTGGAAAGGGCCAAATAGTCCAACCCCCTGCCATGCAGAAGTACATAATTACTGCACTCCTGAAAGATGCCCATCCATACTGTGTTCACAAACCTTCAAAGGAGACATTCCAAGACAGTCTATTCCATGGTTGAGCAGCTTTTACAGGAAATAAGGTCTTTGTAATGTTTAGATGGAATCACTTTTCTTATGATATGAATCAACTGGTTTGTGTTCTAGTCTCTAGACCAGCAGGAAACAATCTTGTTTCAGCTCCTTCAGATGTTTAAAGATGGCTGGCATATCACATCTTATTCTTCTCCAAGCTAAATATATCCAGCTCCCTAAGTCATTCCTCATAAGGCTTGGTTTCCAGACCTTTGATCATCTTGGTCACCCTAACCATGAAATGTTACAGCTTGTCAATACTGTATCCTTCTTGGACTGTGGTACCCAGAAATGGACACAATATTCCAAGTGAGGACTGATTGAAGCAGAACAGAGTAGCACCACTTCTTCTGTTGATCTGGACACTATGCTACTGTTGAAGCAGCCTAGAATTGCACTGGCTTGTTTGCCAGCACATCACAATGTTGACTCATGTTTAGCTTGTAGTACAAAACATTTTTACGTCAAATGGCATGCTTGTGATTGCAATCAATTCAATAAGAAACTAAATAATTGACAATTTACTATCTGTAATGATACTTCTACATCTGCTGCCTGGCAGCAGGCTTCCTCATCCTACATATTGCTAGGGCTGGAACTCTCTATCCCAGTATTCAGCAGTGAAACCACCTTTACTTTTCTACAATAAAATTATTTGTCTTTTTTTCTGGAATGAGTAGGTGTAGCAGGAGGTTGGGTTTGTATATTAAGTGGATAGGTTCTGTTGGTCACACAAGGCTGAGAAAAGCTGTTCAAGTGAAAATTCTCTTTTCTACACACATACATTCATGATAAAGGATCTCTATTCTCATTTGCATCTTACAGCCATTATATCCTCTTTCAAACTTGTGTGCCGTTTCCTCACTCTTTTTATGGCCCTTTCCGCACAACAATGGCATTCTGGCATGGGGACATGAGAGGAGTGAGACTGTGATGACGCTTCCCCAAAAATATCATCACAGTTCCGTCCTCCTTGTGTCACCAGTCAGCGTGATCATAGGGGAAATCATTGATGGAGTTTCTCTATCACCCTTGCTTACCTGCCATGCAGAAGGGCCAGAAGCACAATGGAGGTGCTTCCTACCTCAGCACACCATGGGAAAGAGCCAGCTGCACTGTGAAAGGAAGAGGCTGTCCCTTGTGCTCCCTTCCACAAGGAGCCAGCCAAGAGCAGAGGGGAGTGTTCCTGCCGCACTCCCTTCCCACCAAAGGCGCTGCCAGGATTGTGACTGGAAGATGACAGGATAAGATAACATGTGGAAATGGCCTCTATCTCTGCTTATCTAAAGTTATAACCTTGGTCCTGAGCCTTACTGAGGAGTAAGGCCCATTGAATTTAATGGAACTTATTTCTGAGTACATTTCTGGGATAGGCTATCTGTGGCATTTTTCCTCAGTCCTAGTGAGGAGAACTTGCAACAAAATGGCATTTCCGGATGCACACCATGCACCAGTAAGTTACCATTCAGCTCCATTGATACTACTGTCATCTTTTGTCTGCCCAAGACATTAATTCATCCTTTGGCCTGACTCACCAGACATGTGCATCAGGGAATGGAACACAACTCATGAGAAAATTTTCCTGTAGAAGTCTAGAAGGCCTGGGCAGCATCACGGTCCCATTCATTACAGTACAACATAATGGGAGAACGTCTAAATCAATGGCTCCCAAGTTTGTCCAAACACAGAGATTAATATTTCTTTTTTCAGAAGGTATCCAGCAGAGAAATGATCATCTGAATTTTCTTCATGGCTGAAGAACTTCTAAAAATTTAACAACAGTTGGATTTGGATTATCATTTTTTTTAATGGAATTGCAAAGTGAGTTCTCCTTTACTGTTTTTTCCTCTATAACATTTTTCTACAGACATAACTAATATAAATATAATAAGATGTTATACTATTTAAACATCTGCAGCATTGCTGATATTTTTATAATTAAAAATATCTTTTTACAGGGGGAGCTATTTTAGAATAGCAGACAAATCACTTATGAGGCTGTTAGGGAAGTGACAGGCCACCAGGGGGAAAATAAACTTTCTATATCATAACTTCACGAGTCAGGTAGATTCTAATGCTTGCAATATGATCCATGATTTCACTTAGTGCCCATCAGTATTTTCAAGCTTTCTTTTTTCCTTTTCCTTTTCTTTCTTTTTCATTTTCTGTCCTTCTTTCAGTATCACATCATGCCTTCATTTGTGGTGTGTGTGTATATATTTATCAATGACAAATCACACAACTTTCTTCACGTCTACAGAAGAATCTGAGATGCATACTGACTATATGCTTTGGTTTCCTTGCAATGTTTTAAAAAAACCGTTTTTAAAACATAGTTCTTACTTTTAAATGATGAACACATTAAAGAATCTTTTTCATTTTATAAAAACTGTCATTTACTTCCGTTACTGTTCTCTCCTACTCATATACCAATATTCATAGTTTTTATCTGGAATTCTCTGCAACCGCCCAACCCCATTTCATTTGCTAGAAGACAAGATGAGGTCATGGGCCTAGGATTAGAATGACTTGGTTTTACAGATTCTTGGTCAGTTAAGAAGCTACTTAGGTAAGTATCCTAGTAATTATTTCAGGTTAATCTAAGGGAAACGTCTGGAGAATACATAGCATAAGTTCAAGAAACAGACCTTCCAACTTTCTCTAGATCACGTTCCCCTACACGTGTTTATTATTATTCTGTCCTGGTTTGCTGACAATGAAAAAATGAAACAGTGAAAGAATAACTAGACATTTTTTTCACATTTTACATCTCCATGCTTTCAACATATGGTTTATCACTGCATAAAAATTACCTTGTTTTGTTAAATTAAATTAAATTAAATTAAATGTTTTTTTAATATTAAAGAATATGAGATTTACTGCCACTCAAACGTTAGAATACTAACTGGAACATATTTATTCATGTAGATATCACCCAGTCACCATCCTGAAAAAGAAATAGTGTATTTGGGTGGTGATACAAGACAAGGAGTAGGGTGAGATTGGCTGGAAAAATTCCCTCCCATCCCTGAGCTATTGCCCACTGCTATTCTATGTGCTTGGAATAATTTTCTGGCAGAAGAAATACATAAGAATCCAAAATATTGTACAGTTGGATGGATAGAGGTTAATTTAGCCATGCATTATGTTCCCAATTAAAAACACAAGCATCTTTCTAAGCCATATGTGGGCAACTGAAACTTTTCAAATGATTTGGACTACAGCTCCCTTTATCTCTGCACTATTATCTATGATGGCTAAGATTGACAGAAACTGTAGGCCAAAAATATCTGGGAGGTAAAAGTCTTCTACTCCTACTCTATGCATTTGTGAAGATCAAAATTATAACTGTGTATCACATGCACAATTGGCTGATTTGAAGAACATCCTGCATATCATGTTGCTACTTTTTGTGTTGTTGTTTGCAGATTTAATAATAAAATTCTCAAACAACTGTAGTGAATCTATCTGCATCCTTGTTCTGCTCCAGAATACAGACCATCTTGATCCATCTTGGAGTTATATGTGTATCCTATTATCCCTCCTCGTATATTCTTACAATTTGCCCATTTTGTGTCACAAAGAAGACTAGCATCAACATCAACAAAAAGGACCCAAGAACAAATCATGTTCTAGAAAACATGCTTCAAAATGAAAGGTACATGTTCTTTAGTTTATTTACTTTTGACACCTTCATCAGAGTGTCCAAGTGTTCATCTGACAATATTTGTGAGACAAAAATACATTTCAGAACTTGTATGGCTTAAGAAATGGGGAAAGAAACTTAGAAGACACCAATTCTAGAAGCCGCAACTAGACACATTCAGCTGTGTCATAAAAAGGAAAATTGATGTGGTGCATTCTCCCTTGGTTTAAGTCTTTCAGATTGGATTTCTGTCAAAACTAAAATGTTCAGGCTCAACGGAAAGTTATGTAGGTATAAAGGGATTAGCGAGTAAGAATCTATGGCTTGCACCAAAGTTCAAACTAAATCACTGTAAAATGGATGAAAATTGCAATCCAAAGTATCATTAGAGAAAAGATGTCCTACTGAATGCAAATAGAGATGTAAACATTCATAGGACTGGGTAGCAAGTTGTAAAGTGTCTGTTCTATTATCTATTGTCTGGAGTGTCTGTTCTATTGTCTCTTCTACTGTTATTCACTAATTTAACACTTTCTCTCCTTCTGTGTATTTACAGAGAGCTAAATAGGGAGACGGTCTGAAGTGAGTACTTGCATCTCAATATGTAGCAGGCTTTATCAAGGACTTGCGAGGAGGGATACAGTAAGTCTTAAAAGGGGAGAGTATAAAATTCAAAAAGTTCATCCTGTATTTGTTGCTTTTAAAAATGATTGATAAAGTTTTATTTCCTCTATATGTACTTTAGTATATGCATGTTCATGGGCGCTAGGATATAAACTACAGACAGACTAACTAAACAGGCTGCAGGAAACATTTGAAGGGTCATAGTTCAAATGAACAACTTCTCTACAGAAAGAACCAGAGCAGTAATGGGTCCAACTATTCTCTGGCAACATGCATTATCTTACTTGTCAAGGGAAAAAAAACTGTTGCTTATTTTTCCCTTCATCTTAACATTCAACTCATATGTTTGCATGTTTCACTCATGACAAAATCTGGGAACGCCAGATGACTTCTTGGGCTGAATATTTTATCACAGTTGAAATACACTGCAGCTTTACAAAAAAAACACTTATAAATCTGCTTTTCCTTTTTCTTTAGTATATATAAAGCAGCTTGTCCAAGGTCCTTCTGAACAATTAAGGAAATCAAATGTTTGGGAATTGGTGATGCAAACAAGGTTAAGCATCGTTACCCATGGTGCCTAGGGGCATGATGATATAAACCAAAGTTCTGTGCATGGAAGGATTACTTTCCCACATTGGGACTGTTTCAAATGGCCAACTGCAAGACATTCTTGAACTTTAATCATAATTAAATCACCACCACAGGGATATTATATTATATTATGATTTAACTCCTCTGACATCATGTCACTAAACCACTATAACATTAGTTGTATTAAAAGGTGGGTATTTTTCAGCTGCATTTATCCAAATTGTAATATAACCAGGCAGCGAATGGAGTAACGCAGCCTGGAAATCGTTGTTTCTGAGAAAATTAAAATTAGTTCTAAGAATATTGAATTTCTAAAGACTTTTTTTTAGGATCTATTTTCTTAAGTGAACATCCAAAAACAATCTTAAAATTGCAATTGCTGCAAACCTGTTTGTTATGGTTTCCAACATTTATATAGAACACAGAGACCCATATGAGAGATACTTCTATTAACTTCTTAATCCTAAATGGAAATTAAATAAACATTTACTTAGTTTCATATACAAATATGAATGGACATAAATATAACTCTACTTCCCTTTTTAGCCGTTACATCAGTGGAATTATTACATGTACTCATCTGCCATGGATATGAGGCTGTCTCCCTAAAGCAGTTCTTACACTCTTTTAAATATAAGCTATTCCTCTTTATCTCTTTGAAGAAGAATAAATCACATCTGCTGCTTGCAGCTATCAAAATGTAATTTCATCAAGCAGGCTCATGAATGTTCACGTTTCCCTAGCTCTACATGAGGAGGCAAGTTCTTCCCATGGACTGCTCTACTACACTGTTCAATGAATTGTGTATAACCAAAAGATGTTTCACAGCTTAGTACCATTGTCAGACAGTAGCTGTATATTGCAGTGGGCAAAACAGCATCAATAGTATTAGGCTGCCACACAGTCTGCTCAAATGTATGAAAACTTACTAGGTAAGGATTGTATTTAAAGGAAATGATATCCATGTAAAATGCAAGACTACGGGCTGGAACTACATGATCAAGGCCCCATAGCAATCTGGGAATCAATCATCAAATTCAGGCTTACACAGATGGAAATGTAAAGCCATTGGACCACTAATATTCCTATGGCAAACCCAGAGGTGGGACAACCTTGTCCAGTGAGTAAGATTGGAAGGTGCAAAAACATTCTCCCTATCATGCATATCTTTCATGTATGGAGACATCCCTAAGATCCAATCTATATTCCATAGGCTGGAATGCTATTTTTAAAGTTGTTTATTACTTATCCTTTCAAAAACAATTGCTTGTTATTAAAGTAATCATGCATTAGCAACTCATTATAAAGGTATTGTTTTTAACTACAATTTAGTGGGATTTTTAAAAAAACATTTATACTTAAATATATAAGCATGACTAAAAATTTCCTCTAAAATGACCCCCATCCCCTGCAACAGTTTAGGAGTGACAGGTAAAATTTTTGTTTTACATGACTAAATGGTAAAGGAGCATTATTATGTTGTGTTATGTAGTGTTCTTACTTATAGTACAGTATTTTCAAGCCAGGATTCACCCCATAGCACAACTATTTAATTTGAAATGAATGAGAGAGGATGGCATACATATGGCTCTAATCTTTCTTCTTCTGCTGCTGCTGCTGCTTCTTCCTACTACTACTACTGCTACTGCTACTATTACTACTCCCACCCAGTAAAATGACTAGATTTATATTCAAGAAATATAGAAGATTTTCCTGAACATTTAGGTAACCATGATAACAATACTAAGTGAAAAACATTCCATTGGCATGTTTTCTTATTATTCAAATATATAAGGAGTGTCCCTGATAAAATAAATTGTATCTATTTCTAACAGCCTTGGCAGTAAAACAGAATAATTCTGTCTTCAGCACATTAGATCATAAACACAATATGAAACCACAAATTGTGGAACAGATGCAATAAAGTCATGTTGTCAGTGCACAATTAATCATGGAATGTCATGCTATTTGCTAAGGCAGTTAATATTTTATGCAATTTTGAACATGCAAATTTGAGATAGTGAAAGGTAATATATGACATTACTCAAACATCTTGTGAGCATTTCCTTTAAGATCTTAACAGCAAATACAATCAGAAATGACATTTCTTTAGCCTTATCTGCAATTTAGTTAAACTGAAGAACTTTGACTTCAATGAAATCACTTTGCTTCAAATGTGTTGTGTTTACCCACGTACTTGCAAAGCTAAACACTGTTCTTGGTAAGTGTGGCACCAGAAGTGCCACAAAGTAGACCATGACTCCCCAAATCCTCTAGCCAACATGACCATTGTTCTTGCCTTAAAAAACCAAGAACATTATCACCAAGACAATGGCCCTTCCCGCATCCTAACCTTTCACAGTGTCATCCGGTGGGGATCCCAGCACTGGCTCTGCTGGAAGGGGAGTGCAACAGGAGCCCTCCCCTCCAACCGGCTGCCTCTGTAGTGACAGAAATGTGAATGCCACATCTCTTCCTTCTGCAGCACAGCCAGGTACCTTCCCAGGCTGTGCTGGGGCAAGAAGAGCATCCACTGTGCTTCCTGGGCTTCTGGGCTTCCAGGTAACTCCTCAATGGTAGTGCAATAATGGGTCATTGACAGGGAAAACCCGTCAAAGATTTAATCCATGATCAAGCCACCTGGAGATGGGAGAAGGACAGGATCCTGATGACATCATGTGGAAGCATTATTGCAGTCTTGTCGTTCTCCTGTCCCCATGGCAGGTTGGGAGGATGGCACACAAGGGGCCAATAACACCCATAGAGGTGTTCATACATTACGCATGAAGGGAAATGGGGGTACAAACACTGGTCCCATCCCTCAAACCACAGCCTTACATGGTCACAGATAAGGTTTGCAGTAGAAATATAACTGCATTTGTTTAGACATGAATGCAAATCTCCATGTGATTAAAGAACCCTGCCTCATCAAGACTCCCAAGCACACAGAATTCTGTAATTGTAGTATTACATTTCCCATGAAGACTTTCCACATTAACAGGGGAAGACTAAAGGTAGCTGAGGCTGAAGAATTTCCTCACTCTTTTTCCTCCACAAGTCAATGTTTTCAAGGTCTAGGTAGGTCAAAATGTCTGACTCTTTCCCATAGGCAAGGAATTATGTTCCCTTCCTTAGTTATTCCTGGAACTGCATCTTCTTCTTCAGAGCATAGAAGAAGGCAAGGAAAGGTCTCTAAGCTACTTCAAGATTTCCTCTGAGTCACAATGGCTATAAGAAAGAAATCTTCAGAATGCTAGCCTTCTGAGAAGTTGTAACATGCAGCCAGTTCTTTACTGTCACTGCATGAAAAGAAAGAAATGTATGCAGATTGGTAACAAGAGTGGCCTGCTTTATTTGTTGTTGTTTTCAACTTATGATGACCCTAAGGCAAACCTGTCATGGGAATTTCTTGGCAAGCTTTCTTCACAGGGGATTTTCCTTTGCCTCCTTCTGAGGCTGAGGCAGTGTGACTTGCCCAAAGTCACTAGTGGGTTTCTATCACTAAGTGGGGAGTTGGCATCCAGAGTTGGCATTTAACCATTACACCATGCTGACTCCACATTACATGGTTTATACCAATACTAAAATGTACATGATAGATGAGCAGTACAAGCACTGCCCCCCACCACAGAGCATCACAGGTGAAGCTATAAAAAGGGCTGTACATAAGATTGCCTGATTTATGTGAGTTTTGCTCCTTTAATAAAGGTGAAAGTAATCTCACCAACCGGATCATCATGAATACAGGTTTCTACTGGAGTGCCTACCTTCCATGTGACAATATGCATGGGTGGACAGGAGGAGTTTATGCCATGATATATATAAATTTCACCTTCATCATGATTACATATACATCAGTAACATGGGTGGATGGGGAGACACAGTTCATAGATGAAATAGTTACCATGGCAGAAACCAAATAGTTACCATGGGTGTTTTCACAAAAGTAGAGTAATATGTAATCACTCTTGGAACAAAGGTAAGTATGAATTGTATCTTAATAAACAGGATAGCAGAGTGTGAATAATAAAGCTAATGTTGAAAATCACTCTCTGTCTGCCTCTCTCCCTCTCTCTCTCAGCATGAATGATTGTTGGCTTTAAGATTAGCTGGATGAATTTTCTCTCACTGTGCATGCCTTTTCATTAGGCTAGGGTAATTGTATAACTCTCTTGTCTCTTTGTAGGCTGGCAACACTTCGAAAATATAACAATGAGTCTCTGGCGCGCTGGTTCATTAAGCTTGGAGAACATTTAACTCATTCTAGAACACAGTAGGCTTTTGAAACTTGAATACTAAATGTAATTTCAGCAGCAAAATACCAATATTGGGAAGTGTCAGCATCAAGATGGTATACAACAATAAGCCAATGATTCTTGTGAACCTGGAAACAACTGTTCAAATTGTTCTCGCCATGGGGCAAAACACTTAAATCAAGAAGAGCACTGCCGATACGATACAGGAAAAGAAGCTGCATTAAAACTGGTTTTTAAAAGGCAGACAGCAGGGCTAGTTTGGCAATGTTCTGAATGTTTTGCAAAGCTCCAATAATATAAGCAAATTCAATGGTGCACACACGTGCACGCGCGCACACGCACACACATACACTGTTACTTGCTTCTGAAATTAAACATGCTTTTTTACCAATTTAAAAATGAAGACATGCACATACAGAAACCCTGAAGCACTTTCGTACAGAATGTGTGATGTTTATTTTTAAGACAGACAAATTAAACAGAAATTGTCTATAACAAACAAAACTGATTTTTTTAAAAGCAAATATAAACACGCTAGAGAAGAACATAAACAGATGAAAAAAAAATCCCACCTAAAGTTTTTCATTTCCAAATGTGAAAATATTATGTCATGTACTGAGGAACAAACCAACCCACATTAATGTTGTTCTATTTTTAATAATAATACATTTTGTGTATCTCTTTCTTCTGACTGGTGGGCAGTCTTTGCTCCAAGATCCTATTCTGGATGATTATCCATATCACCTTTTTACAACAACAGAGTATTAGGGTAAAACACACACACACACACACATTATTTTGAGGCAGAGCCCACTATATCAGAAAGAGTAACATCATAAGACAAATGTTACAAGCAACACTAGTAGAAAAATTCAAAAGTTAGTATTGGTCAGCTAATGAATGCACAACTGCCACCAGAATAACTAGCACAAACAACATCCAACTTGATTAAACTGCAATGAGATTGTAAGCCCTGAATGTGAAAATGGGTAGAAGTAGTAGAGTAACATATGTACTAGGATTTTCTTTAAGGAGTTTCAAAAGCAGTAAAAGCTTTGCAGTGATGAGGAGGCACTGTTAGGTGGAAACCTGACATGCTACATTTTCCTTACAATCAAGTAACTTTTATTTTGCAAAGACTTTTACATTTCTTTCAATGCAAATGAACCATTAGGAAAAGTTTAATAATAATTTATAATAAGAAGTATGAGTTGGTGGATCTTAATAGCATTTAATCAATACTTAACCTTACTACAAACTAAATTTTAATCAACTTTATAAATGTGCAATTATTTTTTTCTATATTTATTTAATTAATTAACCTATCCTTCTCCTAAAAATGTGGCTCTTAGTCAAATTCAGGCCTCTCTGTCTCTCTCTTTCTCTTGCCCACTCCTGCCCTAAGTCACTGTGACCTTTCCATGCGCTAGTACCACCTCTAAGATTTCTGAATGCATAATAAGACAGCTCACCTAGAACAGGAGATACTCCCATTCCCTAAGCTATATGTATTCTTGTGCAATTCAAAATCATCTGTCCATTCAGATTAGTCTTTTAGCAGAGTCTATATTAGCAAAGAATCCATCATTTGTGATTAATATTACATGTTGTAATTCATTTTGCATGGCACATTTGGTATCTTTTCTCTAATGCAGAAGCACTCACATTTAGTACTTTCACAAAATCAGTATAGCAATAGAAACCCTTCCCTGCTACGAAAGATATTTCTGTTGCTGGACTTTTCACAGTGCTCAAGGCAAAATTCAGCTAAAGTATACACAGTGTAAACCCACAGTAATGTTGCTTAGTTACTTCCATCTTCTTTACTTCCAGCACATGAAAAACAAATACTAAGTAATTTGGTAGAAGTGGCTTTAAGAAAGTAATAAGGTTTAATTGGTAATCCATATACTTTAGTTCCAAATGACATCCTAGCAATTTAACTCCTTGTGTTAAAGTGGCATTGCCACCATTTCAAGAGTATTGTTTCCACTTGAATAGATTGCTGCTGTGGTTGTTCTAATACTTTTTTTGCATATTTTTTTTTTAAGGAAAAACAAAACAAAACCCCAGATGATACCTTTATCATGTTTATCTCTTTCTTAAGCTTCCCTCTTCTCTTGTTTTGGGGGGATGGGATGTGTGTCCTTCATTTCCCAATTCATATTCTGCTACCCTTTTGGGAATCCCATATGTTAATTTATCAACCAACATGTTCTAGGTCAGAGTTTCTCAGCATTTGACCTTCCCACTGTTTGTACTTCAGCTCCCAAAAGCCTCTGAGATATTGCCAATGTTGATAGATTCTGGGAGCTTAGTCCAAAAAATCAGGACAACCAGGGGTTAAGAACCACTGCTCTAGGCAACACAATACAGTATGCAATCAATTTTCTTCACTCTCCATCACCCACTGCAGGATCTATTGTCCTGAAAGTATGCATTACATGTACCTGCTATTGGACTCAATGAGATTTAGTCACCATTTAGAACTGCATGCTTATAATAATTCCACATTTTTTTTAAATTTCCCATATGTTCCCAATGCATCCATGAGGACCACTAATACACCTCTCTCTATGAAAGACTACATCTGTGTGTAAGAATAAGGTATCTGAGTATATTGGAACATTTTCTTTTTAATACACACAGTTCTAGGCTAAGAATACCCCTAGAAATTGCTCATGTGCAACCGAACTGCATTCTTACAATAGCCTACCTATGTTTCTCACTATGCCACTCTAAAAACCTAAAATGGTGGAGGGGATTAACTGAAAAATTGACACAAAAAAAGGAAAATGCAAATTCACAAAAGGAAACTGGGAAATCACCATGTTTACAAGGAGACATTTGGGAATCTCCTGAAGAATTTTGGAGAATACAAGCTATTTATGCTATTTCAGAGTATATGCAATTCTGTCACATGAAGACAAGTGTCAGTAGACAGTATGCCCATTTAGTGGTTGCCCTTCACTTACTTAGATTATAGACAGTTTTGATACATGAACATAGCTCTGAATCCTAGCTAGAATAGCTATTCGCATAAAAAGTGCTGTTTTTCCTGTTAGATATTACACAAGTTGCATCTGATGAAGCAGACTTAGGCCCTTTTCACACGCCATTTCTAAAGCAAGAGGGCCCCTTGAGTGTCGTGTAAATGGGAGGAGCGGTCTGCATGACACATTCCCATTTACGCAACACTCAAGGGCCTGACGCAGACTGCACACACATTTTTTTTATTTTTGGCTTTAAGCCAAAAATGCTGCGCAGTCGCGTGTCACTCCGAGGCCCCACGCACACTTACCTGCCCTGTGGAGCCTCAGGAGCCGGACCGGCCATGCTTCCTGCCCCAGCGCAGCCTACAGCTCCCAGGCTGCACTGTGGAAGGAAGGGGGCGGGGCATTTGCACGACCGGCAAGCAGCTGCAGCAAGGAAGCAGAAGGGATGTGAGCGCCTTGTGCAAGAGGCTGCTCACGCAAATGCCGCTCCCCCATCTCTGCGAAAAGGTAAAGTGCGGAAAGGGCCTTAGTCTACAAAAGCTTATGCTACCAACTTCTTTGTCTCTTTCAACTTCACTGGTGTTACAAAATCCCTTTGCATAGACATTGTATCAATTAGCTGAAGAAAATTCTTGAGGGCCAGGGAAGAATACTTTCCATCACTAGTGAAAGTCCCTTTAATAACGAGGCCACATAAAATAGCTATCTTTGAACAGAACGATAATATACAAGTATTATAGTACCAACATATGAAAAATCTTTTCCCTGCATCTTTCTGGTATATCTATTACTTTTTCAGCCACTCTGCATTCCACTATTACATTCTGACCATCCTTGTTACACCTGGTATCTCATGCCACTTTGTATGTTGTCAAATATGTGGAGGATGCAATACACACATATACAAAAGTAAGTCTATTTCTATAGCTAAAACAAAGTGGAGCTAAAACATGAAAGCCTATGTCAGTTATGGGTGGATGGAGGCTTGAAAATGGAACTCACCAGAGTTGGGATCAGAGTTGCCATCAGCTTCGGTCCTCTTGTCTGGTGAGGCCTGATCGTAGAATTCGTCCTGCGGCTGAACCAGAGGGAGAGGGTGTGAGATCAGGGTTCCACTACCCACAGGCTCATGATCTCCTAGACCACTGTCACTGCAGCTTTCCTGGGAACCATCAGGGAGGTGAAACGTAACACGGCGCTGGGACTACAAAGAAGAGCACAGGACATCCTGGATTAGTGCTCTTCTTCTGTCTATAATCATTCTCTTTTAATTGATATAGATATATTTTTTCCTTTCATTACTTCTCAGGCTTTTTCCTCCCCCAACATATCACCTCTTTGCATAACCAGGGTGGCAGGCAAGTCATCAGGATCACCAGGGGAAGCTTTGTGGATTCTTCTAGTATACTTGCTTCTTCTATCTGTCTCTCTAGCCATCTGAGATTAAAATCCTTGTTTATCTCATTATCTGAAGAATGAGAAACTTTCTTTTTTTATTTTCAGTGGTAAGGCATTAAGAATTTTTGTGTGTTATATGTGCATTTTCAAAGTAAAAGCTGCTGAAATGGTTAAAAAAAATGCCAACTGTTCAAATAGTTTTGTGCAAACTATTATTGCTACTGTCTTGTTCCATGAACTTGGGGGGAAATGAATGGATTACTTGTGTCTTCTTTTTCTTCTTCTTCTTTTTGTTTTTGTTTTTAGTAAATCTACATTTTTAAACTTGCTGTATATGTGTCTGTGTGAGCATGTGCGTTTATGCTTGAATACATGGTTGTGTTTTGTGCAAACAGAGCTTGCATAAATTGTGGAAACTTGAGTGAAAAATAAAGTGCTTGTTGCCATACAAGAGGGAAAAATCTCTTGTTGAGTTCTTGGTTTCAATATTCCATCTATCTGGTATATTTGAAATTTACACCATTTCCATACAATGATGTTCTCTCATGTCATCCCATTACAATTCTGGAAGTGCCTTTGTTGGGCAGGGAGTGCAACAGGAACACTCCCCTTCGCACATGACCAGCTTCCTGTCGAAGAAAGCATGAGCAACATGCATCTATTTTCCACAGCGCAGCTGGGCTCTTTCCCATGCTGTGCTGGGGAAGGAAGCACCTCCATCCCACTTCTTGCCCTTCTGCATGGCACGTAAGTATGGGAGCATCACACGATCGTGGACACAACAGATTTAATCCATTAAATGAATATCCTGCAATTTTGATGGGTGTGAATGTGATGGCAACAGGCCCATGACACCATGCGAAAGCAGAACCTGTGAACCGCTGCTATCCCATCCGCATAGCAGGACTGTGACAGCATGCAAAAATGGCTTTAATGTTTATTATATAGATGTGGCAGGTATCGCCTCACTTTTGTGCACAGTTGCTGCTAGATGGCACTAAATTTGAACTTAATATGTGTCTTTTAACCATCAGATGTATCCCTGTGTTAATTTTCCCACTTTATCTAGCATTGCTCAGTAGTAAGAGCTACAGACATCAGGAACAAGAGATAATGAATTCCTATCATCCTACCCCTAAACTCCATGGCAGCCCTTAGACTATGAAACTCCCTTTCCAGGGAGGCCAGAATGGTCCTTTCCTTGTCCTGTCATTGGCATGCTAAAACCATTTTATTCATACAGGCTTTTCAAACAGAAGGTTTTTAAAGCATAGCCTAGAAGATGCTGTACTGTTTTAACTGAACCGTTTTTGAGAGCTTTACATTTTTAATTGCATTTTATGCTTTTAACTTGATGTGTAAATTATTTCAATATTGTAAATAGTTTAATTCTATTTTAATGTACACTTTTATATGTTTAATTGGTATCTTCTTTTAAATTATGAGCTTCTTTGAGTTCCAATTTTTAGAAAAACTTAGAAACATAATAATAATAATGATGATGATGATGATGATGATGATGATGATGCCACCACCACCTCACTTTTGGTGGTGATCAGGACTTATTATGTGATGGCTTAACATTCATCATCATCATCAACAACAACAACAACAACGAGGAGTGAGAAAGACCAGAATGTGTCAGAAAGATGCAACTTCCAACCTAGGCTTTCCTGGCAGAATGGGGTCTTTTACATAACATAGTTATAGCACTATGATTCCACTTTATCTGCCATGGCTACATGTTATAGAATTGTGAGATATGTAGTTCAGTGAAAGATTTGAGCTCTCTAGAAGACATTTCTAAATACCTTCCTCTGTGCACTACAAATCCCAGGATTTCACAGGATGTTGCCATGATAGTTAAAAGTGGAATCCTAGTGCTATAATTGGGTCCTCTGTTACTAGAGTTTATGCATTACAGAACATTATCTTCCAGATTAATTTGGAATTTAATTTAAATTTAAAATTTAATTTAATTTAAATTTAATTTAAAAACAATGATTAAAATAGCCATTTTAGAAGGAAAGTGAAACATGATAAAAGATATTCAGGATACATGAATGCATCCTTTTGCAAAGTACCATTTTAACAAAGCTGTAGTCGTATTAGTTGTAGTAGTAGTAGTAGTAGTTGTTGTTGTTGTGTAATGAGACCTCTTTAGCGGGCACAACTAGAGCAGAAGATACCACCACAGGTTCAACTCCATTCTGTGATACACCAATTTGTCTCCAATTGTATCCACATGTTACTTCATAAAAGTAATCTGAGAAGGATCAGATTAGTTGAACAACTAAATAAAACTGACTCTCTTATTCCCTCCTGTGCTGCAGCACAGTATTACATAGGTCTTAAGAATAAATGAGAATTGAAAGTTTTTCTTTTCTTTTTTTCCCTCTCCAGGTACTATGGTGAGGATTAAAGGATATGCAGAGCAAATTGTCTCACTGTTTGGGATATATCCTTGCATTTCAAAAAGATATTTTAGAAAAGAAAATGAAACTCCCAGGGGGCCTAGGATCAGGGATTTCAAGTTGATGAAAAGATAAATGCAACCTATCTATATTTGTATGTGTAGACAGACATACATGCATGCAGGCACACATATATGATTAAGGTATCAAATTTAACTCTGTTATCATAAGGGACCAAGGAACAGCAAGAGCACAATGAGCTTCGGCTCAGTTTTTACCAGCTGTGATTCTCTGAATATAGTGCTATTATGAGCACGGTGAATTATGTCATATGTTTGGCTTTCAAAGTCATTTAAATATATAGTTCATTTTTGTGAGTTCATATTCCAAACACATTCCAGACTGCATTGTTAGTCTATCTGTTGAATGTAAGAATGGATTATCTGGCCTATTTATACTAGTCTATATGTCTTTCACATGTGTCCAGCTACAAGTCTATGATATCTCATTTCCACTTAAATCTGTACTTTAAAAAAAAATACAAAATGTCTGCATTTCAATATTTGGAAGTTTAGTTGGTGGGGTTTGGACTCCTTGAAACTCAGAGCCTCTGTGGCAGGGGGTAATTAAGATAATCCACCTAAGAAAGCTGATGGTTTCAGATGTCAAAAGTTCTTGTATTAGCAGGTGATTCTGTAGAAGCTTTGGTTGATCTCTAGATTGTGAAAAAGGCAGTGGACACAGTTGCTCTTGAGTATCCTCTCCCATGAGGTGGAATCAAACTAGTCCCTTGCTGCTAGGGAGCTGCCAGTGATTAAATGAACCACATAACAAGAATGACAATGGCAGAAGAAGCCCAAGAAAACTAAACCTTTTGGTCTATGATAGCAGCTGGGAGGGAGGGGCTAGGGACTACTCATTTGAGCAAGGGAGCGATGAATGGCTCTTTTTCATAAAAACAAAACACTCTACCACTCATAAAAAGCAGCATCTGTAAGACTGTTAAAAGGATCTTTCATGGACCCTATTATCTTGCATAATTACTGGGAAGTATCAACTACTCCACTGTGAAGCACAAACCTGGAGTGAATAGTGGCCATTCAGCTCCAAGGCTTCCTGGAGAAGACAGATAGTCTAGATGAATTTCTAACTGGCTTCAGGCCTACTCACAGGATGCCAACTACTTTAGTCATCTGAGTGGATAACCTGCATGGGGGATCAAAAAGGCGGACTGTATTCCTCTTTGTGAGGCTGGGAATGCCACATCCCACCATACGCCACCATGCGCTGCTGGGATGTATATTCCAGCCTTTTATGATTTCTAGCTGTTAATTCATCTTCGCTGCCACCACCCGCTGAATTATGAATTATCTGGACCCTTGTACAGTACAGCGGGACCCTGTCCAGCCACGTACATCCCTAAGCTTAAGGATCTTCCTTGTCCCCCCCAGTCTACCCAGCTTGGCGTGGGAAGGAGAGAAACGGGGTCTTTTACAGAAAGTATTTATTAAAGATATTCAAATAAGGCAAATTACCACACATGGGAAGCTCTCTCTTCCCAGGCACGCTTAGTTACAGAAAGAACAGATATGAAAGCACAGATACATTCTTTAGATCAGCCAGCCTCCAAAATAACAGAAAAGTCCCTAATGCGACTAGATAACTTTAGTCTAATTACTCACAGTTGTTCCTAGGCTTAGATGTTCTAAAGGAAGGGCCAGGAGGCGAGGCTAGGCCTCCAGCCTGCTACTGGCACAGAACCCCCCTCCAGGAGGCTCCTTGGTTGTTATCCCTTTGTTATCTCCTTGTGGTCTCTCGGCCACATGGCCTCCAAGAAGTTTTATAACTTCTCCTTCGAAGCATCTGGAAGCATCCTGAAGATGCTCACTTCTTTTCTTTTTGATTGGTCAGTTCTCACCCTATGACCTGTGATGCTGACCCACATGACCTATGATGCTGACCACATACTAAAATGTAATCTAATCCCAACACCTTATTAACCCTTGGTTTACCTGAAGAGGGAAGTGTCCCCCTTTTTGCTAATTCTAGATAATGGGAAGCCCCATTATCACACTTTTGGTTCTGCTAGACTTCTCAGTAGCTTCTGGTAACCTTGACTATGTTTGTTTGTTTGTTTTTTCTGAGCCATGTCTCTAGAAAAGGATTTGGGAGTGGAGTTTTGCTGTGGAGTTTTGCTTCCTAGAAGAACAAGTTCAGATGGATTGTTGGAAGATTCTGGTTGGCTCTCGATCTTTGGCATTTCTCACTGCTCTGTCTTGTCCCGCACATCCCTGAATACTCACAGAAAACTACTTGGGAGACATTGTCCAGAATTTGGGGGTATACTTATTACCTCCAACTTTGCTTCTTCTTTCCATTCAAATCTGATAAAACTACTTTAGTTCTAAATCAGTGCCTTGTGTCAATGTTGGAACGAATAAGGGTGAACAAACTGAAGCTTAAACCGGACTGGGCAGAGGTGTTCTTGGTCAGTTCAAAGGCAGACCACCAAATATGGATACAATTTGTGCTAGATGGAATTACACTCTTCTTGAAAATGCAGGTTCACTGGATGCAAACTTGAAAACTGGATTCCCATGTCCACTTGTAGCTAGAAGTACATTTGAACTATAGCACTAATGTTGCAGCTGCATCCATTCCTGGAGTTTTCAGCTTAATTACATCCCATTTGGGTTACTGTAAAGGGCAGTATAAGAGACTGCCCTTGAATAATGTTTGGAGACTGAAGCTGGTACAAAATGTGGAAACCACTCACTGGGATTAGTTAAGGAAATACATAACTTCCTCCTTACAACAGCTGAACTGGCTACTGGTCCATTTCTAGGTTATAACCTATAATGTCTGGAGTCCATGTACATCAGTCTGGTCTTTGAGATCTGCAGAAGAGATGTGCCACCTCCAGAGGCACATGATGCTGAGATTACAAAGGACTTTCTCAGTGGCTGCTCACACAATACTGAACATCCTCCCAAAAGGCTTCAGTCAGTTACCTCCCTGTTGACTTCCCACTGGCAGACAATAACTTCCTTGTCCAAGCAGTCTTTGCTACTTTTTAATGTAATCATGTGTGATATTTTAAAATTGCTTTAATTATCCTCCCTCCCCTCTCTCTCTCTCTCTGCACACACACACATACACACACAAATACGTGCACATACGCATGCACGCACACACTTTTTATCAGAACCTGGTGAGAAAATAGATAAATGGTAGAAGTTCAAATTCAGTACCAGCTAACAACAATCATGCACATACCTATATAATAAACATTAAGTTGAAAATATACCAGATAGATTGATAGATAGACAAACAGACAGACAGACGGGGTTAACATGAATAGGACAGACATGATACAGGTAAATGCAATTATATGTTGCATGGATAAAACGATTAAGCAACTTTTTTCTCCCTTGTCTGTAATATAAGGTCTGGCGTCACCCAATGAAGCACAATGGGATATCAAGGACAGATAAAAGGAATTATCACTTTGCACAGCACACAGTCTAACTATAGAATCTGCTACCATAAGTCATCATTATGGGGACAGATGGCTTTAAAAGTAGATTAGAGAAATTCATGAAAAATAATACTAGCAATGGCTTCCAGTCACGATGGCTACTTGTATATACGTTCTTCGGTAGGAAAGGAAGCATGTTTCCATATATCAATTCAGAGACATTGGCAAGAAGGTACTGTTGAATTCTTATCCTGGTATTGGTATCCCATAGAACTTTGGTAGGCTACTACTTGAACTGAATGCTAACTTAGATAAGTTTTCATGCAACATCACTTTTATATTATCACTTTAGCCCTGTGCAGATTTCTGTTTCCAGCTCAAAAGCTTTTTACAGATCTTTAGCTAAATATATGATAAGAATAGGGACAACATAAATAGTGGCCATTTCTGCACTAGACTGTTATAGTGTTATTATTCCATCTTCAACATCCTATGGAATCCTGGAGTTTGCAGTTTAGAAAATGGCCAGTGTCTCCTTGCTCCTTCCATATATGTATTATGGTGTTTGAACAAGACAAAGAAGAACAAAATTAATATTCTAATATTCTAAGAGCCCAATGACTCTCTGTCTCTTAAAGTCAGCTGAGTACAGTCTATGGGATGCATGCAACCATCAGGGTTGTTCTTTAACCCATGAGCTCTCTCCCAAAGTCCACTCATCCATATTTCCTCCCTATGAAGGATTTCATATGGGGTAGTTATGTAGCAGAACTGGGTACAGGTCAAATTAAAGCTGTGAAAACAAACCCAAATCAAAAAGAAACCTGAAGTGAACCTCTGACCACCTCTAGTTTTTGTTAATTTGCTTTGCATTTATATGCCTTCTGCAGCATGTTTGAACCTAGATGTGTGTGGGAAAATACCCTCTTCCAGTACCCAGATGGTCAGAAGTTGTCTATTTTTGTTCTAAGTAAATTCTGTGGCTATTTTATAATACCATAGGTTGGAATGTAAGCCATGAGCTTGGAAGGTCTTGGTTCTTACTGGGAACATGGAAGAACTTCAAATATAAACTTACTAGTACAGGTAGTAATGTTACTACTACTTCTGCTCTATCTTTACATCTGTAATATGGGGACAGTAATGAATGAACTTTCTTCCTTGATGGTAAAGATTTACTGAGACAATATATCTGAAGTTTTCTGAATACACTGAAAGAACTGTATAGGTATATGAATAAGTAATGCGAGAAGTTAACACTGGAAAGATGCAGAATGTGGTGTTATCTATTGCTAGCCTCCAATATCTTCAATTTGGAGTAAGTCTGAATGCTTTCTCTAAGGTACTATTATTTCCATCACTTTTAGTGGACAGATGTAATGAGGGATAAAGTAAGCCAACAGTTTAATTTACCATAATCGGGTTTTTTTTATTATTTGATTTAATTACTCAATCCAAGCCCATTAATCAAGCAGCAACATAAATGAATAAACAGATACGTAAATCGCAGAGTATATAGCAGTAGAAACCAATCACCTGACATTCCAAAGGTACTAGATTACAAGCATCTCTACTCATCTCTACTGAGAAATAAGCCTCATTACAAATTCAGTCTCTTCAATAGGACTTATTCCCAGATAGGGATGAAATGGAAATTAGTCAATACTTGACTGGGGTCAAATTTGGGAAGAAAAATGGCATGTCAAAAGTTCCCACAAATTGCACTGTTTCGGAAACAACATAAAATGTGTACTTTCTGAGAAGTATGCTAGAATTTGAGAAACTGAACAGTCTTGTAGTCAATGTCTACACTCACAATTTTGTTAATTATACACAGAAAACTGAGGGGGGAGCACTGTCACCTGTTTACATTGTTTTCTACTCTATTCTTGAGGAAAGTGCAGAAAATGCAAAACTAAATTGCACACTATACCCATATATAAACAATGTGGTGCAGCATTTCACATCATGGCTGCAGCCTTTGCCAATTTAAAAGTTGCTCATCCCAAATGGTGCACAGCAGGAAAAGAAACTTGGGCTGACTGAAGCTGCATCCACACATGGTTTACCTGGCCAACATTGCTGATATTGCATATTTTTGTTGTGAAATATCTTTTATCTGAACATGTTTACTTTGTTAAAAAAAAAAAAACCACTCTTGCATAAAACACACAAGCAGCTTCCTTGAAAGAAGCTCTTTCTAAAGCAAAAGCTGTGCAGTTTTCAGGGAAGGCTGCACAGTTCTCAGAAGGAACTACATAGATTTTGGAAAACTGAATTTTTCCGGGAAAGCTGCATACCTTTCACAGAAAAGCTGCAGAGTTTTCTATCACTGTGGCAAAAATAAATAAATAAATAAATTCCTGTGTGTCTTAAAGCTAAGGGATGAAAAACTGATTCATCATAATTGATAATATGTTGGGACTTGGAGAAGTTGAGATTTACCATCCGTACTCTCAGGTAAATGTGTGCAGTATTGCTGCCTAAGGTAAGATGATCTGACGAGCTAGAGCCAACATTATTCAGTTGTTCCAGCTCCCTTTCTCCTGACTTTTAGTGACACAAAGAATGGCTAAGCACCACAATACAATGTTTAGCAGGATCTCTCCCAAGCTACCTCAAAATTATATGGACTAAACTACCAAAACCATAGATCATGTACTTTCCAGTGCCACCATGGCACTAAAATGGCATTATGAGGTGTTGACTGAGCTTCATGGATCTTATGTGAGATCCCCTTAGACTACTATCAAAGCAGAGATTACATCTGTAGACAACAAGGTAACCTCTGATTAGTTGATAGTTTCAGGGAGATTTCTTGTAGACCTGTATTGTAATTCACCTTGGTTAATATTTTATTTACTTACTTAATATAGACCAGATAAACTTTAATTTGCTGATATTATTATCATCATCATCATCATCATCCTGCTTTTCTCCCCAAGGGGACACAAAGCAGCTTACAACCATTAAAAGAAACATAATTAAAAACTGTAATAGACAAAAGTTAAAGCAAAGAGTAAACTACAATAATAATTAAAACATGTTAAATTACATTTAAAAACAGCATTAAAATATTAATTAAATAACAATTAAAATGACCAGCACCAATACAAATCACATTTAAAATGCCTCCTGGAAGAGGAATGTTTTCAGCTGTTTCCTGAAGGTAGGCAGGGAGGGTGCCAGTCTAACCTCTTTAGGCAAGGAGTTCCAGAGCCTGGGGGCAGCCACTGAGAAGGCCCTCTCCTGTGTTCCCACCAAATGTACCTGTGAGGGTAGTGGGACTGAGAGAAGGGCCTCTCCCACAGATCTCAATGCCCGGGCTGGTTTGTAGGGGAGGACACAGTCCTTCAAATAACCTGGACCTGAGCCTTGTAGGGCTTTAAAGGTCATCACCAGCCATTTGAATTGTGCCTGGAAACAGATCAGCAGCCAGTGGAGCTGTTGCAGCAGGGGTGTTGTATGCTCCCTGTAACCAGCTCCAGTTAACAAGCTGGCTGCAGCTGAAGTTTCCAAGCACTCTTCAAAGGCAGCCCCATGTAGAGCATGTTACAGTAATCCAACCGGGATGTAACCAAGGCATGTGTCACCATGGCCAGGTCTGACATCTCAAGGAATGGGCGCAGTTGGCGCACAAGCCTTAATTGTGCAAATGCACTCTCGGCTACTGCTGAGACCTGGACTTCCAGGCTCAGAGTTGAATCCAGGAGCACTCCCAATCTGCGAACCTGTGTCTTCAGAGGGAGTGTGACTCCACCTAACACAAGCTGAATCCCTATTCCCTGATCTGCCTTTCTATTAACCAGGAGCACCTCTGCCTTGTCTGGATTAAGTTTCAATTTTTTGCCCTCATCCAGTCCATTACTGATGTCAAGCACTGGTTTAGGACCAAGACATTTAAATCATTGACAAAACATAGAATCAATTGCAGCATTTAATTACTTTTTATAACATAAATTCCATGTTTTGGTTCTATAAGGTTGACGGCTGCTACTATTCTCTGGACTAGTGGCAAGCAGAAGGGGCTGGGGGCAATCTGAGTCTCATGGACTCATTCATCCTATAAAGATTTTTTCCCAGAATTTTTTTTAACTATTCCTAACTTGTTCGGATAAGGAACCATTATGCCCTACTTGTCACAGCATATTAGATTTCATGAAAAGCCTGGTTTTTATTATTAGATATTATGAATATTTAAAAGACAGTTCCTGAACATATCTTTTTCAGCATGTGCTATTTTCGTAGGGCCATGCTACTCCTATTGGTTGCCCATGTACTATTAAAATAATAACATATAAATCTTTTTGCAAATTGAATATGGAATCTTTCTCATTATACCTAAACTTGCAGAAAGCTATAAACCAATCCACTGTCAAATGGTGACAGAATACAGCCAATATAGAGATACTAAGCAGCAGCAGAATTAACAACTGTTTCTGAGGAAAGGGTGCTACTGAGCACAGTGTTGTTGTCCCAAAGAGTTTAAGGCAGCGTTTTGCTTTATTTGAAAATGTGTGACTGATAGTTTTGTATATGTTATCGCTTCTGGCCCACTGCACACATCTTTTCTTTTCTTTTTCTTTTTGCAAAGAAGTGTTTATTGCTACTAAATATAACTGCAAAACATACATATTTGTAAACACTGTACTGTCACTAGACTGTATATTAGTCATGATATTTGACTGTAGATTCTTATTGTGCACTCATAACAAATCTGTTTGTTACTGCATAACCTGAACAACCTATTGGATGAGAAACACTATCTCTCTTAGAAAAAAAGTGGATGCAGCTAACACAACAAGACAAAATATTTCTATTCCGTACTCCCATGTAGTTTACTAGAATTCTGGGATGAGGTGATGATGATGCACAACTTTTGGCTTCATCTCACTGTCTGATTGAACCTACCTCAGTTTGCAGCCCTAGAACCATAAACAGTGCCACTTCCATTTCCTGACTGTAAACACATCAAAACTGTGATGTAAGAGGTCCAGCCAAGTCTCCCCTGCCTTCTCTCGTCAATAAGCCCTGAGAAGATGAGAGATGGAACCCACCCAGTTTATATTGCTATCTCTTCTTAAACCAAAGAGACCTAAAGGGCTAGTCCACATAGCAACACTTCACTCTCAAACTGATGCTATCTCCAGAGTCTTCTCCACACAAGTATTTAAATCTTGCCCAAATTTTAGTTGTCACTAAGAATACAGTATCAACTTATATGGCTAGTTCCATTCAATTCACCTAGACTTAATGTTGCGTGACACACACACACACAATTGTGCTGTGACTATGCCAGTCAAATCTACCTTTTGAATTCATCTTTTGCACAATAAATGTTCTTCTAATATCTTCTGCAGAGAAGCTTGAAAAGTTATCCTATGACAAATTTGGGTCAAAGATGAAAAAGTTGAGTGACTAGCTAGTCTGGGTTTCTATGGTCAGGAGGAAACACTAGGTAACAGGAATACTGTGAGCAGAGACTCTTTTTTTTTTGAAAAATACTCTGAAAAATAATGTAATTGCGACACAGTAATTTCAGTTTTGCTAGCAAACCAGAGGTTAAACTAACCCCTTATAAGAGATACAGACACATACATAAATAGTGATAACAAAAGGTAAGGGGACACAACATATTTCATGAAAACCATTCATATTTTTTTAAAAAAATATGATTATAAATAATAACATACATTTCCAAGATTATAGGAGACATACCAATACTCTTCAGGTGACATACTAATGTGTTGCGGCACATCGTTTGGAAAGCCCTGCCACAGAATGTTGAAAGTGGAAAAATAACACTATAACCGTGTAGTGTGGAAAGGCCCAAAGTCTCACAATACAGTGTGGAGTAAAAATGAAGATATATAATGCAGGTGGGATTTGAGAAACTGAAAGAGAAAAAAACAGAGACTTCCCTAGTTTTATTTAGCATGCTGTTATTTGAACTGTTTGTATACAAGTTGGCCTGGTGTTTAAGCCTCCATTTTTTTTATGCCACCCACAAAAAATGCTATTCCACACATCGACAATATTGCTATCAGTATTATTCCCAAATCATATCAATTTAGCAACTTCAATCCTTTAGGTAAACATTAAGCAATTAAACAGCAATAGATTATTTTCCTCTTAGAGTATACTTTTGTTGTTGCTGTCGTTATAAAACTTTTGTTTGGTTCACTCAATTTTTTTTTTTAAACACATTGGGCTAGACTTAAAATTCACAATGAAAAGGTGACACTTTAATAACAGTCTTGAGGCATATTATTTTATATTTTACTTTAGCTATTCAATTAGGAGGAAGTCATTTTTTTTCTTCTATGAGAAAACACCCAGTATCTATCTATACTTGTCTCAACTGCAAAGTGAAATAAATTTTTCCCCAACAAGCAAATAAAGTGCTACAATTCAATCTAACCTAACTCCTTGCTTTATCTCACTCAACTAGGAGTCACCTAATGCTAACAATTTCCACATTTAACCTTTTAAAACAAGAAGTAATATATCTGAAGCATAGGAAATCAATTCTAGTCTTACACGTAGGTTGAATTAGCATTAGGTAGCATTGGGCAAGATCCTTACCAGCAGCACAACATAAATGATAACTTGGAATATAATAGAATACCTAGATGTTGACATCTATTTCAGAGTTTGGGGTACTAGGTTAGAATCCTTCAAAATGCTGAAATAAAATGATGATTTACAATCAAGCATTTTTCATTGGGGTGTTGTTCATATGGCATGGAATGCAGTTTAGAAATATCATGTAATAAGGTAATCAGTACCTGGGAAATTGAATTTCCTACCCCTAGCCACAGGCGGACTTGAGCTAGCTCCAGAGGATCATGTATGGTAGAATATACTGCAGCATTTCAGACTGCAAGTGGGAGCAATCACAGTTTTGAAGTTTCCCTGTTTTAATGGGAGTGTTTGTGGGGTTGGGGGGAATGCTAACCACCATAACATTTTCAGAAGAAAACACTGATCTTCATACAGTTCTGTAGCTCTCTGCTACAGAAACTCATGAGCAACTGGTTGTATGACGGGGAATTCTTGAACTCTTCCCTCGCTCATAGTCCATCTCTAATTCTAGTGAAATAGCTCTGACATATACAAGTCACAGACAGCATCTCAATTAACAGTTTCCCAATACATTTATAAAAAGCATATTTTTAATTATAAGATAAAGTAATTTGCATTGGGTGATGCTGTAAGGGAAGATGGACAAATGCAGGGACTAATGCTTAAATGTGAGATATTTTAAGATGATTGTTCCTAGAGGGTAGCATAGCTGACACAAGACTGAGGGGACAAATGCCATCAAATACCACCAAATACTCCTGTACAAGGTTCACAATACATGGTTATTTGTTTGTTGTTACATGTCTCAAATTGACTTTGAATTGTAGGGACCTTGTAACTCAAGGTTTATTTGGCAAAATTTCTTCAGGGGAGGTTTGGCATGGCCTTCCTCTTAGGTGGAGAGGATGTGACTTGTCTGAGGTCATTCTGATTACTCCCAGATTACTAATTCCAGATTACTAATCCAATTCTCAAACCATTGCACCATGGGAGTTTTACTCACAATACCCTAGAACAGCTAAGTTGCTTTGTCACTTGAGATAGAAAAGTCCACAAGCAAATCTCTGGCAGTAAAAAAACAAAAACAAAAACTTTGCTGCTACTTCCCAACACCAGAGAATCTTGTGAAAACCTGAAGTTTCAGGTGGCCACCTCCCTCTACCTAATGGTACGACTGGCCCAGTGAGGTTCTGCTCTGGCTCTTCTTAAGGCAGTGAACATGCTTAATTATCCCACTGGCATTTAAGGGACCAAAAGTCCTTAGCTTTGTCTGGACTGGCTCATCTTTGCAAATAATCACAATAAATAAAGACCAGAAATTACACAGTAGAAGCTCACAGAACTTTTATCCAGTATGAAATACAACTGAAATGCATCTAATTTCCTCAAAGTCTTCTGTCTCTGGTGATATATAACAATGGCTCATCTATTGTGGATAAAGATCTGAAGCAACTGTTCTAATAATTTAACTTGACCATTAAATTCCCCTTCCCCTGACTGCACAAAAAGAAAAGAAGATAGTTTTTTTTCTTTCTTACTTAGTATTTATGGGTCAAAAGCAAGAGAAAGCAGCCACTTCTTGTTGAGGTCTGTGGGATATGCATAAACTAGATTTTGTTTCTAAGTAAATTATTATGTGCCTTGAAATGTCACAATATGTACACAATAGCATTATTTATACTGAAAGTTCTATTTATCAATTCAAGTTGTAGTTGCAGCTACTTAATTACTCACACTGCAAAATTGTACATCTTGCCAATGGGAGTTTATTAATTAGATTAATTAATCAGATATTAATTAGATTCCATACTGTTGAAAGGACCACAACAAGGAGGAAACCAAATGGAGAGCTCCAGTCTCTTGCTCATCATTTCTCTTACAGGAGCTCTTTTGTTTTTTCCCAAACTGGAAATTTTTACTTGGCTCTCTTTCCCCTCTCAGTGTCATCCCCTGGTGCTTCCCAGTTTGTGTCTCTGAGACAGACACATACACCTGTCAATATGGTTATTTCCCCAGCATTCCAAAAAATTCAGGATTTGTCTTGAATTAGAACAAATCCCAGCAAAATGAATGGTATGTTCCACCCAAGTCAAGGCTAATCTGGCTATTTTGGCACTTGAGGCAGAAAATCCCTCAAATACATCTCATCCCTGGGAATCTTAATCCAATAGTAATGAGGTCAACAATTAACAATTTGCAACCTTTCCACAATATCCAAAACCATCTTCCTGAAGAACTCATTCTGCCTAATGAGAGTACCCAGCTTTTGCCTTCTTCTCCAAGCCACTACTCTTCCTCTTCTCCCTTCTTCTGAGTTTCTCTATGTCTTTAAAAGGCTGTATATTACACTTTCTGTTAGGAAGGAGTGGTAATGTTCACTTGTGTAGGAAAGAAAAGAGAAATATCTAGTATCTAGATTTATTGTGTGACCTTTGTCATTGATCAACAAGCCTGCATCTAATCTACACTACTCCATCATAGATTCTGTTTCTCAGTCATGTGAAAAAGTGACAAAATGTTAGAAACTGACTCTAATAGGTAGATGCTATGTGGAGTTCTTCTGTGGCCAAATGTCAAGAAAAGTGGTTGATGCAACATCTTTTCTGATAATTTTTCTTTTGGAAACTAGGCTTTGCCTTTCTCCATGTCACTCACTGAAGTTGAGATACAAATTCACACAAAGATAAGAAGGCAGGAAAACTTCTGCAAGAGAGGAAGAAATAAAAATCCAGTCACAATCCCTTTAGTATTCCGTTTGGTTAGCTCTCTTTAACAGAGCATGTGACCTTGGCAATCTAGGAGGTCACAGCTCTAGTGTAAAGGTGGCAGGTTTTTATCTAATGGGATATGGCCCTTCTTGTAAATTATGATTAACCTCATGTTTCAAACACTTGACTTACAAAATTGTTCACTTAAAGAGAGTTGTATGTTTTTCTAAATGTTTGAAACTTTAGAAGTAGATGGACTCAACAGAGCTAGATAACAGCTAGCCTGCAGAGCCCTACATGGTACTACTGGCAAAATACAGACTCATCAGCTAAACCAGATTGTTTAATTGGAGGACTTCATGAAAGACTCAAGAAACTATGAAGCATTTGCTAATTCCAAAGTCCTGGCAGTATACTGATAACTACTGAGTAGATAAAGAGACTGAAAAGTGAGCCAGAAGGTGTTATTCAAAACTTCTTTTAGCGATGAACTTACCAAGAATGGAACAATCCATTGTTCTTAGCTTCATCCCCTTTTCTGCAATGATAACATAGGTCTAACTGTCATGCTTATTGCAAGGATTCCAGAGATATAATATATGAAGAATGGTGTGGACAAAGTACTACATTCATGCTAAGTATTATCTTTCACGCTTGCAACTTACACTTCATCCAAGGCATTCAGGGCACTGGAAAGGAGATTATCCCCAATTGTTCTACAGCTCATCAGGAAGTGTCCCACATTTTCTGCTCATCTCTTTACTTCCCTCAGTCCCTTTATATACTAAGCACACACCATGCCAGTCTTGAAATGACTCCCACTTGATTATTGTTTTGTTTCACTTTAAGGAAAAAAAAGCATTGAGCTGTACATGGCTGAGTTTGCTTATAGCTTAAAACTACAGTAGATATTCTGGCTGACATAAATACCTCAGTGAACCTATATGATAGTAGCTTAACAGTTAAACCAGCAAATGTTATTGGAAAGCTTGATGCATAGCTCCTCTGATTTAATACTATCACATTTTGCTCTTGAGAAACAGTGTAAAAGGAAGGAATGAACACTTATTACTTCTTTTATTACAAAACAAACTGGAAACTAATTGGTTATAGATGGATTTTCTCTTATTCAATGTATTTGTCTTTAGCAAAATATGAATTTTGTTTATTCAAAATCGTTTGATGCTAAATGGGGGATATGTATCAGCAGACATAGCTTTGACTTCTTAATTCTGACTAATCTTACAAAGAGATCTCTTAAACTCATTGTTACATGAGCTTTGTTGGGGTTGATGAACTTTTGAGGAAGCGTGCTTAAACATTGAAGTTTCATCTGTAATGTGAATAGCTGACTCTTGAAATGTAAAACTGTATTATGAACTGTATATTTCAGTGTTCTGAATATTTTTTGTTCTAACAACAATGCCAACAGCAATGATTCTGATAAGGAGCGCTAGTGGTGCAGTGGTTAAATGCTGGTACTGCAGCCACAAGGTTGTAAGTTCTATCCTGCAGGGCTCCAGGTTCAGTCAAGCTTTCCATCCTTCCACACCCAGTACCCAGCTTGTTGGGGGCAATTAGTTAACACATTGTAAACTGCTTAGAGAGCACTTAGCTGATAAGCGGTACAGAAAAACACAAGCTATTGCTATAAGGATATTTGGCCCATCAACTCATCTTTTCATGGCAATGGCCTCACTCACTGCTATCCTTTCAGCTATAATTTACTTTCTTATTTCCTGCAACCTGATCTTCTCACTACACCATAAGAAGTTGTCACTCTAGCCAAGTATCTCCCTTATATTACTTATATAACAGATGAATGTGCACACAGGACAGCAAAAATATAAACAAACACAAACACGTCATAACAAAGGTATATCGTATGGTAGAAATGCCAATATTATACATAAGAGACATTTGTATGCTTGCACAACCCTTTACAAAAGAGATTTTTCTTTTTTTTCTTTTTCTTTTTTTAAAAAAGGCAGTCTCAATTGAATACTGCTCGAGGGGGAATAGCACATTAGAAAATTGCCTCCTGCACACAAGTACTAGTGCGTGTAATGGATATCTGTCACTGACACCTCGCTGGGTTACAATTAATTCTGAGTCATCAGTCATGCCTTCTCCTGAGAGCGCAAAAAAGTAGCAACAGCATCAGGACTGCCCTTTGAGGATAAGCTTTTGTAACATGCTATGATTCTAGAAGGCAGCCATACATCTACTAATACCACAGACACCACAGCTGTCAGCTTAGATAAATGGAGCCAAAGTGGAAAAGCAGAAAGTGGACATGGATTGTCAAAGATAATATAGCTAACTTAGTACATCATGTGCATCATGTACACCCAATGCTTAATTTAAATATGTTAAGTCCATTATCCTCCAAACTTCCTCAGTCCATGAACTCTAGACCTGAAGCCAGATACTTCAGAGACATTTCAGTGACTTAGACAAAGCTGGCTTGTGAACCAAAGCACAAGAATGCTTTTATCCTACTTGCTTCAAAAAGATAAAATTAAAATGCATGATTATTTGAGTGTAGGGATATTCTCAAGGAGTACCTTGTTATTATCTATTCCAAATTGATTCACGGTTTTTAGAGAGTTCCTGCTTCATTGTTGGCCAGAAGGAGAACATTTTCTGCTCTAGTACACATCTTATACCATTTTCTCTCAAGGGAGGGGATGAATATAGTTTTCAAAAAAGATTATGCAAAATCCAGGTCCTGATATTCTGTTCTAGGACCAAGAAACAGAACTCACAGCAGAACTACACAGATGCAGGGTTGGAGTCAGGCATGAGTATGATTCTCAGTGTTTACCAATGGCAGGATTCAGTTTTATTTCTCCTCTCTGTGATGGCTCCCACAGGTATTCCCTCCCTTTCACTGTCTTCCCTTAGAATCCTTCTTTCTTCTCTTCCCTCCCTCTTCCTTCCTCCCCCTCCCCCAAAAAAATCCTTTAAAGGTTATCTTTAGTCTGCCTGGGGAGGGTGGTAGTGGTACAAAGATATTTTAAAGCAAATTGCATCAACTTAACTTCAGTATGATGAAATCAAATATTTCTCATATCGCAAAGATTTCTGATCCACAACATGACTTAGGCTGCCAGAAGGAGGCAAATAAAAATGATGGTACTTTGGGATTTTAAGGTGTTATCTCTCTATTGAATATATCATAGAACCTAATGTTTGTAGAAGTCATCTTATCTCAGACTTCACAGGTTGACAAAGTACACAGAGAAGGCAGTCAGGCTCCTGGTTTGATCTTTGACTTTGACAGATCACAGATATGAAAATCGGAGCAATTTTCCACAGAGCCTGGAAACAGGATGATAACTGATGATGAAAAGGAGCAGGTATCCATAACCTGCTTCAGAAGAAGTCCTTAAGTAGGAGCTTCTTTTCCGCACAGGAGGCAAAAGCAGATGTTGTTCATATCTCTCAACCTGCAACTACACAACCTGGATTTAAACAACTGTTTTTGACGTCATTACAGGAGAAGAAAGAACTTGAAGCTCCCAAGTGTGTCTTTAGCAGGCTTTATTTTCAAAGCAGATAAAACCATACAGTTGGAGTATTTCAGTGCTTGAAGATATTTGTAGCATGAACAGCACTAAGTTACAGAGTGATTTAGCTTTCACTGGATACAGCAAGGATACTTTGTGAGTGAAGTGACTGGATGACAATTGTGCTAGTGTCACTGGATTAACCAGAGCTTCTTCTGTCCCATAACAAACAAAATAAGTGGAATATTCAACAATTAGGCAATCTGATAGAACATGCTAACTAAATAGTGGTATCTGGTTGTCCAAACTGATAATTAATAGATGAACTAATTAAAATGTTGAAACTAGGTAAATTCTCACAATTACACTGTAGCTCCCTTGATGTCTTACCAATATTGGTTATAGTTATACAACATGATAAATCAGGGGACTGGGATTTGTATTGGCTACAAGCAGTGTACTAATGCCACTGCCCACTTGCCCACATTTGTTGTGGAGGGTGAAAATGAAGCTTTACATTAGTGTGTCATTCAAATGTAGGTGTTTGGTCTTGTCTGTTTTGTTACTCTTTCAGTATACCAAAGGAGAGAAAAAAAACAACCATATTCAGGCTCCATGTTTCTTGTTTTCACAGCTCTCACTGCAAATGGGAATGAGGGGGTAGCATGCATTGCTATTGCTTCTTGTTGCTGATCATCTACAATCCCAAAGATTGTGTAACTTAATGTGAACCTACCCAGTATGTATTAGACCATCTATTATTTACTTGGACAAAAAAAAAAAAAAAAGGTGAGCCCTTACAATCGATATTCCAAATCCAGTTCAAAAAGATGTAAGGCTTAACAATGAATCTGTAAACTTGCACACATTCACTTGGGAATAAATCCCACTTAATTCCATGGGACTTACTTCTGCATAGACACATGTAGGGGTGTATGTCAGTCAGCTAAGAAAAAAATCCAAATTACAGTTGAGGAGGTCTTTAGAAATTATCCAAGCATGTTCTCCTGCCCAATAAATTTTCTATGTTTTAAAACAGCCTCCAGTGGCTCCAAACCTTCAGTTACAATTAATTCAATCCAAATTAACTGCTTTCACAATTCAGTAATGTGTGTCAAAAGCTCCCCATTGTATTATCTGTTCTGAATAACTACTGGCTAATGCCCCTCTACAGAGATACAGCAATAAGTTGGTCCACGCATGGCCTGGGCAGGTTTAATTACATCTAGAACAATGTGATACATACCTTTATTGGAGGTCATTTCCTGGAATGATGCACACCTCACTCTGTCTCTTTCTCTCTTATTCAGACACATTCACACAGAGAGAGACACACTTGATTCTATCTAACACACCATGAAACATCTGCTGGCAAAGAGCAGCAGAGTTCCCCCACCTATAGAATTAACAAGAGATTGGAAATAAAACATTATAAATATTGAGGTGTTGCAAATTAATTTCTTTCTCGAAAGACAAAGGCATATAAACTAGATTGCAATTGTACTTGACCTAAGGATGTATTTACTCCTTTCACAAAACACCTGAAATTTTAGGTGATTTTATAGTTACAGGGCTGTGGCCTCTCTAAAAGCTGGAAGAAGACTGTCTTGTGGTTCCTGTTCTGGTTTGTTTTCTGCCTAATGCTACTGCTTCATGCTCTGTCATGAGTTGAGGTGGCAAGGGAGTTCATGGGAGCAGATCTTGTTTTATACCACAAGTGAGTAATTTATAGTACTTTTTCTTTTCTTTTCTTTTAAGTCTACTTCAGCTAAATTTTGGCAATATAACACTGATAATGCTTTCCTGTGTCATATGATAGTGTTCCATAGTTACCCTTTTGGGGGCTGGATGTATTCTGCATTGGAAAAATGTTTAATATTTGTAGGCCCACAAGTTCTTTTAAATTATATCCCTAAGATCTGGGATGGAACCAATGGCCAATGTGGCTTGATCCTGCATGCTCTAACTGTTGACAAAAGATTTGTACCCCAAGGCAGGAAAGATTTTTTAAAAAAACCCAAAAAACTCCATGTATTACTGCTTATAAGTATTTATGAACATGCATTTTATAGATGCCAACATCATTCTCAGAAATATGGTTAGCTTGTATTAATGTATATGCCTACCTCATTTCCATTTCCTATGTACTCGCACCTTACTCACTTTTTCTGTCTTTCTTTGTAATTTTATTTTTGAAAAAAATATAAGTGGATGTCTGCTAACAACAATAATATTTTGTTTAATAAATTCATACCATTGGGGATTGTTTTGAAAGGTACTTTTTCAAGCTGGGGTCTGTCCTGACCAAATTTACAATCACATTAGTCATAACCAATGATAAAGACAGGACACAAATGAACAAATTTGCGGCATTTTTGTTTGTTTTGTTTTTATTTCTAAGCAGAGTTCTTTGGAGCTACAGGTCTTTTCCACTGTACTCCCTTTAAGGACACAGAAGATTTGTTAGTTCCAAGACTGGGAAGCTGTTTACCAATAAAAAATCTCAAATCTATGTTCCCCCTTTTTTCACAATATTTTGTTCGCTAATGGAACAAAAAAGTTTTGCATCATCAGAACCCTGCAGACAGTAAAAACAATAAAAAATGTGCTCAGTTCTACAAAATTTAAGCTACATTTTTACATAGTGAGGTGGGGCGGGGGGAGATTCTGCCAAAAACAAACAAACAAACAAAATGTGCATAAGAGGAAAAAAAATTCTAGAGAATATTTGTTTCTATATATGCCACACTTTTACATTCCAGAGGGACTCATGATTGACTCACAAGAAGCAACATTTTAGAAAGCACAAAGACCAGAGAATGAAAAATAAAGTCATTTGAAAGATGATCAAATAATGAAGAGCAATTTAAAATCCAAGAGATCTAATTGTCTAACAGCAGTGTTTTCTGTCAACAGCAATCAGCATAAGAGTGATATACTTTACCATTAAAAGTTACCTATACAAAAAGCAATCTTTGCTTTTATCTAAAATCTTGATTTTACCTACACATTGTGTACAATATTATCCACTTTGCCAGCAGATCTCCAAGTGTTAGGCAGATATCTTTTTCAGCCCTATTGACTCCTGCTAGAGACCTATGGCTCAGTCATAGAGAAAACCTGTGACCTCCCCAAAAAAACCAAGAAAAAACAAACAAACCCTGCATTGGAGTCATTGAATATGTATGTAGAAGGTCCCAAATTCAACCCACCACATCTACAGGTAGAGCTAGCAGTATTATCTGAATCCATAAAAAACCATTGCCAGTCATTGTAGAGTAGAGATGACTGAGCTAGGGCACCAACATACTGATTCAAGACAAAGGGCTCTATAGGTCCTTCCAATGACTTGGAACACTCTTCCATAAAATATGTGCTGTACCAACAAATTGGTATTAAAAAAGGAGAAAATGTATTTAGAGACAAGCCATATTACAAATATTAGCTTCATCTCATATAGCGCAAAATTATGAAAGAAAGGGTGTATGTGTGCAGGCATGTGTGCATGTTTGTGTATTCACACATTGTTTCTTTAAATATATATGTATACACATTTACACGTTGGAAAAGAGGATATGATTGAGTATGTGCCCTGAAATGACAGATGGGAGGAAGCAGAAAGACAGATGTGCTCTAATTTCTTGATTTTTGAGAGTTGAATAACATGCAGAGATTAAACTGCTTGCCTGGCATCACTGTCTGAACTTATACACAAGAGCAATAAAGTAGATTTGCATTCCCTTGCTCAGGGTTTTACTCACTATTGCAGTTCGGCATGGATCTCAGCAAGAAGTCAAATGCCCAACAGCTGGCACTCTGCTCAGAAACAGTGGAACACCAGCCAGGTCCAGCATGTACATCCCTTGAACTAAGCAGGACCATATGGGAATGTAAGCCCTAATCTTAACAATGAAAATCAAGGGCCAGGTCAGACAAGTAGCACTTTTCAAAAATTTATGATGCTGAGTTTCTAAGCTAAACTGAAAATGACAGATGAGTTAACAAAAGGCGGAAGTATAAAAGTTTGTCTGGATTCTTTCCTCTGCAGAAGTAAAGGTGAGTGTTTGACGAAAGTGCAAGGAAGGAAATATAGAACCTGAGGTCACAGTTCTGGCTGTAGACAGAAAAAAACTCTCTTGAATGACAATAAGTAAATATCAGCCAATATCAAAACAAAGTAAAATTGATCCCCAAGTCCGTTCTTTATGCCTTTTCTCAAACATTTGACACTGGAGAATAGCATGACATTAAACAGGTTGGTGTAATGGTCTGAGTGTTGGACTACAACCCTGGAGACCAAGGTGCATTTCCCCACTTGGCCATGGAAACCCACCCGGTGACCTTGGCCATATCACATGCCTTCTGCCCCGAAAAAACCCTTGATAGGTTTGCCTTAGGGTTGCCATATGTCAGAAATGACTTGAAAGTACACAAGAACAACAGCAGCATAGCAGTAAGTTAAGCATTCTTTCTGTCAGCCATTTTCTCACTAAGGTGCCTTTTTCTTGCCTCTGTTGGTTGGAATAAATTCATATTAACACAGGGTCAAGCTAGATGTTAAAGGGAGTACCTGTTCCCTGTGAATGAGCTATTTGTTTTTCATCTCACAACAAAATTTCCTCAAAAAACTAGATCAAGCCTGAAATTGAGCCAAGCACAATGGCCAAGCACAAAAGAAGCTAACATTAAATACAAGATGCAATGCTGAGAAAAACCTTGTGCCAAAAGAGATATCTTTCACCACCAGGGGAGGCACTGCTATACATGCTATTTTTGGAGGGACAGGGGGTTATACATACATAGTCAGCATTCCACATTTGCAGGTTTCACTTTTGTGGAGTTGATTATTCACAGACTATTTGATATCACCTCTGCTGCCTTCCTATGCCATTTTTAATAGGGACTGCAAGCCTCGTGAGACTGAGAAACTGTGAACAAGGTTTGCAAGTCCTTATTAAAAATCTTGTGGGGCACCAGTGGAGGTGACAGTAAGCCACACCAGTCACCCACTTCTGCCTTATGAAGGAACCCTGATACCTCAAAGGAAACCATGGTGGGTTGAATATGGTGATCATACTATTTTTGTGTATTAAATATGGTTTGGGAGGGCCTAAAGTTATTCATGGGGGGTCCTGTGCCCCTAACTCTAGTGAATGTGGAGGGATGACTGTATTCAAGTACAGGATTTTCTTCCTTTTTTTTTTTTTAATGATGGTACATTACGAACTAAAACAAAGGTCCTATTTGTCCAAACCACATTTAGATTAGTGTGTGGAGCTGGCCTGCTGACCTCCATGCATTCAAAGGGGCATAATGGGGTACATGCATATATTCCAAAGATACTTTATAAGGCTCTATACACACAATCTGTCTCTATTTTTCAGATACAGAGTATACATATGGTACATAGAAACCCTTCATGTGCTGAGATTTCTCTCCATACAGTCCAGTCCCAGTGAGTGGTACAGTGTGTATGATCATACTTTAGCTCTATACATACACACAAATAGACACAGACATGTTGCAGTATAGATGCTTGGAACATCTTGCATAGAGACACTGCTGTCTTTAGCCTCAAAAGCAGGGACTGAAGAATCAGAACCACACATTAACACCAACAAGAAAGCAGTAAATAGGAACAACACCGTTCTGAAAACAAGACAAGCCAACTTCCCTGCCCTTTAGTAGGAAAACTGCCTCACTGCATCCTTGTCAGTTGTAGAAGCAGATGTGAAAAATGTTTGTGCTGAGCCATTCCTCAGCTATAAATTCTTCAGCACTGTACAAATGGCAAGTTTTGCTGGCACCCAGCAAACATCCTGAGTGTGTTTCCTTGCGATTGCCTTTAATTTCATATTGCAGTGATTAATCAGAGCAAATGTCTTTATTTTCTGCTGTTTTAACTACAAGGAATGATCGTTTCAGTTTTTATCCTATTATAAGGATTGTTGCAAAAATAGGAAACAATTAACACTGGGTTTAATGTGCAAGGGCTACAGAGCTGAAGTAATTGCACTCAAGCTCTGCTAACTTTGTAATCAGGCATTTGGTTGCAAGCTGCTCATGATTGATTCTCAGTGAACAGCTAACACACTTGGAAGAGGAAGGCAGGTGTGCCAGAAAAGCAGACATGTTGGCAAAACAAATTAAGACTCTGAAGGGGGAAAAGAAGCAGAAACCAAAGAATATGCTCCTCAGGAATCTGCTGCCTGAGCTCTGTCTGCTGTTGATTACAACCATTTTGTAGCCAGGGCTATTGTACGGTATGAGACAGCACACACAAAATGTGGTCAGTTGTACTTGATGCAAAAACCCTCATCTAGATAAATCTAATCTTACATCTTTAAAACAAATAAGCTTCTAGTCCCAAGGGGATGCCTGGGAGCTACTAAAATGAACATAGTTTCTTGCCAGCCAGGGGTCGAAAGACAAAGATACTGTTAAAAGCACCTAACAAGTTATAATATACAGATGGTTTTCACATGGTGGCAAGCTGCAAAATTAACTATACAGGTGCAAAACAAAGGTATACCACACATGGCAAAATTTTATGAAACAGAGCTGCAGTGCCCATCCTACCTCCCTGCTCCTCCCAGTGGGCTGGCAAATCAAATTAAGCAAATATCCTATTTGTATTATTTATTCAAAGAATCCAGCTTTTTTGGCACATAAATTAGTCTCTCTTCAGCTCAGTACGTTCAAAGCTCTTTCTATAGCAGAGAGGGAGAGAGAGAGAATAGGCCAAACTTTTTGAAAATATAGCTATAATAGAAGAGCCAAGCAGAATTCTCGTGAGAAGCACCTATGAATGCGTGAATCAAGTTAATTAAAACAAAAAAAGGTAAACTTTCCATAAGCAGTTGGAGTAAATTATACCAGCAGAGTTTGATAGACTTTAGCTCAAATTAGACGAGTGCCTCTCCTGCAGCCAATTCCTCCTGGAACTAGCGAGCCAGCTTTAAGAGTTACGGACACTTAATTTAAACAATGGGGTATGAATGTCTTGCTAGTTTGAAAACTTAGGTTTTATTCTTTTTCGGAACAGAAGTGGAATTAGATTATCTATTTTATTTAAGCAAGTTACCGTTGTTTATGTTTGTTTGCCTGGAAAGAATTCACACAATGTAAGAAATGTTCCTGAGGGAACAAATTAACAACAACAACACAGTAGTTTTATCAATTACATCATGAGGGTTTTTTTATTTATTTATTGTGATTGCAACTGTTTAATTAAAGCAAACTGTCTGGGCCACCCAAGGTTTTTACACCATGTTAAAAAGAGGATATAAGAGACAACAAGTGATGACAGCTTGAGAATAGCAATAATCTAAATCTGGTGCAAAGAGACAATCAGATCTCCAACTCAGTGTCCCAATTACTTCCCTTCACTTGAACAATCAGTCTCTTTCACCCATCTCCATTGTGTGACACATACCCCCCACACACACACATGCACTTGCCTGTGTCTACACTAGTTCAGAGTTTAATCATATGGGATTTTCATTGCTCTCTGATAACAAAAATGATGCTGAAAGGGTGTCAGCTAAGGATTTCCCTTGGAAGCCAAATAATACTGCTGAGACAGCTTTTTGCCAGGCTAAACAGACATGCTCCTTTAGACACATAATAAGACTCTAAAATCAGTTCCCTGTGAGCTGTATAGAATTTTATCAAGCTTGGGAAGGCAGCTGTGTGTTTCTTCACACTTGGTTCCAATGAAACTGACTTGATAAAGCAGCTGGAATGGCCCAGTGCAAAAGCATGGAAAGCAGTTTCAAGAAAACTACTCAGGACTCTTCACAAAAATGGTTTGCCTCTACCTTCTCTTAAGGAAAGAAGGGGGCACTTGCGATTTTTGTTTTTGTTTTTTTAAGCAGAGTGTTTTGATGGGCACTGAATATGCAGGTTTGGTTGTATTGTTTGCTGGAATTATAACAGCGATGGTTCCTTTTATAAGTTGTCATAGTCCACCCATGAGGATGAATGGGCTTATTAAAATCACAATATTTTCCCTGCTGCTTCATTAAAGACCCCCAATAACTTTAAGATGATATTGAAATAGAAATTACCAAAACTGGATCGATGTTATTCTACACATTTTTTTAAAAAACCTGCCACACAATATTTTTTATGCATCCTGAAATAATATTTCTGTTCTAAATATGTATTTGTCATAAATAATTATTTTTATATATTTAAACTACCAAATACCTCAACACAACATCTGGACATTTGGAACAGTAAGCAAATGAATGAATATTTCTCATGTATTAACATGGGAGGGTGCAAATTTTAAAGTGTAAACCAAAAATATCAATCTCTTCCAGCACTTCCAACACTGGCTCTATTTGTAGCACATCAAGCTAAGCACAGCCCACCAGCCATATACCCACCATAGGATCAGGCTCTCTATAAATTACCAACTTGCAGCCTGCATGGGCCATAGAATGGCATGTGTTGTTGTGGGGAAGGAATCTGAGACGTCACAATGCACGACCAGTCAGTAACTTTTCTTTATGATTTGGTGAGTCAGAAGGTATGTACGCCGGTTCTAACCCGATTAACCCTTTTGGAAGAAGAAAGGCAAAACTGTTCTAGGAAAGAAAATATCCTTATCCAGTCATTGAGAAATCAGAAAGCCTTGTGAATGAAAGTTCCACTGTGGCATGCTTAAGTAGGATTTGCTCTGAATGTGAAGCTCCAGGATTATTTACTAATTAAAACTGTTTTGCCATAGAGAAATCCCTTGAGTTTTGCCTTCTGTTTCCAAGGGTGCAGGAGTGTGAAATTATGGATGAACAAACTACAGCACCACAATCCCTTTCTGCCAGCTTTAATGAAAAGGGCTGAAGTGAAGTGGCAAAATTAGTTCCCAACACTTTTACCCAACAGTGAATACAATTTACATTTTTTGTGAATAGGTTAAAAAAGAAAGAAAGAAACAAGACCATTAATCTGAAAGTAGAAGATAAATATGTCTGCTTTTCATTCTTGTGGCACTGTCAGCTCTGAAAAAGAAGCAGTATGAAACTTCCAGTTTAATGCATCATATAATAATCATGAAAGATTTAAATCCTGTTTTTGCATTGCTATATGCAGGGGTCCGTTATTGTTGCATTTTGCAAATGTGTATAAGTAGCTTGGTATGAGACAGTGATTGACCAAACTCAGGTCTACACATCATGTGAACCACTCACAGTACACCAGCATAACAGTCATGTGCATACCAGGCTACAAAATAAAAGCTTTGGTATGGTAATTCATGTTGCTTGAGCCTGATCTCTTTACATTATATTAGCATATTTATTTTCTCTATAGCATGGACAAAACGAATCCAGACGGGCTTTTCTTGGTCTCAGCTGACTTCACCCTCATCATAAGCAATGACTCTTGAGAGTAGCCAAACACCATTATCTAGTCTGAAACATTTCACGGATCAAAACAAGGACATGTGTGGCCAAGGAACATCAGAGTATGGTCCACCTGACAAACATTATAAATTAGGAAGAACACATAGGCTAGGAGAGGCCACAGTAGTTTGCTTTTGCCTTAGCTCATCGAGAAGTTGAGATTCTGCCACTTTCTCTTCTAACCCTGCTGAGTCAACTGAGTACAAATCACTTTGCACTTTGAACTCAGTTTGTAGCAATTGATGTAAGTTATGGAGAAAGAGTGGAATCGGGAGAAGAAAAGGAAACTGGGAAATTTTAAGGGCTGCTAAAAAAGTAAGACAACAGAGAATTAATCAGAATTGTCCCTCGCCAAATCAAGACAGTTGGAGAGTATGAAAGGACAGGAAGGGCAAACGTTGGCAGGAGGCACAGCAGAAATGCCCAACCCTGCCTAGTGGTAGCTATGCCCTGCTTCAGATTAACAAACTCGGAATAGAGTTGATCTGTACTGTGTCATGCTGGCAGATTTGTGACGTCAAGCAGAATGTGGGTAGGAAGGTTCCAAGAACATCACAATGAGTGTTTCTCTCTTTAGAAATTTGGTGCTAACTTTCTGCCATAGTTAACATTTCAGGTGGCTTAGTGAAGTCTAATGAAATTATTAGTATAATAAAAATGTAAACCAGTACATAAAATCAGAAGGCATGCCTTTATACATAAAACAGTCCTTAATTACTGAACTGCAGACATATCCACTCAAGACCAAAACAACAGCAAATTAAAAAGCCTTTAGCTTTTTAATCATATGCTTATGAAGGGTGTACACCCAACAGAGTCTCAGATGACCTTATCCAGAAGCCACTATCAGCAGCACCAGCAGAAGTTAATGCTGCTTTTTTCCAGAGTTCACAAGGCAGCAAAGTACCCCTACTCGAAATACCAATACAATTAACCAACATTAGTATTAGTACTTAAATTAGTACTTGGGTATTAGTGCTTATGTTAGGCTACCCACCATTCATAGCACTAAACTAAAATGGGAAGGACAAGAAAAGCTAAACAAAAACAAACAAACAAAAAGAGGTAGAGAGTCTCCGTCTCTCTAAAACAAATACAGCATTCTCTTCTCTGCGGTTGGTATTTCATCAGTAGGGGAATGACCTTCTGCACATGCTCTGATTAACAAACCTCTTGCAATAATTAACTTGTAAATTTGTTCCAAGTATTGTCAAAATTATCCTCTGCAAAATTGTCCTTTATGTGTACTTGATCCATATGCATTCATTTTAATTAAATTAGAAGTAAACAAGTACAAGTAATAAGAAAGCCACTTTAAAAAAAAAAAAAACTTCAGCCTACACCAATATCTAATTACTCTTTGGAAACTACTCAGTCCTTTCTCACAACTATTTTCTTTCTTCTTAGAGTTCCACAGTCTAGTGTTCCTCAAGTTACACAGAAGCACAAGCTTTGGCAGTATCACGACTGCATTTCCTGTGGGTAGTTCACACTCTTAATATTTGTTCTTTAAAAACAAAAAGCAGCAGACCAATTTAGCAGCCTGCACAGTCTCCTGGAAAAGAAGGCCAGTCAAATGTAAACCTCTAGTTTGAATTCATTGGCTGGGAGGAGGCTGGGACCTGACCTGAGTGCCCAAATAGGCAGTTTTCATTCAGATTGGGTGCTGGGATATATCTTACCCCAAGCTCCCAGCCAGTTTGTCATCGACCATCACCCACTCCCTCCCTTTGTGCTAAGGGGTGGTTATCTTTGGTCATTGTGGGCAGCAGTGGACAGCATGGAGTTGGGTGCTGTTCCAATATAGTATTGAGGGGGGCTGCCTTTGAAGGGCAGGGAAATGGATTATGTATGAGCATGCATTTAATTGCTGTTACTTGTCACAACTTGTTGGTTGGCAGTAGCATGGGTCCTGGATATGGGATTTTGAGGGCTCAGGGGTACAGGGCAGAAGAGGTTGTGTGGAGAATTGGAGGGGCATGATTCTGCCATGTCCCCTGGCAGCAGGGGAGGCTACAAGGGGACCCCCCCCAGGATACCTCTCCTCCTATCCCAGCAATTCTAGTGGCAGGCTGGAAAGGTGGGCTCATCAATCAATGCCCATATTGATCAATGCCCATATGCCCATGCATATGCCAACTATATCGGCCATTGTAGCCAATAAAGTTGTGGCCTTTTGCTCCCACTTTCAGGTCTGTGTGTGTTGTTGGCAGCATTCATCACTCCTGAGTATGAAACAAAATAGTACTTTTCTCAAGAACAGCAGAAGAGCTGATTTCATTAATTTCAAGGTTAATACAAGATATGAAAACCAAATAGTGTAACAACAGCATGCTGATCAGCAGTGGAGCTTGGAGTGCGTGGACCGGGATGTGTGTGTGAGGGGGTGGGACTGTGGCACAGGGGCATGACCATAGTGTGTAGTGGCATGGCTGCAGTGCACGAGGGCATGGCCGTGGTGCATGAGGGCATGGCTATGAGCCAGGATGCTCCAAAAACATTGCCGCCGGGCGCAAACTGCTCCCATCGCCCCTCCATCCCTACACAACTGCTTCTGTTAAACCACCGAAATGTAGTATCCTAAAAAGAGCCTCCATGTTCAGTCACTGTCTATCATGAAAGCATCTTTTCAGAAGTAGACTGCACCTGAATGTGATGGCTCTATCAGCTAGTTTTAATAAGCTAGCTAGACTTCTCTCTGTGGAACTTTCATTCCCCTGATACACACCCACATCTCCCAGGAAGCTAAAAATGGTTTGTTATAGGACTCATGTCATTTGGTGAACATAAAAACTACTCACCATCTGAGATAGGTTATACGACTCAAATAAAAGGCAGTTATTTCTTTTGACTGGTTCAGTCTTCGACTTCTTGCCCTCAAGATGTTTTAAACTACAACTCCCAGCATTCCTAATGAATGGCCATTCTAACTGATGGAAGCTAAAATATAAAACACTTGGATGGTATACCCTGGGAGAGCTAAAGAGTAGATTAAGGGTCTCTTACCTGGATTCTTTCCCATCTTGCTGGTAGGCAACTATACTCCCACTCTACCATCTCTCTCATTTAGTTATTTCATATAAGCATTACTTCACCAATAAACAACAAAGTATCCTACTGATCTTATCCAAAAGATAAAAAAGATTATTATAGGATAAAATGGGTTCCAAAACATGCATTCCAAAGAAGAAACCTATAAGCACCTATACTATTGCAAGAAGAAGAAAAAACCAAGTCCCAAATCTCTTTCCCCCAACAGAGACCATTTCCGCATTATGCTGTCATAGTGCTATTATTCCACTTTCAACATCCTGTGGAATTCTGGGGTTTGTAGTTATACAAAGAGCTCTCTGGCTGAGGATTCTAAATGTCCCTCCCCAAACTGCAAACCTCAAGATTCCAAAGGACATTGAAAGTGAAATAATATAGCAGTGTAGCACAGAAATGGCCACAGACCATTACTTATACTTTTCCCCTCAAAACTGACATGTACTATCCTCTGACTGACATCTCCTACAGTACCTATTTCAGATCAATCTGTTGATGCATTTTCTGAGTGTGAATTGTAGAACTTCCTCCCACATTTCTTGTTATAATAGCAGAATGTGATTCTACTGACTCACCATTCACTTTCTAGAATCAAAGACCAACCACAGAAAAAAGTTTCTGCCTGATAACTACCTGCCTAATTTCTGCAGGTAAAGACATCAGGTCCAGAAGATGATGACAGTCTTACCTTATCCATATTGTTCATAATTGTATGGCTTTCTGTCATGTACTATCCCTTTTCTCTAAACTTTATTTTAAAATAAATAGAAACACTAGCTATTCTTATTTCTACCATAACTTTGAAAATTCTAAGCTCAGTACCAACTTGGGAAGTTGTTAGATTTACTGATGTAGCAGGAAAGCTGGTATTCTTCAAGTCCAATAGAGACATTTGGAGAAAAAAAAGGATTTCCAATATTAAATGCAAATTGAATATATTAAGAAAGGAAATTGCTGCTACTGTTCAGTAGATACCATGGGCAGGTTTATTTTTGGTTCATATACTATTAGCATTAAGGTTACAATAAATGGAAAGGAGGGGAACCCCACTCACAAGATTTGTCGATTTAAATTTGGTTATACACAACTGAATTCATGCTTGAAGGATCAGAGCCAAACTAATGTTCTCATTATATAAGAAATAATACTATTCCATGGAATTGCAACTATCCAAAATAATTGTGTTGCTTCATTTCATAACCTAATCCTGAGCAAACTAGAATCACAACCCAATTACCTAAGCACAAACTTCATCAAAAATATATTTAGTGGGTAAATATTTCCCTCCTTCTTTCAGATTTTTATTTGCAATACTTAACTGGGAAACACTTCAAACCAGCTTTTCTTATTGAAAGAAAAAAGCACACAAAATTCATATGCTGGTGTCTCTCTACCATCATAAAACCTTCATGTTCTCATATTCTTGCTATTCTTTCAAAACAAAAAACAAAACAAAAAAAACAATTGAACTACACAGTCCATGCTTGGTGGCTTAGCTATATTTTCTTTGCTGCAATTTCCATCTCTCCTCTAAACAGAGTGTTTCCAAATCACCCTGCTTCTCCAAGTACAGTTCTCCTACATACCCTCCAAGGTTTCTCAGATAAAAACCCACTCAGATAGATACAGCACAGTGTGGTCAAAAGGGTGTGGTCAGGCAGACAAGAACAACAAAAATATAAAGAAAAAACACACAAAACTACTATTTTAAACAGAAAAACCTTGAAATTTATGGACTGATTTTATGTACTGATTTTCTCCCACACTCTGAATCAATTGAGCATCAAATACTTTTCCCCCATGAACTCAGTCTGCAGCAACTGAAGTAAGCCAGAATAAAGTGTGGAAATCAACTGGGAGACCAAACAAAAAATTCTTGGATGATGTTTGGCTTCATGATTCACATATTACACAGACTTGTAACATAATACAGTTCTTTACACACACACACCATCCTACCTGTCAACTCTTTTATATACTTCTTCCTTCCCAAATGTTGAAGACTTTTCCTGGACTTACTCAGGGCATGCTAAATGACCAGCAGGCATTTGATCTAGCAATTCTAGCAGGTCTAATACCTGCTCTTTTACTAATGGCCTGGCCAACCCCTTCCATTTACTTTTCAATTAAGTGTGCTGTTTGAATCCATGAAAGGGATAAATTAGAAGTGTGGTAGCCAATTATTTTTTTCCTTTTTAAGTATGTAATTAATTCCTACTCAGAGGAAGGATGGGCAAATCTTTCTGTTTCTGGCCTATTTTCATGTTCAACTCATAATTGCATTCTGTTTTGTATCCACATTCACATTATGTTTTCAGTAGCATTGGTATCCTTTAGATTGTAGACTGCCTTGGCATGGTACAGATCCTGCTTAGACAGATGATTCAAAATACTGTTGTTACTGTAGTTTCTATCCTGGACTTGTGGGATATCAGATATCATTTGATATCAATAAATTGGCCTTCTTCACCCATTCCTCTCCATGTGCTTGCGAGGCCCCCGGACAAGCACACACACAGGCACGGCCACAAATAGCTAAACCATTCGAAACAGATCCAGGCAGGCTAGTAATAGCCAGACTGCTATTTTAGGAGACCTCGAGGCAAGTACCCTCTTTAACATCCATTATGTATGCACGCTACTTACAAAGGACTCCCTGCCCCGAGCAGGCAGCTTGATGAGCCAAATACTCAACTGTCAAGCACTCTGTATTTGCATACTGTCTACTTTATTGACAACTCGGTCATAACTCAATCATGTAAAATGCTGACCTTTCGGAGGCTTTGTCTCCAGCCCGAAACCCATTGTTATCCCCAGGAACAGACTAGCCTACAGCCACATTTTCCCCTATAAGACCCCCTGACTTTGAGCGCTTCTTCGGATCGCTCTTGGCTTCCATCCCACCTTGCTGTTGCTTCGTTCAACGAGCCTTACCCTCAGCTCCTTTTGCTGAGAATCTCCTCTGCTACGGACCTTTTTCTTCAGACTACCCGGGCTTCAGGACAGGTGTAGTATTTCCCATACAAAACCTCCTCTTAAAATCCCTCTATCCAACTCCAACCTTTATTTCTATAGATCTCTGTGTGAGTGTATTGCATACACGTGTTTGACTGTATATCAATAAAAACAACAATTATTATTTACTTCTGTTTGCTCCTTGACTTCGCCTGACCCCGTAGACATTGGGTAAAAGATCTCGCTACATTGCCCTGCCTCTCGTAGTGCTAGCTTGTGCTCTTTGCTAATTCCCAACTTTGTAATATTTGGAGCACACTTAGGTGTCCCTCCTGGGACCCCCAGAAATCAGGGTAACACTGTTCCTGGGTGATTGCATCTTGATTCCTTGGTGCTTGTGCTTGTTTGTGCTGAATTGTGTAGAATTATATTCCACACCTTATGATCTTTCATATTTATATAAAAGTGCTGAGTGAGGTCATCTGTAATCACAATATGCTACAAAGTTCTGCATGCAGATGAAGTGACACATGTCCCCAATAGTTCTTCAAATATAAGTTAGATGATGGTAATGTTAAATCAGTGTCTGGCTGTGATAATAGACTAGATTGGAGCCTATGAATTAAACCGCAGCCTAGACTTCACGAAGATATTGTTAGTAGTAACTGAACTGGCATTGAGCCAGTAATACTTCAATTCTACTTAAAACATCAGGTATGTAATCGCGGGATGGGAGAAGAGCTTCATAATTCACTCCTGGGGTCTCAACATGTGGCCTTTAAACAGCTTACATGTGTGCACCAATCACGGCCCTACCTTTTCATGGAGAGCTGGATTCAGTTACCCATTTTCTAGTGACATCCTCTTTAGACTACCTAGAACATTTTATACATTGAATTGCCTTTGAATATGGTCAAGAAATTTCAGTTAATTTATAATACAGCTGCAAGACTGCTAATTGGGACTGGGAAGTATATCACACATTCCAGGCTTCCAGACACTCTTGTCTTGATCCTGAAGGCCTTGCACTATAGCTGGTATGGCATTCAGGTATGGATTTTGAAAGAGAATTTCAGTGTCCTAGTGGATGCATGTAGAGACAAATGATTTTTTTGACATACCAATCCCTGTGAAGATAACTGGAGCCTTTTCCATTGGTAGCATTTGCCTACGAGAGACCCTTTCCTCCCACCTTTCTTGATGCCATTTCAGTGTTATGGGCCGATTATCACATTCCAAAGCTAGTCAATTTGTTTGTGTATTACATTTTATCTGGAATATGGGTTTTCTTTGGTTCATAACATGTATTTTAATTCACTTAAATGTTTATTTTAAGCTATATAGAAAACATGGTGATATGACAGCCTGAGATTATTTTACATAAATAAATGTGTGATTTCATTTTTTTAAAAAACCCTTTGAAAATGCATATGCTAGTGTATATTTAACTGCATCTTTCACTCAAAAATATGTATGTTAATTTCACTTTCCTTCCACATAGAAGTTTAATTATGAAATTTATCTCACTATTCATATTTAAACACATCTTGATAATGTCCAAACTGTGGTTCAAAATTTGGAGATGAAATCCAATCCAGTGAATGGCTAAGTTCTGTGATTTCATGGAAAAATTCACAATGATCTAAATCCTCAAACATCCCTATGTTAGAATAGGCAAGTATGTTTACCTTATCTATAAATACATGAGGAATAAGAGAAAGAAATATCTTTCAAATGTTCAAATGTACTTTACGCAGAGCAATCCTTTATCTTAAGGGTTGTCAAAGAATATCCCTCTGTTTGAGGCCACTTTACTCCAAGGCCCTTTCCGCACGCAGTTATTAAGGCAGGCCAATGTGTCTTGCCACGGAGGTCTTCTGCACATTGGAGCAGACCAGGTTCGGTTTATTTACCTTCATTCCGCACATAATTCCAACTAAATGTGCCCCCATGTGGTGGTAAAGCACACCATTTGAAAACCAGAAGAAATTGGTTTTCCAATTTTCCAGATCAATCCAATTCGTACTTTCACAGTGGTGCAGACAGGTACATTTGCACCAATGCAAATTGGTGGTTGGGGAGGGCTCGTGGGAGGGGCCAGGGGGTAGTATGGACGTATGCACATATGCATGTACGCAATGATGTACTAAACCATGCAAAAAAAAAAAGTCCAATCACAGCCGATGGGGCGAGGTGAGGGGTGTAGCAGGAGTGGCCATGGTGGATTCATAAACTCACACTCCTCCAAATTAGAATGGAACATACACAGTAGCTGTGTGGAAGGAAATGAAGTAAAAGTCTGCCTTGTTTCGAGCCCAGAAAATCCGGTAAGAAATGGCATGAACCAATTCACCAGCCTCGTGTGGAAAGGGCCCAAATCTCGCTTAAAGATAAAGAGCTAGAAGAAGAGAGAGGAGCAGAATTGAGGAATCCCTGTGTGAAATTACCCACGAACAATTAGTACCTGGACTGTGCACTGAGGTACACAAGTCACCTGGTAACACTCTCTCCCAGGACCTTGTAAGATGCGTTAGTTCTATGAGATTATAATTAATTGATTATAATAATTATAATTAATTACCAATTATTAAAATTAAGCATATGTTGTACACACATAGATAAAAACAGCAGCAACTACATATTGAATGCATATATTCTATCGCTGAAACCATTCTGAAGCCCTTGCTTGCACCCCAAACACACATGAGATTCCTCCACCACCACCTCTTACCAATTGGAGAAGGATAAGCCTACTTACTGAATTACTGAAAATGAATTCACCTCAATATCCCTACTATAGTGTTGTGACAAAAAGAGTACATGTAATAACAATTAACAAAAAAAGAAAAGAAAACAGAAAGGAGAAACTGATTTGAAGGAAGTTAAAACAGAAGAAAAGACTACAAGCAGAAAGACTGGCACCCTTTCTGCACCTTACCTTTTTCTGGAGCTGGGGTGTGGGGATCGTGCGAGCAGCGTCCAGCAAGAGGCTCTCATGTCCCTGCTGCTTCAGCAACACACGAGCTGCCTGCTTGCGCGATAGCCCGCCTCTTCCTTCCACAGTACAACCTGGGAGTTTCCCAGGCTGCACTGGGGCAGGAAGCACAACTGGTGCGGCTCCAGAGGCTCCACATGCCAGGTAAGTGCGTGCAGGGCCCAGAAGCAATGCACGATCGTGCACCATTTTTGGCTTCCAGCCGAAAATGAAAAGGTGCGTGATCAGTGCCTGCTGACCCCTGGAGGGTCGCACAATTGTGAGTGCATCATGCAGATTGCTCCTCACAATCGCACGATGCTCCAAGTGCCCTTTCACATGGCAAATGCCATGCAGAAAGCTAGTGGGACTACTGCTGAGTAAAATTCTTCCCAATCAAATAATGTGGTGGATAACACATGTCCAGGGTAAGATGCAAGTGTACAGTCAGTGAGGGTGCACCAAGAAGTTGCCAACCAGAATGAGGCTGGGGATAGGCACAACTCTGGTGGGTTAGACTGAAGACTTTTACTTCCAGATCTCTTACTATGAGACACATCCACCTCACACTGTCAATTACAAGTACTGATTGGCCCAGAGAAGTTCCATCTGAGGGTCACTGGGAAAATCTAATTCAGGGTCCGAAGGCAGCCTAATATCATCTCTTGCTTGTCCCCTGTATGGCAGAAATGGAGGCCCACAGGTAAACACAGACTCAGCCTTCTAGCTTTGTCAGTTAAAGTTCTAGAGAGCCACTCTCTTTTAAAAAAAAAAAAAAAATCTGCAGGCTACAACCACAAAATGATACTGCATTGTTAATAATAATCATCTGTTAATTGTAATACCAATTGAAAACCTTTTTGCAGCTTCCTAAATGAGTCACTCCATCACCTTTTCTGCCTGGTTAGTGCCTAGCAGCAACTAACAGTATACAGCAGGGAAACTCTAATTACTGGCACACCAAAGGTCAACTAATCCCAGGCAATGCAAATACCCTAATTACATTGTTTCTTAAGGACTCTTTCAGGAAAGTGTCAATCAACAAAGGCAGCAAACAGAAGCAGAGACAGCATTCATAACAGCAGTACACATTCAACACATCTCCCCAGAGCTCTAGCAACAAAAATGACACCACATGAAACAGGCTGATATGGAATTTAATTATTGTGGTTTATAATGGACAAACTATAGGGTACTTGAAGTATTAAAAAGCAAACTGTTTACGTAAAGCTTTTTAGTAGCTTATTGCTTCTTAATTATGCACACCAATATACTGTAGTTATGTGTAATAATACTTTGGAATCATGTTCCACTTTTTTAAAGTGATATTTTGAAACAGTGCAGTGATTTTTTTAAAACAAAACATTTTGAAAATTCAAAGACTGATTGAAACATTGAAAGCTATGCACAGAGCAGCATTTCTGACTGTTCTTCAAAAAAAAAAAAAAAACTTAGAAGAACAAAGGTAGGTGGAACCTTGTGATGGCTATTGATATAACCAGAAACCTGTTCAGGGGTTTCAACCTGATGAACGTGTTCGCAGGGCTCAGATGAATAGCTCTGACTCAACACTGCATTCATCAAGTCATCCCATATTCTCATGCTTATCTGTTGTGAGTGAATATTTGCATAGAGCATTCAACTATATATAAACAGTGATGTGGCCATCCTTTGATTGCTGTGTATGACTGATAACTGAACCACAGAAAGAATATGGTACAACTGGAAAACATAACTATAAGAGCAACTAATATAACCAAGGGGCTGAAGCCATTTCATTAGGAGAATGGTGAGCAAAGAAATGGTAGAGGCAAGTCAAATGGTGCATGGGCTGATGCAGTGAACTGAGAGAATCTCCTCCTGTCTGAAAATACTAGATCCTGAGGTCATATAATGATGGAAAATGGAGCAAGACTAAGGACACATAACAAGGAGTAGTTCTTCACTCACCATGTAGTTTATTCATGGAATTCTTTGCCAAAATGGTGGCAATAGTTACCACCAGCTTTAAAGGAGGGCTAAGCAAATAAATGGAAGTCTATCCGTGGTGATCATTCATGATGGTTGTATCAAAGGCACAGAAATCCTGGCATATGTAAGTACAAACATTTCATGAGTCTTCACAGCAGATAGGATCAACATGAATCTTAGATGTGTTGATCCCCAAACCCATATAATTATGGGCAGGGAAAAGAAAAAATAACCACAGCACAACAGTGGCAAACATGGTAAACATATTGTTTATAGTGGCTGAAATCTGATCATGTCCATTAGACAGAATGATGTGGCCACGTTAGGCAGCAAATTTTTGATACTGTGAAAATGCAGCAAATGTTTCACATGCTTACTATGGCATTTTTATTCCCAGGGAAGATGAAAGGTACTTGTGGAATTTTGTGTGTCAGACACAAGAACAATTTAGTTGGTCTAAGGGTCTGTTACGTAATAATAGTTACATAGGTCTGAGTGGACATGTTGTAGCGTATCTGAGTTAATGTCATTATCTGCAGACACAGCTGACTAGGACCACTACAGGTAGAGAAAGAATTCTTATATGTGGATATTATGCAAAAATAATTCAGTGTTAAGCAAACAAACAAACAGATGTCAGAAAGCCTTTGCCAGCAAAATAATCAGCTTAACTGCCACACTATGCAGTAACATATTGCACTGGGTATGACTGCTCTACTACCTACATGGTTCCAGAGGAAACCCATCAGCTTTGATGATGACTCTACAAGACACTTCCAATTTGTTTGGGAATTTTGGCCTACCAGGCACTCTCAGCATACCAGCCTGAAACCAGTTTAGTCCAGACACAATGTCAATTTACATGGTTAAACTGACAAGCCATGCTTGTCACCAGTCATTAGCTCCTGTTTCTGTAACACCACACAGTATTCCCTTGGATACATAAAGCAAGTAAGGGTAACTGTTATACAGGCTCACATTCCAGATGAACAAAAGAGAACAGAATGCTCAACAGACTAATTCATACCATATTTGTCTATCTTACACACACACACACACACGAGAGAGAGAGAGAGAGACCACAGAGCAGCTATTGGTGGCATTCACCACCCCCAAAATCAGTTCCCTCACAGCAACTTACAAGGCTCCTTTAGTATAGCACTTGTTACCCTGTTTTCTGGGGGTCCCAGGAGGGACACCTAAGTGCACTCTCAATTACAGAAGTTGGGGAAATTAGCAAAGAGCACAAGCTAGCAATACGAGAGGCAGGGCAACGGAGCGAGATCTTTTACCCAATGTCTACGGGGTCATGCCAAGTCAAGGAGCAAACAGAATTGAAATAATAAATGTTGTTTTATTAAAATACAATCAAACAGTGTATGCAGCACACTCACAGATACCTATAGAAATAAAGGTTGGAGTGGGATAGAGGGATTTTTAAGAGGAGTTGTTGGTTTGGGTGATACTACACCTGTCCTGAAGCCTGGGTAGTCTGCAGCAGAAGTTCGGAGGTATGGCGTTTCAGTACGTGGGACTGAGGGGAAGGCTCGCCAAGCAAAGCGGCAGCAAGGCAGGATGGAAGTCGGGAGAGATCTGAAGAAGCTCTCAAAGTCAGGGGTTTTTATAAGGGAAAATGTGGCCATAGGCTAGTCCATACTTGGGGAAAACAATGAGTTTCGGGCTGGAGACAAAGCCTCTGAAAGGTCAAAATTTAGCATGATTGAGTTAGGTCCGAATTGGGTAGACAGTATGCAAATGCAGAGTGCTTGACAGATGAGGATTCGTCTAATCAAGCTGCCTGCTCAGGGGCAGGGAGATCTTTGTAAGTAGCGTGCATACATAATAAAGTACTTGCCTTTGAGGTCTCCTGAAGCGGCGGATCGGCTGTTTCTGGTCAGCCTGTATTGTTTGGAATATTACAGTGATTAGTGGCCGTGCCTGTCTGCGAGCTTGTCCAGGGGACCTCGCAGCACATGGAGAGGAATAGGTAAAGAAGGCCAAATTATTGATATCAAAGTGATATCTAATATCCCCCAAGTCCAGTCTAGAAACTACAGTAACACACTTTTTTGAAAAATCACTTAAAATGGAGAGCACTTTGAAATAAATGCAGTCAGGTATTGTACCAGAGAAACTCAGTGTACTTCTAAAGGCCTACTCAGCCTGTCTGCAGGCCTTGATATCCGTAGTTTCTTCAGGGAAAATGTTTTAATCTTCTTCTGACAGCCTATTGACTATTGTACCTTGTATCATTTCAATGAACTCAATAGGAAGGACTATCTGAAAGAGAGACCTATGTAGAGAAGAGGGACTAGATTTCCCACAGTTAATAAATGCAGTCAGCCATTGAGCCATTACCTAAGCACTTTTTAAGCCCCATTGATTTCAAGTTTGTGGCTAATTCACTCCCCATGAAATCAATGGGACTTTAAAATGGATTTACAAATTTGGAATTCAAGCTGCAGGGAGATGCTCTGTTTGCTCAAAATTGTCTAATAGACAAATCAGCCTGGTGCCAATTTGGGCTCCAATTCTTGGTCACACTAGAACAGAAATTAGATTTAATATATATGATAATGATTTTCAGCAGTGAAACCTCAGCATCATTAATGTCTGTTGCTTAAAGATGAGACAAGGCAGGAAAAAGGATGTCCTCTTCTGCCTGTGGCAGGAACAGCAAGTGACCCACACCTCACTCTTCTAATTGACAGCCAAATGATTTCCTCCAACTTGGTGAGGCCATTTATTCACCTGTGCAAAATACAAGTCACTGGAGAATCTGAGCAATCTGTGAAGGTCTACTTTCATTTTCCATCTAGCAACATCAACAACTGTAAGAGGAGTAGCACCTAATTTCAGGAGGTCAAATATATTTTTGGTTGTTTTGTTGTACTATTTAGAACTTTTTAAAAGAAGTTTCCATACTCTGTTGATTTACAGAATTCAGATATCCTCTGAAAACAGGCTAATTTTACTGCAACAGCAAAATAATATTTAACTAGTGGAAAATATATTCTGAAAATCTGTCTTCAGATTGTAATCTGCAGCTGTCAGGGTGCATAGATATGGCAGATCTGTACTAGAGCATTGCAACATTTAATGTCACTTTAATTGTCATGGCTCCATCATACAGAGATCTGAGGTCTATAGTTTGGTGAACTGCTTAGAATGCCTGCTAGGGGGCTCCACTGCTATACTTCAGGAGAGACCACTAGAGCTTTCTAAGAAGGATTTCTAAGTACCTCTCAACACTATAAATTTCAGGATTCAGTATATGAAGTCAAACTCATATACCAGTGTAATGCTGACACATTCTCAAAAGAGAAATGAGGTCTGGAATTATTTCAAGACCAAATGAGTTTGAATCTTCTGTTCTCCCATATACCTGTATAGTTTTTCAGAAGCATCTTCACTGAGGAACTATCTGCCAAAGTTCTGGTCCATTCCCTTAGCGCTTCCCACAGTTTTACCTTTGGAATAGGAATGTGTGACACAAATCTCTCTCTCTTTGTGATTCTTCCTTAGAAATTGAACAAGTGTACATGTATATTTTTCAGACAATTCCCCACCACATAGCATAGCACACCAAATTTGAAAAAGGTTATAGAGAGGATGATAATAAAACATCTTTGGGTACAACTGGGGTAAGGTTAAAAAAAAAGAGAGAAAATCCTATCAGATATACCCTTATTATCTCAAAAAGAAATGTCTGGATTGTGGCCATTAATTGCAATTGAGAAGAAACTCCACCTGAGCTATATGCATGTGCTATTATTTTTAACTAGAGCCATAGCTACTGCTCTATCCCATGCCAAATAGAGCAGGAAATCATATATTTCCTCCAGGAAAGAGAGGACCACCATTTGGCGGTCTAATACAACATGCGTAAAACTGTACACACACCAGTATTGGAGAAATGCCTCTTGGATTCCTGACCACGCCGTGGTGGCGCAGTGGTTAAATGCCAGTACTGCAAGCCACAAGGTTGTGAGTTCGATCCTGCCTGGCTCCAAGGTTGACTCAGCCTTCCATCCTTTCGCAGGTCGGTAAAATGAGTACCCAGTTTGTTGGGGGCATGTATAGAAATGTTTTGAAATACATGCTATTTGTAAGTTGTTCGCCGCCTCAATCCATATGGAGAGGAGGGATACAAATAAAAAAAAAAGCCAGTATAATGCACAACTCTGTACAATGCATCATTTTATATTCCAGTCTCAAACTCTTTTCAGAAGTTCATGCCTTTGATCCTGCTGAATCCTGACATTCACATGGATGTTTTTCTTTTCAGATAAATCCAAATAATAATAGCCCCCACCCAGTACTTCTCACTTATGTTACAGAACTAGCATTGATGTGACATTCTACACTCTAAAATACTAAAGACTTGTAGTACAACCAAATTTGTAAATGTGACCTACATTTTGGAAAGATAATACAGTTACTTTGTTTTCCCCTCAGCTTACTTTGTAATAGTGCTTTGTTTCACTTTATTTTTGATGGTACCACAAGTTTGTCACTTATGCACTTGTCTTTTTCAGCACTGGCTTTATTTGAAGCAAGTGCAGTTAGAAAGGCAAACCCCTTTTGGTGTTCTCTCTCCTAAGGTACTTGCTTTATATTTTGTGCTTTCATTGCTGACATCCGGAAAACCAAAGAGCCATTGGAAAGCTGCTGAATCTCACAGTTTTGGGAAGGTGCTACTGTTTTCTTTTCCTGTCCCCTTCATGAAATAAAAATAAGAAAAGGTGTAATACATTGTTTTGAAGGACTGTTCCATTGTAGTCTGCAGGTAGGATATCACAGGCTTGCTAATGAGCAAATTAGCATGTTTGGAAAGTAGCTCAAGTTAACCCATTGCATAAAATGTTTTAGCACAGTGGTTCTTAACCTGAGGTCTGAGGACCACTGGGGGTCCACAGACCCCTCACAGGGGACCCAAAAAGCCCTGCTGCTAGACACCAGCAGCAGCAGTAGGAACAGGGGCACAGCAGCAGAGGGGTGCAGTTGTTGAAACTGCTCTTTTGCTTACAAATGAGGGAGTAGATGGAGAACGTGCACACACCTGCTGCTGGGTCCCTCTGAATCCACTGTGCTGTCATGTCCTTGATGAAAGGGAGCCAGAAGCAGGTGTGTCTACATGCCCAAACTGCTCTCTCATTTACAAAGAAGGAAGTAGTTTTGGTGCACACACACTGCTGACATATATCTGATGAAAGGGACAGCATGGTTGTGCACATGCCCAAACTATGACTCTGGAGACCAGGGTTTGAATCCCCACTTGGCCACAAAGACCCACTCAGTCATGTCAGGCAAGTCACATTCTCTCAGCCTCAGAGAATGACAAAGGCAACAAATCTGGCCAAGAAACCCCCATGATAAATTCACCTTAGGGTCGCCATAAGTCAGTTTTCAAAGAAAAGAGACAGGATGGCTAGAAAAACCTTCCCCTGTTGACAGCACTTTGTTGTTGTATGCCTTCAAGTCACTTCTGACTTATGGTAACCCTAAAGTGAACTTATCGCAAGGTTGTTGTTGTTTTTTCCCCTAGAGTTGTTCAGAAGGGATTTGCCTTTGCTTTCATCTGAGGCTGAGAGAATGTGACCTGCTCCAAGTCATCCAGTGTCTGAGTGGGGATTTGAATCCTAGTCTCCAGAATCCTTAAATAAATAAATAAATATTTGAATATTTAAAACTAAATTTAAATATTTAAATATTGAGGGTCCTCAGCAACAAGTTATATTTACAGAAGGTTCCAGTTTTTTTTTTTTTTTTTAAAGGTTAAGAACCACTGCTTTAGCATCTATATAATGTGTCTGGCAAACTCCTCTTTCTCAAAGTGTTACCTTCATTGAAAAATTTTGAAAATAAGGAGCTGAGGATGTACCTCAGAAATAAAATTTATATGTTACAGAATGTATCCACACTAGGAATATATGTTCATTTGTCAAAGGACTGCATGTGAGACTGAAATGCTTAAAAAAAAACTTGTCTGGGAAAAAACAAGATCTGTCACGGTTATGTCCAGACTTTGTCACATTTGTGATAATGATTTTTTTGTGAAAATTGTGAGAGCAGTTTCTGCATATGCTATGGTAGCTGCTGTGTTATTTTGTGGATTTTTATACATGAGAAATGTGGGATGGGTTGCTTGAGCTTTTTTCATGAATCAGGATAATTGATGATGGATGACTGATGATTGCTCATTGCTCACAATAGTGTACCACATACAGCACTTTGGTTCACAAATGTTAAGGAGAGTGGTGGCCAGTAGAAGAAATTTCGACTGGAAAACATACACACCAGTACATATTTATCTTCTTCCCCCTCCTTTTTTCTTCCTTCACAATGGGGGTGAGAAGTCTCATGGGGACTGGAGATTTAACAGCAGGAAGTCCCAACATGCTCAGTCATGTAGGGACAGGGGAGTGAGAGGTGGTTTGCCCCAGGCAGCAATGTTTTTTGGGCATCCTGTCTCGTAACCACACCCCTGCACACCCTGGCCATGTCTCCATGCACCCTGACCACACCCCTATGCACAGTGGCCACACCCCCATGCACTGTGCCCACACCCCCTCCTGTCAACACTTCACACACTCCAAGCTCCGCCACTGAACATGCTGAGAGCAGGACTGACACTGACTCTGCTGCTGCAGAGCTGGCAAATCTCTGACAGTTTTAGGGACACTCCCCCTGTAGCTGTTGTGGGATAGGTGATCCACTGGTGGTAACTGAGATAGCCCTAGACAAGACCAATTATGTGATTAGAAATTAGAAAGAACCTATTCATCTTGCTATTGTTGATTTGTAACCCTTCACGATGCCAGGTTATTTTCAGTATTTTCTCCTGGGTGATATAAAACAGGAAACATTCCTAGATTATAATTGGGACACTAAGTGAGTTGGCATAATTAAGGGATAATGCATATGATGATAATGCATAGTCAGCCACATGATGACTTGCCAATGTGTTGAGATTCTTTCAAATGAGTCTGTCATTTAGGGATTTGAAAATGAGTGCCATCTTCCTATCTCTCTATTACTGACTGACTGATTATTCTTTGAAATTTCCTATACCTCTAGCAGCTTTCTAGGTCCAGGTAATCTGTGAGGCGGGAGGTCCCAAGCTGAAACCTCTCTAAGTAGTTGCTTTTTCCAAGATTACTCCCCCATCTATAATGTGGGGATAATAATGCTGAACCATGGCAGCTTCAGGGAGAACAAATCTACTCTTGATTTTACTGTAGCTGCTTGAAGTTCAGGGGGGAAGTCTGCCAATTCCAAAGAGAGTTCAACTCAGAGCAACACTAAAATCTCTTGGGACCAAGACGCAAATATTCTCCACATTCCTAATCCATTGTGTTACTTGCTAGGTCTAGATAGTCAGAATACTTTTTTCCCAATATTGCACCCAATGTACTAATTACCAGTCTATTCCTGTTGTTCATTTTAGCATTTAAAGTCCCACACAGTTTGGAACTAGGTTATCTGAATAACTGTCTATAGTCATATAAGCCCATCTGAGCCCTCCAGTCATTATCAGAGGCCCTGCCTGCTGGCTCACTTGGCAGGCAATGAGGAAATCCAGTAACATTGCACCTCCCTATTTCTACATCCACAAATTAAGTGGAGAATTTTCAAGAGACCATAGCTGCACAATTTATACTGGGGTCATCTCATTGGATTTTACTTTAATGGTTAACTCACATACAGTTCTAGTAATGACAGGGGGAAAAGTTACAAAGTGTAGTTTTCAAAGCCTTTGTCTCCATCACTGAAAGATTGTCAGCTAAAGACAGTCTGTGATCATCAGTGTTTTAGAGCAGGAAAGGAGAAGCTTCACCCACTGTAGGACCCATCTTCTCCCCAAAGTTCCTCCCAAGTGTGAAGGTGAAATGGTGGGGAAAATTGTCTGCTATCTCTGATTTAGGGGACAAAATAAAAAAACAAACCCCGTGCAAATACCACCTTGCAATAGGCAAACATATTCTGTGCTTTACTAGCTCATTCATGGCAACATACTTTTAGAACAAGATAGATTTAAAGCAGGGGGTACTATCAAAGCACAGACTAGCAATAAGCTGCCCAATGAAGAAAAATCACTCCATTGTGTTTAACATTCCACTTAAATAGCCTGTTTCAAATATGCAAGGCTTACATAGTTCTGCTCTACTCACTCCTTCTTCAGGGTCTCACTGTTCAGCTCATATGTATTAAGGCAGGCCTTTGACCACAAAAGTAGCACATAAATAAATGAACTGGTACTTCTATCAAAATTTTGTAAGAATCACAGAATCTCTATCAAAGGCCAGGAAGATCAAAGGCAGGTGTTGTGTCTCTGAAGCGTTTCCTGCCTTGCATCATTGAACTGCTTTCAGCTTCCAGCCCAGAATACAGCATCGCTTCATTTGGGTTGCTGTGGGCTGCCCTAAGGGCCATTGCCCTGGGTGAAGGGGCTTGTAGGTGCAGGAGGAAGAGAATTACAGGGACAATACCACCCAAAGGATGCCAGGGCTATCCGCAGCTATCTTGTGACTAGAGTCCTCTTGTTTGCCTTGTTCCAAGCAAACAAGGATTACAATAAAGATGGGTAACTCTGTACCAAATTGTTAATAAATTGCCAGGTAATTTTAGTTTTCACTTTGTTATCAATTATTACAAATAGGAGTTTTTTATCTACAACCATATCGCTGCAATGTGATAGGACTGAACAGGAAAATCATTAGCAAAGAATTGTTATATATAATGCTAGCTCATCAGACTAGAGTATATGTGAGTAAGTAAGTGAGTCTGATGAAACATCCAGGTAGACTGACAGGGATAACTAAGGAAGACAATGGTTGAACTCTGCTGGCTAACTCTACTGACCTATATGTTAAACTTCAAAAATACACTTTGTGCTGTTCATAACTGACTCTGCTTTTATGTATTTTGCACTTAAGAAATTGCTCCCATTTTTTTTTTCTATTCTTTGAGAAAAATCACAAACCCTGTTAACATATGAATCTTCTCAGGAACACATTTTTAGCCTATACATGGCTAGGGATCCACTCAGAATGTAGAAAAAAACTAGTTCCCTCCCCCCCTAAAAAAAAAAAAATCCCATTAACTATGATGCATCAACATTATACTATAATTATAACTCCAAGAGGGAAAACTTCAGTCTTTCTGAAGTGCTACTATAATGTTTTAATTATTTTTTATTATTACCCAGTTGTAGCCTCATGAAACAGTGGAGTATGTCCAGAATTGATATGTTTTGGATTTCGAAAATTTTGTGCTCATCAGTTAAAGACATTAAAATTCTTCCAAGAATTTGGTCGGATCACAATCCCATCCAGTTAGAATTAAATTGTAGAAAGCAGAGCAAATATAGTAATTGGCACATTAATGACTTTCTTTTAAGAAATACAGAATATTTGAAAAAAGCAAAAGAAGAGCTGAGGAATTATTTCTTAGAAAATGATAAAGACGGAATGACGGCAAAGACGGTCTGGGATGCGAGGAAAGCCGTAATGAGAGGTCTGATGATAAAATGGAATTCGGAGTGGAGGAAGAAAAGAGAAGAGAAAATAACAAATCTGGAATTAAGAATTAAAGATATAGAGGAAGAATTAAGAAAGAACCCGGAGAATAAAAAGAAAAGAAAAGAACATAAAGAGTTACAAATGGAATTACAAGCAGAGAATTTGATTGAGATTGAGAAAAAATTGTGAATGCTCAAACAGAAAAATTTCGAAAACGCTGATAAACCTGGAAGATGGCTGGCTTACAAGACGCGGAAAAGAAGAGTAAGAAATTTAATTTTGCAAGTGAAGAAAAATAATGAGATAACGTCAGATGAGAAAATTATAATGAATGTATTTAGGAAATACTATAAAGAGCTATATCAAGAGCAGATAAAAAGTAATAAGGTGAAGAAGATAGAAGAATATTTAGATAATCAAGATTTGATAAAGTTAACAGAAGATCAAAGGAATAGTTTAAATGCAGAAATCACATGCATGGAAGTAATAAATGCAATAAAAGAAATCAAAATTGGGAAAGCTCCGGGTCCGGATGGTTTTACTGGACTATACTACAAAGAATTGCAAGAAGAACTAAGAGAACCGATGAGAAAGATGTTTAATGAAATTACGAAGGAAGGCAAACCAGATTCGTGGAACGAAGCTAACATAACCTTAATATTAAAGGAGGGAAAAGATCCGACAAATCCTAACAGTTACAGACCGATATCTCTATAAATATTGATTATAAAGTGTTTACAAAAATACTTGCAAATAGACTAAAATTCATACTACAAGAAATGATCCACGAAGATCAGAGTGGATTTCTACCTAAGAGATATATCAGAGATAACATCCGGACGGTGATTAATATGTTGGAATATTATGGAAAATATAACGAGAAAAAATGCATGATGATCTTTGTAGATGCCGAAAAGGCCTTTGATAATGTGGATCATGAATTTCTATTTGAATTATTAAAAAGACTTGACTGTGGAGAAAAGTTCATAATTTGGATAAAACAAATATATCTCAACTGCAAAGCTCAATTATTATTTAATGGAGATAAGTCCGACCTGATAAATATAAGGAAAGGTACCCGTCAAGGCTGTCCGCTCTCCCCTTTATTATTCATCATGGTGCTGGAAGTTCTATTAAGGAAGATAAGAATGGATGGGATAATTAAAGGAGCCAAAATAAAAGGAGGTGAATACAAACTGAAGGCTTACACAGACGATTTGGTAGTATTTCTTGAAGACCCGGAATCAAGTGTATTAAAGTTTTTAGAGATCTGTGAAGAATTTGGAAAAATAGCCGGGTTTAAAATTAACAAGGAGAAAACAAAATTTATATCCAAAAATATGAGAAGAGATGAAATAGAATTAATAGAACGAAGAACCGGCATCAAAGAAGAGAAAAAGATTAATTATTTAGGAATTATAATATCCAAACAGAATAATGCATTATTTGAGAATAATTATATCAAGAAATGGAGAGAGATCAAAAGAGAATTGCAAAGTTGGTCTAAACTAAACCTTTCACTAATGGGTAGAATGGCAACAATTAAGATGATGATTCTCCCAAAGATCAACTACTTGTTTCAAAATCTACCCATTATTACTAATTTTAAATACTTTAAAGAATGGAGACAAGACTTAACAAAATTCATTTGGGCGGCTAAAAAACCAAGAATTAAATGGAAAATACTGACTGATAGGAAAGAAAGAGGTGGCTGTAACGTCCCAGATTTAAGATTATACTTCCTTGCGAACGGAATGAATTGGATTAAGGATTGGATGGAATTGAAGAATGAGAGAGTACTGAATCTTGAAGGATCAAATCTGAGATTCGGATGGCATGGTTATCTGGTACCAAAAGTCAAAGGCTGATAAAGAATTTCTTAATCATTATATAAGAAAACCATTATTTGGAATATTGAAATTTTGGAAGAAGAAAATATATTTGAAAATACTGTTATGGGTGTCACCCCAAGAGGCTTTGATGGGAAGAACAAAACAATCATTTGATAGATGGCTTACATATAGAGATTTGATAATTACAGATTCCAAAGGAAATCAAAGAATCAAATCAAGAGAAGAATTGGCAGAAGAAGGTTGGGATTGTCAATGGTTCCTACATATACAACTAAAGGAAAAATTTAAAATGGATCTTAAATTAGAAGGAATTGAGACAAACCCTCAACTGAACGAATGGGAGAAAATAGTATTTGAGAAAAAGGAACATTTAACATCACACTTATATAAATATTTACTGGATATGGAATTAGAAACTGAGAGAATAAAAGAATCTATGATCGTCTGGGCACAGAATATTGGGCATACGATAAACCTGGAACATTGGGAAAAAAGCTGGGCTAATACACAAAAATTTACATTAGCTCAGAATTTAAAAGAAAATTACATAAAAATGCTTCATAGATGGTACCTAGATCCATCAAAACTTGCAAATATATACAAGTTGGAAAATAAAGCATGTTGGAAATGTTCACAAGAAAACAGAACCTTTTATCACATGTGGTGGAAGTGTTGTAAAGCTAAGGTTTATTGGAGAAATATTCACAAGTCAATGACAGAAATTTTACAAATAGAGTTGCCTATGACACCTGAAATATATCTTTTAAATATGTTGCATCAGATTGATAAGAAATATAATAGATATGAATATATAATTCTGTATATGGTTTCGGCTGCCAGGATTGTATATGCTAGATATTGGAAAAAAGAGGAAATACCGGAAATACAAGAATGGATACAGAAGGTTTTAGAATTTATTATTTTAGAAGACCTTACACTTAATCTGCGGGATAAAAAGCAGACAAAAAAACTTGATGATTTGAGATCAATTAAGACAGTAATAGAAGAAAACTGGATATAGATATTAAAGGAGTTGAATAGCTGGATAATTGTATATGGATATGATGAGAAATAGATCTGTATACTATAATAGGTAATACGTATACTATAATATGTAATTTAAAGAAGCCAGTCTACATTAGAGAATTTATGTTTATTGAGATCACGATAAGTTACTTAAATAGAGGTTCTATCAAGAGGTGAGGGGAAGTTATAAGAGAAATGGATAGATTGTATGATAACATGGTAAATAAGCTTGTGGTTTTTTTTAATTTGAAAATATGACAATACAAGTATGTAATGTGAATAACAGTTGTTTTAATAAAAATATTATAAAGAAAAAAAAGAAACAGTGGAGGCAGGATATCAACATGTTAGTGATTTTCAAGTACTGTGTCTCATCCTTCTGCAATATGTGTTGTGGTGTTGACTTAGTGTGGCGGACAGGAGATAGGGATGGGAAAGAAATAGTCAGATAGCTAAAGGGAGAGAAAAAACATGGATGTGGCTTTTCAAATATCCAAAAATCCCAACAAGGATTCCTCAAGACCTTTTCTCATGTTCCCCAGTCCTTGAGCAATCTAGAAGGCTACACCCCCTCCCCCTGCCAACAGACCTTAATATTCCTCCAAGGCAGGACTGCAGGAGTGAAGCCCAGTGAGAAGGATCACCAGAGGATATGTTCTGATAGCCAATGAAGGGTAACAATGTCTGCCTCATTGTAAACCAGATATCAGAACAAGGTAAGGAAACTGGTTTATCGGACCCTCACTCAGCTTACCCACAAGACTCTTGGTATCACATGGTAGAAAGCAGGGTGAACCAAGAGATGACTGTAGAAAGCTATGCACACCCTGATTCTCATCTGGCTCACTAAAACTGTCTCCTCAGCCACTCCTTACATTCTACAAGGAAGGTGAGGGAGAAGCTGGTTTAGTAAGGATCCTTGTTTATCTCCTCACACTCTCCTGATTTTATGTGGGGGCAATGGGGGGACGCCTTCCCATCTTGCTTTCTACACTTTCTGTCCCCTATGAGACATCAGAAAACTACATAGTTTTGAAAAATATCTGGCCAAAAGGAGAAATTAATTAAATTATTGATTCCCCCTAGTGAGTACAAGTAGTTTCAACACAGTACATTCCTAACATGATATGAGTGTGTTTTGTAGCACAAGTCAGCACCACAGAATATCCATATTTTATAAAGTAACTAAAACAAACTGCTCCAGTGATTTTTGAGAAATGAAGAGGAAATTTTCTTTAAAAAGAAAACTACGATAGTAATAAACAATTTGTGGATTGCATTAGAATTACACAGAATCTGATACCATCCATCCCACCATATTCACCAGTTGAATGTGGCACCAGTGCTGCCACTCACATCATAAAGAACACAATGTCCCCAACATGAAGAAGAAGGAACAGCATACACTGGGTTGTTTTTTTTAAATTCGCAAATACACTAGCATGTTCATACTCTAAATCTTTTGAAGTCTAATTCTTTTGAAGTCAAAGGCCCTTTCCTCATGGCATTTTCCATGCAAAAGGACGCCTGGAGCGTCGCACAATTGTGAGTGATCTGCACGACACACCCACAATTGCACGATGCTCCAGAGGCTGGCAGGCGCTGATCGTGCATCTTTTCATTTTCAACTAGAAGTCAAAAATGGTGTGCAACTGCACATTGCTCCCAGGCCCCGCATACACTTACCTGGCATGTGGAGCCTCTGGAGACATGCTGGTCATGCTTCCTGCCCCAGCGCAGCCTGGGAAGGTCCCAGGCTACACTCCAGAAGGAAGAGGCGGGGCTCTCACATGAGCAGGCAGCTTGTGCGGAGCTGAAGGACCCCGGACACGAAAGCCTCTCACCAGAGGCTGGTCGCGCGATCCCCACATCCCAGCGCCGGAAGAAGGTAAGGTGCGGAACAGCCAAAGATCTTTCCTTCTTAAAGATTTACAATGGAGAAAGCTAGCATAGTGTCATAGTTTGAGTGTTGTAGTGGTTTGAGAATTGTAATAGGACTTTGGAGATCAAAGTTCAAACCCCTGCTCAGCAATGGAAACCAATTGGGCAGTCTTCTGCAAATTACATTATTTCAGTAACAGAAGGAGGCCATAGGAGACCACAGGAAATCCCCTCTGAAGAAATCTCACCATGAAAACCCCATGATAGGGTCATCGTAAGTCAAACACACAATAGCTACTACAACAACATATGCATGTCAGGCCACAAGTAATTTTCATTAACTTTAAAGAGACTTATCCAGGATAAGTATGCACAGCAGAGCAGCGAAATGTTTTTCTATAAAAGGATTGCATTATCTTCCACAGAAAAGGTGGGCAACTGCTTGACCTCATCCACCAAAAGTAGATGAGGTCAAGGTAAATGTTGGGCCACTCAAGAGTAAGTGTCACACACAAACATATGTAGCCCTGATTTCTGGGGGTCCCGGGAGGGACACCTAAATAACCAAACAACAACACAACTTTGGGGAAAATTAGCTGGAGCACTCACTAAAGCTCATGAGAGGCAGGCTAACTTAGCAGGATCTTGCAACCCAGCATCTACAGGGTCAGGTCAGTCAAGCAGTCAGACGGGTTAAAATAATAACAATGATGTTTATTAAGTACAGACAAATATTAAAGATGCCACAGTCACACAGATAACTAAGGAATCAGAAATTGACTTAGGGATTTTTAGAGGAAAGTAGGTGATACGACACCTGTCTCGTAGTCCTGGACCTTGAGAGCGAAGTTGGGGTGCGATGAAGAAGCTCAGTGCGGTTAGCTGAGGGGAGCTCACCAAGCAGAGCGGTGGCAAGGCTGGATAGAACTCAGGAGAGATCCTGGGTTGAGCAGTCTCAGCTACTGGAACTGAGGGGGAAAGCTTGCCAAGCAAAGCAGCGGCAAGGCGGGATGGAACTCAGGAACGATCCAAGGAAGGCCTCGGAATCAGGGGTTTTTATAAGGTGAATTGTGACTGCAGGCCATACCTTACTCGGCAAGAACAATGTGTTTTAGGCGCGGGACAAAGCTTTGAAAAGGTCAGAATTTAGCATGATTGAATCAGAGCCGAATGAACAATAGTGTAGCCAGTATGCAAATGTGGAGCACTTAGTACAGCTTTGTCAGGTTGCCTGCTCGGGGCAGGGAGCCTTTGTTAGTACATGCATATGCAATGAGGTGTTTGCTGGAAAGGTCCCTGAAGTGACGAACCAGCTTTATCTGGCCTGCCTGGGTGGAGAATGGAATATCAAGCAATTATCGGCCGTGCCTGTTTACGTGCTTGTCCGGTGGCCTCACAAACATGTGGAGTGGGGTGGCAGAGGAAAGCTGAATTGTTTGATATCAAAGTGATATCGAGTGCTATCTCCGGGTAGGCCTGGACCACAGTAACACATATCTTCATAGATGCTTGTGCATGCACGTATACATACACACACATTGTCAGGGATTCCAGGCAGCGAACCCTGGAAAATGATCAGCTCACTGCAAAGATGTTGCATCCCCCGACACATATAACACACACTTATTTTTAATTACAACACACACTCTCACACACATACAAACCACCCACCCATAAAGATCTTCTCACTCTGCCATTACATTTTTTTTGGGGAAAAGTGTTTTTCCTTAAAAACTATTTGAAGCACAGGGGCAGCATACATTTCAAGGGAGACAGAGCACATGGAGATTGTGGGATTTGCATTTTCATTACCATGGCCATTTCCATGGTACCATTATACTACCATTACACTATTATAGTGCCATTTTTCCACTTTCAATATTGTGTGGAATCCTGCAGTTTGCAGTTTTCAAGGAGGGGCATTCAGAGTTCTCAGCTGGAGAGCTCTTTGGCCTTAGTAAACTACAAACCCCAGTGTTCTACAGGATGTTGAAAGTGGAATAATAGCACTATTACAGTGTAGTGTAGAAATGGCTCGTCTGTGATCTACTCAATCCGAGTTGAAATTAGCTCTGGGAATTAGCTCTGGGGAAAGCCATTGAAGTCAATGGAAATTTAAAATGCTGTGGATAAAAACTTAATACACATGATGTAAAGGAATGAAGCCTTATTGCAGCATAATTGTTCACAGACAGAGCCAACTCCAAATATTTTGCCCCTCAAAATAAAAAGGAAAATGAGGTGTTCCCATCATAAGCTGACTACATTAGCAGTCAGTTCTTATAAAGGGACAGTGTCCTCTATAACATCTGTGGGCAGCAGACTAAGGCCCTTTCCGCACGCAGTTATTAAGGTGGGCCAATGTGTTTTGCTATGGAGGTCTTCTGCACATTGGAGCGGACTAAGTTTGGTTTATTTACCTTTGTTCTGCACATAATTCTGACTAAATGCACCCCCGTGTGGTAGTAAAGGTTGAAAACCAGAAGAAATCAGTTTTCCAGTTTTCCAGATTGATCTGATTCATACTTTCACAGTGGTGCAGACACGTACATTCGCACCATTACAAATTGGTGGTTGGGGAGGGCTCATGGGAGGGGCCAGGGGGTAGTATGGACTTTCACACATATGCACGTATGCACGTATGCAATGACTTACTAAACCATGCAAAAAGGGGGGGCAATCATAGCCGACGGGGCGGGGTGAGGGGAGTAGCGGGAGTGGTCACGGCAGAGGCAGTGTGGATTCATGAACTTCCATGCCTCCGAATCAGAATGGAAGACACGCAGTAGCTGTACAGAAGGGAATGAGGGAAAGTCTGCCTTGTTCGAGCCCAGAAAGTCCAGTAAGAAATGGCACGGACCAATTCACCAGGCTCGTGCAGAAAGGCCCTAAGTCAAAAGATATAAGACAGGCTGTACAGCATGTAGAACTTTGTTCTTCAATACCTTGATTTCATTTTCCCATCATTCTCCATCTGAGTTGTCTGACTTACTCTGGCAGAACCAGCCCTCTAGACTAGAGGCCATTTCAACAGATTAATAAACTGTTCTCTTCATGTAGATACTGGGGCAGGGGGTGTACAGAGAAAGGCAAGCAACAGCAACCCAAGAACATAAAACTCAGTACAATGTGTCCTTCCTTCATTTTATGACTGAAATCTTGAATATGCTTACAAGGCTCTAGACCCCTTACTAGGTCTCACAGCAGTTTTTTTTTTACTTTTGTACTAATGAAGGAGTCCCATCGGGCTCAGTGGAAATTATTTTCTGGTAAACTTACAGGGGATTGCTCTGTTTAATTCCATTTCAGTTTTTTATTGCTCATGGCACACCAAGATTTTCACTTTCTGTTATTAATTCTCAAACTACCGGTTAGGAGACAATAGTGTTTCGTGGGAGACTTGCTACTCTTCATGAGCAAGTATTTAACATGCAGTGTGTCCTTCTCAAAACAATGGGAAGTGTCCCTGATGTGTTTTATTCAACAAGTAATAACAGTAAGATCAGCAGTTGACTTATTTCAGGTTACACAACATGAAGCAAAATGCCAAGAGGATATATATTAACCCTCTCCATAAAACAATCCTCAGCACTGCCTCTTTGAGAAAGTAGTGGGGTGGGTTGTGGGATCCAAAATGGAAAACATCTTACTCGGGAAGAAAATCATGCTAAACATTCCTGCAATCACAGTTACAAATTGTGTTAGCGCATACCACAGATGTATATGACATAAATAACAGATGACAAAACTATTCTATGCTATAACTTTAAAGTTTATAGACCTAAATTTATTGATTATGTTTGCAGAACAAAATTCTACTAGCAAAATAAACCCTTGATCTATTACAGACTTCTACAGCCCTCTAGTGTTCTAAAACCATACACCCCAACTGAAATCATCCTGAAATAAATACATTCGTTGCTGTGCATTTTCATCTCTTGTCCCACCCCCTTTTCTTCACCAAACATATCTGGCAATGGTAACTATCAAAACTGAAACTTCACAGGAGGGGAATTCTATTGACAAACAAATTATGTTTCCTCCTTTTGCAAGGCACTAGATATTCTTGAATGGCTGATTATATCACACTTCTTTAAAAAAGAAATATCACAGGATTGGTCCCCATAAATTCAGTATCTGCAAGATTTAAGTAAATGTGACCCTCCCTCATAAACAGTTTTCGCAAGAACAATAGAATTTCTAAGAGAACTTCTGCACATTCCAATTACTTTGTCACCAAGTTTTATTGTAAATGGAATTTTGAAGGGCACATTATAATTAGTACTTGAGGGAAACACCTTGGTGTCCTGTGAAATTAAGTGTTCCACATGCATGCACATTCCTGAAACCCTAGGAAAGTTGAACATTTCATTCATAGATAATGTACACAGGAAAATTATAGACTATATGATTCTTTGAGGGAGTATCAGAAATTTATTTAGCTTTGATTTTGGCAACTTTCTTTGAAATTATTTTCATATATATAATGCAAAGTTAAGTGATATTATCTCTCTCTCCCCCCATCCCCCACACAATTCTCTCCAATGTATTGAAAGGAATCCCAAAGAACTTAACATGACCCAAATGTACATCTCTAAAAGCAAAACAAAACAGTATAATTGTTTTCTGACCCCACCATCTCCCCTTTCTTTCCCAGAGGCTTTCCCACTAAGCTACACTTTCAGAAGTTCTGTAAAATCTGACACTGCCAAAAGTAAGTTGGCCAAATTGTTAAAATGCTACTCTTTCCATTTAATTTTGAACTGATAAGCCATAGACACACTCCAATGCTGTCTTTCAACTACTAACACTGACAAGACAAAGCAGATGGCAAAACCAGTCCTTTGTTCAGGTGGATTAGTTTAGATGGACCCATCATCTGTGTCTGTGGAAGACAGTACTATAGAAATACTCAGGAACACAACTTGAGCTAGTTTACATTAAAATGTTATTCATGACCTCTGACATTTTAGATTGTATGTGGAACATCCTATGTTTGAATGTTTCCCACAAAATACATATGAAGTGAGAAGAAAAGTAAGCAGGAATACTTTTCCAGAGAACATTTTTTGGAGGCACACTTAGTCACATGGTCTCACACCCCACAGTTAAAAGTGCTATGATATAGGAACATACTGTATTTCCTGGCATATAAGATGCACCAGAATAGAAGGCGCAGCCCATATATGTGCTGGCAAATGTTATTTGCTGGTACATAAGATGCACTGGAGTATTTTTCAGGGAAAAAAGTGAGTCTTGTGCACCAGCAAATAGGGTGTTTACCATCTAATTTTGCAAAGCTTTTCATTGCATTTATTTGTGTGTGTGCATGTAGAATCATTTAAGATTTTTAGTGTCAACCACCCTGGCAATTTTCAACTGAAGAGGGTATATATTTATGTTTTAATAAAATATGTAAATAAAATTTATTGCTCCTGTAAACTAAGAGAACAAAGAATTGCATAATGTAATATGTTCAGATAAAAATACAATCTCTTCTCTTTACAAAGTTACCTTATGCTGACATTTTGAAATATGGTTATTGTTATTATTCCTCCATAGATGATTCATGAGGATTTAACCATCTCACAAGATGGCCATGTTGGCAAAGGGATGAGAGGCTGGTGGAGTAATGTGTTGCTTGCTCCTTAGCTCCAATGACATACAGGATACTTTGGAATTAATGTAGATAGTTTTTCTCTAGAATCTCTGGTATATCACAGAACTCTGATTTGCAGTATTACAATAAGATTGAAGACTCACTATGTGTACTTGTATACATTACCACTTAGTGCAGCTGCAGAATGCTGTGCAGTTTGACTGCTGAAGCATAACACTTTATTTTGCACATGAAATTTCTGATAACTGTTGCCTGGGGATCTCTACAGGGAGCTAAGAGAAGGCCAGCTGTTATATTTACTAGTGAGGATATTCATTCAGCTTTCTCTGGTCAATTCTGTTAGCATTATCAAGTTTTTTTTTTTTGGTTTTTTTTTAACATATACACACAGAGAGAACTAGGCAAGGGAGACAACATCGATCATGTACCAAAGTGCACACCCATGTTATGAGTGTTTACACAGACACACACACTAAGTATTGAATCTACTCCATACATTAGTGGCAGATTTTTGCATAGTGATTGTTGTCTGTTTAAAGGCATGTTAGTCTGGATCAGTATGAGATCTTGTAGCACTTTTGAGACTAACTAAGAGAAAGAAGTTGAGAGCATAAGCTTTCATAGATGTAATTCTATTTCATTAGATGCATGGAGTGAAGTGCCTAGGAAAAGATCCTTATAGATATGAATGAGCAGGCTGTATGTGTGAATGGCAATAAAAATGCAAAACTTGTAGGTTATGGTGATGAGGTGACAAACTCAATTTTCACCGTGGCCCTTGAGTGACAAAGGCGGAAGGAAAGATATTGCCTAAAGCCAAAGAGAGTAGATCATCATATGAATGGTGGATGGCGTTATTGGAATGTAGTATGATGCTAGCTGAGAACTAGAAAGGAGATACGATAAACTGACCAAGAAAGCCTACATGAGACTGAGGTGTTAACTAGTGCTATAATAGCTGTAGTGTGGCAGGAAACCACTGTCTCTGTTCAACTCACTGTTGATGGACTGGAGTTTTTTTTATGTATTCCAATTCTGCTATTTCTCTTTCCAGTCTCCCTTCCCAGATGTTTTTTGGTTGGTTGGTTGGTTGGTTGGGCCAAGGATCAGTGATCCAAGGTCTGAGATGGAATGCCCAGGAAGACTGAAGTATTCTGCAACTGGTTTTTCTACATCCCCAGTCTGATTTATGTCTATTTATCCTGTGGTGTGGAGACTGGCCTGTTTGCCCAAAGTAGAGTGCCGAAGGGCACTATTGATAGAGTATGGCATGCATCACATTAAAGGATAAGCAAGTAAAAGCATTCCTAATAATGTAGATGATGTGAATAGATTCTGTGAAGACATTTCCCAAATAGATGTGAGAGTCCAGCTGACATCTCAGTTTGTGGCATCCACATTGTGGCCCTTTTCACATGCCAGTCCTGTTGTGAAATGGCCTCAGGAGCACTGCAGGATTGTGAGGACCATTCCACATGACATCCTCACAATCACATGACGCTTCCAAGGCTTCCGTGGTGATTGTACAGTATATCATTTCGGCTCATTGCTGAAAATGATGCATGATCATGTGTCCTTCCCATGCCACACTTGCACTTACCTTGTGTATGGGGCCTCCGGATGTGTGGCCATCGTGCTTCTTCCCCCAGTGCAGTCTGGGAAAGTACCCGGCTATGCTGCAGAAGGAATAGGAGGAGCCCTCATGCTTCCTTCCACCCAGCATGGAGCTGGTGCAGAAGGGAAGTGGAGGGGATGCGAGTGCCTCTCGCAAGAGGCTTCTTGCATGATCCCCTCACAACGGCACCGGAATGAGGTAAGGTGCAAAACGGGCCTGTATGTCATTGCTTAAGTAAATACTGTTTGAAATTGTTTCAGCATCTGAGACAGCTGAAGTAGTTAGACACAGTCATCTCCTTGTCCCACTCCTCTATCACAATAATCTTTCTCTTCCTGAACTTCCTCTTTCTTTTCCTAGTCATGACACAACCCTGTAATTATAAATTTCTCATATTTTTTTCTTTTTTACCAGTAGAAGAACCTTGATGGATTAATTAGTACTTTGCACTTGACTAGGACAACTCTTTTGGCCAAAATCAACTCACAGAAGTTTTATCCAAACCTTTTGTTTCCCTATAACGTTTCTAGATAATAAGACAGAATAAAAATGGTCCAATTTCAGACAAAGCAGAGAGGGAGCAGAAATTGGTCCATTAAGGATTTCAGTTTACTGCTTAGATTTTGTAAAAGGTTGTCTAAATCTTACACAGCAAGCCAAATGTGCTATGTTTAGCATAAGTCAGAACAACACTAGCTGTTTATGGATATTATTAATTTCTTTTATGGGACCCAAAGGTATGCTAGTCGCTTGGCAAACAGCACCAAACAAAATATCTCAGATCCTGGGAGAGTCTACCCTAATTCTTAGGATACGACATAATGTGTGAGAGTGATTAACAGAGTTAACATTTTTTTGGGAGGAAAAAAAGGAATTTAAAGTTGTTGGGGTTTTTTACTCTTTTATTACAGTGAACAAACACCAACTGTTATTCTACACTCTGATCAGTAATTCTATGTGGTTTGTATAGAGATTGTAGAATATATAATTCAGCTACATACACTGATATCAAAAACAAGGCTGTACTAACAAAAATTATGAAAGAATTTAACTTTTGTACTTCCCAGATTCTGTGCATTTACATTTACAATCTCAACATTTTCTCCTTGTTACTCTGGTGTCTAGCTCTTTGGGAGTAATAGATTCTAGGCAGCCACATTTGGATAAAGTAGAGAAAAACAGATACTTTTTCTGAGCCAGCCCATGGTAATTCAGACTTCAAAGCACCATGGATTCCTACATCAATGGCCCTTTCCGCACCAGGCAATTAGAACGGGGCAGTGCATCCTTGCAGGGGGGTCGTCTGCACCTTGGAGTGGACTAGGAGCGGCCTACTTACCAGAGATCCGCACCTCAGTCCACTCCAAGATGACCCCAAATTATCCTCCAGCATGTTTTTGAAAGACTGAAAAAAACAGATCTTTATTTTCCTGAAACACACCATTGCGTTCCTGCTCCCTTGCGGAGATTCACAGGCTCACACCAATAAGAGCCTGCAATCTGCGGAGGGTGGGCTTTAGCAGTTGGTCGGGACCCACGACCAACCAGAAGCCACCATTTCAGAAGCCAGAAGTTGCCATTTTGGAAGCTGGAAGCCGCCATTTTGGAAGCCAGACCAGTGCAGATCTACAGACGTCGCACTGCTCTGATTTGCCCTGGACCGAGGAGGACCCCTGTGGAAGGGCTTCAGAGACAGTCCGTGTTGCTTCGGAACCCAGAAGAAGCAGTAGGTAATGGCACGGAGCAATTCCCTCACCTCGTGCAGAAAGGGCCAATGTTTGTCTTTGAAACAGAACAGGGTGGGAATCAAGAATTATCGGGTATCTTCACGTAGCTGCTTTGCTGTCAGGAATGACTTGACAGTTGCAGATTAAATGTTCCCTAGGAATATATTTGGGATGCAGCCACCAGTCTTCGTTGTTTGTTTGTTTGTTTATATATAATACAATGGTATTAAACACCTATATTCTTTACTTTATCACTGCAGTTTCCATTTCAGAATCCAGTCTTCTGCAATACAGTAGCCATTATATCTGGCTAGGTTTTGAGATTTGGATTTTCTTTTTTCATCACCAAAGTTTGTGCCATCTAGACTGATGATGACTTCTGAAGCACTTATTAGGTCACCACTCATCTGAAATTTTAGTAACTCTAATGGAGAAGCTAATATCTCAGATGAATTAGCATTGAAACCTTAAACCTGATTCAGCAGTACAGATTCAAACAGGAATTTAATTCTTCACTAAATCAGTTCTCAAAGGGATCAACAAACAATGTTTAATAATTTTCTTCCTAATTCAATACGGGTACAAATAAGGAAGTTTAACATACATTGCAGCACCCTCTACTAAACATGGAACCTTCTCCCCATGAATAGCATATGAAGGGCATTTAAGACTTCAACAATCATTTTCCCTATGCTGTAGGCTGGAGAATTTGAAAACACATGAGCTTATACTAGTTGGAACAATAAATTGCCTAACCATACATATGTCTGAATAGTCAAAAGTGCATCAAAGAGTGTTAAACCTGAAAGGAGAAGGAGGTATTGGAGGCTCAAGACCATCTTACATGAACATGTCATCTTCGCCTATTCAGCTGTGTACAAAGTCATCAATTTGAACAACTGTTCACTGTGTTCTCAGAATGACATCAATAAGACAGAAAGGGTTTATTGTTTGGCAGTTCATAGAAACCCCAGACCATAAATGAATAAGAATATTGTACTCCAGATGAAGTAATCAAAAACTCCATGGCCCATTGTTGTGCTTGCTTGTTTGAGTGTTTATATTGTCATGAGGCTTTTGTCTGAGACAAGATTAGCAGAATATATCCAGAGGCATGTGGCACTTCACAATAAACCATTATCTGAATTTAAACAAAAATTTATGCATGTGCAACCTACCTTTTCAAAAACTTTAAGAAATAATCTCCTAACTGACAAACATGCAAACAAATATAGATGGCTTTTCTTTGACTTTTAAGAATTTCATTATCTTGCCTCTTTAGTTCATAATCATTAACCTATGACACTGTCTAATCATAAATGCTAAGACCTAACAGAACACCATTCCACTGAATACTATGTTTGGATGTAGACCAAGCTCATCTTGGTCAGGCCCCATCAAAATTAGTGTTACTTAAATTAGTTGTGATTTGTTCAATTGATTCAATTAATTATACGAGTCAGATTTTAATCCCATATCCACTTTCTTAGCAACAAACCCCACTGAATTCAGTTGAGCTACTTCTGAGTATATATACATAGGACTGTGTATATATACATAGTATATATACATAGGACTTAGTTTTGGTCCAAATGATTGTAGATTACTTTTGAGTACAGACACATAAGATCTGTCTTGCATGATACTACTGCTCTTTCTAGTCAATTAATTTGACTAGCAGCATTTCTCCAGTCTTAGATAGTCTTGAATGATCCCCATAATCTCCATACAATCTTAGATCATTTTAAATAGATGTCCCCAGCACTGAACTTAGGACTGGATGCATGTAAGGCATATCTTCTAATATTGATATTTTTGGAATACCAAGATCACTTAATTGGGTAACTTTTTTTTTCTATTTTTGAATATATGTCTTGGTGAGGGAGACATTAATTAATGTTGATTAGAGGTTGGATTAGGATCTTCGCTACAATTCGAGAAAATTTTTAACAGATCTAAAAGAACTGGGTGCATTTGATAATGCACATTGGCTAAAATACTGTTCACACAAATGTCAGCAGTAGAAAGAGCTGATTAGATTGTTCTGCTTTATTTTCTAAAATCTTAAATTTATATTCAAAAATGATTTCCCAGTAACTTGTCTAGACCAGTAATTTGTCTAGTCTTCCAAGTGTTTTGGACTTCAGATCCCAAAAGCACTGATCATCAGCCAAGGCAGCTGGGACTTCAGGGAGCTGAAGTCCAAAACACCTGGTACATTAGAGTTTGAGAATCACCAGTGTTGACTATTTTAAATGAGTTAAGTTCTGGGATTTCTTCTACTTCTCTTGACAGGCTATTCCACATGTTAATAGATCTTGCTATTAGGAAGCTTGTCTTTATACGGACAAGAGACTCTGCCTTTGGTTAATTTCATCCTGTAGGCCAAGATATTCACCTTGAACTATGCCCATTCCTCTTGTCTGACAGTTTACATTGCTTACTAGGGAGAAGGCTGTTGATATGTTCCATCCATCAGACTGAACACTTATTATTTCAGCAATTTCACTGTTAGGACTGAACCAGGTACTTATGGATTTCTGGGGGCTATGGAGCAATTTATTCAGGCTGGTTCACATGTACATATACATAACTTTTGCAGTCTACAATCACCGCCCTTCTCCTAACATCATTCATTACCACCATTCTCCATATGCTGAGGGCAACATTCTGAAAACAAGGACATCCACCATGTGTGGAAGCTCTCTGCATGACTCAGAACATGAGAAATTTGCATCACCTTCCAGGCAGAGAAGGTTACAAAAGCAGTATCAAAGGGAAGGAATAAATATATTTTGGTTATCCATTTTGTAACAAATAGAACTTGACTGCTAAATGCAGCTAATGTTTCACAGAGGAGATTGCCAATCACTAGCAAAAGAAATGTAAATCTAAAAGGGTACATATTTAACTCTATTTTCATAAATTTAATAAACAACTACAACTTGGCTCACAAAGCTTGTATAGTTAGTTGTTCCTCAGTAATGTATATGTAAGCCTATTATCATCCATTTTCTAATGGAACTGATACTCTGAGTAGATACTATTACTATAATCATAACAATCCCCATACCTCTTTACCAGGAATCAGCACCTCAAAGCATAAATAAAAGCACCCCATAAGAGCAACATAATAATGTGACTTATGGGTTAGATCAAAGAGCTATTTACTTCATCATTTTTGTCCCCAATAATAGCTAACTATATGTCTCTGAGAAGGTTGGATCTATGAAGCAATAATGGTGCTAGTGCCTGGATTTTATGACTCTCTGTCTCCCAGGGCCCACATGGTCAAAGAGGAAAGTAGTCTCTGCCTGCACAGATAAGTGTCAAGCATATCTTAACTGACAGCAACAAAAACATTTTGACAAAATGTAGGACTATGACTCTAACAATATTGGTTTTTTTCCCCCTCCGATATTATTTTTAATACCTCTTCCTGACAAAGAAACCAGAGGAACTTTGAAAGAACTTTGAAAGATTGCATGACGTATTTTGTGCATTGTTGGTTGGCCCAACATAGGAAGCATTGTTTTGTGGATTTTAGATGTTGTTGTATTTTGCTGTATGGCCAGCATGGCTACTGTTGGACATGTTTTAATGATGCTTCCTTAGACATGAAGCCTTGTATAGAAATGCTAAGTTTATTTCAAATTTGAGCTACCTTAAATAATTTAAGAAGACTTACTCAAGCAATTTTATTCCTATTTCACAGTTATCCCTCCACTTGCAGCATGAGTAAGTAAAGAGGCATTAAACAAAAGAATGGGGGAAATGACAACACCGACAGTTATTCTACCAGGATCAATGCTAAGCACTCATAATTGCTATAGAACACCATTGTATCTTTCTTTCTAAGCAATGGCTCTTTGATACGGTTTGACTGTGTGATGAGGAAAGCTCTTTGAAATTCACTTACCATATCAGGGCCTGGCACCTGCATTGCAGATGCTCATCAAAGCACTCTTTCAAGAGGTGAAAGAATCACCATTTGCTATGCCATAATTAGGCCATGTAGAAGGACCTTTAAAAGAAATTCTGTCTGGTCTGCTTTCCACATCTGACACCACTCTTTTGGCAGATTGTTAACATAATGAGAGAGCACCAGGCAAGACATACAATAAAAGACCTGAGCGTCATTTCCTTGCTGCTGTAAATAGGCACCCACTGTAAAGCAGAGGTGTGCTCTGGACCCAGTCTGGAAATGACTGGAGTGAGTGTTAGTATTTTCTCTCCCTGACTGAAAGGCCTTGAATGTCTAAAGTCCAGGGATGTTAGCTGCACCCAAACTTTTCATCCCTATAGACAAATATAGATAAACTCAGTTGCTGTTTCATGGGTCTTCCATCCTCAAGGTTTGCAATGTAACAAGGGGTTGATACAAAAAAACTGTTTCTTTATGTTCTGAGAGGCTACTATGCATGTCCAGAGAGCATAAATGCTAGCCTTCCCATGCATGCCCAAGTGAACTGTGGAAACCATTCTAAGTAGTCAGCCCTCCACATGAGCGGATCTGACTTTCACGGATTTGGTTATTTCAAGTTTCTCTCACCCCGTCCCCCCACCTCAGGCACTCTTTTTCCAGGGGCTCCTTCCTCTTGGCAGCTCCAATCAGGCTGTGCATCCATTTAACAATCCACCTCTCATCGTCATCCTCCACCAGCTGCTCCTTGGCCAGCTAAGGGCAGCTCCCAGCCTGATTTCTGATCATCACAATCCCTCTCCAAATGCACCCACCAGACCCAAGGAAGGAGATGGGTGTGAGAGAGAAAGTATAGGCCCACCATGCTGACCTACTCCCTTTCTCTCTCCTTTTCCTGACCTGGTTTGGACCTTCGGCATCCATTCTCCCTACCATACTTTGGTCCACTTCCCATATGCATACACACACATTTTGACACTTGTGAACTTTCCACTTTTATGATGGTCCTGCATCCCTAACCCTAGCAAACATGGAGGGCTGGCAGCATTTTAACAGAATCAGTGATTTCATACCATTCATTCTACTCATTTTACAGTTGGTCTTCGGTCATGAACTGAACAACAGCAACTTTTAAGAAATTACCTGGACATATTTATTCATTCATTCATTTATCAAATGAATATGTCATTCTCTCAGCCACAGTACATGAAGATTATATTTTAACCAGCTCACTGAAAGACAAATGAAAATATCCAAGAGAGTTTAAGCTATCTACTGGAACTGTAACAGACACAGAAACAAAGAGTACAGTAGGGTTCACCAGCATGTTAAGTCACCTAGCTCATCAAATAGCATTCTGGAAGCCTGTAATTCTGTGTCTGCCAGTCTCCTGAAGGGAAGAGGCAAAATGTTGACCTCCCTACCCACATGCATATCAAACTGTCCCAAGCAGTGTGGACAGCCATCTGTTACAAAGACATTATACTTTATTTGTTCCAATAACAGCTGTCTTGCCTAATCAGATGAACTCATGAAAACTACAAATGAGTAACAGTTTATCTTTAAAATGAGGCACAATTCTAGCAAAGATAGGGACACCCAAAGACTAAGGCAATGAACAACGTCTGCCATTCCATGTCCAGAAGCAAACTGGATGAATATTTGAAAATGATAATAGGAAAGCAGTTTAGTTTTGGGACAAAGGGCATAGGGCAGGCTGTTTTGCACCACTTGTGTCTTCCAAATGCTTGCTATTGCTTGCTCACTCTTCTACCAGGCAGCAAAATTGCTGCTCCATACCTGTTCATTACCTGACTGCATGATTGCAAGATTGGCCCTTAGACAGTAGATGAACACAGTTGGCTTCTCCGTAGCTATCAAAATGGTAGCTAAACAATTCATTTACAATTTTGTTAATTCTGACCGGCTTGATGATTACTTAGAAAAGTGTTCTTTCCTTCCATTCTTCCTCAGAATTCTAAGCAATCAAAGGAAGAAATTTTATCCAGACACTGAAGAGGGTGATGAATGAAGACTTTCAGGTAGCTACAAATGAAAGTGTATGGCATGTCTTGATTTCTCAGATGAAAACAAGCTGCCATTCTAATGCAGAATTTTCATGCATTTCTCTCAATCACAGAATCATAGAATTGGAACAGATCTCATAGGCCACTGAATCCAATTGCCTGCTCAGTTCAGGAAATCCAGCTACAGCATCACCAGCAGGCAACCTATTTTTTAAAGTTGCTGAATGAATATTAGCTGTTTATAAATTAACCCTTTCCTAAACCATGAGTTCACTTATGCATATCACAATTTGCTCTGCACTTCTTTTTGATCTATAGCTCACAATACTGCCAAGAGTTGCTCACCTCCTAATTTTTTAAAAAAAAATCTCTGAGAAGACTTTCAGAAATGATTGGGAAAATGGAAGTCCAAATCCCACATGGCATTTTCTGATCCTCCCTTCTTCATGATTAGCTGTGAAAATCATCTATTAGCTATGCAAACTCCTTTTGGTAGCGGGGGCAGGACTCATTCCATGACATTATGCAGAATGGCTACAGGGACCATGATGCAGGAAGAACTGCAAATGCACCACAGTGGCATGACCTCTGTGTTGTCTCTCATCTCAATTTGTACCTAGTTGGTCTTGACAATAATTATAGATAGTACTGTAATAATTGATAATGAAGCATGAACTAAAAGAGGTTGCTTTTGGCAATATTTTTGGCAGCTTTGAAAAGTGCTTTTTGTTAGTTTTTTTTAATTTACAAATTATACAAAAAAACAGTCACTAACTGAGAATGGTCAAAGCTTAGTTCAAATTATCTTCAACTATTTTGCCCTCACACATTTTGCATTTTAGCCAATTACATTAAGAGTTACTGTCAAATATCCTCTACATCAGAATGGGAAGACCATTGGGATTATTTCTGAACTCTTTTGGTAAGCTAGGACAGGTTTGACATCATTACTCCAGAGGGTTTCACACATCTTTATGTTGCCACCAGATTCTACCATAATCCAAACTGGAATGGAGACGGCAGTGTCCACTTCTTTAAAAGCATTCGAGAACATCAAGGGAAACTGTATGTGTAGCAACATTTATTAGGAAAATTTTAAACATACTCAATAAAATCATCATCATCATCCCTGGAAGGTTCTTTGACTAACCCTTTAGAAAAGGGCTGGAGAACCAGTGGGTCTCCAGACAAGTTTGCACTGTAATTCCCATCAATCCCAGCCAACCTGTCAGTGGTGAGGAATGATAAGTGTAGTAGCTGGTCAATCTAAACCTGAGGGCCACAGGTTGAATTTACTTCAAATGACAGCAAGTTTGATTTAAGGCAACCCAACATGGAGCATCTTAGTTTACATAAAATTGTGTAATGTGTCCATGAGCACTACTGGGTTTGGGGAAAATCTGTCCATTTCAATACAGCATGAGCAGGAAGGCTTCCAGGTAGATTGTACCTATTATATGCTAGCTGCTAGGCACAAAATTCATTCAGTGATAAGGAGAAAATACAAACAAATATGTTTAAACTGTATGTGTGTGTGAGCGTGTGCATGCACATTATACCTACAGGCACTGCTCTCAGGGTGACAAGATCAAATTAGATTAAGGCTTAAGGCATGATATCTATCAAGTGGAATGAATGCAGGCTTTTACTTTCACATGGAAAGATATGCCTGGCAGCTAAACCAATAATAGCAAAACACTGCAGACAGTGTGTGTGCGCAGGCACACATACATACATACATAAGCACTGTACAATTTTTATCAGGGCAAAGCTACAAGACAAACCACAGAATTTATTTTTCAGGCCACAAAAAGGTAATAACAAACAAACATGCATTTCTTGAAGTTTATATATTAATCCTTACATACAACTAGTGATATGATATAATTCTAGCTCCAAGCTTTTTTCAAAACTGCACACAAATGCTTCATATGCTGTATATATTCAGAAAAAAATGGGAGTAAAACCTAGGTAAAGAGGTAGTATTAGCAAAAACTGTCACCAACAACAAACAGTTGTCAGTTTTTGTTTACACGTTACTTTTGACAAATTGATGTTGCCCAAACTGGCAGAGTTCTCTGCCATCACCTTTTCTCAAACAGTTTCTGGCTCTTAAAGCATGAAGGACTATATATGGCAAATCAATAGTCAGCAGTATGAGAGCTGTACTTCGTGGTGGGAAATTATTGCCTCCTACCTTTGTGGGGGTTCTACACTCTGGTTTTGTAATGTTTCTACACCTTGGTTTTCTAATGTTATTTATATTTAATTTTTGAAAAGACTAAGGATTACTGAAAAGCCATCCTGAAAAGATATAACTTAGAAAATGCAGTCTTCAGTTCTAAGTAGTCCATATTGATAAAGAAAGCTCAGTTGCTTTGTAAAGAAAAAGGTACTTCATTTGTGAATTTCAGAATGTACTAGCTTATTTTAAATATATACAAATACCCTCCTCCAAGATAGTATTGACCTAAAGAATGAAAATATTGGGAACTTGAACTAAAGCTAAAAAGAAGGGGGAGGAGGAGGAGGAGGAGACACCCTCTCTGGCCAGAATCCTTAGTTGCCTTAGAGGTTGAAAACTGATGAAATCATCATTCACTTGTTTTTCAGTCACTGGCAGAATGGATCTCTTTCCCCTCATACTTCTGATGCCCAGTAAAGTGGCAGGGGAGTTGATGTCACAATTAGGACGAAGTAGCAATTGTGAATACAAAACAGTTACCTACATTTATTCATTTGTCATTGTTTTGTGTTCATGATCACTACTTAGTCATGATTTTGACACTAAACCTATTTTACTGAACATCAGCTGCATAGCAGAAGATCTACTCTGCCAGTGATTGGACCATGGGTGAATTACATTTCTGCTGGTAGGGGATGTGCGGTCAGGCCAGGATAGGTTACTTGGTTAAGTAACTAAGTAGCTGATCCAGGATTCTGGTCTCTTTATTTAAACAACTCTCTCTCTCTCTCTCTCTCTCTCTCTCTCTCTATATATATATATATAATCTACATGGTAGTTTTTAATAGCATCTCAGCTAACATGAATAAAAGCTCTAGAATTTTAAAGAAAAATATGGAAGATGTGGGTTCCCCACCCCCTAGTTTTCCCCAGATTCCATCTAAGGTAAAATTTGAACCAAATGTGTAGGATCTTGCTTGGACAAAATATTTAAAAGGGAGCCTCAGAAAATTCTGACATTTCTCAGAAAACATGACCTACAACTTCCAAAATTAAATTAGCTCTCTTTTCCAGAGGAAAGGCCACTATTTAAATTACATATGCAGAATTCTATAATATTGTCACTGCTCAGCATTATCACCTCTTTGATTTCAATTTTAACTACATAAGGAAAACGGAAGCCTTGTTGTTATTCTCATTCTCTGAAGAAGGATAAGAAGAAAGAAATCACGTTTGACCTTGTACCCATTTTTGTCACAATCCACAAGACAACATGAGAAGGATGCTCTGTTGTCAACTACAAAGTTATGCTCTCAGCACAAACAGATAAGTGTTATCCATCTGCAGAGATAAATGCCTATCTCTTGCTGTTCCTTCTGTAAAGAGGTAATAGACAGCACCAGAACATCCTTCTGGGTCATCTGGTTTATTATTCTGTTTTCTGTGTGTGTTAAAGCAAGCAAGTTAAAAATATGATTGACATTCAAGTCCACATTAAGCTTTATCCTAAGCACAATTCCGGGTGGACAACTATATAAAAGGCATAACTACAATGGAAATGCACTTCTTTGCAGCAAATTTTACTTATATATTTGACACAGGCATTTAGGTTCAATTCTCCCATTGTTAAACAACTGTTGTTCTCTAAGAATATGTATGCAAACTGACAAAAGTATAAAATTAAGAAAAACCCCTCAGAATTCACTACTTTATTTTTTTGACCAACAAAATTTGGAGTAGGGTGGTGAACAGGCAATTTATTGAAATATTATTCTTGTAATGGACACTGGAATTCCATTTTTTATGTCCACAATGCTCTGAATAAAGCATCCTTCCAAGATATTGTGTAGGTGGGAGAATGGTGGTTGTCATAAAAATTAAGAAATAATAACTAGACTACATTCGGAAAAAAATTCTGTGCTGGGTTATAACTCAAACTAACTTCTCGCCAACCCTACTATTCTATTTTCAAGGAGGTGGCTCTAATAAACGAAACATGGGATGAAAAGTGGTATATGATGTTGGAATCATTCCAGTAGACCTCCACAAATATTTATTTCAAGAATGTAATGGCTACCACAAATGACTACCCATTCAGTCCTCCCAGAGGCATGATGGTAGAATGAGAGAGTGAATTTTGCAGTAGCAGAATGGAAGACAGAATAGATTAGATCACATCAGACTGTACATGTGAGAAAACATTTCAGAATGATTCCTGTACTCTGGGCTAACACTAAATGGGGACAGAGATTCTAAAAATACACAGTTCCTCAAGTCAAAATCTTTTTGCATATGAAACACACTACAAATTATGGAGCAAAGTACTAGTAGTGTTGCTGATATGAGGGTGACTTGAAGATCTCTTATTCATAGGGTCCTTATAAGTTGAAGTCAACTTGACAGCAATTAATAACAAAAACTACCCTGTATTGCTTTCCCTCATTGATTTCATGTGCTGCTGTGGGGCGTATTCAAATGTATAGTTCTCCACCTGCTTTGTGTACATGGCTATACTATTTGCTTCCACACTTAGCAATTAGCAATAGCAATAGCAGTTACATTTCTATATCGCTTATCAGTGCAAAACACTCCCTAAGTAGTTTACGATGTGCTTAGCTCATTACTCCCAGCAAACTGTGTACTCATTTTACCAACCTGAGGAAGGGTGGAAGACTGAGTCAACCTGGAGCCTGGCAGGATTGAACTCACAACCTTGTAGCTACAGTACCAGCATTTAACCACTGTGCCACCAGGGCTCACTTAGCAAAGCTTAACTTTTTTTAATGATACTGTTATGAATTATCAAATAATTCAGCATAGTATAGTGGTCTGAGCATCAGACTACAACCTTCGAGACAAGTGTTTGATTCTTTGCTTGCCTGTGGAAACCCACTGGTTGACCTTGGGTGCATCACACTCTCTCAGCCCCAGTAAACTTCATAATTTGCCTTAGGGTCACCATAAGTTGGAAAAAACTTGAAGGCACACAACAACAACAAATCAAAAGTAGGCAGTCCCACTGCCCATTTTAAGTAGTGAACTGTTAGCGTGTATCCCACAGTGTGACTGTAAGCTACTTGATGACTCCTTCTGTTGTGGCTTCCTCTCCCATTATTTAATGACCTCAGGAGTCTAAAGTCACAAAAAAGGAGCCCATATACTCGACATCTTCCCATTATTAGTCTCTCTTCTCCTTGAAATGCTGCCTCGATGCAGGAGCCATATTGCAGCAGCTCTCAAATACATAAAGGTTTTATCAGTCCTTTGAAACAATATGTGGCTCTCCAGGTCCTGTTGGACCACAGCTCCCAACAACCCTAGCCATCATAGCAAATAGGAAAGAAAGGTGCCAGCAATTAGTTCAACTTCTGGAGAGTCACATAGTTTCAACTCATGTGCAAGTTCAATGCAATAACATTGATCTATTTGAAGGTACATAATGACTGTTAACCATCAAAACCAAACAGATGAGTCTTTTTTTCTTCTTCTTTGGTAATATTGATGTTCATAAAGTATACACATAAAAGGCTAAATCTGAACTAAATTTATCATGTAGCTCCTCTGTTTGGAGCAGGTGTGAACACAACCTACTCACAGGAACTTTGTGGTGTGTTAATGAAATTCACAGATGACACTCAAATTAGAAGGTGATAAAAAAGCAACAAGGGGCCCAGTCAGTCTAGAAATATGAACAACACAACATAATGAGATTGGGTTTTGTTTTTTTGCTTTGTGTTTAAATGTACCTTTTTATATCTTGTAGGGAAAAATTCACAAGACAAGTTATCACTAGAAAGATAAGGAAGTGAGATAATTTGTCAAACAATACAAAGTACCAAAAATAAAATTATACATTGCTTTGAAGCACTGTCTGTTCACACACACACAAACACACACAGAGAGAGAGAGAGAACCCAGTGTTACCACGTTGTACACTCCCAATTTGTGATACAGTATGATTGGCTATAAATACTGTTAAATTGGCATGAAATAAATATAAATCTTGCACTTATGGCTGAGAGCCATGTGGAAAAGACAGGACTCTGGCTAAAAGTTTCAGGCTAGGACAAAGAGCCTCAGCATGGCCAGGTCATAATTTCAAGAGGATAAGCCAGAGAGCCTGACCAGATGGATTTTAGATGGTACTCTAAAGTACCAAAGCTAGGGAACAATAGCAAATGAAGCTGCTAGAAGGAGCTTCTAAATTGTTGACATCCTGTTACCTCTTTCCATGCAAAGTGTCCTTTGTTCTCTCACCTTTCCAATCATTAAGAGGCTATTGTAATTTCCTTCAATGCTTTGTCACCTGCCACAAACACAATCAGAACATTCCAGATCCCTTCTGTTGGCTTTGTCAGAGAGCAATTAACACATTCCTCTTCAAGCAGAAAAAGGATATTTAATGCCTAGATCCAAGCCTGCTGATTCACAGCACCTTGGAAACACATGTCACTCTATCCATTTGCTCCCTGGATTCCCATTGTTACTGCAGGTTAGACCTCCTTGGAGATACCCGAAGATATCATTTTGATATCAATAATTTGGCTCTCTTCTACCACCCCATGTGTTCGTGATGCCCCCGAACAAGCACAGGCTAGGCGCAGCCACTAATTGCTGGACATTCCATTCTCCACCCAGGCAGGCCAGAATTAGCCAGATCCTTGCTTTAGGTGACCTCTCTGCAAACACCTTCATTATGTATACACACTGTTTACAAAGGACTCCCTGCCCTGAACAGGCAATCTTGCAAGCTGAATACTCAACTGCCAAACACTCTGCATTTGCATACTGGCTAACTCTTTTTCAATTCGGACTTAACTCAATCATGCTAAATTCTGACCTTTCCAAAGCTTTGTCCCGCTCCTAAATTGCATTGTTTTCCCCAAGTATGGCATAGCCTGCAGTCACATTTCCCTCTATAAAAACCCCTGATTCCGAGACCATCCTCGGATCGCTCCCGAGTTCCAGACCACCTTGCTGCCGCTTTGCTTGGTGAGCTTCCCCTCAGCCCCACGTGCTGAGCTACATCGCACCCCAGCATTGCTCTCTATCTTCTTTCCAGACTCCAGGAACAGGAATCACCCAAATCAACTATCCCTCTCAAAAATCCCGCTATCCAACTCAAAACTTTATTTTCCTTAGTTATCTGTGTGCGTGTGCTGCTTACATTGTGTGCCTATATTTAATAAAGATCATTCATTATTTTCAACACGGTTTGCTTCTTGACTTGGCCTGACCCCGCAAACATTGGTTTACAAGATCCTGCTGCATTACCCTGCCTCTCATTTTGCCAGCAGTGCTCTAAGCTAATTTTCCCCAGAGTGTGTTGTTGTTTGGTTATTTGGGTGTCCCTTCAGGGTCCCCCAGTAAACAGGGTAACCCCATGCTCTGGGTTACCCTCAAACTCTCATGTTTGAGCCATTTCACTTCAATCCCCCACTTTTGGAAAATGATCACCCACTTCACCCCAAAATTCTCATTATACAGCCTTTCTCTCCCTTACCTTCACTAGCCTTGTGTAATTCATGAGACTGTTTGATTGCTTGTGTGTGTGTATGAATTCCCCAATAAAGACATTCTTTTGATTCTCAACTTGTGCCCTACAGTTAGCACTGGTATACACAGGTGAAAAAGTCCTGTAGTTATCCTCATCCTGCAGGCTTCCTTTGAGTTATAATTTCCCATTTTTCTAAGGAGACACTGGCACTGCTGTTGGATCTCAAGATCCCCCATCTTTTGAGGTGACAACAGAACTCAAGTGGATTATCCTATTAACAGTGACCAATGAAACTGTGCCACAAAAACAATAACTATTCTGTTGAAAATTGAATAAATGAGACATTTAGGGCCAAATGGAATAAAACATGATAAAAACCAGCGAGGGTGGTGGGGACAGTAAGTTTCCTCTAGAAGATCTCAAAACAGTTGCAGGTTCTTATGGAAGAATATGGTCTTTCAGATAACCAGGAGCTCAGCAAGAAGTAGGGATGTAAAGTTTTGTTAATTCCATTCCTGAAGGAAGCAAGGAGTGATTTTAGCAATTTTAGCAATTTCTTTCCAACTGCAATTTTAATTTTAATTTTAATTCATTAATTACATTTTAAATTAAAACTGAAATTATGCTTCCTGTTCAGAAAATGCTGTAGTTGGGGGCTTGTTCTATGCAAAATTTGCCCCCTCTTTGCTATAAGAACAGCCATTTTGGAGCAGGAAACAGTATTTTTTTCTGCACGGAAAATAACAACAGAACTTGCTATTTCCTACACAGAAATAATTAATATAGGGGGAAAATGTGAGTCATCACTTAGACAGATTATATTGATTATCTGATACTATTTCAGTTGTGACTAATCACATAATTCAGATCTATGGCTTCTGTGAATTTTCACTGAATGACCTCTGGAAATCCAAGTTTGAGAACCAGTATCTTAATATATTATTGTATTAACTCGATGTCCAGAGCATGCAACATTACATACATAGGATAATTATAAAAGCCCCTTTCCTCTTGAACAATGATCTCTCAAAAGCCTGTTGAAACAACAACAACAACAACAACAAAAAGGTCGTCACCTGCCTACAGAAGAATAGAGATGAAAGTGCCACTCTAGGAATGAATTTCCAGGTCCTGTGAGTACCCACTGAAAAAAATGTCTCCTGTATTCCTACTATTTTAATGGTTGTGCAGAACAGGAAATTTCAGAGGTGAAACATGCCTGACAGGCAAAACCTGCTAAAATCTTTGCTTCAATATAACTGTTAAAAGTACAGTCATCTCTCCACATTTGCTAGGGTTAGGAGCACAGGACACCTGTGAAAGTGGAAAAAAGGTGAATAATTCTAGGTCCTCCCAAACCATATTTAACATACAAAAAAGTGTGATCACCATATTCAACCCACCATGAATTCCTTTGAGGCATCAGGGTTCCTTCACAAGGCAAAAGTGGGTGACTGCAAACCTCAGGATTCCATAGGATGTTGAAAGGGGAACAACAGCACTACAACAGTCTAGTGCAGACATGGCCTAGGATTTGGAGAAGGTTCCTTGGGCTGATTCTTTTTCCTTCCTTGCATAATTACTAAAATAGGCATTTGAATGGTGTTTGTGTGATGTTAGGTAATTATTTGAGGGATATATCAACTTAATTGATTTGCACAGTGAAGAAAAAAAAATCCAACTGTATGAATCAAGTTAACAATTTTTAGAGTACTCAAATTGATAGAAACATAGTGAAAACTCTGATATTAAGTGGAGTGGAGTTGAGTGGAGCATCTGCCAGTGCACCCATTCAATTAGTATTTTTCTCCTCTTGTAACTGTCTGCACAGCTAAGGTATTATCTTGAGCCAATAAAGGCATCTTTTCCTTTCAGTTTATGTCTTTCTTTCAGCTCCAGGTCTTGTACTTTTTATGATCCCTTTCCAGCTCATCAAACCATAGTATATTCTCATTACAACCTTCTTCATGGGTTACAGAACATAAGCCACCACCACCACCACCCTCCAAAAAATCACTCATAAATTAGAATTTTATTATCCAAGGCATTATAGTCCTAAAGTATTAAAAACTTTGGTCTGTTTGCTCTGTAATTGGCACTTAATTACAACTTCCAAAGTATTTGTTCCTACTTATTGTTGTCCTTTACCCAAGAAAGAACACTTTTGTTTATATTTTTGAAGCACATACAGAATTTGGGGTGTGAAAATTTTGGTGTCTCAATATCCTTGACTTGTTCCATTTTCCCCCCCACTCTTGATTCATATTGGATGGTAAGATTTTATATTTTTCTACTTCTGCAGAACTTTCTGCAAATATTTAAAACCATTTTTCCTAATCTGTGTGTTTATTTTTGCAATTTACCTAATTCAAGAAACTTTTTGTAACTTTTTTTCCCCCAGTTACACACAGTCTAACTGCAGATATTTAAAAAAAAATGCAGCAGCAATAATCATTGCTGTTTTAAAGTGGCAATGATAAAGTTATACTCTGATGGACAAAGTCTTCAAACTCCTAGTTCTTAACAGCAGCCAAGAAGGCAGATGTTCAGCAGGTAAACTTCCCATGACAAGAAGATAAAATAATGGTTTAAGATTTACCAGGGATATAAATTATATCATATAATCCAATAAATAAATAATACTTTTTAATTTTTACTGAACGACTTAGCTCAAAAGGGGGAGGGCTAAAAAAAAGAGGCAGGCATCAATAAATGCCCTTGTCCTGTCCCTAGTGCCTTTCAATCCATCAGGGTATCTATCCAAACAAAACATTCTTTTCACAGATCATTCCATCAGTGAGAAGAAAGCCAGGAATTACCCCACTTATCGCTATTTAAATCCAATTTATCCTTCTGTAATGATTAGGGTTGAATCACACAATCACACGTCTTAATTGCATGGCCTTGCAAACATGGGAGATGTTTCAAGATTTAAAGGTTTTTTTATGCCATCAAAGTCTAAATCTTCTCTAAGACTTTATCTCTAATGATATTATTAACAGGCCTAATCATCTTATTACTTGTGTTAGAATCTTGACAAAATCCAGATGGGGGGAGGGAGACTTGTATCTTCAGGGTGTAGCACCATGAATGTTAACAGCATGCCGGGGTGAGCCAAGATGTGGTATGTCATAGATTAGGTCGTACTAAGTTTAACCTTGTTTCAGATGCTGGGGGGAGAAAAAGAGCACTGTTCCCTTGTTTCAAGAAGCAATATCAAATTAGAAAATGGCTTGCCTTTTCCATGAATGAGCAATATATCACTATGTGAAAGGAGAAAAACCTTTAAAGTTAGCTGTTGAAAAAAAGACTGCTTCATATTAAACTACACACTGAATAACCTTCAGCTTTACCTGAGTGTTGGTATCACTGTTCACCAAACACAGTCCCAAGCCTAGGTAAGGGTCTCAGTAAAGTCTGTGAAAGCTGTCTGTCTTCCTCCTTGCTGGTTCTGCCTGTTTACCTGTCTACTCCAAACAATCACTAGAAGAGAGATGGGAGGAGACATCCTGCCTGCTTTATCTCTACCTCTTGCAAATTGATATTTCTGTATTTGTTCAGTTGCACAATGGGGGAGGAGGAGCTTTATTCAGATCCCTGCCAAAATGTATACAATAAATATGAGTATAGTAGTGAGACATAGCACTCTGAACCTAATTCAATGTCATGAGCCAGGCAGAGCAGGAGGCTGAGCAGGCTGCCGATTCAGATGGGGACTTTGAGTTGGGCTTGAACTCCCAGCCGGGGGAAGATCCCTTGGAGGATTCCTTGGAAGGAGAGGGGGCTCCTGCAGAGGCAAGGGAGGGGCCTGCCAGAGACTCCACAGCTGACCCAGCTGACTCTGACCTACAGCAGAGGAGTCCAATGCTTCTGGCTCGACAGAAGCTGCTGCTTCTGACTCCAGCCCGGAGCTTGCAGCAGACTCTCTCCCCACATTCCTCCAGAGGCAGCTGGAAAAGGTGGCGGTTCGTAAATCAAAATGCCTGCTAGAGAAGTGGCTGAGATCAGAAGGTCTTCAGCTGCGGGCCAGGTCAACGGACACTTGATCAGCCCCAGCTGGGCTAAAGACTATTTAAGGCAGACGCTGGAGAGTGGGGGTTATGGGGCAACAACTGTCATTCATCCGTGACTCTGATGCCTGTTCCATGGGCTTGCCATTCCTGAGTTCCACTGTCTTCATTCGTTTTGGGTGACCTAACCTCTTAATTACTTTATGGCTTTATTTATTGCCTCTGTTTGTTTTGGGTGCTATAAACCCTTGATTATTTTATGGACTACTTACTAAAAGCCATAAAACTCCTGTTGCCTCCATGGTTGCTTGGCCTCCGCCTGACATTAACATTCACCTTTGTGTATTCTATACATTTCAACTAGCTCTGTTTTCTAGGAGCAGTCCCTATTTTTAATCTCCTCCTTTGTAATATTCCCACTGCTGTTTACTCCTTTTTTATTATTTTTGTTTTGTTTTGTTTATTGGTCCCTTTCAAATCCAATCCAATCAAACTTTATTTTACAGTCTATGGACAGTGAACCATCCAATAGTACAGTATAGAGAAAATACACTTACTAAAAATAAGATATAAATATATAAAAAGGATAGAATATAAAAACATAAAATAGGACATAGATGCATAAAATAGTATAAAAATATATGAAGTAAGTTAAAATCATAGACAATATGCATTATTGGGTAAAATATAAATAGGTGTTCATTAATTCCATCTCATTAAAACAATAGAATTGGGTTGATCTTAAAGTGCATTGCCCGTATCCCAACATAGTTTTGATACTTCTCTGTCTCTGATCTTAATAGCTGATGACAGAAGTTTAGCAACTTATAGGGTTATGTTCAGATATATGTCCTCCAACAGGACTTTTACACAGAAATTTTCCAAACAGACCAGAATATAGCTCGATAAGGGACAGATCAAATGATGGTGACTCTGACTATAGAAAATACAATATAGCAACATATGCTACATTGATTCAACATCTTGTGATTGGTCCCTTTCAGATATTTACAGTGGGCCCTCAGTATCTGCTGGTGTTTGGTTCCAGCCCACCCTGTGGATTTTAAGAAGTACCCTGTGGATACAAAAATCTGTGCATGCTCAAGTTTCACTATTTATAATGATGTAGTAAAATGGTACCCCACATATCAAAGGGCAAACAACTCACTTGAGTGCCGAAAAAAGACTGAGGATCTGTGAAATGGCAGGAGGTGACAGCAGGGCATCCCTTTACTTCAAGGTAGTGCTCAGCATGTGACAGAAACCATGCTATGCTTTTTAGATTTTTTTTTCCAAATATTTTTGAACCATAGTACTCATCCTAGGGTGTGAAGCTGATTAAATACAATGGGAATTCCTTATGAGTATACAAACACATATTTGCACTCTTGAGTAGATAGATGAAAACATTTTAGTATATGTGTGTGCATGAGCAGTAAGGCACCATTCAGTGCACAACCTGCCATTTCAAAGTCTGCAGCTGTTGACATATGTTTAGAACTACTGGCAACATGTTGTTGAATAATTATTGCCTTTTTTTAACTCCAGCATATCTTTAAACAAAAGAATGAACAAGCTGTTGGCACTGAAATCACCAGAAGATACAGTTATTGTGAAATAAATGAACAGAGCATATACCCAGGTGGCATGAAGAGCCCTCCTCAATGTGTAATAGAGAGAATGGGATTTGAAGCATATGTGATAGTTGCTGTTACAACTCAGGCCATTTCCACACTATACTGTTATAGAGCTATTATTCCACTTTCAACATCCTATGGAATGCTAGGATTTGAAGTTTAGAGAGAGGCATTTAGAATACTTAGCCAGAGAGCTCTTTGGCCTCAATAAATTACAAACTCCAGAATTCCACAGGAGGTTGAAAGTGGAATAATAGCACTATAACAGTGTAGGGTGGAAATGGTTTCAGAAGCAGTATATCCATTTTAACCTGTGAAATGTCAGAGGATGACACTGATGTCACTGATGACACTGAAGATGACAAGCAAGAGGTTCACAAACACACACATTTTTATTGTGTTTAGGCTCAAAACCACATAATCCTTAATTGTTTTATATTGCCATGAAAATGCACAGGTGTGCATGCTCACACATATATATACACAAAAACAAGGTTATACATGTTGAATTATGTTTGAATACAGTCCCCACTCCACATTTGAGGGTTTGACCTGGGTGTATGCATGAGGCACCCACTTGCTTCCCCACTTCTACCCCCCCCACTTCATTTCCTTGCCTTTTGCCTTGGTGTGCTGCCTTCCTTGTTTGTGCTTTAGGGGGAAGGGAAGGGAATGGGAAGGGGAACGGCTCATGGATACATATGCACATACCCCCCCCCCGAATTCCCTTGCCTTTTGCTCTTCTCCATGTCTGGGAAAAAGAGAAGGAAATGGGAGGGGGGAAAGCTCTCTCGCTCTCACACACATTCCTTTGTCTTTTGCCCTTCTCCATGCCTGGGAAAAAGGAAAGGGAAAAGGAGAGGGAAAAGCTTGTGCATGTGTGCATCCCCCATTCCTTTGCTTTTTGCCTGGACAGGTGTGCCTTCCTTCTCTATGCCTGGGGAAAGCAAGGCAATGGGGGGAGACATGTGTGCCTTCTCTGAATGCAAGGCTGACCAGTCCCATTCACTTGCATTTTTCCTGGGCTCAAATAAGGAAGGCACACTCACCCAGGGAAAAGTAAGGAAATGGGAGTAGGGGGGAGACCCTGGAAGGAAATAGGGTGAGCTCTCTCAGGCCGGGGGAGTTATTAGAACATTTTTTTTAACTTTTGGGAGGGTTCTGCTTCCCAAACCTTCATGAAAATCAAGGGGCCACTGAAGCCACTTTTGCTTTTGAAAACAGGAACTGAAGATACAAACTGAAGAAGATATTAGGGATTTCCTTCTTGTACATCTATGGGAATCTTGCCATAGCAGAAACTGATCTAATTTTTTACTAGTTCTTTATTGCTTGTCAGCTGAAATGACAGCAGACTTATTATTCTAATACTATGGGGTGCTGACACCCTCCTCTAACCCAGTAAAGCATATAATGAAAGGTCTTCTAGGATTTTTAAAATGTAGGAGAAAGAGAAAAGGTCATCTTCCTCTGGCCTATATTTTATTCATAAAATAAATAAAATGAAAAGCTCAGAAGACTCCACCTATTTAGACAATTAAGCTAAAATTTAAAACATGCATACACACATACACACATGCATGTCCCATTGTGTTAGACATTTAGGCCAATTCTGCATGATGGGGCTCTGCAAACTTCTTCCATTACACCCCTGGCAGGGAGGAGAGCATGCCAGGAATGCCCCCCCCTCTGCACCTTGCCTGGTCACTAAGGAGGGGAGCGTGCTGGCCCCACCTCTTCCCTTCTGCAGCACAGCTGGATACTTACCATTGCTGCAGTGGGGAGGAAAACAGTAAATCTAACACAAAACTCTGGAGGATACCAAAAGATATACTCTGAAGATCACATTTTGCATTAAGAAATCGACTTTACGTTAAGAACTTTCATGGAACAAAATATAAGGAAGGTGTTCATGAAATCTACTAGTTGTGACTCCCGGTTCTCCCAAATTATAATGGAATCTCATCTCCCTTATATGTTTCTAGAATGATAGCTAAGGTCTTTTATGAATAATAAAGTAGGTGAGTCTGTTAGGGCATTCAGAGTATGAGTGCGGTGTCACTAGGAAAGGTTTTTCTAAGCGGATGATGGAGAGATGAAATGATGTGACCTTGAAGCACAGCTGAAAGGGAATGTTTTGGCTAGCCTGCCTCAAAAATTCTTAACTCATCAGACAGCACCCAACATGAGGAAGCTGCATGCTATGAGTGAGACTGGATTACCCCATATGGACTGGAGTGTGGTTAAGCTCTTTAAAAGGCTTTGGTGTAACAATGCAATTTGCCTTAGGTCATTTTTGCCTCTGGTCATGCTGCTGTAAGGCTATTTTGTGTACTGCCTCTGGACATGCTGTCAGTCTGTCTTCCATTCTGCTAATTTTATGCCTGATTTTTTTCTTCTAGGCTTGCTGCAAGAAGCCCTAACACTTATCTTATGTGCTCTGTTGAATAAACAGTACTAAGACTTATTGCTTTGAGTCTATGAGGCCTTTTCCCCCTGTCTGGAGCAACTGGTTGCAGCTGGGTACCACTTCCTTATTAGCACTCTGCACATTCTCTGAGGTGCATACCACACATTACTCTGACAGAGTCTCCCATTTATATATTTATTCGTTAAAGATAAAATTCATATATTTTATTTCCTCAAAGCTATTTTTGGAATCACTGGCTGCCAATCTTCTTTTTTTAAGGCTTAGTGTTAACCTATAAGAGCCTGAAAAAACTTGGGCCTGGAACACCTGAGAGAATTTATTCTCCCCATTCCCAGATCTGTTTGGCCATTATGACCATCATCAGAGACATTTCTCATTGTGCCACATTCTAAAGTCTACAGAGCTCCAGCTAGTGACAATTAGGAAGATGGCTTTTCTTGAAGGCACCTGCTCTCAAAAATGCCATCACCCAGAAATAAAACCTGTGCCAACACAGAGGAAGTTCATGTGCGTGCTGGGGAAAAAAATATATCTGAATTACTATTTGACTCTTTATGATGCCTGCCCTATTCTGCCGCATCAGCAAAGTCTATGCCAGTGGAGTATGAACTTTGACAAGTGATAACAAGCTGGTGAGGCTTCAAGTACACATCCAGTGGCAGAATACAGTATACTGTCTAAGTACAGATAAACTCATCATCAGACAGATAGTCACCAAGTGATGAGTCAACACCAATGGTACCTTCAAGGTCATTTTGCTATTTTACTTTATTTAGTTTAGTTTATCATCTATTTGTTACACTTTGGAACATTTTGGTTACATTACATATCTTACATTGCAGTCGTCTATGTTCTCCATGGTTTCTTTGTTTTATACTGGGTAGGCATGTCATATGAAACATGCAGTAAAGAAATGCTTATAAATAAATAAATAAACCTGATTTATAAAGTTCCCTTTTAGATATCAACATCATATTATTTTCAAGGGAGTGAACTTCTTTTAACATGCTTTGGTACTATATGCTTTCAAAATAACTTCAACTTATAGTAGCCCTAGCAGAGGGTTTTCTTGGCAAGATTTATTGAGAAGAGGTTTGACATCGCCTTCTGCTAAGGCTGAGAGAGTAAAATTTGCCCAAAGTCACCCAGTGGGTTTGCCAGAGCTGAGCAGGAATTCAAACCTTTGTCCCCTAGAGTCTAGTCCAAGGCACAAGCCACTATACTAAGCTGGCTCCATGCAAAATTAGCAATAAAACAACAGGACATAGGACTGCAGTGTAAAAAACAACTCATATAAGTTTTCACCTTGTGTCCCCAGCCACCCTGGGGGTATACTTAATTAATACACATTGAAGTCTTATATAATGAGGGAAACATACTTAAAGAGGGAAGGGATGCACTTTTGCTATTCCTTCCATTTATAGCAACAGATTTTTATTGTGTGACCTTCTGCCAAAGAAGCAGCTGTATAGAAATAATGACCTGCCAAAACATTCATTAGAAAACAACTTTAAAAAAATGGAAGACTTATATTTTCAAATAAAAGTTTTAGTTTAGTATAAACTATTAGCAGTAGTAGATGTGGTGATGTAGTCCAACTACAGTACCTTCTGTTCTACAAAGCTGTGATAAAGTGTTCTTGTTTTGTCTTGGATGCTTAAGGCACATTTTAATTTTTGACCTAGTAAACTGTTTTCACTGACTGACTACTATATCCTAAAACAGACATATTGACTCCTTCAGTTGTTGTCAGGCCTTACCTCCCACCACTGGCCAGGCAGGATGAAAACTGGGAATTCAACAGTATCTGGAAGGCCACAGGTTTCCCTAGACATTAGGTATCTTTTTCTATTTTTTATTTTTTTTATTTATTTTTTTGGTTTTTCTTTTTAAAATCTGTGTTGATATTCACAGGAGAACTTCAACAAGAGGAGGAGGTGGAGGAGGAGGAAGAGGAAGGTCATTGTGTCCCCCTTCGAAAAATCCAGCTATATAATCATGTAGTTTCACTTTGACATAGGATCCTAGGTGAAACAAACAATGTGACAGCACATTATCAATCACATTTAAACATAATACATAAGTTCTGTTGCCTTACTGGAGCAACGTTATACCATTACACAGCATTCTTCACAATGTTTTTTGCTTGTTTGTTTGTTCGTCTTTTAAAAATAAAAAAATCTGTGCTTGCCAAATTGGAGATGCGGGAGAAGATTAGGGATGGAAAGATGTTTTTTAAAAAATATGTGACCTTTTGATATATGTTCTTTCATAAATCCATTCTGCTCCATTTCTGCTGTTATTATGAAAACATATCTATATGCATGAAAATTCATATTTAACTATATATTTGAATATGTATTTTTATTATTTTTAAGTGATCTTTCAAAACAGTTTTCTCCCAAAGTATGCCTTCCCAAATACACTGATTCTTTGCATTTTTTTCTTCAATGATTTCTGCTTTTTCTTCAGAATTACATAACTTTTAACATAATTTTTGCCAATCCTGGCATACCAAGCGCCCTTTGAGTATTATTGTGTACTTTTCTGACATGGTGAAGAACAAGTGTGGACGTTTGGGTTATTAATACTGCATCACGCCTAGTCGATTCTATCCAAAGCCCACTAAGCTGAATTCACCTACAGAAGGATAACAGGAGACAAATAAATGCATTTGGTCTTAATTTTTTTTATTGTTTTAATTTGAAGCTTTGGACCTTGTTGTAAAAAGTTGCCAGGAAACTTCTGACTTGCAAGGACACAGGTGTAGTGGGGGAGGGGAAGAGGTTTTTTTTGGGAGGGGCAATTGCTATAATACTGTTGTGAGGTTTTTTTGAGACTTGGGACTTGTATTACTGGACTATGTTAAGCTTTGTGTGTTTTTGTTTTTTTTCAGGCAAGGAAAAAGGAAGAATCTGGTACCTCTTTGCGCAATGCTTTTTTCCCCAGCTGCATAAGAACAACTAGACATTGCTGTGATGTACTCCTATAGCCAATTGTGGGGGGCATCCCTGCTGGAAGAAAGAACAGCCATTACACTAAAAAACTCTAACATAACTATGCTGGAAGAGTGTAAAGCTCCACCAATGTCAAATAGGAATTTGGTCTGTATCTTCAGAACTCTATCACCACAAGAAAATGAGCTTCCTAAATGTGACTTATAATTGTTCAGGAAGGAAACAAATAATTCTTTCACAAACATACAGTTTAAATGCAAGGTGATCATTCTTGTGACTATGGCAAAGTGACATCCACAGAAGCCACTGAGAACGGAAATGCCATTATTTCACTGATCAGCCTATAAACCATCTCTAATATGCAGTATTATTTTGTCAGAGGTCTGTCAACTAGAGATTTCATCTCAAAGCAATGCCCTCATAGTCTGTAAAAGCATAATCTGGAATAGTAATGTTTTGGCCTACGGGTCCCATCAGTTCCATCAAAATGGCCATAGGAATGTGTGTTGGACCTATAGCCCAAAATATCTTTAGGGACAAAGGTTACCCGGCCCAGTTTTAGAACACTGAGAGAATGACAGAAGAAAGATGGTTAAATATGATTTTAGTTCCTTTCGTGTGAGTTTTGAAAGTTGGCAGTGGGAAAGATCAAACTCTGGGCAAGGCCAAGTTTTACTTTAGCCTTAATATCCCATGGATCATCTACGGTGCCATCCCTCAGATTTAGTGGAGAATGTTCACAAAACAACAATGGGACATTTTGAAAAGGACAGAGATATTCCAACAGAGAGAGAGAGAGAGAGCATACAAAAGTCTGTGTAACATTTGAGATTTGTTCATTGCAAAAGGAGGGTAGAAATGTAGTGGCTATAAGATTTCATTTCTAATATATCTAAGCAACATTTGATTTTATCACCTATCTCTAATCTCATAAATATTTCGAGCTGCTGACTAAGGTCTATGACAAATCTGCATAGTGCTGGGTTTTAATTTATTCTATTTTGATTATTTCTACTACTAGAGGAGGGGCTCTAAAACATTCCTCACTGTAATTAACTAAATATGTAAATAAATCTTCACTGGTCATGATCACATTCTGTCACATAATACAAGCATAAGTAAATTATAGCAAAAACATGGCATTAAAACACAAATGCAATTGTTGATACCTCAGACATAGAAAACAAAATATGTTAATATGGTTAGAAAAATACAACAAAATCTAAGATCCACAAAAGGGTGATAACTTTATAGACCAACCAAAATGCAATAGATTTCATTGTTTTGTGGATTTTGGATTTGTTGTATTTTGCTGCATGGCCAACATGGCTATCCCTGAATATGTTTATAGTATGAAAAAGTTTAACTGCTCAAACACAAGAATGCAGCATTAGTTCCTTGCCAATAACTAAAACGAATCATGTCTTGATCTACAACCCATTCACTCACACTAGTTGTTATGGGTGCAAATAAGGAAGAACCATCAGAATTATGTTTATATCAATGGGATTTACTATAAAAATAAGACTGCAACCTCACTGCACAATCATATACATGTCACATAGAATTCAACTGGGATTCTGCCATTGAAATTAGTCTCTCTGGGGCTAATGACATTTAAACTCAGTTTAAAGCCAACAATTTTAGATTCACCCCATTTCATACTAGATTGACTATTTGATGGCAAACCACAAACAGAATGACAGGCTAAAACATTTGTCCCCCCCCCTTGTTTTATCAAAAATAGATATGCCCATACAATTTAAGGTACATTACACACATAAAATTTTGAATGATATGGGCAGAGATGATGGGTAAAGCATAGTGTTTAGATTTTCAAAGTCAGTCTTGTAGTACCTGTGTGAATACCATGTTGTTTATGAGTTAGTGTTGCTACCTTGTTTTTTCTGGGAAGCTCTTCTTGTGTAATACCTATATGATAGTCAACTACTCTACAGCATGTCTTTTCTATGTTGGGAGCAGCTATACCTAATGAATATGCAAATAAGGAAGAAGGGTTGGGGTTGCTACTTCTGGAGTCTTCCCACTGATAAGATATCAAAGATATACCTCAACCTTTCTTTAAAATATATAAAAGCCTTCCTAGTACAGCTTATGGACTAAGATAGATCCATCCTGTACCTTTCCCAAGTTTTTATTTTCAGTTGAATGCAAGTTTGGCCAAGTGGGGGCCAACAAGATTTGTTTTGGGCAATGGAGACAGAATCTATCCAAATTCTAACAAAAATCCACTAACATTAAAAACATTAAAATGTAACCCATCCTCCCCACCCACTAACCCTTCTAACCCCCTAAAACACATTAACTATTAAAAACAAATTAAAAACAAAATTAAAACAACAAAGACTTCTACCATTTTTGGAATAAGAGGTCCAAACTGGGTTCAGAACATGAAAGAGCACAAGGATAATGAAACACATCAAAGAATTTCAGAAGAATATCAATTTATGCTTTATAGATTATAGTAAATCCTTTGATTGTATAGATTATGAAAAATTACGTTTTGCTGTAAAATTAATGGCTGTACCACCACATTTGATAGTCCCTGTGTATAACTTATACTCTGGTCAAGAGGCTATTGCCAGGACACAAAACAGAGGCAGAACTTTGCTCTGTGTGTGCATGTGCGTGTGTGTGCCTGCATGCCTTCAAGTCATTTCTTGCTCACTTGGTTAGATTTGTTGGGGGTGTCCTTTGCCCTCCTCTGAGGCTGAGAGCATATGACTTGCCCAAGGTCATCCAGTAGGTTTCCATGGCTGAGTGGGGATTCAAACCCTGGTCTCCAGAGTTGTAATCCAACACTGAAACCACTATATCACACTGACTATCATAAAAGCAGGACTTAAGTTTTATATTAAGAAAACAAAAATAATGAGTGTAGATGATTCATATAGCTTTAAATTGGGTAGTAAACGTATAGAAATAAACATACTTAGGCTCATCCATTAAATAGAGACTGTAATTAACAAATCTTGAAATGAAGCAGGCTAAGCCTTGAAAAGACAGCTATGAAGTACTAGATAAGATCCTCCAGTGCAAAACTATACAATTAAATACTGGAGTCGGTATCATTCATGACATACTATTTTCAATTTCTATGAGTGGTTGTGAAAGCTGGATAGTAAAGAAAATTGACAGGAAGAAAATGTAATCATTTGAAATGTGCCTGCAGAAGAAGACTTCTGTGGATACCATGGACTACAATAAATGCGTCCAAGAGTTAATCAACCAAACTAACAAGAACACTTATTAACCAGCTAACTAAGCAGAACTCTCACTAGAATAACTAAACTGAATGACTAAACTGAGCCTACCATACTGTGGACATATCATGAGACAATATGGCTCACTGGGGAGAAAAAATAATGCTGAGAAATTTCGAAAGAAGTCGGAAAAGAGGAAGATCTCATTATGGAGAAATTGATTCAACCAGGGAAGCCATAGCTGCCCTGATTTTTCAAGACCTGAGCAAGGCGGTTGATGAGAGGGTCTCTTGGGAATCTCTCATTCATAGGGTTTCCATACTGCAATTAACAAATAATAAACAGAAAAAAAGCAGAGCAAAACAAAAGCCCATATCTGGGGAAAATATATACATACATTTGTGGTCCTATTTTTTATCTGATCTTTCCTCCCACCCTAATCATCAACATAACAATCACTACATAATAATGGCTGTCAGTATAAGGATAAATGCATGAAAATAACTGACAACAATGTTGTCTGTCAATTTTGGCTGCATGATAATATAACTGAGTGACAGGACGAGGGGGACAATGCAAAAAAAAAAATAGGTAACCGTTTCATAAGGAGTACCATTAAAAAAAAAAAGCACCTCCTTTATACAGCTGAAAATCCTTTGTAGACAATTAAAGTACCTTCAACCTACCCCTAGATGTAATCAAAATTAATCCAGTCTTTCTTTGCTTCTTGTGTTATCCTTGTTGAAAAGTCACAAGTATCCATTTTGTCTCATAGGGTTATTAAGCATAAGCCTGTTATGGTATGATTCCTCACAGAGAAAACCCTTGATTAAAGCCTTTTTCCTCCTTAATAGGATCAATGCATCATTTACATTGCCAAGGTTATAATTAGTTTATCCTCAATCACTGAGATACTATAATTGCACTAAGGGAACTTTAACAAAAATTCACCACATGAGAGGGTGCGTAGCAAGGTAGAAAACATAGGTTCAGCTTAATAAGAGATTTCAACTGAAAAAAATAATCCAGCTGCCCCTATTTTTGTCATCACAGTGCGGCAGAGCCTCCAAATTCACCTCTGATTTCACAGTCATTGAAATGTGGTAATACTTGTCAGCAACAATATATATTCCAATATTAGCATGAATCTTTTATTTTTCATCAAAATGGGCATTATTTCTTTATTCCCTCAACCCGTTCCCAATCTCCATTTCATGAAAGCAGAATGCTCCAAGTTCCTGAAAGTCTGACTCGGTTCTCTTCCTTTCAGATGAAATGAATAACTGTATAGAGTTTTCACTTTCAGAGTTGCTCCAAATGAAAATGCACATTCCTTCCTCTGCCTCAGAGGTACCACCATAGTTTGATAAACAAGCTGATTATTTTTCACTGTGAGCTCCAATTGGACTGTCCCAAGACATTTTGCTGCCTGAGGCAGTACAGTAAATTGTCCCTTTTTCTCCTCCCTCCGAAATGTACACACAAAGTCAAGGCGCACAGTTTCCAAAACCAACCCAGTTATTTTTAAAGCATGAAGAAGCAAATTGCACAAGCACTTCTGCCTCCCTGGCAGTAAAGAGACAAAACAACAACAACAATAAATTAAATAGCAATTTGCTGCCTTTACATGACATCCAAAATCTACTGCCTGGAGTAGCTATCTCACTCTGTGTTTAATGGCCCTGAATTCCAGCATTCATAATTTTCAGTATGACCCCACTGTCATACCATGAATTTTATATTCAGGGTACTTGCTACTGCTTCAAGAAATTTACTCCAAGTTAACAATGGAGAAGGAGGACTTAATTACTCTGCAAGCCTAAAATAAGAAAGAACCTTTCAGTATACTTCCGTGGCACATCTTAGTTGTGAAACTAAGACAAGTTCTAGTGTCCTTGAGACAAAGCAAGTGTGTCCCATAAGGCCAGCATGGAAGCTGGGAAAGCCTCCAAGGCATTCAGAAGAAACAGGCCACAAATACTTCCCAAAAAACTCCTTAACAGGGAGAGTACCTAAAAGCATACTTTAACATCTTTTGTGGGCACTACAAAAAACAAGCAAACAAGAAAAAAAAAATTTTTTTTTTTGCATGTTTAAAATGTTTGTGTGGCATTGGAAATTGGAATGTCACTGAATTAGGTCAACAAGCATAAATAGAGTGAGGACAAGTGTTCCTGGGTACTCTGAATGCCACATTTTATTTCCAGCAGAACAGCTGAAACTAGGAGAAGCACCTTCTCCCTCTCTACACTTTCTGGCTAGAGGCACTCCAGGAGTTAAAAGGACATTACTGCCAGAGGGCTTGGCTCTATTTTCTTTCCTCTCAAAAAAGACTGAAAAGCTAAATTGCCTTTTAAAATGCAAAGAGCATCAGTCTCCATTTTCTTTGCCTCTCTCAACTTTCCAGTGTGCTTCAGAGCAATAGATTGTTTCCCCAGCTTTCCTGCCATCGTTTAATGCTATATACTAAATCTTGGCACAGTCTCCATTTTGAATATGAAGAGCCTGAATAAGGTAGAGAAAAAGGGTATAGCACATAATAGAGGGATCAGCACAGATTTCCTATGAGCAGAGTCTGGAAGAATTACTTTTCTGAATTATAGCTCCCAGACTTCCTTAGCCAGAATTATAACTTTAAGGAAAAAAAACATATTAGGTCCTGACTATTTGGAAACACTTACTCATTTGGAAAACAGACCATTGGGGGTCAGGTGATGTAATTGAATTACTGTTATGAATAATATGGAAACAAAAACTTTATTGAAACCTAGGGAAATCACTTTTGTGAAAACTTTAAAATGTAAAAAGATGTCCCATGTTCGCTCCCTTTCCCACACACAAAAGCACTGTTATCTTTCAAACTATGCTTACTTCGGCAACAGTGACACAGTACCAAGCTAATCAGTGAATAAGTGAAACTCGCTGGCTCCGTAGCACTGTAATGTAACTGCAGTCATTCCATGATCCCTGATTGACTAGTAATGCTCTAAAAGAAAGATACTAGCTAATCTAAGCAACAAAATGGTGCTGAAACCACAGTAAGGACAGAACGGCAGTAAACAGTTTGAATTGAGAATGTTTGTTCCCCTCCTCAATTTCCCTAGTGCTCCAGCAGGATTTTAAATAAAAAAAAATCCAACATTTAATGCAGCCCTCCTTTTGCATATACACCTCCTCCTTTGCATATACCTCCTTTTTTGCATATACATCTATATCTATCTATCTGTCTGTCCATCCATCCATCTATACATACATATACATAAATAAATATACACAAACATATATATACATACATATACACACACATACATGGGAACAACAATGAGGAAAGATGTCAAGAGACTCAAGAACTGACAATAATAAGTGCTTCTTCATGTGTATATATAACTATTTTACAAAGTCACTGTCAAAAAATATGTTGATTACCACTAGCTGAAAATATCTTTTAATAAGAAAAGACAAGCTCATGAAAGGTTGGTACAGCAATTGCTATTAATTAGGTTAACTAATTAGAGTCCCCTCATACAAAGGCCATATACTTCTGAACACTGCATACTGGAAACAAACAAGGTAAGTCACCTTTATGTCCAGGTCATTAATTTCATAAGAATCTTTTTTGCTGCCGATGGAAACCAAATGACAATTCTTGCATGTTGTACTGTGCATTGTCTGTCCATAAGCTTTACGGGCTTTTTTTTAAATGAATGATTAACTTAAGCCTCAGCATGATCAAAAATCTTAATTTCACAGAGGTTGATTGCACATGGAAGCACCCATCCTTTTCCTAAAACTCACTTCTTTAATGTTTAAAAAGCTTTTTTTTAAAGAAAAATACAAGATAATTTGCTGATACAGATACACAACTAAATAGTGTCCCCAGAATGTTAAAACTATTTTGCAGTCTTGATAGATTCCCCAAAAGTGATAATGAATAAATCACTCTGAGCACATGTTTCCAAGTACTTTGTTGAAATTAGCAGTGAATTGTTAAAACACTGTGGCTCTGACATCCAATATATTGATTAATTGCAGCATGCAGAAGAAGAACATTAGCTAGGCAGATGTGCAGGGCAGTAGGAGAACAATCTGCCAAAAAACTTGGTTCTCTCTCTTGTTGAGAACATAGCAAAACTTGTTAACAGCATAACATCATGACATAGATTGTAAATGAAGCACAAAATATGGATCCAAGTTCTAAAATGCACCAGACATCCAACTAAACACCTGCTTCAAGGCAGAGGCATCCCTACCTACCAGATGAATAATAAGCCCCCCATATTTAGATATCCTGGAGGACAACAAAAAGGATAGGAGTCTACTAGGTAGCCTGTTTGTAAATACTAGGTGGATGGTGACATGCAACAGTGGTATCACATCCTGTCATTTCCAACTTATGGCACCCCTGAGGCTCTTGAGGTTTTCTTGGCAGAATTTGTTCACAGGTGATTTGCCTTTGCCTTCCTCTGAGGCTGAGAGAGTGTGACTTGCCTAAGGTCACCCAGCAGGTTTCCATGCCTGATCAGGAATTCAAATCTTGGTCTACAGAGCTCTAGACCAATGTCCAAACTAGTACACCAGACCAGTACGCCAGACTAGCTATACATATTCCTTCTACTTATGGCAACATGGATCAATGATGTATTTATACTGTCAGCATTAAAGAGAAGTCCACTTGCTCACCTCTTGGATGGATTAATACCTTGGGAACCCATATAAATTGCTCCAAGCTTTCTGATGGGAGTGAAATTTAAGTGTAATAAATGAATTGTAATTCCAGGCACCAGAGTACAACTCATATATTCAGTGCAAAGGGGGCATTAAAAGTTTACAACTTTTATCCCTCAGCTGTGATGTCCAAACATATTAGGTTACAAGGCCAAACAGGAGCAAACAACTGTGACTGAAACAATGTCATTTGCTTAATAAGAACTTAATAGCTTCAACATGAAAGAAGCTTCAAGCTTTGACTTTAGGAAATACGAGAACATGAATGACATGTGCCCATCACCTCTGTGCAAGCCTAACTATTTTGTGTTCAATTAACAGAAATGATACAGGCTTGATTCAACAGCTGTTGAGACCAGCAGTTTCTTCTGGCCTCACACAAAGACACTCTGCCACCACACTCCAGACAGATTCAGCTCAAACAAGTTGACCATATACATTCTACCTGAAGTATTCTAGTCAAACATTTCCCATGATGAATGGTATTGACAATAAGTTATTCGCTTTCTCTGAGCCTTTCCACACTGCACTGTTATAGTACTATTATTCCACTTTCAACATCCTATGGAATCCTGGGATTTGCAGTTTAGGGAGGATCATTTAGAATTCTCAGCCAGAGAGCTCTTTGGCCTCAGTAAAGTACAAAGCCCAGAATTCCACAGGGTGTTGAAAGTGGAATAATAGCACTATAACAGTGTAGGGCGGAAAGGCCCTCTATGTGAACGCAAGAAATTGAAACCAGAGAGAACTGAAACAATTCAAAACAGCTAAGCTCCTATGTCAGGGAAACAATTTTTAAGAAAGAAAAGAGTAAAGGCCAAATACATATATCTGTACTATAAAGTCTGAAATTCTCTGTTTGAATTTTTGGATATATGATAAAATCTCTCCATCTTCAGGACAGATAACTGCATGAACATGTTCATGTAACCCCTTTCCAGTCCTTTCTACATTACCTTCTGCACAGTACTCACCCATTCAAGATTACTATGATTATATTGCACTTCTGTGGTATCACCAGAATTTGGATACTGATGATGAGTGAATGGCACAATGGTAAGCAGTATGTGGTCCTGCCAAGAAAGCTGGAACAGGACTTTCTACAGGGGTCAGTGCTAACAAGTGCTATTACTATAACCTGGAGACCTCTGAACTTGTAATAATTCATTACTGAGTCACTGCATGAACTGGAGGGTGGTGCCACTTAACTCTGTCCCCAGGGGATGGGTGGTGGCATAGGTACTTTCATTTCTATAATGCAATGAAAGGGTTGTTTTTACTGCAGGTGCACAGCTCAGAATTTCTGTGCCCTAGCAAATGCCAACTTTTAATGAGCAAGGTAATAGTAGCCTGCTGTTCAGCACTGGAAGGAGTAATCTCATCAGCACTGTGGTCTATGCTAGTCATCTAGAACAGACAGTTTGTAAAGAATCAGGATCCTCCCCTTCATATCCTCCTTAATTTGGTGCTCGACATCTGCTTAAGTTATTACTGTATCCTCATCAGTATAATCAGTACCCTCAGGCTGGCCTGCAATTGAAAATTCACAGTCCACATTTCCCTGCTCCCTTCAGTGCTTTGGGGGCACAGATCAGCAGCTCACTCTTTCTGCTTTGATGTGTATGCCCTGTGCCAACAACTCCAAAAAGATGCAGGTCTAATGAATTGGCTTTAATGGTCCTCTTACCCACTTAAATGGCTTTGTTTTAATTGGTTGTGCTACCCTATGTCCAGAACTACATTGAAAAGTTCATGGCATACATGCTAATGGTCCCTTTCTAATTACTGCATAATGTACAAAGGTCTGACAGAGCAATTTCAGAGGGTAGGCTCTATCATTAGTAATTCTCTTTATATTTAATTCGACAAAAGTTGCTACAATCTTGCAAAATGAATGTAACTGAAACTATTTATATCCCGAACAATTTTTAGATATATATATAAAAAACTGTAGTTTTACCAGATTTTTTTTTTTAAAAAAAGATCAGTTCTCCCCTTTTTCTCAATTTAGCCACAAGCAGCTGCAAACTCAGCTCCCATATACTCCCCTAAGTGTACTTAACTTTCACGGATCACCTCTCTGGGGCTGAACTGTACTGATTTTCTACCTTCATTTACCGGATGAAAAGAGTAATAGCTGTACAATTTACCAGCAAACATACACACACAGTCCCATTCAGGAGTAAAGGGAATAAGCAGGCAAACAATCAGGTGAACTGAAAGCATTGTCTCTGTAAGACTTTATTTTTAAAATAATTGTTTCTAATCTTCTTATGACTTTATACAATGATGTCATGGATAGCTAGTAGTGCAAAATGATGGAACTTGCCTTCCAACAAGACACTCAGAATGTATCACTTTTATTTGGAATGCACTACTATACTCTTGTCTATTTGTGTTGACTCTAAATGACCTATAACCTGCTGCATACCTTTGGGAGCATCTTAACACACATGTATTTCCTCTGTTATATTACCAAATCTCCTGAAGCAGAAAGTGATGTAAATTTAAATGAATAAGTTTGGCCATTTCTTCCCTATACTGTTATAGTGCTATGATTCTGCTTTCAACATCCATAGATAATTCTGGGGTTGGTAGTTTGCTGAGCCCAAATAGCTCTCTGGGAAAGAATTCTAAATGCCCTTCCCTAAACTGCAACCTGAGTTGTATGCTTAATATAGGAGATAGCACTATAACCGTGTAGTGTGCAAAGGCCTAACTCATTGATAAAAATGTTGAAGAATAATTGCCTTAGGACACAACCCTGAGGAACTCAAGTTCTCCGTCCAGTCTGAAGTGAAGGACTCTTTGTGAACTCCTCCAAACGATTATGGATCCACTGATAGTATTTCCATCTATTTCACATTTTATCAGTTAGCTGATCAAATACTATGGTGTACCTCATAAAATGTCTTGCTGAAACACGGATAAATGGCATCAGCAGCATTCCCACCATCTACTAAAGTAGTGACCTGATTGAAAAAAGATGCAAGATTAGTTTGGCAGGATTTGTTCTTGACAAACCCATGCTGCCTCCTATTGATCACTGTATTGTCATCAAGATGTTTGTAGACAGACTCCTATATTCTTCATTCTAATATTTTTTCCTAGTATTAAGGTGAGGCTGACAGTTCTGCAGTTTCCTGGATCTTGTTTTTTACCTTTTTAAGAGAGGGAAATGTTTGTCTTTCTCCAGTCCTCTAGTAGCTCACCTGTTCTCCAAGATTTCTCTAAAACAATGGGAGTTAGTTCAGAGAACCCAACAGTAAGTTTCTACAATATTCTGGGATGCAGTACTTCTGGTCCTGTGATAATTTGTGGTGTTTGTTAGGAAGGAACATGCAGATAAATTGCTATGAGGAAGGAAAAAGCTAGTAGCCAATTTTCCTTCCTAACCATCACCACAAATTATCACAAGGAGACAGATGGGGTGGAGGGAAGGCAGAGGGGATGCAGGCATGTAGTCAATGCTCTTATATGCCCTATAAGAAGACAAAACAGGAGACTACCCTGGCAGGTCTCCTCCCAGGAGGCCTTCCCACAAGACCCAGGAATTCCAATTGAGCCTTTTGTCTCTTGGCCTTCTGTGTGCTCAACAGCACTTAGAATCACAGAATCATAGAGTTGGAAGAGACCACAGGGGCCATCTAGTCCTTGCCATGCAGGAACACACATCAAAACACTCTCAACAGATGGACATCCAGCCTCCGTTTAAGAATCTCCAAAGAAGGAGACTCCACCACACTCCAAGGCAGCATATTCCACTGCCGAACAGCTCTGACCATCAGGAAGTTCTTCCTGAGGTTTAGATGGAATCTCCTTTCCTGTAGTTTGAATCCACTGTTCCTTGTCCTGGTCTCTGGGTAGACTGCTGCCAGCTATCCTATCGCTTCCTTTGTCTACACAGACATAAATGGAGCAACTAGGAGAAAAGGAGACCCCAGTTTCTTTGTGACTCCTAGTATAAGGATTTGAAGGGGGGAAACTATCACACTTCACAAAGGAGTGTGAAGCCAACCATCTAAGAAGCAGCTTTTTAATTTGCTTAACTCACAAAGTCTCAGGGCAAATTTGTTTTCTATGCCCTTAATAACATAATAAAAGGGAATGTAAACCAATAGCATAATTCATTTCCATCAGCTTCAGGTGTTTTTGTTTTGAATTCTAGCAATTCTTTTTCCAAAATGGTTCTGTAACTCCACTGATAAGTCATAGGTACTGCAGCGATGGATTCTAGACTATCAGCAAGAAATATGAGGAAAAGACAACATTATTTTTTTTAAATTTTTTTTTACCACTTTTAAAAAAATGTGTTCAGAGCTGTAGAAAATCAACTAAAAACATGTTTAGACATTTTAAATTCTCCTTCTACCAAAGCTTTTCACTTCTCCTTTGTCAATCCTTTAGACCAATGTAATGGTTGTCTTGAGTTGCAGTATGCTGTATTCCAGTCTGGATCATCCCCAAAGTTGTTGCCAGATTGTACCATGAGCCAAATTTAGTAGAAAAAGTAATCTTTACATCTAATCTTCATACTTAAAGGAGTTGCAGACCTCCTCCCCAGCTGACATTTTTATTGCATTGTGCTGGGTAATGAACATTATCTTCATTAAGCGTCAATTGGCAATCAAACAGGAACATCTTAAAGTGCCATTCCCCAATCTGCAGGGTTCCAGTAAAAGAAATAATAAAGTGAAATATGAAGAATAAGCCTCCTCTTTTAGAGGAAGAGGTCTAATTAAAACAGGACTTAACAGCACTATGGATTAATTGGGAACCAGCTGAGAAAATTAGACCTTTGGGAGTATGATTACACCCAACACAAAGCACTTTTTACTCTCAAGTATACAGGCTATGCGCCTTAATGTTTTGAGTCTGGAGCTGAATTGCCTGAAAAGAAATACTTTACCAAAAGTGTTGCTACTTGCTTTGGAATGGTCCTGAGTTTGATATTTTTTTAATCAGGAACTTGGATAATATGCATTTTTATTTGATTTTTGTTAAATATAAAGGTATTCAGGAGGAAGTTGAATTAAAGTAAATTTTGAGATCATCAAAGGCCACCATCAGGCTTAAATGCACTTCTTTTCTAGACAACATGTCAACTGGGTCAAGGGAAGTACAGAGCCCCCTGAGAAAGTTTGCTAGCTATCAAAACTCTTTAAGTTCCTATTGAAATTCCTTAGATGTTCTTCCTGAACAGTAACCTCCAAATTCACCTTTAAATTTTACTTTAGGCAAAATTCAGGAACACCCCCCCTCCATCTCTTTCAGTGTTCCCCCCCCATGGTTATTCTCAACAACAGTTTGAATGCAAATTATATGACTAACCTTATATGAACACAGTTTGACCTGTATATCCCATAAACTGACTCTGCATATTAGGAGTTCATATGCAGATGCAAATTATAGCTTAAATGGAATGGTATTTTAACGATGACTTCTTGTCCTTTGCTGCATAAGTATCTCAGGATATTATATTTTACTATAGTAAAAACCAACAGTATCTGTTTTGAGGATAATAATGCATCGGAAGCATTGCATATAATCATTGCATGGCAAACAGCCTGAAATTCCCTCGAACAGCATATACGTATTTGAGAGGGCTCAGGCTATTAACTTGCCACATAAAAAATAGTCAGTGGGAAGAGTTAAAGGAAAGCCATGATCCATTACCATGTGGCATGTATTGTACTTCCCCAATCCACAGCCACTCTTTCCAAAGATTTTATAAGTATAGAACATGCAGATGGGGGTCTTGTGCCTCCAGTTATACATATGGAAGACTGTTTCATATATTCAGGACCCTCTCCCATTTTTTGTGTGTGCATTCAAAGTTCTTTGCAAAAGTTCTCATGGACATGTATAGGTTGAGAATTAAGCCTCTTACTTCAAACACATTCATTAGTAATAAGAAAGGGACTTTCAAAATTTTTATTTACAATAAGACATGTATCTCCATGCAAGATTCCATTCCTAATGTCCAGTCTATGAGGTGCTTCTGGTGCCCTCATTAAAGCGACTTTTTTTTGGAGTGGGGGCTCAGTTATGATGTACCTCTATAAGTTATCCACTTCCAGAGGTACATCTTGTGTAAGATCAGACCATGCTATTTCCCCCTCTAGTGAAGCTGTGTAATAAAATAGTGTATTAGGCTGATGTGCACTATTTTTTTCCTAGTAGTTTCATATTGTTTATTGATATATATGTGCCCTGCTCTAGGAGTGGAAGGTGAAAGGTAAATTAAAATAATACTCCTAAATAAGCCAGAGGTGGTGTGGCATAGTGGTTTGAATGTTGTAGTATGACACTTAAGAGACCAGGGTTTGAATCCCTGCTTGGTCATGAAAACCCACTAGGTGACCTTGAGGAAATCACACTCTCTCAGCCTCAGAGAAGGGTAATAGCAGCCACTCTCTTAACAAATTTGGCTAGTAATGGGGGCTTTTTACCCTGCCTTATTGGATTTTTCAAGTTGCCTATCAGGGCTTTGTTCCTCCCTTCTTCCCCTCCATTTAGTTGAGTTGATTAGAGAACCTGGGGTTAATATCTAGGCCTTGCTTGTCCCTTTGAGGCTTTGTAGTCCAAACTGATACCTATGGCCTTTATTTTACTATTATTTTACTGTGTTTTACTACCCTATAGATTTATTAAGGTATGAGTGGTAGCAGTTTAGGGGGGATATAAATATAGTAACAACAACACTGATGATGATGATGATGATGATGATGATGATGATGCTGTGGTAGCATCAATGGCAGCACAGTGGGTTATGCAGAGGTGTGTGTGTGTGTGTGTGCACACATGCATGTATGTAAACCTCACTACCTTATTGATTCCATTAAGGTTTGAGTGGTTGAAATTTAGTGGGAATAGAAACAAATGAATGAATGGATGATGATGGTGATGATGATGATGATGATGCAGTGGTAGCATCAGTGGTAGTTTAGTGGAGTTTGTGTGGGTGTCTTTGTGTGCGTGTGCACACATACACATGTAGACCTTACTGCCTTATTGACTCCTTTAAGATTTGAACATGTGTGCTGGGTTTGTGCAGGTGTGTGTTTGTGTGAGAGTATGCACACACATCCATGTAGATGTAGATGTACTGATGTAGATGTACTGATAGATAGCACATTACACTTAGTTTTGACTCCTTCCTCAGATACAACAGTTTAGAACTCTGGTTAAATACAGCAAAGTCTACAATGGAGCAGGAGATAAGAGAAAAGCCTCTGAAAAAATGTTCCAACTAAGTGTCTTCCCCTAGTTATTTCACCATCCTCCACAAATGAAGGGGAAAATAACTTTAACACCAGTCTTAGAGCAGGTGGCAGCTTTAGAGAGAGCCCTGACAGTGCTGACAACAACCTCCTGGGGCCTACCACCATCTGGGAAACACACAAACACACAGTGTATGGCTTGCTAATGAGATTTTTGACTGTTGGCAGCTCTTGAGGAACGTTTGACATGAGACCAAAGGCTGATGCTGCCATAAGCAATGTTTTGGAGGAGGCAGGATCCTAGTCAGCTCAGTGAAGCTGACCTCTGTCTCAAAGCTCCCAGGCAGGATAACATGGACCAGGTGAATCTGACAATGCAGCTTACAATCAACAGGGCTTAGAAACATGGTTTTGGGGTAAACTTGGGCCTTGCCTGCATGGGAAGGGGACAATTGTCTATTGAATTGTATTCCCAGAACAGCATGACTTGCCTTTCCACTGCTCTATAAGGAATGACAGAAAAACATGGGGGAGGAGCTCAATGATTAGAAATGGGGAAATCTAGGAAAGAGTGAGTGGATCATATGTGTGTTTTTTTTTTTTATATTGCAGTGATGGTTAGAGGGCAAAGTTGAAATGCCTTATCTCTAACTTCATACATTGATATTATTTACCATCCAATGTAGACTTCATGGAATCTATGTGGCCTTTTATGATTAATCATTTAATATATGGCTGTAATCCAACTCTTCCTTTCCTAGAATCTGTTGCAAGCCCAATTATATATGCAGATTAGACGATGCATTTCATAATGAAAGGACAGGACATACAGGACCCCAACAGCAGGACACCAGGCAGGGAAACCTATGCAGATTTCACAACAATTCCTTCTATATTGGCAATTTAGTTTGTAGAGGCTTCTGTTCACATGACTAATACAAATTATAGCATGAGTGTGGCAGTTGTAATAGCCATCATTCCTTTTGGAACAGTAAATAAAGAAACCAATGACCTAACAATAGAGACCAGCAGTTAAAGTGCAAGAGGCAAGGAGCTTGATAGCCAGTTTCTAAAGGTGCCAGGTGCTGTGGAGCTTTGGAGGAGTTAGACTGTCCAAGCCATTAGTCTTTCCTTAGCTCCAAGTACTAGAAGGAGATATCAGAAGGGAGTTTTGAGTTATGTTGGTTGTCTGAAATATTGTAACGTCATGGTCTATTACTGTTGATAACACACGGCAGTATTGTTTCTGTTGAGGCAGGGGACTGACTCTACAGTCCATCAGGACTAGGTTGGCTGGATTGTTTTTTCCTGCTAAAGCTCAAAGGTATAAGGATACCACCTGTGACTTCAGGGTGGGCAGGACTCTGGAACGACTGAGGAGTGAAAGAAGGCAGGTTGCCAACCAGTGCAAATCTTTATCCCCACAGGTAGAGGCTGAAGGAGCATGGGGTTTGTTATTTGCAGTTCTGTTTATGAGGCTACATTTTTCCCATGCAGCTGTTTTGACTGCCTTTTTTTGGGGGGGGGGTGCTTTGCACATTAGTGCACTAGTGGCAGCTGTTAAAGGGGGCAATTCCAGTAACACTCTGGCTTTGGGGATTAATCCTTTCTGAGGAGCAGGTGTTTCTACAAATTAGTTGTCCCAAGACTGATCAGAGAACCACATAGGGTTAAAAATGGGAGGGGAGATCCTCCATTGGCAGTTGAGGAACTAACAATGGAAGATGAGGAAGAAATCTCAGGGAAAAAGTTAGTATCCTCTTCTTTTCATACATAGTGGTACAATCTGGAACCAGGGACTTGTACATCAAAGAGTCAACAGTTTATGCTACATTTAACACAGTGTATAATTCAGCCCTAGCAAAATTATCCATCTGAATTTATGGCCCTTTCTGCATAAGACTGGTGAATTGGTTCGTGCCATTTCTTACCGGATTTTCTGGGCTCAAAACAAGGCGGATTTTCCCTCATTTCCTTCCACACAGCTACTGTATATGTTCCGTTCTGATTCAGAGGATTGTGGTTCATGAATCCACACTGCCTTCGCCATGGCCACTCCCGCTACTCCTCTCACCCCGCCCCATTGGCTGTGATTGGCCTTTCCCCCCCATGGTTTAGTACGTCATTGCGTATATGTGTACATGCATACGTGTAAAAGTCCATACTACCCCCTGGCCCCTCCCATGAGCCCTCCCCTGACCAGCAATTTGCATTGTTGCAAATATACCTGTCTGCACCACTGTGAAAGAACAAATCGGATCAATCTGGAAAATTGGAAAACCGATTTCTTCCAGTTTTCAAGTAGCACACTTTACCACCACATGGGGGCACATTTAGTCAGAATTATGTGTGGAACGAAGGTAGATAAACTGAACCTAGTCTGCTCCAATATGCAGAAGACCTCCGTGGCAAGACACATTGGCCTGCCTTAATAGCCGCGTGTGGAAAGAGCCTATATTATCAACTGTAGGAAAGAGGGGGGAAATCCCCCATTATTTTGTTAGTTCTTTCTACATTAGTTAGTAAACATGTCTTGCTTGTCTTTCTTTGCAAAGAAAAAAATGAGATGGTGATATTATTGACGTCATTGAATTGTACTGCATTTTTGGCATCCTCTGTTAAGTTCTGTGACAGAGTTCAAGGAGGAGCAGGACGGGGGGAGGTAGGTACTACTAAAATAACTAGGAGGATAATTTGGGAACAAGTCAATATGGATTTATATACAAACTTCCTGGAAATTAATCTTTCCCCTCCGTCACTTGTATAGCTTTCCTGAGAACATTTGAGTCATCCACTTCTTGTGAAATGTAAGCTATCTGTATATTTAGTCTATTACTGAAACCAGTCTATGAATCACTGAAGCCTCACCTGGGCTGTTACTCTATGACTCGCTGTCTGTGATTGTGCCGCGATGAAGACAACACAGCTTTAAGTAGATGTTAGTGACATGGTCTAAGGAAAAGAATGAAGCGGTGCACCAATGAATTGTAAGCTCTTCAACAAAGGAGAAGAATCAAGAGGATGTTCTAGGATGTACCAAGAAATAATCATAGCTGGGGAAAATGTAACATCTTTTTTGTCACTTAACATGGTTGTTCTGAGTTGTGTGCTTAATATAGGAAAACAGCTGTATTTATCATGTTAAGACAAGAACCAGTCACATGAGTATTGCTCAGCTCTTGGGATATAGCAGAACTCCACTGAGGGGATGCACCAATACACCAAGTGACGCACTGTTGTTATTGCCACTACCACTTAAACATGAACTGTATTCAGCTGTACTGTACTCAGTGGGTCCTAATTCAGTTGTGTATAATTATTAAACTACCCCTCCATCCCTAATACTGTGTTCATATTTACAAAGTCTAATTTGGATTGCTTTCTTTAATAGCACAAAGATACATTTGCAGCTGGACCCAGAATTAACTCCATGTAAATAAGCAGGTGGCTTTTTGTGTGTTGTCCTGCATTAAGCGAAAGTTACAAATGCCAGTTCAGTTCTCCCAAAGTAATATTTGAGGCTCATTTTGAGTAAAATACTTAAGTAATTTGTAAAGGAATGTTTCAAGGATTCTGTTAAGAGCATCAGTATTTCTTCTAACATAGCTGGAACTGCTAGATCAGTACAATTTTACAGTACTATAAAATACTACAGAAAAAAGTTATAAACCTGTTTCCTTTAAAACTGTGCAGATAGGTCATAATGGTAATCTATATATTGAAGCGAATAGGACAGTCCCTATTGGTCTCACTGCCATTGTGTATCTTTGTAGAAGGGTACCAATAGGCTCTGTAGGCATTATGCTACAGGGTGATACAGATTATGTGTTTTCTTTAGTGCAAATGCTAATCTGAATCTATAGTGTAAAGACAGGCAACCTGATGCCTTTCAAGATGCTACGGGTCTCAACAGCCATGAGCCCCAGCCAAACATGGGCAATGGTCAGGGATTATGGGATTTGCCATGGACCACCACTGTGTGTGTGTGTGTGTGTGTGTCAGCGATAGTGTTAAGTGGCATGAAGAGTTCAGAGGGTTCAAGCTTGCTCCTCAGTGTTTTGATGCACATGGGGAGGTTCCTGAAGGCAGAATCATACACATGTAATACACGCACATGCACACACACACACAAAATACATTCTCTGACTCACAGACGTTCAAAGCGCAGCTCCATCTTGTCTAGAATTGTTACTCCTCATGCTCTTCCTGCCACCACCGCTGGTTATGTCCACTTGCCTGCCTCTCGCCATCTCCCTTTGCCTCTAATTTTGTGCACATTGCCAGACCCAAAGCCTGTCATTCTGCACAACACAGGTTTTTTTCCACTCCAGTTAGAGAATAGTAAGTATGGGGGGGGCATATACACACTAACACAGCAAGAGGAGGATGGCAAGAGCATTGCCTGGGAGCTCCAGGCCCACAGCCCAATGTGGCTTCAGGGGACCTTTGTGACATATGCTGCTGGAGCTTGGCTGTGCTATGTTCAAGGACAGCTGGCAAAAGGAGGTGGGCAGGAGGGGAGGGAGGGAGTCAGAGAGAAAATGAATATGAAGAGTCACTTGACTGGGGCTGCAGGGACTTGTTTGGCCCAGCCATCTTGGTTGTGGGGGTGTCTTCCTGCCCTTTTCTTTTGGAGTCCCTGGAGGAACTGGAGAGGAAATGGCCAAGACAAGGAGGGTTGGGAAGACAACGCTCCTTGTCTTGGCCATTTCCTCTCCAGTTCCTGGAGAAAGCAGGGAGGCAGAGCTGTATTATTGCTGACTGAGCTGGTGGGAAGAATGGAGTTCTCTCTCCTTCCTCTGTTTTTCACTTTCTTTCTTTTTTGGGGGGCAGGGGGTTGATATGTTTATTTATTTAGTTCAACTGTCATTACAAATCAGCACAATAAATATAAATCAATATACAATAAATCCATATGTATATGTTACCATATACTCCATAACAGATATCAACCAACAGTATGAATCCAGCATTACAGTATTATTCAATACTCAATTATACCCGCAAAAAGATATAAATGAAATAGGTCAATAATAAGATAATTTTGATTTTATCTATAACTAATATAACCTAGAAGAACAATCGTTATTTTACCCTAATGATTATTATACCCCAACCAAGACCTATTCTATATATTCACTATTTCTTATCCTAGAGTATTATATAAAAATCTAATATAAGAATCTAATCAAACTTAGATTTAACAAAACAAAACAAAAAGGAAGGCATATGAGAGAGATTCAAATATAAACAATATAAGAAGTTAAAAAAAAAGAGGGGAAAAATAATAGGGGGAAAATAGAGGGAGGAAAGGGAAACAAAAAAAGAAAATGGAAATGGAGAAATAGATAATGTGAGAGACATAAAATTATGAAAAGAAAAGATAACCTAATATATAAAATGAATTTACAATTCTATTGTATGATTTACAGTTCTAAAAGAGATCTTTCTCCCCATCTCTCTTTCCATATACTTTTTAGAGCATTCCATTCTTGATTCACCATATTTATACTTTGATTTTGCATGAGCATAGTTAGCATATCCATTTGGTACGTGTCAAGAAGCTTGAATAACCATTCTTTGGATGTTGGGATTTCTTTAATTTTCCATTTACTCCCATACAATAGCCTGGCTGCTGTTATCATATATAAAAGAAGCCTTGTATATCTGTTTTGATCATTCCTGTTAATTCCTTTCAGTATATTTAATAAAAATAACTCTGGAGACATAGGAAATCGTAAACCTGCTATTGCTCTAATTTGATTATAGATTTCCCTCCAAAATATTCTGGCCATTTTACATATCTACCAGACATGAAAGAAAGTACCTACTCCTTCGTCACACTTCCAACATTTATCAGATATATTTTTATATATATTTGCTAGCTTTGTGGGGTCAGATGCCACCTGTACATCATTTTATAATAATTTTCTTTAAGGGCAATACATTTTATAAATTTGAAATTCACTGTCCATGCTTTTTCCCAGTCCTCTAGAGCTATTGTATGCCCCAGATTTTTGGGCCCACTTAATCATGTTATCCTTGATAGTTTCTTTCTTCAATTCTAATTTCAATAAACTTTTATATATTAGTGATAGTATATGATCTTTGCCATCTAATAATTTTTCCCTCAGTACCTTCTGTGTTCATATCAGTTCTATATCTCTCTTTTAATTGTTGGTATAAAAACCAATTACATTTAATTCCTTCTTTTTTTAATACCGTGAGGGATTTTAAAGTGTCGCTACCTATTTTATTATCCAGTAAATCCTCATAAGTTAACCACTTTTGTGCTTACCCACATTCTTGTTTATGAAAAGCTTCTTGAGTGGATATCCAATGTGGGATTTTGGCATAAAGTTTCCTTTTATATATGTTCCAAATCCTTAATAGTGAGTTTCTTATAATATGTTTATTAAATTCTTCGCCTCTGTCTTTCACTTTCCACATTTCAGTGTGATGTTGAACCCCACAGGCCTTGGGAGGGTGAAAAGAGGAGAGTTAATTGCCCAGGGGACAGAGATGCCACACCCAGCACCCATGGGACAGAAGAATCCTGGCTAGTCCTTTGCCCAGTTGCACCTGGGTTGTAAGAAAGGACAAATCAGCAGGTGCTGCCAGCTCTCCTCTCCTGGCACCTTTCTTCTCTTCCTCCTCTTCCTTCTCCTTGCTTTTGTGGGCTTCCAAGCCTTCCACTTGAGGGCTGTTCCAAGCAAACCAGAATGAGGGATTTATTTGGTTGGAAGAGTTCAGGGGCAAGATATGCATGCTGGGAGTATTGTACAGTGGATACCTTTTTCCTCTGCCTTTCTTACTTTTTCAATAAAAGCTCATAACATCTCTTCAAGCTTTTGCAAATGCTCCATGAGGACACTGCATCCCTCCTAGAAGTCTGTGGATCACAAATTAAGAACTGCTGCCCCCTATTCCATTCCTGCTAGCAGAGAATATTCCTTCAAAAAGAAGAAACTTTTGTGTTTCAATGAAACCTACAAATACGGCAGATTCTGACAATGTTCTTCCCCATTCCCACCCCATATCCTGATGGTTTTAATGCCTGTACAGGAGGATCCACATTGAAATTATCTGCACAATAGATACTAAAGTCACTTCATTATATTTATCTGTCAATAATGTGCTTCAAGTGTGGTGGTACCAGAACCAACAACCTTCCAGATCACATCAGAAAGCCAAATCTATAGTTAGGACAAGAGTACCAACGTCAGTATTGGCAAAGGAAGGTAGATATATGAGTTTGCCTTCAAAAGACTCTTTAAAACAAACCCCTTTCTTCAAATATGTAAGCAATAAGGAAACATTCAGGAAATCCATATAGTCAGGACAGAGATCTAAGCAGAGCTTGGACAAAACTTTTCCAAGTACAGCCTTTAGGGAAACATGAGCTGTTATGCATCAGACTAATTGTTACCTAGTCCAGCATCCCAATTTCATAAGAGCCAAATAGGATGTTAAGACCATAGCTGCCCCCTATTGTTATTCCCCAGAAATTGTGACTAATGGTCATTGATAGTCAGTCTGTTTAATCTTCTTTAAAAACTAACCCTGTTGGTGGACATCACCACTTCTTCCATCACTTCTAAGTAATATAGACAGACTGTTGTGTGAAGTAATTAAAAATGAAGAGATATGGGTGTGTTGGCAAGGCTGGAATAGCTCCATGTACTGTTGAAGCCATTTTACATTGTTTATCATATAAATTTGCCTCCAAGTGACCACACCTTGAATGAATTTGCATCTGAAGCTACAGTCTGCATAGCTGTAAACTGAATGAACTTGGCATTTCCTTACATTTATAAATTAGATATAAAGTTTGGACCAGCTTTAATTAATGTGGAACAGGGGAAACTTCCTCCACTCTGGGCCTTCTAGCACAGAAAGTAGCAGAATCTGTGAAGTATGTTTGTTTAAACATAAGCACATTACTCAATTTGTTACAATATACAGCATGTTTGATAACTCACTACCAATGTAAAGACTTATTCTGGGGTGGGGCATGTGTTTGGGTTGCCACTGGTAAATAACAACTGTTTTGTGTATAATATATATGCTTGTGATGATTTATCTGTGATATTCCACTCACACAAGCAAGGTATTCTTCATGTCAACAAGTGATGACGAGGCATGTCGGAACCAGTTAAGAAGTAAGCAGAATGGATTGTATTCTCTTAAACAAAAATAGGACATTCAGAGGCTATCAGTAATATATTCATTTTAGTTGTTCCATTCATATTTGAAACAGTATCAACACAAGAGCTCCAGCAGGAAAAACAACCATAAACATAAAGACAGAGTCTTTTTAATTGCTTCTTCTTGTCACACTTAATTTTCCCTGATTTCATTTCAGACTATTATTAAATTCAAATGAATACATTAAAAGGAGGATACTGTTAACAGTAGCTTGTGCATTCCATTCCACATCTAGCCCTTATATGAACAACTGCGGCAGCTTTTCTGTTTCTTTCAGGGCACAGCCAAAACATGGATTACATCCAATTTTTAATCAGCTGTACAGATGGGTTTATTTCACAAATGCACCAGGCTGCACAGATGGAGGTTCCTGAATGCATGACAAGGTGTAAAAACTGTTACTGAGATTACAAAGGAACAAAAAAGGAAGCCATGGAAAATTATAATTAGCAGAGACTCTGTCTCTTAAGGGTTTAGTAGTTCAGAACTTGAATTTTGTCCTTGGTGTGCACAAAACAGTTTGCAAAGAAAGGTGGGGGGAGGGAGAGAAAAACATATATCAGATTAAGTATGAAAACTGATTGAGAATCCCACAAGAGCATATGCAATCTTGCAAGTATCTAACGCATTATGATACTTGATATAATTCCCCCTGAAACCAGCCAAAAGCACGATTCAGTACAGTCAGCCATCCAATCACAGAATTTCAGGGTTTTCTGGAGAGATTTGAAAAAGAAGGATTAGCAAAGGTTAATTTACAGGTATAAATACTGGAGGTGTCCATTAAGAGAAGAGAGCACACTTTTAAACAGTCAGCTTAGAACCAATAGCCTTCTGTCCTTCATATGGTAGTTTTTAGCATTTGCACCTTGAATTTTCAAATGTTTGTGCCTAAATAATAGAATGTTCTAATGTTTTGGACCATCTTTTTGAGAAGCACACATACATATGCCCATTTATAATAAGCTAATTCTATTAACAGAGTTTTGTGTCTACTGCCATTTTTATCACATTGGGCAGAAATACCACTTAGGCTTCAGTCTTTACACCAGTTTCCTCCAATTATTGCTAACCACACATTTTTGCACTACAATTTCCACTCTCAAGAGCTAGCATTGCTACTGATCAGGGAAAATGGAAACTGTAGTTCAAACCAACTGTAAGCTACCAGGTTATACATGAGAATAAGTCCCACTGGATTCAGTGAGGTTTGCAAATGAATAGATATGAGCAGGATTAAAAAGCTAATGTCTCTTAACTATACTAGACAATTTCATGATGCATGGCTTCAGTGGCTAGGTTAGGATATCTGGCCTCTAAATGTTACTTGGAGGAGCAAATGCATTGACAAATGATTTTGAGGGTATAACATGGCAGATCAGGAAGGACAAATAAAAACATTAAATTAATGCTGAAACACTTTTCTCCAACATGCCAAAACCCTAGTTCAGACTTTTTGGTCTGGTAATGAATTGTGGATGTCAGTGATCTGGTATGAATGTCATTAGTGGGGCTTGCCAGTACCCTTTCTCTCATATTCAGTTTTTCAGAATTGTTCAGAATTTATAGAAAAAATGTACAAATTTCAGTAAATTCTTCTACAACAAACTGAAGTGAAACTGTCAACAATCATGAGTGGACTGATTCAATGGAGAGAACACCTCCTTGAATGTAGAAATTGTGTTGTACCTGCTTACCATATAGGTGTTTTTTAATATATATATATATATATATATATTTAAAAATTATTAATTATAAAAGAAAAAAACATACAAAACGTAACACCACATGATTACCACAAAAGTGAAAAAGAAAACATTACAACAAAATAGTTCACATTATTATTTCCTTCCAGATCCTTTATCACCATATATTTATTCCACATGTTATATATCATATTGCTTATATATTTTTGTTACATTCTTAACTCTATCTTTTTCAACTATATTTCACCTGTTGCTGTTAATAAATATGATCCTGTTACTAAACATAGTAATACTAGCCCTAACTTTAAATATAATCTTAAATGAAACTCTAAATGTAAGCCCTAACACTAACTGTGAACCCATCCCCTGAGCCAATTATCTTTCAGCTTACTCTACTTTCCAAAATTGTAATTTTTCTTGTAGAGGTGTGACACTTCCCTCTTTCATTAGGACTTTTTCCACAAAAATCTTCCATATTTCTTCAAAATCATTCCTTTTCATTATTCCTTTTTTGACTTTAATTCAACATGTTAGCTTATCATTAATTGCTATTTTCTACGCTTCTTTATACCAATCCTTTATTTGAAAATCTTCTTGCATTTTCCATTTTCTTGATATAATTAACCTTGCTGCAGTTAATAAATTTGTAATTAAATCCTTCATTGCCTGGGTGCAATTAGCTTTATCAAATATGGATAATAATGCTATACTTGGACATATTTGTAAGTCAGTTCCTGTTATCTCTTTTATCTCTTTAAACACAATTTGCCAAAATTTTTGTACACCTTCACCTGCTTACCATATAGGTGTTAAAGATGAGGAGACCATGGCTGGGGAAAAGAGACACCAGTGCTAATTCAGCATTAACAATGTTGAATTTGAAGAGATTCAAGCCAAGACAGAAGCTCGCAGCTTAGATGTCTATTCTGGTTTTCTCCCACATTTTTTAATGAATATATATGTCTCTGATTTTATTAATCCTGAACATAAGAATTGTGTGAATTTTGGTAAATTCTTATTCAAAATGAGCTTAAACAAAATGCTCACTGATTCCTATGCATGAAGATGGCACTTAGCAGCACATGAGAACAAGGTGTTTTGTGTGTGTGTGTGTGTGTGTGTTTGGTATCTGTGGACTCAGAAATGTCAAGTGTACAGTCACACAAATTCTGGTTCTGCTTCTATGATAGAGAAGTCACTGTCCTATATTTTAAATATGTCAAATTTAAGAGGCATTTTTCAGTGATTAAACAGATGAAATGAATAATAGGTTTCCACATTTGAATATTGATTGCTCTGTGAATTAATCATTTTCCTTGTTAGGCAGTTTCATGACATCTTTCCTCAGCTCTCACTCCCCTGTACTATCCCAACCACCAAAAATATAAAGGCTATTGGTTTACCCAAACTAACCCAATCTGAAATACTGCTTCATTTTAGAGCAATAGATATATAGTCCATTTATTGCTTTATCTTCTCTTCATGGTTCACCCTTCCTCATTTTTTGGTGGGAGTGAGCAGATTTTATTTTGGTGGATCATATGAAGCAGTTTTATGGCTTCATAACTTACTTCCACCTATTCTAAAAATAAACAGGTATTTCATAATTTGAAAGCAAGCAAGAAAAATAAGATAGGAACTCAATTTCTTTTGGAAAGAATTGCACAGCAAAGTTTTACCATCTGGTGGTGTCTGATTATTGAAGCTCTATTTTTGCTTGCTTGTGAAAAATGCTACTATGGTCAACATAAGTAGATTGCATGCTATCTCCTTCAATACTGTTTTAAGCAAAACAGTCTCTTCGAACTAGTAATGAATTTTAAAGTAAGCCTAGTTGTAGCATTTACTTTTACACCACTGTGATTTCTCTTTTGGACTTCACAAATATCAAAACCTGACTAATTGCTAATTGCATTTGTAATATTCAGTGAGTGAACACCTGATTAACTTCACACTAAGGCAATAGATCTCTGTGATCAAATACAATTGATATGATCAAAGATTCAAAAAATCAGCATTCAATAAGGTAATGGAAATATTCACCAACAGCATCATATTATACGTAACTTCTCAATTTTACAGTTGCACTCTTTGCAACCCCTGAAAATGAGACCTCATTATGAATGCTTATTTAAAAAGTATGAATTCATCCAATATCACTGTAGAAAACTATTTGAAAAAGCTTGAAAAAACAACATAACAAAATGTTAACTTCCTTTTTAAAAATCCAATATAACCTAGTATCTTAAATAGGAACCATAAGGCCTTGAAGTGTTTTCTGAAAACAGTGAAGGAGGTACATTGAAAAAACTGCACCCTCTATTCTTGCAGCTTATTGGAGAGGTCTGGACCTACTTCTGAAAAAGCTTTGTTCTTCACTGCCCATATCCTCATTCACTTCACTGCCACTAGCTGAGAGGACTCTAAGAACAGCCCTATCTGCTGATCTTAATTAATAAGGTGATAGATGCATTGGGAGGGGAAGTGCATTCCAGGCAGTCTGTAGTTTCTATGCCACAAAGAACTTTAAACTCAGGTCACTGTCAACATCCTGAATAAGGACTAGAAGCTGACTAACTTGAGATAACCTTGAATCTTACACCTTTCTATATCTACCATACAAATTATCAAGTACCAGAGAGAGAGAGAGAGAGAGAGAGAGAGAAATTCTGAGTACACATATGAATAAGAAACACTTGTCCTCTACAACAGCTTAAGAGCATGCCACTAACACAACTCCATTTGTGCATTTACAAGTGCCACTAACTCTACAATCTGTCTCATTAGATATGTGTCTTTTGTATAATTGAATATCCACCAGAGGCTACTAAAATGCTCTAGGTTATGTTTAGACTGAGAAGAGAGAAAAACTAACACATTTCCTCAATTCAAAGCTAATCTGACCTTAACATAACAGTTATTGGATAGTCCTTTCTCAAATCAGTCTAAATGCATCAACTGTGGCCTGTCTATAAACAGGTGGCATAATTAACACTGCCAATGAAATGTCTTTTTTTTAATACAATATTATTTTACATGCCAGCATCTGTTCCATGTTCAGTGTCTACAACATCTTACACAACAGCAGCTGCTGGATATCTTTGTACCTAAATTGTATATTTGTGATCAAGAGGCTTTCATGGACATCCATTATGGCCAAACTAGATTTAGTAAGTACAGCTGCCACTGCTTCACATGTTTGCCCATCCACCTTTAAAATGGTAAGAATGGATGTATATGAGTGTGAATGAAAATATGTCTGTGAATGAGTGTGAGTAACTGAATGGGTGTTCAACTGCATTTGTGTATGTATGAAAGAGAAGGAAATGTGGATTTTGATGCTCGTTGTATCAAGCAAGGCATATAGAGGTAGATATATTTCTTTTCCTGTCACCTCTTTTACAGTACTGGAAAACTACTTGAAAGATTACTGAAGGAACCCCTCACACTTTCCTTATTCCACTGCAGTGATGATCTTTGTGAAAGAGGCATTAATTAGTCAACTTTTCATGCCCATTTGAACTTGTAATATGTAGGGGTATCTAAAATGGGAAGAGACAGATTAACTCTCAACCTGCATGCCTAATCTAGATCACGATGCAGAGACAACTGCTGATTTCCAAGATAGGGTTGTGGTGGTTTCCATGACAGGAGTGTGGAACACTAGCGTTAAAACAGATTAGCACTTTAGATAGCTTCTTTAAACTGGGGGAACTCCCAAACATGGATTCACCATACTACTGTCATGGAAACTTCTGGTCATTATGTTGCTGAGAGCCCAGAATCTCTGATCCTTCCCAGATAATGGATTAAATCCATTTAAGCATTTGCCAGATTATGAGAGAATGTTGTAGAATAGTTGACCACTCCAATCATAGCTATTTCCCTTTTTAAAAATAAAATAAAATAAAATAAAATAAAACAAAGGATGATGATAATGTAGGACCAGAGGTATAGTACAGACCTACTTCTACTACTTTGGGCTTCAAATAGTTCTATGGACATAAGAGTATTTGTATATATGTGTATATATTCCTTGTTTTCTGTCTGTTTCTTTTTCCAGAATCAAATAAAGAAATAAGTTGGCATAAGATGGGTTGGGAGGGGAGAGAGAGAGAGATGCCAAGGCATCTGTGCCTCCTAGAGAGCAGTGGGTTAGATTGCCCTACGGCTGCAGTGTGTGTCTGCTTTACAATCCCTCCTGTCCCTTAGAAACTAGATGAAAATCCACAGCTGCTAGACCACTTGCCTCCAACTCACAAATGAAAGCTTTCCAAGTCAGTTAGCAAGAACATTTTGAAAACATTCGTAAACCCAATCTTCATGTTGCCCAAGGGAGTGGACTGAAATATGCCATGTAGCCATTGGATAGTAAAGCTGTACTATGTATATTCTAGTGTATACAGCTTTACAGAAGAGCTCCATAAAGCTTTGTTTTCCTAGAAGAGACAGTGGCTGCTGTCCAGCATTTTGGTTTGTGTGATGACAACCTCTGCTGACTCAACCACTGGAATGGATTGAACTTTAATTCCTCACTCTTCACCCAATGTTGTGACTATTATTATACCTAAACAATTACTATATGAAGCATGTAACTAAAGCTATATTTAATCGAAATATGTTAGCCATCTGCACCTCTGCAGCTCCTCATAATATGTGTGTCTTTGTGCCCATTTTCCCTAGCATTGCTTTATTTTCTGTTGCTCCTTTTCATAGGTTCTTGTTTGCCCTTCCTAAACTCCTTCTGCCTGTTTAGGATTATGGATGGAAAATAAAATGAGCATCAATAGTTTATCTTTAAACATAATTTGTAATTGCAACTTTTGCCTTCCTATTTATCCATAATTAAAAGTGTATGGCTGAAAATGTGTACGTCTGTATTTTTTTAAAGCATGAATGTGCTGCTTTTCACAATTTAAAAGCCCACTTTTTAAAAAGTGGGCTTTTAAATTAAGAAAACTGCATAAAATACTGCATACATTAGGAAAAGTGTGTATCAAAATAGGTAAAAATTTCTGCGAGTGAAAGAAAAAGAAACAGGTTCTGCAACCCAAATCAAAAACTGGACCAGGACAGAAATGATCACAAGGTTTTAAAAAGATGAAACTGACAATGCCTATAACCTGAGACACGATCAGAGAAGTGGAAGCCAAAGGCCCTTCGACTTGCCATTCCCTCATGACATTAGGGCAGGCTGTCCAGTAACTTGCTTAATCACCACCATAAAATCCCTAGTGCGTGCACAGATATTTTTGCATAGGCAAGTTAATGTAGCATTTCCCTGTTATTGTGAAGCCACTTAGGACCTACATGAGGGCATTTTGCTAGTTAAGGCTCCACGGTTCAGCAGCCCTCCCAGCTGTAGCTAGCCAGCAATTCCCCACCTGGCCCAATTCACTCCCAGTTTGAATAGGCATGGAAGGATATTACAGTAGCTCTGCCAAGTCTGCTTGTACACACCATTAGAGAATGTGTGCTGTTTTTGAACAGGGAAAATGGAAAAAAAATGTGTCATTTCTGTCATAGGCATCAGTCTGTCATAGAACAGAAAGGTAACTTCAATGCAACACTCTCATTACAGCTGAAATAATATCTGCAGCCGTCACTTTACTCTACAAGTAGTGGCACTGAGTTAAAACAGGGTGCTGCCAATAGCTGGCAACTTTATTAGCTGGAGCTTGCAAGCACAGAGAGAGTTAGTTTTAACACAGGTGAAGATTGTTGCTTGATCGCATGTAATTTATGGAGCAACCTGTGGCCTTCAAACAGGCATAAGAAGCCAATGCTATTCCCAGTTTTAATGCTAAACAAGGCCTGGTGCATCTTATCAAATTCCCTGCAATTATGTAGGCAGGTTTACAGCCTCATGGAGAAAAACCTACTAGGAACTTATCTGTACTCATGGGAAATCAGCAGTCATGACAAGGATTAACTGGGCAACCACAGTAATGAAATAGAACAACAACAACATTCAGGTTCCTGTTCTCTGAAAGTTCAGCTTTGTTCTCATTTGCTTTTGTTGCACACAGCTGTCCATATACTGTCCTGCATACACAAACACTTGGAGGAATTCTGCATTATGTGGAATGGTACAAACCAAGTTCTAAAGATGCAGTAAACATAGGTTTCTGAATTTTGGCACGATCTTCTAAACCTGGCAAATCCATGGAAATAGATGGGTTGTACACCATGTTTGGAGACCTGCGCAGTTTTTTTAATATATGATACAGAACAGTCAATATGAATTTCTAGAAAGAGTTTATTACTAAAATCAGTCATCCAGCAACTAATTGAACTGCCTTTTATGAAGAAATGATATAGACCTAAGGAACAACTTGATTTGGATATGCTCCTTGTTTAGCTAGCACAAAAATGGTTTGTGCTGTTTAAATTGTGTTCAACATACAATGCACAAGTGACCCTGGGGACAAAGGCTGAGGTCTTCAATTCACTTACTAGAAGGACAGAGAAAAAGAGAGAAAAGAAACAAAGTGAGATTTTACTTTCACACAAGCAGGCAATGGGTTGTACATGGAAGGTGTTACTTCTGGTATGGCACCCTGGGTGAGGACCCCCAGATATCATCTTGATATCATCTAATTTGGCCTTAGCTGGACTGGCTTGCAGTTACCACACTCCACGTGTTTGCGAGGTCCTCCGGACAAGCACGGACATGAGTGCAGCCACTAATGGTTTCACATTCCAGACTCTATCGAGGCCAGCAGCCTAAACTCCGCTCCCAGCTTCAGGGGACTTCCCGCCGCAAACTCCACAATAGCCGCACGGCTCTCAGCCAAGCTACTCTTTTATGTTGGACCATCAGTGTACCGGCCACGCTATTATCTTCAAACACAAATCCAATCATGTTAAACTTGACCTTTCCAAATCCTTTGTCCAGCACCAGAACTCCTTTTGTCCTCCCCTGGTTTGCCATAGCTGAGAGGCACAAACTCCCCTATAAAAACCTCTCACTTTCAAACAGTCTTCGGATCACTTTGGACTGCCATCCCGCCTTGCTGCCAGTTGTCTAAGGGACTCCCCTCAGCTCCCCACGCTGAGCTTTCTTCCCCGGAACCCTTCTTCTCTCCAGGACTACAAGACAGGTCGTATCGCCTTTCCCAAACAAACCTCCATTTCTGTTTCTCAGTTAGTTTATGTTTTGTCTTTCATGTTTTTGTCTTTAATAAAGAATTGTCTGTATTTGGAGAACCTTGTCTAGCTGCTCTCTGACCCGCCACTGTATACATTGGGTTTAAAGATCCTTGCAAAGTTACCCTGCCTCTCGCTAGCTTAAGAGAGTGTTTCAACTAATTTCCCCAACTGGTATTTATTTGGCAATCTGGGCACCCCTCCCGGGACCCCCCAAAACACAGGGTAACAAAGGTACTAATCAAATAATGGTTCTTCTGGCTTTTGATACTAGTCTCATTAACAAAACATGTTGCTGTTGAAATGGCCCATAACAATAAAAATTATATTTCATTAAAAAACAAAAAAACAAACAGTGAATGACCTATTAAAAGAGACAAGACCATCCACTATCCTAGAGGTCTTCTACTACCATGCAAGCACTACTGCTATTTCTTTGTTCATTACTTCAGTCATCCTTTCCATAGCTATACTTTTCCATTCAGTGCAATTCCTACAATGTGCCTGCCTATTTGCACTGAAGGAATACTCTTTTAAACTTCCTGGGGTTTTTGGTTCCTTTTTGCCTAAACTTCTAACTGGCTTTGCTTGTTTTAGGCTAATTAGCTCTGCCTATCATTCCTCACAACTTGGCCACACCTGCTTTTGTGAAAGAAACCATCTCACATATCACACAGCGATAACCCTGTGTTTGCTACCAAGTATACACTGATCAGAGTTGCTAACTGATGGGATGGAAAGCCAACAGCTTGACCTGTTCCAGTGGTGTTAACTGTAGCAAGATCTGCATAAATCAGCAGGTGATGTTTTCATTGCATGGAAATAAAACATTGACACCTGTTAATAATGTACTTTTGATACAGGGCTAAGGACCAGAACAAAAGCTGTTCACAAAGCATCTACACTGGATAGTTTACAAGCTGAAGATTCAATCCATCTGCAAAATCAATAAATAATCACTGTTAAAACTTTGTATAAATTTGAGAGGAATTTAAGTAATTTAATGCAGAATTTAAGGTATTACATATAGTACACATGGTTGGGACTACAGTTTTAGATAGTGAGGTTAGAGTGACATTAAACACAGAAATTACAAAGACATTATTACCACTGGCCACTCACAAAATAGTTGTTGATGCCCAAAACATTTTTGTACCAGATCAGCCAATTAACACCTTCAATGCAGCACTGTTCTGCAATTGCAGTCAATCACAGCTCACTCACTACTCTACCTGTATTATACATAATTGAAGATGGCTTTGCTGCACTTGATGGTCTAAATCAGAGGTAGGAATAGTGTGGTTCTCCACATGTTGTTGAACTGCAACTCCCAGCAGCCCAAGCCAGCACAGCCAGTGGTGAGTAATGCAGGGAGCCGTCGCTCAGCAAGATCTATAGGGTCAAGCAGTTCACACCCCAGCCTAAATCCAACTGTTAGAGCAAAGTTACTGAATCAATTGGTGATATTAGGCCAAGAACTTATCAAAATCCTATTAATTCAGTGGCTCTACTCTAATTGGGGCTACCAGTTGGATTTAGGTCAGGGTTTTAATTTTTCGGCATGTACTCAAATATTTACACCTGAAAGCACTGCATGTGAATTGGCCTTTGCACACACTTACACACCTCAAACTGTTTCCAAGTGCAAACATGAACACTTTCCTGTAAGTAACTCATTGAGCAGATGTAGCATTTACTTCTGAGTAAGGAACATACAGCAGTAAAGTTGCCTACCACATATCATATGAATGTTTTCATTACATTCCCTGTATGATGATTCTGCAGTACAGAAAATCTCAACTACAGGGCTGGTACAAGATATTTTGCTACCTGAGCCACAGTAGAGAATGTCCTTTCCAACCCACACAAGCACACACTGTTCAGAGTGCATATTATTGAATACCAGCCATTTTATTTTGGCATCTGTCCTCTATCCTAATAATAAAATACTATCATATTAAAACAAATCACTTCAATTAATAGTGCAAGGCAGAAATTTGCTAGCTTTTTTCATGCTTCCCAAAATAAACACCAGCACCTAATGTGGACATTTCAAATGATGCCTAATGGTAGGGTTAGTCCTGGTCAAATGACCTTTTCAAAACTCCTTATTAAAAGAGGGAAAAATGTACAGACTTGATTCCTCTGTATCAAAATTTTACATCTCTACTCACCTTCAGACACAGAATATTTATAGAAATTATGTTTTCACTGTGCAGTCCTTGCAAATGCTTTTCTTGAGTAAAATAACTGTGTAACAACTGAATGGTTAATGAAGGCTGGTCAGCACATGGCAAGCAAGATGCCTTGGGCCTGAAATTTGTGTTAAATGACAGATGGTTGTCAAACTATACAGAGTTCATGGCTGGGGGTGCTTTGAAAAACAACGCATTAGCAGCGGGCAGGTATTAACAAACTCCACAGTTTTCAAGGCCACCTGTGGGCATCTGACCTACTTCAACCATGTCCACCCATGGCGAAGCAAGCATTTCCTTCCCTCAGCAGGTAGTAATCTTTCAGGACAGCCCGCTGAGAACTGCAGGCCTTTCTGTTTGCTGCCTTCCAAAATAGTTGCTTCGTATGGATGGACAACACTGCCACACATGTAGTGTCTCTACTGATTCTTAAGCCCCCTCCCACCCCAGCTTGTCTCCTGTCAGTCCAGTGACAGAAAAATCCTGTCTGTGGAAGGGAAATGATCAAGCAGAGGAAGGCTGACCCTTCCTTTTAAAAAGTTGCCATTCCAAACACCTCCTCCTTGAAATAAATTGAAGCCTTTGCTCTCCTGCACTCAAATTGCCCAGCATGGTGCTGTAGCAGGAAACCTGACAGCCTGACATTTTCAACCATTGGCTTTTTGATTCATATTAGCTGACAGCTCTGCCACCAAGCAGCCAGGCTTTACTACTGTAACATCTCTTCATCATGCACAGTTCAAGGCATTTGGTATGACTGCAAGGTCTGATGTTGAGATGCAGAGGTTCTGAATGATACCTCTGCCAAATGCCTACACTGACCAGATTTTTTTTTTTTTTTTTTGAGAGTACAGAGCTTCTGAATCTTGACCAGCCATAATAGAGCAATAGTCTTCAGATCCACTGAAACCCAACTGACCAATGCAGGACCCATTTCTATCTTGCTCCCCACTTATTCTGTATGCCTTTTGACTTCTCTTTAAAAACTATCATGACCTGTGACAAAGACAGGGTTCCTGAAGTGAATCATAATCATTTATACAATGGATAATTTTAGCACAGTCAGTTTGTCATGCAGGGGTAAGGAAAATTTGGGAAATACTTACACAGGAGATATGGAAGGCAAAGAAGTTTGGTTCACTTCTATATCTCTGTGTATTTTTTTTTTATTTGCCTAATCTTCTCTCTGCCCTCCAAAAGAGGAAACTACAAAAGAGCAACATAATTTGCTAAATTTGAGTGTGATCTGTTTTAATTCAAACACATCAGTATGACTTGGCAGTTGGTGAAAAAACTGTGTAGAAGAGGGGATTTTGGCAAATACAGCTTTGCTCACTCCTGCATGATCAGTCACATCTTCTGAGGTCCTCTTTTCTCAAAACACTGTTTGCTAGAACTAGAAGTAAACACTAGCCTTGACTACAAAGAGCCTTTCTGAGCTGGTGTGGCTGGCCTCCCTCCAAAGCTGGCACACAAAGCAAATCTTTCCCTGGCCTCTCTCATACCATAAGTTCAAGACTCTCTTCTGAATCCAATCAAGACAATTTTCAGGAGAGTAAGTTTTTGCAACTACTTTTCAAGACTTAAAAAATTGGTACAAAGTCCTTTATCAGCTGCCCCTGACAAAGACGGGGTAGAATCCATGACAGCTTGTGCAAAATAAACACTGCTGGTCTTCAAAGTATCAGAAAATTCTTTATTTTTTCAAGGCGAATCTTCACAGTGAGAGTGGACCTTTGAAGTTCCATGTTCTGCTGTTGGTAAAATCCCAGCAAGGAAGGAAAGATTTTCTAGCAGTCCACGTGCCTGCAACCACATTTCCAACAAATACATAACTAAATCAGAAGAAAAAGTGTAATGCCTATCTTGATTAGTAAGTTTCCTACATTTACTTCTGGATAATGTGAAAAAGAGATCTGTATTTGTCTTCCTAGTGTAAATTTTAGTTTGACCCTCAGTTATTAGAGATGAGAGCTGATTCAGATATTTTTCTCCCTCACACACTAATGGGCAACTGTGGTAAGCCAGAGCTGAGGACAAACTTTCTACACTTGGGGCCACATGGACTGCTAAGAATGAAAAAAGTCTGGTTTAATGTTAAATAATTCAAGAGGAGTCTAAAACCTATTCTAAAGGTGAATTGTCTTTGCAGAAGAGAGAAGTTACTCACCTTTTTTGTGTGTGCAACAAAAGCAAAAGAAAACAACAAAAGCAAAAGAAGCGACAGAGAATGAAAGGAATATGTCTCTAAGTAGATTCAGTGAAGTAGGTAACTCCAGTTCAAACAAGGTCAAACAATCTGCATAATTTCTTAGGCTATTTCCACATGGTGTCACTGTCCCACAATGGGGACACATTGCTGCAGTCCACAAATCATGCTTTCGCATGATGTCATTGTGGTCTGGCTGCCAATGGACTCTCATTTGTTGCAATTGTGGGATATTCCATTACCAGGAGAAAAAAAAAACAGTAATGGCCCCCAATTGCATGACACCTCCATCACCAGCAGCCAGAAAGGAAGGAAGTGGCTGACTGTACTGTGGAAGGAAGGCATGTGTCGCTCACACTTTGCTTCCTCAGGCAGCTGGCCAGTTGCAGAGAGGAATGTTCACGTTGTGCTGCCATCCCAGCAGTGGCATTGCCAGGACTGCAATGGGAAGACAATGGAGATGGAGAAGGTGTGGAAATGGCTTTACCATAGCCAGATTTATTTGGAACTTTATCTCATTTTACTGCCAGAGAAAAGCCCAGGCAAGTGAATTTAGAATTGCGTCCTGTCCTCACACTGTTCAGGATCTTCTAACTATACAAAGAGAAAATGATTAGAATAATATTAGAAGTGTGGTTAAAACAGCACTAAATCCTTTGCTGCTGGACAACTCATGTGAGGCTATAGGGCAGACAGAAAAGAATATTCTAGATGTTTAGCTCTATTACTCTGTGGGACTGATTAGTACAGTTATACATAGTTATATTTGCACTGGAACAAATTTCCATCTAAAAACAAAATGGAGTTTACAATGGCTCCAGGCACTGCACAGATTAGCACTTTGTTGCATATTAATGAATTACTCCTTGTGACCAATTGTTATGCAAATTGTTCTTGTGTCAGAATTTATAATAATATTTAGCTGAAGATAAAATACATGAACAGTTAAAATTAAAAACAAAATAAGGATCCCACAACAAAGCAAATTAATCAAATGAGTTTGGTGCACGGTTTACAATTATTAAATTAGTGGTTTCCATTCTGATTCTGCACAGCGAGACTCTAGTATTTATAGTCTTAATAACAAAGCAAAAGGAACAAGGAATAGATCTTAAAAAGTACTGTGGCTTTTGCTAGTTTCACCGCTATAGATCTCATCTGCTTTTTGTTTTTTGTTTTTTTTTTAAATTCGGGTAAACTTTCTTTAATATGTGTACATGTGTGTTAATCAATGCAAAACAATTTGTCATTAACACCTAACATCTCTATCCATTTGATCATCCAAGAATGAGAATGCTAAGCGAAATCGGTTTCCTGTACCCCTGTTAGATTAAAAGATTCAAATTATTTATTTGTTTGTTTTTCCAACAAGTGCCTTGTCAGCAGGACCGGACCTGCTTACGGCATTTTGCTTAGAAGTGGGGTAGCATGTGGGGAAAAACTGCATCCCTCCCATAGCCACTTTGAGTCCCTATGGGGAGAAAAGCTAGTATGAAAAGTTAGCCACAATATTTTTGGCACAGAAGGCAGAAAATGGTGAGTAAAGGGAAAATAATAACATTTATTTATTTGTATCCTGCCTCTCCACAGGGATGAGGCGACGAACAACTTACAAATAGCATGTATTTCTATACATGCCCCCAACAAGCTGGGTACTCATTTTACCAACCTGCGGAAGGATGGAAGGCTGAGTCAACCTGGAGCCTGGCAGGATTGAACTCACAACCTTGTGGCTTGCAGTACTGGCATTTAACCACTGCACCACCGGGGCTCCTTAAATAACTATGACTTTGCTCCACTTTTGTAACACACCCTTTATAGGTAGCAGACTCAATCTTGTCTAATGGTAGGAGGGGTCCAATTTAAATTCTACACAAAGAGAGTGAGGTGAAAAAAGAGGAGCTGTACAGGTCTCATATACCTCCCTTACCATCATCTGTGTCTGGTACACTATTTACTAACCCAGAGTATTTGCTTTCAGTAGAGGCTGTGCTGCACCTCAGTTATGAGCATCAGCCCTTATGCTTCCACAGCATCCCATGTACAGTCCCAGTCCTACTGACAATCTCTATGCAGTCTCTACCCTGAAGTTCTGGCAAAGAGTGGGTGTCAGGGGATATATATATTTAAATATATAGATTAATCTGAATGGATGAAATGAGTGGCTAGGTACAACACAAATCAAGGGCTACACTGCTCTCCAACAAAAATAGCCCCATGGAATCAATGGCAGCGGGTTGTAATAGTTACTTAATTTTGAACTATTTATTCAGTGATTGTACTGTAGTGGTTGGATTTAGGCCCAGATTATTTGTTTTCCTCTGAAGCTATTCTACAGTTTGGAATTTAAGATGGGATTTGGAACATGAACAATATGCTCTCAATTTTAAGTCTTTTTACCACTCATGATCAGAAGACTGGGCAAGACATAAAAAGCCAAAAGGGTAAATGTCAAAATCCATCTTTTCACCACTGTAGATACATGTTACATCCATATCACTGACTTTTCAATCCATATAGCATCAATCACAAAACAATCACCACATATTAACAATATCTGCTAGACTGTTCCAGCACTTCACACTAACAGTGATAGGGCCACAATAAGTCAGAAATGATTTGAATGCACAAAACATCAACAAAATGGGTACTTTGAAATTGATATTCACCCAGTACTTTGCATAGTCTATCCCATTAATTCTTAAAAATTCTATGCAACTGCCTTTACAAAGTCTCACTCTCAACACCATTATATATGTGGACCAGCGTGTGGGGTTAGCCTCAGAGAAGATTATTTCCATATGTCACCGAGAGAGTCTATACCTCTGGTGGCTGAGATGTCTGGCTTCACAGCTTGCACTTTCCACTACTGTACTACAACAGCTCTACACTGTGTCCCTACCACTTTGTGAGTTGCAGGACTGGTTTGACCATCAGACAGGTTGAAGCTACCATTGCAGGCAGGAAATTTAAATTATCACAAAATGGCAGTATATTCTTAATTTGTTATAACCACTTTTTTTTTCTGCCAGGGAGAGAAAATTCAAGGATTTTCTTTTTTATCTTTGCACAATTTACAGCTCTGTCTGGGCAACAAGATATCTTGGTGAGCTGTACACACTGACCTGAATCCTATTCATAGTACCAATGAGAGTAAACCAATTGAATCAATAGGTTTTATCTATGTGGTGAATCACTATCCAACAATTGGTTCAAAGGGTTTACTCTATTTAGAATTAACTAATAGGATTCAGGGTATCTTCTTGTCAGAAGCAAAAACTTTTATGTAAATAACACAGAGAGAAGCAAGTACAGTCAGGGAAACAATGTTGTTTTTCGAATCAGGGGCCCCAATGAGACTGCCTGATGGTAAGGCTAGTCATGATCCAAATAATCCCTAGATCCATTTTGGGAAACTTGCCCTGCTAGGGGAGGCTGTATTACTGAAACTGAGTACCTAAGTTTTAAACTGTGATTAACACTGCAAACAGCCTTATATGGTTTGATCTGATCTCTCCGATTAGGTTAGTAAATGATTCCATTTTCTTGGAGTGCCTCTGATCCTCTTTCTCTAAGTGGAAGTATTGTTATATCTGAAGTGCCACTCCTGGTTAATGAATCTTGCTGGAATAAAAAGTGTGCTTTGCCTCCTTGTTTGGTTCAGCTGTTTGTTTCAAGATATGCATTTAAATATGTCAGGTACAACTGACAGTAAAAGTGTATAAATACATCAGATGGAATACCAAGCCTGTGATTTTTCTGACCCACTTCAAAAGACCCTAGTCAATAAATGTGTAGTATTTCAAAAACTACTCCCTCTACACCAGAATGAACAGCAAACCAAACATAGCCTGCCATCAATGTATCATAGCCCACCAAATGCCTGACAAAGCTCTTGGTTCTGCTGCCTGCCATGGCTTGCTAAACGGGGATGGCAGTCACACATCTGGTGAGCTACATACAGAGAGGGTGGGTTATGCCTACTTTGGTGGGCTATAGGTCTTCTGTGCCTAGGTTAAATTACTATGGGTGTCAGCAGAGCTTGTTTTTTTTTTAAAAAAAAATACAAAGTAAGGGTGATATTTCCAAACCACATACACAAATACTGAGTTATTATTACAATTTAAAAAATCTATTTTTGCCAATTCTCAAAAATAACTAAAACATTTATTTGAATTACTTTAACAGCAGCAGTAACAACAACAACAACAACAACAATTATTATCCTGTGACACAAAACACACTGAACAGTCCATGCTAACACTACAAACAAACAGTAGGACAGTTAAAAAAAAAAAAAACCCTAAGGATTAATAAGAGAGAATTATTGGTTTAATTTGTGGAAGGAGTTTACTACAGGCCATCAAACCAAAACAAGGTGTAGACGAGACAAATCTTTTCTTTTCTGAGACAAATCTTAGAAATCAAGATTCAACAGCTGGTAGTTATGGGAGACTTCAACTATCCCGATATCTACTGGGAGACTAACTCTGCTAAACATAGGATCTCTAACAAATTCCTAATGTGTCTTGCAGATCATTTCCTCTTCAAGAGGTAGAGAAAGAAATAAGAAGACCAGCAATTGTGGACTTGATCCTAACCAACAGGGAGAAATTGATCATTGGAATCAAAGCAGTTGGTACTTAAGGGGAAGTGATCATACAATGCTTGAATTCATGATTGTGGGACAAGGGAAAGAAGAGTGTAATCAAACACAGGCCTTGGATTCAAGTTTAATGTTAAATGGACAATTAGGCCCACTAGCTTTACAAAAGACTTGTGCCTGGTGGAAATGGAAAAAAAAAACAACCTAGAACCGTTTGGTTGGTATATGCAAACATAGCTGCCTATACTTTGGACTGTTCATTCTGACACCTGATTTTTTTCATAAAGAACATTGTATCACTTCCCTCTCCAAAAGAGGTTTACTGAATTCTGCTGGGGCCAGGTCACACATCCTACATAAGTATCTTAGGATAGTGATTGGAGTAACAAGCTGCTGTTTTTCTAGAATAAACTAAAGTTAGTAACAGTTTTGTAACTGGCTTGTGGTATTTTAGCTCTACACGAGTATTATTTCTCTTTCCTACATCCTTATTCTAGGAATAACAGAGTTCTTCTATGAAGATAAAATACACGTCTTTTTTCACTTTACGCTTTAGGGAAGCAAAGAATTAGTTCATGAAGTCATGACGTAAAGCATCAATTTGTAGTCAGGGAGTGAAGAATCAGTTTTATAGTCTCTTCTGATGGGTTTCTGATGTTTTGGTATTATCAAGGTGACTTATATGGTTTCACAAATGGGATAAACTCCAAGCACCAGTAAAACCAGGACTGAATTTCACTTCACCTAAACAAGTGACTATAATTAATTATTGTGTCAGCTTCCCTAGAGCTAATCACAGTGCCAAAAGAGATATCAATACATAATGGCTTGTTTCTCTCTTACTTTCAGCCAGAACTGAAGTTCTTTTCCTTATAAGTTCTCCACTGTCATGGAAGGCTGTGATGCCCCACTCATTAATACCAGACATAATAACCTGTTTATAAATCCATCAAAAGCCACACACAGATACCCTGCAGATGGGAAGCCATGTTACACCAAATCAGATCACTTTTGCATCTAGACCTCTATGGTTTGCTCCAGTCAGAAGTATCTCGCCAAGGTTTCTACCAGAGTCTGACCCAAAATATCCTTCCTACCTGCTGTCATGAGCGTGACCATGTGCCTTTTTCATTTGTGCACACACACTAATGAGAGTGTCAATCGCACTTTACATTAACACCATTGATGAGACAGTGTCCTCCACCACACCTAAGGGAAGCAGCAGCAGGTAGATGTAAGTTAGGCCATGTGGCAGACACGGCTCTGTAAACAACAACTGTTGTTCTCTGCCTCCCTCCCATCTGCCACCTGAAGCAATCTCCTCATTCAGCTTGATGGGAGGGAGAGCCGTGGGCTGTCTTTGGGTTGCTATCTGATTGATTAACTGGAGATATTAGAAACTGGACCTTGGAACAATTCCTTTTTGTATTCTGTTTTGTTCTTAAGCCATAAACTCTGGAGTTAAGAACCATAAATAAAAATAGAAATAAAGATAAAGAATCCACCTGAGTGAAATCATGTAATATTTCCCATTTACTGTCAATCTTGTGATACCAAGCAGCAGGAGACGGTTTTATTTTAAGCTTCCTGTGCTGTGTGACCCCCTCCCCATGTATTTAAAATTTGATTATCACAATGGTTTCTTCATGTGCATATTACAAAGGGCTGTGGGGACTGCTCAGTGCAGATAATGTTAGAGATTAATTTGAGTCAGGGAGTATTTCCTTATGCCAGCTGGGTAAGGATAGACAAAGAGAGATTTTTAAACACTACCTGGAATATTGTGGTGTTTAATCTTGTGTTGTGCTGGCTTGCAATATAATTCCACACAAATGTGAATTTGCTTTCCATCTGACTGGAGCGGGCATGCTGTTCAGTGATTTGAGCAATTTACCTGGTATAATAACCAGTTGTCTCTGGCTCACTGGATGCCAGGACCAGCTCCTCCCCCTCCCCATTTATGCCTGTTGGCCTGACACTGTCAGTTTAGGAACCACACGAAATCTCTCAAAAATCATTGCTTTTGCCCAGTTTAAATCAACAGGCTTCTGATGCAATGGGATCTTTTGGCAAAAGCATTCTGCAGCTATCATCTGCAGCACATACTGAAGAGCTTAATTACGCTATGCTGAATATTCTGACTATTCACACACACATTTTGTTGCTGCTGTGATGCCCCTATCAAAAATAAGTAGCTGTTTAGTATCCTTGGCTCTTTTTTCTTCTTCTTCTTCTACTTGAATTTCATTCTCCATGTTCTTATCTCATCTGTTTCACCATAACTTAAACCCAGGTAAGAGGTAGTACTGTATGACCATTGTTATTGTCATCCTTGTTCATTTCAACCAGTGAATCTGCAATTATGGCTGCAGATTTATCAGTTTTCTGAAACCTAGTAAGGGAAGCATCATTAAATACATCACACACCATTCTTGTCCTGAAATGGAGTGTATTCTTTTTCCTTTTCTACAGTGAGACTCAAAAACTCAATCAGAATATCTATGGCTGCCAATGAAATGACTCCAACTAATCTACAATTGCTGATTTTTGATAGCTGTTCCTTGAAATTTAGGCCCTTTCCACACGGAGGTTAAAAAACGTTGTAGAGCGACCTCTGATGGAGTGGATTGGGGCGGACTACTTTTGCATAGTTCCACACCCCAATCCGCGCTAGGGCAACCGGAAGTGGCGCCGCCGCATGCTTTTTTAAAAAACACTTTTCATTAGGTTTTTAAAAGGCACGGGGCATGCAGCCACGTGCAGCCCCTTCGCAGTACCCGATGTAGATTTGCAGGTGCATGCAAGGGCGTGCCTGCAGACCTGCCAGGGGGCCGGCTTCCAGCTGGCGAGCTTCTCCGGTTGGTAGAGAGCCTCCGCCAGCCGCGAGCCGCTTTTTGGCCACCACAGGACTCCGCGGGATGCAGTCGAGTGTGGAGCAGTGAAAATGCGCTGCTCCAGTGGCGACGGACTTACCCGGTTTCAGGTAAGCTCCGTTTTAGCGTGTTTTCACCCGTTTCTTCCTCCGTGTGTGGAAGGGGCCTTAGTCTGAACAGAAAAGCCCAGTATGATCTGGATTATTATCTATGTTGTAAATTTATGTGCAAAAGCTGCCAAATATGGGAGGGTCATACATGAAACAGCCCAAGTTTATGAATGTCAAACAACTCATGAAATGGAAATCTGAACTCCTTCACCAATGGCCCTTTCTGCATGTGGATGGGTAAACGGGGGAAAACGCACTAAAACGGAGCTTACCAGCAGCCGGGTAAGTCCGTCACCATGCAGAGCAGCGTGAGCTCACTGCTGCGCAGTCCTCCGGCGTCCAAAATGGCGGCTTCTGGCTGGCAGAGGCTCTCCACCAACCAGAGAAGTTTGCCAGCTGGAAGCCTGCCCCCAGCAGATCTGCAGGCGCGCACTAGTGCGCGCCTGCAAATCTGCACTGGAGTGCAGCGACAGAGCTGCACGGGGCTGCGCGCTCTGTGCTTTTTAAAAACCTCTGAAAAGAGGTTTTTAAAAAACACGCTGTGCCACCAGTTCCAGTTGCTTCAGAGTGGACTGAGGTGCGGAACTACAAAAAGTAGTCCGCCCCAATCCACTCCATCAGAGGTCGCTCTACAACGTTTTTTAACCTCCGTGTGGAAAGGGCCTAAATTTCAAGGAACAGCTATCAAAAATCAGCAATGGCAGCCATAGATATGCAGACGACCTCCGTCAGAGGTTGCTCTGCACCGTTTTAATACCCCGGTGCGGAAAGGGTCAATATATCCTACAATGCAGACGCATTACAACTGTAGTGAGGGGAATTACTTGGATGAAGGCTGATCCACAAGCTGAAGTCCTGCTATTGTCACAATAGTTATGCATCATGGTGAAGGAATTTGACCATACCACATTTTGTTTATTCTTTCTGTGAGGATTTTCTTGGCATTTAGGACACTGCATTGGCATGACTCACAATTAAATTACAAGTAAATATAACATTCCTCACAGATTATACTTAAAAACTCCATGCAATGGAGGAACGGTGGCTTCTTGTCTTCCTCCCCATGCCCAGCCCATTCCATACATCCTCTTTAAGAGAGTGAATTAAGGAAGCTGTCTTTGAACTCTCTGAAGGGCCAACTCTCTGCTGCTTCAAGGAATAAGACTGCTTGGCTAATCACCCAATCCTCCAAGGTCTAAGCTCCCTGTTTGAGGTGTTCCCTCCAGACGCCACCTGTCTCTTTTGAAAAACTGCATCTCATAGTCATCTTGTCTTCAGATTGTTATTCAACATCAGTCCTGCTTAATATCTTTCCTTTTTTTTTTTTTTTACAAATCCTTTATCCTCATTTCTGCATCTTTGCATTTCTATTTTTTTTCATTCAGCCATACAGCACTTTACATCTGTCTTTAATAAATCTTATCTTATTGCTTCCAGGCAATTCTCCAATCTATCAAGATTATTCTTGATTCTAATCCTATCTGCTCAAGTGATTGAAATTTCTCTTCCTCCCCCTGCCCCAACTGCTTTACATCAACAGCTACAGCAAGCATTTTCTTTATTCGTGTCTTTTCTTTTCTTTCTTTTTTAAAGGGGGAGAGAACTATGCACAGTATTAGACACACACTGTATTTAAATGGCATATTTGGTTTTTTCCCCTACTATTCTACTATCCTCTTGCACAACTTAAAATCTATATTATTATTAAAAAAGGAAAATATGTTTCATACATGTTAGCTTTACATTCCTGAAACATATTCATATGTTTAGAAGCCCCTGAAAAAGTCTTTTTTTTTTTTAAAGGTCTCACTATACACATTGTTACAAGCTGGTTTTGATGTATTTAAAATTCTACCTAAGTTCAAAGTTTAAGGAAAAAACTAATTTCAATTAGCAAGGTTTTTACAATGGCCCCAGCTTGAAAACCAGATGATGTAATAACCTATATAATTCTTCAGATTCATGCCAAGTCATGAGGCTACTTTCTGCAGAAAGTAAACTGTATTTCTCATTTCCTTCTCAGACTACACAGCTGAAAGTGGAGTGGGTTGTACAGTCTTCTCCCACATGCTCAAAGAACAAGGCACTGCACAGGCTAGCCCAAATCCTCACTGATATTCCATACTGTTGCTCCAAGTTTTAGGCATTTAGCATGAAAACAGATCCTATGGAACATAAAAACAAGATGTGGTTTGGACTAGGTGGGATATTTCCTTACATGAAAGAAACTTCATATCATGTAGAGAGCCCTTTTCAGTATCTGAATGCATGGAAACGATAGCAATTTCATCACAAGTGTCAGTAGGGTCATGTCCACAGTGCCAACAGTGGTGGGGTGTGTTCTGTGACCCACCCAGAAAAGGTGTGCCTTTCAGAGTCATACAAATGTTCTTGTTTGTTTGTTTGTTTGTTGTTTGTTGTTTTTTGTTTTTGGCAAAAGACCCAGAGTTTGAATTAACTCTGGACAAAAAAATCATTTTATAAAGAACACAAAGACAAAAGACATATTCATGTTCCATTCCCTCTGTGTTATTTTTTTTAATGAGTATTGAAAATCACCCCCTTTTGACCCATTTTCAACACTTGTAGCCATTTTGTGTAAACTGAGTGCTATCTGGCTCAGTAGATTTTTCCTTTCTTTTTCTTTTCCCTTACTTGGCCTTATTTTCCCCCAGTGGCCAGGATCCAGTTAGGTACCTAAAATAGATTCTGCTGCTTTGACAAAAATCATTTATCACTGTTTCTGCCTTCATTTCCCTGAACTCTGAAAGTTTCTGGTGGACAAAGGGAAAATCCTTTGGCACAGGTTTTCAGGTTATATGAGAGGTCACAGAAGGGAAGCCAGGAGACAGTGACAAAGGAAGGGAAGAAACCTCTATGCGTGTAAGCAAGAAGTGTTTATTTGGTCCAATATATTTTGAATCAAATTTTCCATTTGGTGAATTCACATGCAACAATGTGATATACTTAAATATTAATATGTTCCAAGATCTCCTTCTGGCCAGGTGCCTTTCTGTTTTATATTTCTGGCCACAGCATAGTGGCTGGTCTAAACTCTCTGGTAGAACAGTGAGTCCAGCATCCACAGTTATTGTGTTGACAGGTACATATGCTGCAAATAATTTCATATGTACCTGTTACCACAATAACTGATTTGATAAAAACATTTTGACCAGTTACACCTTTTCTTTGTTAATTGCACTCTGTCCTTCCTCCATGAAGTTCTTGCAAAGTAATGACATGTTCCTCCTCCCTGTTTTACACTCACTATAATCCTGTGAGGTACGCTTGACATGACTGGCCCAGAAGCACCTACTGATGGTTTCTTAGTTGAGTGTGTATTTATACAGCCTCTCTGAAACTTCAATCTTGGCCGAAGTACCATCCTTCAAGGTACACACATTTTACTCACTCAAGGCTAAATCTAATTTTCGTTGCAATTTCTGCAGACCCAATGAAGTCAATGGAACTTACATAAGTGGGCAGTAACCAGTCCCATTAATTTCAGTGGGTCTATTGTATTTGGGACTACAATTGGATTTATCTTTCCATCTATTGTGTTTTCATAAAGTGTCTCATCTTTATAATAAGAAAAAAATATATATAAAGGTTAAACTCCCTTTTTCTCTGGCTTTTTTCCTGATGTCTCATGGCTGCATGTCAGAACTTTAATCAATCCCCACTAAATGGAGATAAATGGTGGAAAGTCTTGGCCAGGACAGATCAGATAGCCTGGCGCGAATGACTGCTGTCTGCTCTTATGTCTCTTGAAAGCCTGTTATGTCTTCACTTCCATAAGTACCCACAGAAAGACATTTAAAAAGTGGGAAATGCATTGCTTCCAGCACCTGCTTTCTCCAAGCTTTGTGCATTTTTGAAACAGACTTTTGCAGGATCAGTTTTTCCCCTGTGACTACAGGAAACCTATTATAAAATTCAACTTCTGTTTATTTGCTAATATACGTTGAGTAGGAGGAGGAAGGACTGTTGGCAGCAAACAGCCAGTCAATACATTATTAGTTCTCAAGACATCACTCCTCCACAGAGAATGCCTACGCTTGTAGTATGCATATGGCCAAGACTCTTGTTTTCTACTTCAAAAACCTTTATTTTGCCAGATTGAAACTATCTCTATTCCTCCTCACCTAAACTCTCTGGTAGAACAGTGAGTCCAGCATCCATGCAATTGGGTAAGGATGTCCCATATTTATAGCTAGAAATAAGTATTTGCACCTAAATACACATTCTGAAATGTATTCCTTCTCAAAGCATGTATATCTATACTATTTTATCGCAAAATACCAGTGTCCTTTTTTAAATCTAATCCTAAAACATCTATTTCCTAATTCAACCAGAGAAGACACTCAGTTTTTGCTATTGTTGCTAATCTAGTTAGCATTTGGAAACAAAATATGTAGTTGGAAAATGTCTACTTGTAAAAGTGACAATGTGCAGTTGAAATAATGGAAAGACTAGACACATTGGCCAGCACCTAAGTGTGGTTTACATGTGTGCACGTCCTTATTTTGATTGGATGCAGGGAGCTATTCTCTTAGCTTTGCAGTCCATCCCCAAGCTCCTCCTTCCTGTCAAGCCTCAGAAGGTTTACTGATGCTGTTTTTTATTGGTGAAAAGAGAAGAAAGTGGGCAGGCAACTCAGACCAGGAAGAATGGCTTCTCTGGGCTTCTGTGGGAAGGAAAAAGAGGATGCACTCCACTTGTATGTGCCTTTGTTTCTCCCCCATAATACACAACCAAGCGGAGTCCACTTGCTACTTCATGGTCTGATCGCTTCCCCAGCCTTCTTTGCTGGTAAGCAATATAGTTCATTCTTCATTCTGAACTCAAGGGATTTAAGATATCATTTTTAATTCTATACATTAAGCAACACACACACACACACATAATGCATCTTGAAAAGCTAATGGATTGTTTTACAATTTAGTCTAGTTAGGTTTTTAACCTTCCCTGTACCAGAACAAATTCAGAAAGCAGTTTCAAAGATTGGAGGAATGCTATAAAAACCTTCTATCTCCAAAAAATCAGGGTACCAGTAAAGGCTTAATAAAGTCCCCTTTCTTCTAGCAATGTTGAACCCATTACTTGGAATGCATACTGCTATAATGACTGCTAAAAAGGTTAACTCTGCCTTTTACCTGCCATTACAAACTGGCTTAGTGCTAGGGAGAGGTTAATACTACCTGATGTATTTAAACTCGTAGAATTACTTTTGCATCTATCATATCAAGAGCACCTCTTCCTGAGCTTGTCTTAAAGTAAACAAAAAAAGATGTATCAGTAAATTTAAAAGCTTTGAATGCAATGTTAAAAATTAATACAGGCCCCCTTTGTGACTAATTGATATGTCCCTCCTTATTCAGTATCCTTGGTCTTATGATAACTCCTCTTGATTACAGCCACAGCACTGAGTCCCATGAGATAAAGCTGCTTTGTATTTCAGATGCCAAACATCAATCAGCAAGTGCTAATTTAATGCTCCTTGGTAGTTTTCCTCACATAATCCTGCTTTAGGCAGAGACCTCCTGAACACTGACTATCCATCTCATGATGTTAATCCCTTCCTAGCACTGAGCCAGTTTGTACATTGCATAATGCAGGATCATGCCCAGGTCTAAAGCTTCTTGCTACTGTTCCCATATAGGCAAAGTAATCTAGGGGTAGGATCCTTCAGAGCAGAGAGATAGGTACATGATTCCATTCTTCTCAACATTTCTTCTTAAAGTAAGCAATGAGTCATTTTTGCAATTTTCTTTCCACTGCAAAAAAATCTACCAGAAACACACAGTTTTCAAAGGCTATTCTCAATTCAAGACTGATTTGGTGCAAAATTTGCATTTGATTTTTTTTTCTTCAGGAAAACAGCTTTTCTGTACAGAAAATGATATCTATGTAGAAACATTATTTTGTATGAAAAAAACATGTTTGCTGCACAGAAACGACCATTTTGTGAACAAATTAACTGTATGTGAATGTTGTAATTAAGTCCCTAATTACATCATTTTCTCTTCAGGCTACAGCTTCTTTTGCGCCAAAGAACATTTCTGAGGAGAAGTATTACTGGCTATGCAGAAATGACTGTTTCCTACATAGAACAAGGCTGTTTTATGCATAAAACGTCAAGTATAAATTTTGTGTTGCATGGTGAAGATTCTTGGCAATTTAGGATTCTTCTTTTCTACATCTCTCAACATATAAAAAACCAAGTTCTTCAATCACTTCAAAATAAATTGATCCATTTATCTGAATAGGAATCATCCATTCTTTCCAGCCCTAGATGAATGAATGGCTTTTACTCAGATAAACAGTTGGCCCACTGTAATATGCACAAGTGTGTATGGGTGGCTGACTATGTGGCAACCAGTAAAGTATAGCAAATATTGCCAGACTGGGATTGAGGAAATTTGGGTCCAAGCCCTTACTGAGCTGTGAAAATTCACAGAGTGGCTTTAGAACAATCACTTCTTAAATCTACTTCACAGTATGGTTAGGAGGATAATAACAAAGAGCAGGGCAAGACTTGCAACCTTGAATTCCTTGAGCATATCCTGGAACATATGTAAGAAATGTACAGGGAACATAACAATCTTCTGTTGACAATGGAATCATCCCACTCCATATTTCCACTACTTTTAAATTTTTACAAAGAAGAGAAATATGGAGCTGATCAGTTACATTTTTAGGCCTGAAAGATACTTATATTCTCCTTGCTTCCCTCTTTTTATAGACTATCATACAGTTACCCTGGGCAAAAGGAGGAATTTCCTATTACAAAATCAATTTCTTGTAAATTCTGATGCAAAAACAAAGCTAATCTGCACCTCCTGAACTAATGGGCAGATCTTCTAGCTTTCACATTTCGGAAATGTTCATTTCTCAGATCATAATATATTTCAGAATGCATTCAAGCTATCCTTTCTTTTCTTCTGTGAAATAAATTCTTTCTCTATTGCACACAGAAGCATCTTAATGTTTCTCACAATGGAGAAATATGAAAATAATTATCCACATAAGCACTGGAACCACATTTTGTATGTTGTATATTTCATATATTTATATGTGTGTTGTATGTGGTACCAGCATGAAGCATTAGGCTACGACCCTGGAAATCATGGTTCAGTTCCCTACTTGGCAATGGTCACTGGGTAACCTTGGGCATGTGACAGACACAGCCTCAGAAAACTCCATGATAGGTTCACTTTAGGATCACCATAAGTTGGAAAAAGACTTGAAGGCCCACAAAAACAAATACAAAATGCCTTTTCTCATGTATAAATGAATACTTGTTATTATAGTCTGCACTTTATACAACAAAATATCAAAGGAAGAAGTTACAACTGTGAAATAAACAAGCCCATATAACCATCATCCTAATGACACCATTAAAAATGTATGCAACTTCTTACAGGTTAGAGGTTTGGGAGAAGAAACATGACTTCTCATTTAAAGCAGAAAACTGACCTTAATTTCACCCCACTCAAGAATGACCTGTTTGGTCAATAATTCCTTATGTTTTCCTCAACAGAAGTCATGATTAACATAAAGATCACAGTGAGCCAGCACCATTTATAGCAGAAAAACAATTTCCATTCTAGCAGATTTTACTCTCATGTTTATTTACATTATAATGCCTTGGTGTGCTTCTATTCTTGCTCTTTCAAATAATTTTGCCATTTATAGCAGAATTTGTAATATGCCCCACAGTTTCTAAATTACCTAATTTGTGTATGGCTTACCAATATTTAGCTCATCTTTTTGTAAAACAAAATTATTATAAATGGAATGAAACGTATGCTGTTCACTGATCCTGGTATCCTGTCAATCAAAATACTTTTTTTTTAAGAGTATAGTTTGCACATAGCTTTTTTGGACTGAGTGTTGCTCATTTTAAAAGCTCCACATCTATGGAAAATGTGTACAGGAATGTACTGGCCATGTCAGTTGGTATGTACTTAAACTAAAAATTACACAGTGTTGCTCATTGAAAGGATAAGGATTCATACCTGCTTTGCTTCAGAAATTAAATACAATAATAGTAATCAACCCCTGAGAGTTTATAGTAGCTATCCTAAATATAGCTTCTTTCCTAAGTTATGCAGAGATACTCTATTCATAACATACTTTGAAAGTTTTTCTAATTAACCCTAGCGATGTTAATAAAGTTAGGTAAAAGACTATGCCTCTCCATCTACCATAGTCTCTCACCCTGGGAAACAATTTGGGGGGGGGAGGAACAAATAATTGAGTTTTAGTATTGAGATTATTACCAATATTGAAAAAAAAAGAATTTATTTCTTTTTTTGTTTCTTACTATGTCTTCCCTTTATTCCTTTTCCTTTCCTAAGGAAGGTTGATACTGAACTTGCATTATCCTTGCCTGTAACCCCATTGTATGGGGAGGTTTACTTTCTCTTCTTCTTTTCTTTCCTTCTTTTTTTATTTTCTTTTCCTTTTTTTTTCTTTCTTTTCTTTTCTTTTCCTACCTTGATTGCTTATTAAGCATGTAGAACTAGGTAGTATTGATATACATAGTTTAGATACCTTCTTTAATTTCTCTTTTCTATATTTCCTTTCTTTCTGTGAACAAAAAAAAAAAGAAATTAAATACAATGAGAAGACAGTGTGCAGGATACACACACACTCCTGAGTGATAACCACACCATCTGTCTTTCCCACCTTGCTTCCTCTCTTTATTTATTACAAGAGCTCACAGAAAGCTACCACACAGAAGCAGTAATCAAGCCACTAAGGCCAAATTACACAGGAACAGTTACTCTACAACTGACGTTTGAGCCCCACAGTTACATCATGGAAGTGTATGTGACTAACCTTAAGACACATAAGTGTTTCAGGTAAAGCTGCATCTCTATAAAGGAAACACTGAAATTTCTGCAACTGCGGACAGATGAAACTACTGCTGCTAATGGAGAAGTAAGTGTACCCTCATATATGTTGAGCACAATAAAATGGCAGTTCTCACACTATCATCAGATAAGAGAAACCTAGAAAATGCCAAGTGAGTTCCTTCAACCTGTTGTGTTTACTTGAGGCCTGCTTTATATCTGAAGTGCCCCCCCCCGGCAATAACAGCAGGAAAAAACATACACTTCAGCTTTTCCTGTATGACACATGGTATGCTGGGGTGTGGTGGTGGAAACAGGACAAGAAAAGAATGAAAAATCACCTAGAATGGTTAAGAGTTAAAAGGCCCAGGTGTATGCTGGCCCTGCCTGGCAAGTTATTACTAAAGGCAAAGTATATTTAATTCATATTTTAATTTATTATTAATTCAAAAGGGAGGTTCTTGGTTCAAAAGGGAGGCTATGTAGTACCAATTGTAAATAATAAAAAATCCACAGTGTGTTATCCCAACTATTTTTAGATGGAACTTTAATATTCAGGTGACCCATTACCAACCAAGTACACGTACACCAAGAGAGCAAAACTGTGAGAAGCAGAAGAAGAATAAGGAAAGGTCAAGTACAGACCATAGCTTCCTATCCTATATCATGTGGTGGACCCGCAATTTTCTCCCAATGTATCAGGGATGAGTACAATATTTGTACCATAATAATAATTTGTGCCATAATAATCTTATGTGAGAACAGTTTCTTAGGAACTTCCTAAGTTGCTTGGTGATGTCCACCAGTCCACAGGCACCTTTTTGAGTTATACCGGTGTAAACAAGACAGGTAGTTTCGCTTGGACTCTTCTAAAATATGCTCATTATTTTGAGGTTTGAAGACACAACCACTAGGACACCACCACTGAAGCCCTTTTCGCACGCAGTTTCTTTTGCGGAGGGCCCCTTGAGTGTCGCGTAAATGGGAGCGGTGGTCTGTACGATGCACTCCCATTTACACGACGCTCAAGAGCTGGACGCAGAGCGGACACACACCTTTTTATTTTCGGCTTTAAGCCAAAAATGCTGCGCAGTCGCACAATGCTCCCGGGGCCCGCGCACATTTACCTGCTGTGTGGTGCGTCGGGAGCTGGGCCGGTCGCGCTTCCTGCCGCAGAGCTAGCCTACAATTCCCAGGTTGCGCTGTGATAGGAAGGGGCGGGGTGCTTGCACAATGCTCGCGCAACCAGGAGGTGCTGCAGAACTCAAGCAGCAGGGAAGCGGCAGTGTTCCTGCTGAGGCTTTTCGCACGAGACGCCCCCCCAGCCGCACAAATGGGTAATGTGCGAAAAGGGCCTGAGTTAGTGATGATGTACCACTCACACATGGAACTTTTTGAAAGGAATAAGAATATAAGAAAACACAAATATTTCTTGTTCTTTTGCTCCAACCTTGACATTCATGTTTAAATCTAGATGGGCCTTAAGATCAGTTAAGGTTGTTTCAGGATTTCTGTCCTGGAGAATTTCAAAAGAAACTGATTGGATATGTATCTCTGGAAGTAATGTACATATTGGAACATAGATATCAATTCGACTTTACACTTCTTATAAATACTGCATCACAGCACATGTGCAAAAAGGCACATGAGAAAATGCATTTAAAATACATGTTGTGATATTAAACTAATCCCTCAAAAAAATCCAATCTCAAATATGCATCAAAAAAGTGGAGTTTACTTAAAACTTAATAAAACAACTGGTGATTAATATGGAAAGGCCACATAATGGACCAGGAGAAGAAATATGGACCACAAACAGAGTGATTCCACCATCCATGGAAGCTAGGACCCATATATGTCCGTGTGTGTGTGTGCTTATTTTATCCTTAAGGGAACAGCAACACAAGGAATGAATTAATCTTCATCAGTATTCTAAGAACTGTTCCTTACTGTCATAGCATAGACAAATGAGCAGATTTTTGTTTCACATTTCTCTTGTTAGCACCCATCATTAGCAACTAGCAAGCTGCATGTCATTAAGACAGGTGAGGTGTGAGAAAGGATACAGTATGCATGATCCTTGTGTACAAAATAGTCTGCACTTTTCATGGGATCCTGGTTACTCATATTCCACTTACTGAAGAGTTAGGAGTTGATGGTAGGGATGGGTGTACATTTTGTTTCAGTTTGTTGCCGATAAGACTTTGTCCAGATCCACAATTCTTTTCATTTTTGGAACTCAAGATTTAATCATTTTGAATGAAAGAGGAACTAACAGCTCCCCACCACCACCACCAATTCAGCCCTAGGGCTTTGATTTACTCTTTAAAATCTGGCTGTGATTCCATTTATTTCAATCATATTAGTGCTGAATTAGGATTGTCACTTTGCCCTCACTGACAGGCTCTTCATCTTTAATAACTACATGACAGAAAATATACCATGACCTTCTTCAAACTGCAAATGGTGACTGTTTTTGACACAATTTGTGATCCAGTGAAAAAAGAAGAGAGTGAATGAATTTTTTTTAATATGTATATTTTTTTTCATGTGAGAATGGAAAAAATATTAATTGTTCAATGTTTCTTGCTTGTTTTTACATTTTAGGATTTTGTATTTCAGATATTTGTGCAAAATACATGTTAGCGTAAAACCATGATTGTTTTTGTAAAAGAAACATTTTGCAGTAAAAAAAAGTCACACAATATATTTGTGCAAATAAATAAATAAATAAATAAATAAAATAAAGTACGACAGTGCAAAAAAAATATGTGGAGTGGTTGTGAGGGGTGCAGAAACACCACTAAAATGTGTTTTTCTTCTTACCATCATGTGAATTTTTCTACAGAGAGTTTAATCATGTCAAGGTGCTCTTTTTCTTTCAGAATGAGAAATTTTTCAAATATTATTTAATTCAATAAGGGCTGCAATGATTGTTTTAAGGGACTAGTATAGCATGTCTTGGAGGACAGGTTTCATGTGGGGGAAGGAAATAGGGAGCACTTCTTAAACTCAGGTTTTGATACAAGCCAGAGAAGAGTTTATGGCCAAAGGGCCTAAAATTTCACTTTTTCTTTGGAAAGATTTAAGAAACCTCAGAAATTCTATCTAAGTTAAACTCAGATGAATCCCACTGGCATCCTACTGTTGTCTCTTACATCCCCTCATAAATCAAGCCACTTATGTGGGGAAATACCTTTGTGCCACAACTAAACCTGCTCTCTACTCCTGGTCATCCAGCACTGATAGTGAGCATTCTTCTCTTTCAGCATTCTACAACTTATTGCCTCCAGATGTTTTCGGACTAAAATCCCCACAGTTCTTGCCTGCTGGCCATGCTGGCTCAGATTGATAAAAGCTGAAATCCAAACACGTGGCTAGCATTAGAAAGGGGCAACTGGTTTGCTTTGCATAATCTCAACCTCTACCTCATTGTTTCTACTTCATGCATAGTTCTTGGACATTCCATGGCAGAAAAAGGGATGAATGAAACAAATTGGATTGGTAATCTTCTGCAAGTAGTGGTTGGTTGTTCTCATATTCACAAAAATCTTATTGCCCTTTTATTCTGAAGATGAAGCAAGTTCTACTGCCAAAATAGGTCCTCATACTTCTAAAATAATTAGAATTAAAAACACTATAAACAAACAAATAAAAAACCACAACACACCCTAAACATTAATATAATCACATTATAAATTAAAAATAATTAAACTGAAAGTTTTCCATACGTTTATCCAGTGCTAACACAGTAGCCTGAGGACACAGCTTGAATTTATGGCAACAATAATTCTGATTTCAATTAGTTCCTACTAGTTCCCTTGTGCCTCATTTTTTTAAAGGGAGAGAATTAAGAAAGGCATCCCTCTGATCAGCTCCTAGAGGCACCTTTCTCTGAGTTGGCTGAAGTGACTGTCATAGGGATGGAAGTGATTATAGCAAAACATCTACTAATGAGGCCCCTCTAGGAATACTCAGAGAAGAACCATTACATGCCACATTTGTCAATTTGCTCTCTATCACTGTCTTCTCATAATCCAAGAAAATATGGACATGGCTCACCATACCTGCTATTCCCTTAGTTGATTTTGTGGGTGAGTGGGAGGAATAACACTGGAAATGACATTGTTGGAAGTGTACAAAGAGAAAATATGTCTCCCTGTGTGTAGACACACGTAACAAACACACACAGAGAGTGTTACTTCCTCAATGCAGAAGATGATGTGCTAACATATACCTAGTTCTAGACGATGCCCAAGAGAACATAGTTTCCAATTGTAAGCTTAGAGATCTACATTTGTATAGGAATGGGATTTTGGGCCTGTAATGCCATCAACCAATACCAACAGGATCAACGGTAGCAGTAGTATTCTAAAACATTTAAAGGGCACTGGGAAGACTGTCCTAGCATATCATAAAATATCACCGATTTTACTGTATTGTCTATTGCTATTATCATTGTCTATGTTTTTATAAATAACACCAAAGAAGGAAGAAGTGTTTACCAACTTGTTTTCCCTGCTCCATTAAAAAAGAAAACCATCTATATGTGTGTGTGTGTGTGTGTGTCTTGAAGCTGCATCTTGAGTTATGATGTCCTCATTAACTCCATCTAGTATTTTTTAGATTAGAAATATATTCAGAGGTGGTTTGTGACCATGGTTTACCACATCAAAAATAACAATGATAGAGTACAACAGTAACACTGGCCAAAATCCACCACTGTAGGTGGTGGCAGCAGAAGGAAACAACATGGTTGCAATGGCCATGAAGAAAGTTAGATATTAGAAAATTAGTTTGCTAGATTTTTTTCGCTTTCCTCACGACCACTAAATGAATCTGGAAAAAGTGGAACTGAGAAGGTAGTCTGGAGTCTTTTCCCTAATATCTTTGTTTTCTGCAATATGTTTGTTTTCCCCAATATGTTTGTTTCATGTGCGTTCAAAAATATTTAAAATGGGACATATTCAGAGGGAAACTTATATATGAAATTGAGGTGCTCAAAGTGGCTAGCAAATTAAAGTATGATAAAGAACAATTAGTCAAAAATACCTTTTATAAAGAAGTCTCAAAATTACTTAAAAAAAAAAACTACTCTCTCGCAAACGAAATAAATCATAAAAGGAGCAAGATAAATTAAATCTTGTCTCCAGATAAACCCCATATTTGTTTATAAAGAAATTTAATTGACAACAACATTCTGTATAAATTGGAAATGATTTATTCCCGGGACATTATTTTTTTTAAGAAGAAAACAAGAGTCACATATTCATGTGTTAGAATTGCTCTCCTTTCCTCACTGGGTTAGGGAAGGTTACAACTGCAAAAAGATTTCATTTAATTTTTATGAATATTATTTAGCTCATTATCCCCATCTACACACTCAAATGTACACATACAAACAATGGGTATAGTTATTATGAAGCTGAGTGGGTACATTTTTTAAGAAGTTATTGGCATCATAGAAAATACTGTAAAACTCTGTGGTGTTGTACCATAAGCAGAACCAAATAAATGGATTAGGAATCTAACCACCGAAAATAGCTCAAACATAATACAAATCAATATATGGATTAGTAACTCACTCAGATTATCTTTGTCCCCTTTCCTCCTCCTCTGTCTTGACATTCTGACATCATTGATGAAACAGGGCATTTCTTTTATATCACTATTTAGTGATACAAAAAAATTACAATTTTTAATTGTAATTGTAATTAAGATCTAATATTATATGGGAGTGAAAATTCTGCAGCCTTCAGGAAATGCAGGCAGGCCAAGTGCATGCTGAATACAGCACATGGATTGCTTTATGCAATTATGTCATAATGCATTCTCCTCTGCTCCACATACCTCAATTGTTTCTTCCTCTCTTTTTGTAACTGACTTGTTTTTAATCCTTCTCCTTAGTATTGCACAGGGAAAAGTTGAAGGTATAACTTCAGCTGAAAGGCAGAAAGGCTATGGTAGGGTATATTAGATTCTCCAAAAATTTCTAGGCAAAGGGAGGCCATATGTGTGACTGTAGTTCCCCAACCACACCTATGGAAGACCATAGGTGATGATCTAACTAGGAATCAATTGATTCCAATCTCACTTTTATTTTTTTGTCATTTCATTATTATGTTGAGATTCATACAGCTGTTGCTTACTGCCTAACCTTCTCCTGTCATGTTAAAATTAATAAAAGATACTTTGTTTGTCCTCTTTGAGACCATGAGCTCAGTACCTGTCATCACACTAAGCTCACAAATATACAGATACACAGGCATTTGGAACTGATGTAATCTATCTACAGAGAAAGATAAAAATAAAATCAGCCTTAAATTCAGCTGCTGTGTTCCAGACTGAAACCTGACCTTGTGATTCATCCTTTTGCCTACTACAGTGTTTATGAGTTACAGCTGTCTATCTTTCTTCAGGCATAAAATGACACTTCATAAACATCCTTGTACAATCCCCACATATTTTATGCTTCTGTCTAGATTTTCAAGGTTTTCCTTTTAAATAGTGGCTAGATCCTTCTCTGAAAATGCTGGTTCAGATAGGTATCGTAAGGGTGGTGAGGCAGCGAGATGAAAGATTATGATCATCTAATGGATGGTGGAAGATGGATGGTGGAAAATTTAGGACAGACAAATAGAATTTTGAAACTGTTGCAAGGAAAGTGAAGCTTAAAGAAAATTGAAACTACCTGATGTGAAATAGAAGCTGAACTGTAAAATAAATTTATCCCAGCTACATAGTCGAAATATGTAGTCATGTCTTCTTGTGATATGCCCAAAGTGCAATAGTCTCACATTTCTAAATGAAGACTGTTGTACTTTGGACATATCATGAGTCACTAGAAAAGACAATTGGTGACCTATCAAGGAATAATGAGACAAAGGGTGAGATCTGATGCAGCAATCAGGAAAAGGAGCTAAACAGAAGCCTCACATTAAAGGCAATTTTATCAGAATAAAAAGATGTCTCTAACATCTTGTCTGTATAGATATAAATATGCAAATCCGAGGGAATTTTTTTCCCCACTTTCCACATTGAAGATAATTCCTATTCATGTTGGTATCGGATTGTAATTCATGCAAATATTCACCCACATTTTTTTAAAAATATACACATTAACTGTGAATATTTTTGAAATGTAGTATTTTCTCCCCTACTGGCTAAACTGAGAGCCACATGGTGTAGGTTTTTAAGTGTTGGACTGGGATACTCAATGGCCTGGGTTAAAATCCCTGCTCATCCATGGAAACCTTCTGAGTGATCTTGGGCACATTATATTGTCCCAGTCTTAGAGGAAGGCAAGGATAAATCCCTTCTAAACAAATTATGGCAATGAAACCACCTCTTGATAGGTTTGGCTGGCGGTCATGATAATTCAGAAATGCCTTGAAGGCCAACAACAACTAAACTGTATTTGTGCACATAGTTAACAAGCACATATTCTTATGTACATTTCTATATGCATATTTTTTTCAAAGGCCTTTACATTTCTGTGCAAAATTGCATTGTAAATTGCAACGCATGGTCTTCAAACTGTAGCATAAATAAACACAAATCTGTGTTTTGTTATGAGAATCATGAATTATATAAATTCTGACAGAAAAGATAAGCTGAAACTAATTTCTTATTCATCCATGTTTATAATTCCTAGTGCAACATCCCATTTTGGTAGACAGGTTAAAGTTGATGTTTAAGAGCATGCACATATTTGGAAAATTTGACTTACTATGCTTCAAAGAACTGGAAAACAAAGTGATAGTAGTAACATGTTATACTTTTGCATTTCTTGAAGTCTAGTCCTTCTTTTTGTTTTAGGGGTTTATTTATTGATAGAACCATAGAGCTGGAAGAGACCATTAGGGCCATCCAGTCCAATCCCCATCATACAGTAATGCACGATCAAAGCACAGAGACCACCCAGTTACTCTGTTTAAAAACTTCCAAAGAAAGAAACTCCACCATACTCCAAGGCAGAATATTCCACTGTAGAACAGCTCTTACCATCAGGAAGTTCTTCCTAATGTTTAAGTGGAATCTTTTTTCTTGTAGTTTGAATCCATTGTTCTGGTCTCTGAATCGGCAGAAAAGAAGTTCTCTCCATCTTCCATATGACAACCTTTTAAATATTTAAACATGGCTATCATGCCACCTTTTAACCTTCTGTTCTCCAGACTAAATGTACCCTGCTCCCTAAGCTACTCTTCATAGGACATGGTTTCCAAGCCTTCCACCATTTTGGTTACTCTCCTCTGGAAACATTCTAGCTTGTCAGTATCCTTCTTGAATTGTGGTGCCCAGAACTGACCACATTATTCCAAGTGAGGTCTGACCAAAGCAGAATAAAGTGGTACTATTACTTTCCTCGACCTAGATACTGTACTCTTATTGGTGCAGCCTGCAATCACATTGGCTCTCTTAGCTGATGTCTCACACTTTTGACTCACGTTCAGCTTCTGGTCTACTAAGACTCCTAGATCCCTTTCACACGTGCTGTGGCCAAGACAGGTTATCCATATCTGTGCATTTCATTTTCTCTGCCTAAGTGCAGTACCGTACATTTTTCCATGTTGAAATTCACTTTGTTAGTCTCGGTCCAGATCTCTAATCTACTAAGGTCATTTTGAATTCTGATCCTGCCCCCCTGTGGTATTAGCTACCACTCCTAATTTGGTGGCATCTACAAATTTGATAAACATGCCCTCTATTCCATCATCAATAGTAGCAAAGAATAGGATCTTAGATATGTAAATAGTTGGGGATGCCCTTATCCAGCAAGGATTCATTTCATATGCATCAAGTGTTCTGATTAATTTTTGTTTGCATGTATCATTTTGTGTTGTATAAATACATCTGTAGTCTTTTATGTCCTAACAATGGCAGGATTTAATCACTTACTCAGTTTAAATTGAGGGCACAAAAGGGTATCATAGCAATGGGCACCTTATTGAGAAAGTCAGAACATTTCAAAAATTAGACTGTTCTTAATATCCTTTTTAGATACACACATACACTTCTTCCTCTCTCCCTCCCCCTCCATGCCTGATATTTGTGGGATTGTAAAAAGATAATGTATGGTAATTTGTGATGGTGTGATAAGCATACTAATAACCTTTGTAGCAAATATTGGATAGCTTGCACAATGTGCTTTGACTACAGGCTGGGAAAACAAGAGCAGAGAAAACAAAATAACAGAATCTAAAGTGAAAAAAAAATGGGTGTCAATTTGGCATCAAATCAAAGCTGTCGACTTTTTACTGATGCAGCTGTCTAGGCTTTGGTCAACTGCTCATTGATCTTCCCAAACAGAATTTCATCTAAAGAACCAAATTAAAAAAAATGAAATAAAAAAAATGAAAGAAGACTGAAAGCTGGTTCTGTAGATTGAAAGTGCAAAAATGAATTGCTGGCAAATGTCCTTGGCAGCTTCCAGCAGTTTTAAGCATATGATCTGAATTCCTAGTATTAAATTGGAATCAGGAGGGAGGGGGATTTTAGAGTGCAACCCTATGCATGTTCATTCAGAAGTAAAGTACCAGTGTATCCAACAGAGATTATTCTTAGGTAAATGTACTTAATTGTTAACCCTTATGCAATAAGGAGAAAGAGAAAGAAGGAGGGACAACTTGCTTTGTGTGAATTATATTCTAGCCCCAAGGATGATTTGTTCTGTGGAATAAGGAATTTAAAAGTTATATTGGTTGGAATAAAAAGCTGTCCCTGTGACAAAAAGCAGTGTATAGGTCAAATAGCTGAAATTCTGGGAAGTTGTTTCCACTATTCAGGTGATAAAGCCATGTTCTGCATGGATTGGAGAATAAAATGGTTTAAAAAAAAATGTTTAGTGATCCCTTGTAGACATTTATTGTAGCAGTATTTTGCTTTGACTTATCTGTATCTTCTAGGGCTTAATCTGTATTAAAGCTTACCCCCATCAGTTACCTTCCATTCCCAAATTCAGCCTTGGAATTTTTTTAGTAACAACAGATAAGCTAAGCAATCTCCTAAGTAGAGTATAACTGCATAAAGTCATGAAATAGCAAAGATTAGGAGACGTGCAGGGAGCGTGTGTTCCTCCAAACATACTAAAATTCCCATCAGCCCTACACAGTATAGCTATATAGGTGAAGTATAATGATGAAGTTTAATGGGAAATGTACCTCCCAACATATGGAGGGCATGCCCACCAACTCACTCCCCCCCAATAAAAGAAGGGCATACCCACCAACCCAATCCTGCAGGGACCTTCCTGATTACTCCTTTGTCATTCTACTTTTTTACATGCTTTTTAAATGTCCCAGTTTCACTGTTCTCTTTCACTGTACCCCTTTGTCTAAAGCTTTCATCAGTTGCGGCAAACCGAGTTCAAAGTGCAAAAGTAGTTAACTCAGCAGGGGAGGAGGAAGAGATGCCTTCTCAAATAGAATCAGCCAAAAGCAGACTGCTGCAGCCTCTCCTAGCTTGTGCATTCTTCCTCATTGATCACACTCTGATGTTGCTTGGCCCCACATGTTCTAGTTTTCGTCTATGAAATGTTGGAAGGCCACACATTACTCATCCACAGATTTGGAGGAAGAGTTTCTGGATTTGTTACAAAATACTCATGTCCTCCAATTTTTTTTTTCACCAAAATATATATATATACCTGGGCCTGTTTCTATATGTACTACAGCTCATTTAAAATGGTAACAGTCATTTCTTTTTCTTTTTTTTAACAGTCATTTCTAAGCTGTTTCACAAACCCACATCAGCAACCCAATGGAAAGTTTCAATGTGAAATAAATAAGAATTGCTTGAAAACTCCTGAAGGTACTGTATTAGAAAACATACCCAAAGATTTCAAGGCTCCATAGCACTGCCTTTTCTGTCTGGAGGGAAAATTAATAGTGCAATCCTATGCACCTCTTTTCAGAAGCAAACTCCCACTCAATCCTAACTAAATATGGTGACTAATCAACAAAATGAATCAACACAATAGAATTGGGGGCAGTGACATTTTATAATACCCTATCTCCTCAAATTGCTGACATGTTTTCATGCTACGCAATCAAAATCAAAATCATTGATATTTCTCACCAGTTGCATACATTTTAGGTAGGATGGTCCTGGTACAAAATCTAACTCAGTGCTCTAATTCCCCCCGCCCCAGACTCTGGCCATTTCCGCACTAGACTGTTGTAGTGCTATGATTCCACTTTCAAGATCCTATGGAATCCCGGGGTTTGCAGTTTCGCAAGGGGCCAGGTGGCCCCTCCCGAAACTGCAAACCCCAGGATTCCATAGGATGTTGAAAGTGGAATCATAGCACTATAACAGTCTAGTGCGGAAATGGCTTCTGTCTCAGCAGCATGAGGCAGAACAGACTTTGTACAAACTGAGAGCATGCTTCAGAACTCCCTAGGCCCCTTTATTCTACAGATTTCTATCATGAAGACCACTGGAATAAACCCAATCTTTCTGCACTTCATTTCCAACCAGACACAAGCTTGGACTCTGGATTCTTGAGGAGTTAAAGAGGAAACAAACTACTGCCATTCTGAACAAGGCGACTCTTTGTAGCCAGCACTGCAGCTAGGCACAAACAGGGTGGTCAGTGCAGCTGGTTGACAAATGATTGATTGTTTTAATTGGGCACTGATGACATATTTCAGGACATAAAACTCTTTCTCCCTTCTTCTGCTCCCATAAAAGTTCACAGACTGCTGGTCCTTGCTGTGACTGTTGCTTGCACCCATAAATCACCAACTGGCTTCCAGAGGTCTAGAAAAGGGAGGAGGAAAACAGACTCAGCAACAAGTGCTAGGGGAAAACACACACACACGCTATATGTACCTTTACAGAAAAGGCATTTTGTTTAACACTTCCCTTTTCCTTTACCATTGAACAATGCAGAAAATTTCAAGAAGTTAGTGCTGTGTTCAGGTTTTGAAGAGAAGACATGGCTTTTAATAGTTAAAAAGATAAGAGTTCCATAGTGTGATGTCTGTCTAGAAAGCCATGCATACCACAGTCTTCATTCTGCAATATGTGTGAGGTTTTTTTTTTTTAATTAAATAACAAAGGGCAGCATCAAATGATTTATATGATAATTAGGGAGACAGCATTCTCTGTTGTGGCACCGTATTTGAATTACATTTTTCCTATGAGAGTTGCCACTAGCACTAACCTTGCCATCATTTCAACACCAAACTCTAAACTGTTCTGTTTGCCTGAGCCCAGTGGAAGCTGGAGGCTTCTTTGTTAGTGGAAATCTGGATCCACTCTAAAGCCAATTCTGCATTAGACTGTTATAGTGATATTATTCCACTTTCTACAACTTATGGAATCCTGGGGTTTGCAGTTTAGAGGAGAGGCATTTAGAATTCTCAAGCAGAGAGCTCTTTGGCCTTAGTAAACTGCAAACCCCAAGATTATATATGATGTTGAAAGTGGAATAATAGCACTATAACAGTCTAGTGTGGAAATGGCCTAGGTTTTAGTCTTTAACAGAGCTATGCAAAGTGATGAATCTATTTGCAGACTCAGGCTCAGCATCTTTGATAACTCTATTAACATTCTGACAAAAATACAGACTGATTCACACACACACACACACACACAGATACACACACACTAGACATATGAGCTACTGGGCTCTACTGCCTCAGCATTTTAAGTTGGTCAGTCATTTTAATCTGGATTTATTTTACTGTCTTTTATTGATTCATATTTTTTTACAAATGTTTTTAATATTTTATTAAAATGTATAATACTTTGATACCATTTTTTCTTCATTGAATTTATTTGCAGAAAGAAAGCACTTAACAAGCTGGTAGGAATACAATTTAAAGAAAAATAAGTATAGCAGAAAGACTAAACATGTTTTACAATAGTTTGGAAGTCCCCCCACATATACCAGTAACCAAGCTCCAGGCTCAGATAACTTGCTTAATATTTGGGCAGTTCTTTATTGTCAAGCACATGGAAATAAATATTCCAAAGTGCAACTTACATTTCTAGATAGCGGAATATTGGTGAAGCAGTTTCTTCCAGGCCAGCATTACACTGCCCGAAGTAACAGGAGAAACTATACCACTCATCTTGTCCTCACTTTCATTTATCTACATAGGTCTGAACCTGGGTCTCCAAGGAAGCAGTTCCTACACTCTATAATGCAAACTTGCACAATAAAGTCTAAATTCGCTTACTGGTCTCATCGAGAGTGGACCTATTGATCAATGGTGTTCATGTAATTTTTTACTTATCATCCAGCGGTTTTTCAATGGGCCTACTCTAGTTGGAACAGACTTCTTGGCATTTAGGCTTAAGTTTCCTGGGATTTTGTGTGATTATGAGAATAAAAACTACAAGAAAGGAGATTCTACCTAAAAATTAGGAAGAATCTCCTGATGGTAATAGCTGTTTGACACTAGAATACACTGCCTTGGAATGTGGTGGAGTCTCCTTTGGAGGTTTTTAAATGGAGGTTGGATGGGAGAATCAAGAACACTGAAATGCAATAAAGACTGAGGCCATTTCTGCACTAGACTGTTATAGTGCTATGATTCCACTTTCAACATCCTATGGAATCCTGCGGATGGCTCCTCCCTAAACTGCAAACCCCAGGATTCCATAGGATGTTGAAAGTGGAATCATAGCGCTATAACAGTCTAGTGTGGAAATGGCCTGAGAAATTCACAAGCCAATCCCCTAAGTCTCTTCAACCACAGCCTAAAAAGGTTACATGTCTTCTCTTCTTCCCCCATTCCCAACTGTCCATTAGCAAGGGTCTGCCAGTTTTCCTCTCCCAGCAGCTGCACAGCCTGTCACATTATATAGACATTATATATTAGCAAATTCTGATGCTATTTTAAATGACATGTGGCAATGCACAATCATTAGTTTGCCTTGAGTTACTGCTTTAGGTCTCACTTATCATCATAGGGCAAGTTTAAATAGACAGTGATCACTCTGGAGTTGTATCTGTTCTAGAGATTACAAACTCTGTAATGTTTATATTGAGAATATGTGGTGTCATTGTAAGAATGGAGTGGGAGGAGGGGTAATGGATTGTTTAGACTAATGGTTTCAAGCAGTACACATGTCTGTGTTTTTAATAGCAGGGGGAAATGAAATTCAATTGAGATTTGACATTAATGCTTTGTTAAAGATAATAGGCAAAAGTGTTGATTATTTGTTTCAGTTATGAGTGGCGCAAGATGGCACTGATTTATATATGCAGAGTTGAAATTTTTGGCAAGATGAAAGCTGTGTGCTCGTTCAGGAGAAAAAAATCTTTGAAGAAATGGAGCATCTGTGTATGTTTTGCTTGTGATTGTTTTATAATGATTGTAGCACATAAATAAATTGCCATGGAACAGCAAGAACTGGAGGCATCAGCATCTGCTGTCAGAAAAGGAGCACAGGCCATTTCTGCTCCCTTTGTGTGTCTCTGGTTCTGTATACAAAAACTCTTGCATCTTTCTTCCATTTAGCTTGTTTCAGTTTCTCTTATGAGTTTTAGTTTGGTGAAGCACCAGATCTCTCTGGCTAAATATTTCTCCCTGAACTGCAAATAGGAAAGTCAGTACCATGTAGTGGTTTGACTGTTGGATTAGGACTCTAGGAGACTGGGTCTGAATCCCAGATTGGCCATGGAAATCAACAAGCTGACCTTAGGTAAGTCACACAGTCTCAGCTAAAGAGAAAGAAGATGGCAAATCTCCTCTGTGCCAAGAAAATCCGATGGCAGGTCCCATAAGTATAAAACAATTTGAAGGCACACAACAAACAACAAAACTGAAAATTCCAGGATTCCATACGATTCAACCATGACAGTTAAAGTGAAATGTAGTCCTATAACTGTTTAGTTAAAAAAGGACATTTCTGTCTTAAGAAGAATATAAAGTGAAATATATAATAGATATTGATCAAAGGTTGATGGGTCATGAAAGAAAGAAAAACATGAGTAAGATAATAGGAATGTGAAATGTATGCAAGTATTAAAATACATACATGCCCCGAAAAATGTTCTTCTTGACCACCTACCTAACATCCCTTAATAAGAGCACTAATCTAATCTGTTTTGAAGGAAGTTCTACAGTTGTAGCGCTGAGATTAAAAACTTCCCACATCCCTGCCAGACATGTATTTCCTACAGGCAGACTACAGAACAAAGACTCTGAAGATGAACATAACTGCATATCCTCTAACATTCCACAGATGAGAACTGGAATGCATATGACCAACCAAAATCACATTATGGCCAAGATGACAAAGGTTATTAATTACAGTGGTATACCAGAAATGGGGTGATAGGTATAGTACATCAAGGGTGCAAGTGAGGGCTTGTTTTCTGCTGCTCCAGAGACCAGGACAAGGAGCAATGGATTCAAGCTGCAGGAAAGGAGATTCCACCTGAACCTCAGAAAGAACTTCCTGACAGTCAGGGCTGTCCGGCAGTGGAATATGCTGCCTCGGAGTGTAGTGGAGTCTCCTTCCTTGGAAGTTTTTAAGCAGAGGCTTGATGGTCATCTGTCGGGAGTGCTTTGAGGGTGTTCCTGCATGGCAGGGGGTTGGACTGGATGGCCCCTGTGGTCTCTTCCAACTCTACATTTCTATGATTCTATGATTCTATGTGTTATCTGGCTGATGATGTGGAGGCAGAAATCCTTTTATCCTGTACAGTACTTCAGGTTGTTCTTTCAAGGTGCAACCTACTTGCTCAAACTCAGGAAGAAAATGGACTTCTTTACAGAAGCATGCTGAGCAGGTATACCACCAGCAGAAGCCCAAGGGAATGTGTTGCTGTTGGTAAGAAAAACAGCTTTTAACTGTCAGCCTGGCCAGGTTGCTCTGAGCAAGCACCAGCTGCCTTTGCAGCGGCATGGCAGCCAGCAGGTTATATCATCAGCAGTGGCCTTGGCTAGTGGTTTCAGGGCCCACACATTCAGCAAGTTGCACCCTTGATGCTATTTTCAGCACCTCTAGTTCTTACCTCATTGGGAGTAGTAACAACCTTGCCTGGCCTCATCTCCAAAAGCTCCTGAGTCACTTCTGGTGTGTCTGCCCTCACAGATTGCCTCCTCTTTGATGCAGAGCTCCCATGTCCCTTGATCACCTCCATCCATGCCAGCCTGGCATACTGCATTCTCTCTTGCTGCATGGGTAACTTACCCTTGTTCCACATCTTCCTTGCCACCCCCTTCTCTCACCATTCATCTGTCATGAGCCAGGCTGTGAAGGCTGCCGATTCAGACGGGGCCTCTGAGTTGGACGTGGGCTTCCAGCTGGGGGAGGAACCCTTGGAGGGAGAAGGGGCTCCTGCAGAGTCAAGGGAGGGTCCTGCCAATGACTCTCCAGCTGACCCAGGGGCGATAGCTACAGCAGAGGAGTCCAATACTTCTGGCTCGACAGAAGCTGCTGCTTCTGACTCCAGCCCAGAGTTTGCAGCCGACTCTCCCCCAACGTTCCTCCAAAGGCAGCTGGAGAAGGAGACAGTTCGTAGATCAAAGCGCTTGCAAGAGAAGCGCCTGAGGTCTGAGGGCCTCCAGCTGGGAGCTAGGCCAACAGACATCTGATCAGCCCCAGTTGGATTGAAGACTATTTAAGGCAGACGCCGGGGGGAGTTCAGGTACGGGGCAACAACCGTCTCTCATCTGTGACTCTGCTACCTGTTCCATGGGCTAGCTATTCCTGAGTTCCACTGCCTTCGTTCGTTTTGGGTGAGGTAACCCCTTAATTACTTTATGGCTTTATTTATTGCCGCTGTTTGTTTTGGGTGCTGGAACCCTTTGATTATTTTACTGCCTACTTACTAAAAAGCCATAAAATCCAGTTGCCACCTCTGTGTTTGCTTAGCCTCCGCCTGACATTGACATCCTCCTCCTTACATCTCCATCATTCCAGACCCTCCTCCCTCATAGCCCGCCTGATAAGGATGGCTACCCAGAAGTCTTATGCTGCAGCCTGAGGCAGAAGTGCAAGGTGTTTGGCATTTGCTGTTGCTACTGATCAGCATCTCCCTTGGTTGGTCATCAACCTCTTCTGCCTCTTCCTCCAGGTAAATTCCTGGTTGACATGGATTGTCCACCTCAAACCCTACTTCTTCATCAGTGTTGCTGTTTTTTGGTTTTGTTTCACATAACTGCTACAGAGGTGGAAAGGGAGATAGACACTTTGTCTGTTGGGAGGTCTAAATTGAATGAGCTGCAATCACAACTGTGCAGTCATTTCAGGGGTAGGGAGGGGCAGTTATGGCCTTCCTGAAAATGCCAGTGTTAAATCAGAGCAAAGCCACTAATTTTGTTCCTGGTGATATTGTCATACAGTTGCACCCAATTATTTTAGGCAGATTCAAGCAGAAATAAGCACATGCTGTGCTCTTTGGGGGACACCAACCAGTAAATGAGTTCTCCCTCCACCTTCCCATCAGGGTTGTTAAAAATGATCTGCTCCAAATATCAAATACAGCAAGTATATCACTGAAAGAACACACAAGTAACAGTTGGTTTTTGCCTGAGTCTCCTGTGAAGGGCAAGACCATAACCCAGAGCTTTCCAAACATTTCATGCTGGTGACAAACTTTTTAGACATGCATCATTTTGCGACAAAGTAATTCACTAAGTAATTCAGTAAGTGGAGGCAGCCCCTCCACCTGAGCCCCTGGCCCACCACTGCTGCCTTTGCTGGGGTCTTCCTCAGGCTAGGGCACCACCAGCAGCAGCAGGAGAGGCAGCCCCTCCACCTGGACCTGGCCTGCCACCCTTGCTGGGGTCCTCCTCCACCCAGGGTGGTGGTAGTGGCAGTGGCAGGATAGCAGCCCCTCCGCCCAGGCCTGGTCCCCCACCACCCTTGCTGGGATCTTCCTCAGGCCAGGGCAGTGGTGGCAGCAGAGGGAGAGACCTGGCCCACCACTGCCCTCGCTGAGATCTGCCTCAGCCTGGGGCAGCAGCAAAGGCAGTGCCTAAGTCCAGGTCTGACCTGCTGTGGCAGTGGGAGAGGCAGCCCCTCCACCTGTTACATTCGCACAACATACCTACACACTGCAGCCAACACACTAACATGTCTTGACACACAGTTTGGAAAGCTCTGCTGTACTCCCTACTTTCCTTTTTCCTTCCTGAGATAATTGAGTGTAAACTGCTTTTGCACTTTGAACTCAGTTTATAACAGCTGAAATAAACTTAGGACAAAAGGCGAAAAGTGAGAGGAGCAGAGAGAACTTGAGACATTTTTAAAGCATCTGTTAAAGGTGGGATGACAGAGGATTCATCAGTTTTGTTCCTGTCAAAACAGGACAGTTGAAGGCTATGGAACTGGCAGGTAAGTTCATGCCAAGACCTAGACTTGAAAATAGGATTTATACATGTATTCCTATTCTGGAAATGTACTATATACACTCAAAGACTATGAATCATTCATAATTGCATGCATGCAAAGATCCCGTGCATCACTGCTCTTTTCAGATGGTGAAAAATGCACCATGCAACTATCAGAACTACTCAGCCTGAATAGACTCAATCTATTTTAACTATTCCCCCCAACTTCATTAAAATTAAGTAGGTAATAGTGCAATTTTGTGAGTCTAGCCTGCTACCTTCAATATATCAGGTTAGGGTTCCTCTGTGACATTTTATTTACTATGAATTATTAAAACACAATTAGTTTAAGAGATGAGGTTATGTCTGATATTTATAACAATAAAAAACAATAAACACCTTTCATTTTATGTCTGCTGGGGTGTGGGGTTGGGATTACATGACTGGATTGATTGTTTTCCACAAGGGAATACTTCATAGGCAACAACTTCCTTCATATGTGTATTTTGAGCCTGAATAGGAAAATCTATTAGTACCTAGTATGAAAAAGACACAAAAAATTTGTTCAGGCATTCAAATAGAGTTTAAGTCAACATGTGAGGGGAAAAACAACAACAGGCTAGCATTCTCCCTTTCTTCTCTCTGTTGAAATATACTTTCCATCCCTACTTTCCTGTGCCATGTACTTCACACTTACAGAAACTGACATCTGTATCTCTTGCACATGACAGAGTTATAACACGATGATTCCATTTTAACTGCCATAACAACACCCTGGGGACTCTTGAGATCTGTAGTTTAGGGAACAGTATGTACACTTCTTTGTCAATTCTCAGCTTCTACTGTCTCAACAGATTCCAAACACAAGAATTCCATAGGATGCAGCCAGAAAAAAGTAGAATCAAAGTGTAAAAGAGTGCTTAAGGGTAGGCCTTGCCATAATATGGGATGCAGTTGTTGGACTGGAGCAGCTTCTCATGCCCCATCCACTTGGCGAACTTCTGTGCTTCTGTGATTAATGCAGTATTCCAAGAGCATTCCACTCACCACAGGAGGATTGTGACTAGAATGAGGTGGGGATGCACACACAGATTTTTTTTTTTTTAAGTGACCTGCCTTAGCTATTTGGTCCATAAGAAACCTCTCCTACCCACCATGCACCTTTTGAATTACATCAGAACTACAATGAAAATAGCAATACAAGCTTCTTCTTGCCAGGTAAATAAGAGATCATAGCCACCAGTGAAAATTTCACCTCTATCTATTGATTAACTATATATTAGACAAGAAGAAACTATAGGATTTTTCCACTTCAGATATAAAATTATATTGGTCTCTCCCTGATCTTAGCAGACTGTTCTTCATACTAGTTCTTCTTTTCTCAGCATTCAGTGCAATATGATGTAATGTTAAGAACTGTTTTCTAAACCCTTGTGTAAGGTACATAAAATATGTAATAGGATTTGTAAAGAGATAAATAGCTGGATAGATATGCATAGAAATATAAATTGAGATATAGACAGATTGGGAAGGTGGGCTTGGCTTTGCCTGTGGGGAGCAACTCAGCAGACATGGTGTACATGGGCAAGTTTTTCAAGTCATTTCCAGTATCCTGTTTACCTCTAGAGAAAAAGACAAAACAAGTAGATCTTTAAATGGCAGCTAATGTCCTGAATTATGCCTCAGGGGCCTGGGAAGCAAAAAGCCTTTTCTAAACCTTGCTGAGTGGTTGTCAGTATCTGACAAAGTAGACTCAGAGGGGAGCAGTGTACAGAGTCCCTTTCAAGCACAAATTCAAGAGCACACAAGAACCTTTGCAATGATTACTGTCAGTCTCTTTTTGACATCTCTGATCTGAGTCTTCCGCTCTTTTCTTATCTAAAGGATCAAGACTACAAATAATCTGGGTCTTTAAACATATAACATAAGAAGGCATTAAAAATGTACATATTTTATTGCTGATCACAGAAATCAAAGAGAAAAAAAGTTACAGAACTTGTGACTCTTTCCCCGCCACTGAAGGCTCTAAAGCAGAGATGACAGATATCAAACTGATAGCAATCAACATACTAAGAAAGAGAATTATTATTGTTTTGGGAGGGGGGTTCAACCACCCATAAGAATTAAACAGACTCCTTTATTTTAACATGTTTTGCATCTATCTTGCCAAGGATGCAACAGAAACCCACAAATCCTCAATGATAAAATCCAAAATTATGAACACATTTGATGAAAGGTGAAATCTGCAATAGCTTTTTAAATGTCTATTAATTTATAAAATAACAAGAGGTAATACATTTTCTTCATTGAATAAAGTAGATACATTTGGAAGGCATGCATGGAAGGTCCAGGGGCCAATATTCAGCCCCTGGGAGCTTCTGAGGCCAGTGCTGTCTCCCAGATTGGTTTGTGGAACAGCCAGGCATCTACTTCTTGTTTCCTTCAATATATTTGCATTTCATTTGCTTTATACCAGGTCATATTGTCTGGTAATGTCTATTCTGTCCAGCAGGAATTTACCAGAAGGGATGTAAATCCTTGACTATTTTATCTTCAGAAATAGCCATGGTCGTTTTCTTTCTGCTTGTGGAAGAAAACATATCCATACTGTTCTTCCATATTTGAATGTCCCAAAATGTTGTGGAGGAATTATTAGGTGGGGAAAAACATTTTCCCCTCTGTTACCAGTGTTTATGTGCAGAAAACAGGGTTCTTAGGCTCCTTAAAGTGCTTTGAAATTTTGTGAAACTTCTGAAAGTGGCTGATTAAGTTTTTGTATTGTTATGGGATGCATTATTCATACCCCTACCTTGTGTTGCCTAAACAGTGAGCACTTGAAGGGGATAGGCATCATTTGACCCCCCAGAAGGAGAAGGAAATAAAGAATGCCATGAACACTTTGTGTGGAGGTGTGAGATGAGAGGGAGGATGGAGGGAGAGAGGTTATAAATCGCTGTTTCATCTCACGTCTCCATCTGTTATTTCAGCAGGCTAGTGTGGAAAAGTAAAATATTGGTCAATAATTGGTGAATACCACAGAAATATTTTTTGAAAGAGACTCATGGGACTTAGGCAAGGGAACAGTCTTTGGGACTGGACTTGATTGACTCAGGCTTGAACAAAGAGGCCACATGTTCAACATGTTCAGGCCTCCTGAAAATAGCTTAGCAGGGGACAAGGTAGACTGTCACTCATCCATGACATGCTGGAGAGGAGATAAGAATACATCTTGTTCAGCATACACTACACTATACAGTCCTGATACAGATCAAACCTTAATAGTTAACAAAGTAGCCCTTGGATTATCCATACGTGTGTGTGTGTGTGTCTGTCTGTCTGTCTCTTTATTCCTACTGCATGGACAATCAACCTTTGCAACTTATCAGGGAACAAAGTGGTAAAAAAAAATGTTCAGATTCCAAAACTGGAGGGTGGGAGTATCCCAAAAATACTGCATAGGGTTTCCTGCCGAGTAAGCTGAAGACTAGAACCTTGGATGGGAAGAATTCTCAGGAAGTGTAGAAGCTGGGGAGAAAGTCTAAAGTTATTTAGTTAGTGGTGCTAAATTACAAAGGATAAGATAGGCAAGATTGGACAGAGATTTTGTAAGGGACTTTACTTTGGAAAATCCCACATACCTGCCTTCAAGGGAAAAGAAGGTACAAATTGGAAAAGAAGAGCTGTGCAGAAAGCATAGCTAGACACTGGGTGAATATTCAAGGCTGAGATATGAGTGGGACCAATGTGAATTCATAAAGCCTATTTGCAGACATGTGTTTTGAATAGGGCTTGCTACATTGATGCCATCTTCCCATCACAGATATGTATCAACAGATCCTGGTGTGGCATCTAAAGACAACAGAAGGCCTTGTCAATTTGTCACAAAGAGGAAGCATCACAGCAGTCATTCTGCTCAGGAAGCTAATGGGAGAATAAAAGTAATGATTTAAAATAGCGACTTGTGTTTCCATTGGGAAAGAAAGCTGCATATGTTTAATGAATAGAATCCCTCCACCAGAGGGTGATAGAACTCGGGAGGCAAGTCAACTTTTGAAAAAAGTCCTTCTGGACAGGCTTCCCCAAGAGTGAGAATCTGACATGCTAGGATTTTGTTGCACAAGGGTTGCTATACAAAGCAGCTCTCTGGGGACACAGCTGCTTCAACTGCTACTAAAACCTTTGGGATCTAACTAGCCCAGTCTTGTCTCACTTTACCTTTCTCCCAACTACTATCCATGTCCATTCAGACAGCAATGTTTATCTTCACTTCTGCTGAATAAAATGCAAATATGTGAATCTCATTGGAGCGGGGGACACAACCAAATGGTGAAATGAGATTAATTTTCTTTTCATGATAGTAGGACATTCTTTTGTCCATATGCTGCTTTGCATGCATGTGCCATACGTCTGTCTCATGGCAAACATAAAATGGTTGAATTCACTATCAATTACAGGTTGGAACAAGTTTGATTTCAATTACAACAGGAGAGCAAAACAGCTGGGAAATCCCCAAGGGGAGCTGCGAAAACCAGGGGGGTGCATGGTTCATTAAACAGTACTAATTAGGGAGAGATGAACTCGAGATATAAAACACATCTTGTTGCTCTGCTTCCTTCAGTGAGATAGTTTCTGAATGGCACCTAGTTGGACAGAATCTACTCAAATCTCCATATAATTGCTACCTCAATTGTAGTTTGAACAACTGGCCTAACTTTGAAAAAGTAACAAAACAGCAAATTAGTGCATTTCTAGGTGCCTAAATTACATACAATTTGAACAGCTGTTTTCAGGGCAAACAGATTCTGAAAGCCATGAGTCAAAGCAAAACAGAAGTTGGGGGAATTTACTTTTTATAGCTAATGTTGTACTTCTGATACCAGAAAAACTTCCAGACTAGCTCTTTGCAGTTGTATGAAACAGTTACTTATTTTTGTACAATTAAAAGGTATAATTATTTCCCATGGATGAAAAGGAAGGGGAAGTTATAGCTGGAAACAGCAAGGTCCCCATCCAGTTCTACATGCTCAAATCTAGTCTTATAAAACACACACACAAACGTACACACTGAGTGGTGCCTGAGTACTGTGATGTAATAGCGCATGCTCATCTAGATGTCCTGCACATCAACATTAGCTGGTCTAATTAATAGCCAAAGATGCAAAGAGAAACGTAGCATATAAGTAAAACAGATAAACAGTTTGAGATTGTGTCATATACCATGTGTGAAAGGGACATGCCATGTTGAACATATTAAAAGGATGGATATACCTTAAGCCAGTTGCTCATCCCAGCCAGTGTAGATCCAGTGAATCTACTGCTGAATGCTAAGTCAGCATGTATATACTCCCACTGACTGAAAGGGTCTATTCTAGCTGGAACTAGCAACTGGATTTAAGACATATTATCTTCAGATATCTTGATGGTTCTTCTTATGTCATGCTTACATGCTGTTCTTGAAGAAGACCTTGGAACATTTACATTGCTTTACTCAAAGTTTTTGTTTTTTGTTTAAAAAAGAACCTAAGAATACGTACTTCTACCATGATCTCACACATAACCAGATAACACTGCATAATTTCAGATTTAACTGTATTCAACCACACCCCCCATTATTTTGACAAATATACTATATCGGAAAATTGTGTCTTACTTAGAAAACATAGTCAGGGATAGTCATGCTGAGCATACAGCAAAATACAACAGAACCCAAAATTCATAAGCAGCAATACCTTTACTGGTCCAGTTCCATGGATCTCAAGGAAAGTTACTTTTCTGTTGCTGATGGAGTTGAAATTTTATTATTTGTCTTTCATTGCATTGTATGATGTATTTTATGCTTTAGAACTCACCCAACAAAAACATTGCTGCTTGTGAATTTTGTATTATCACTTATTTAGTTAACCAACATACATATACTCATGGAAGATATTGTAACACACACAACACTTTGCCTAAACATCTATACACACACACATCAAAATCACTAGGGCCCTCCTTTGTGTCCCACCAGTGAGGACAATGCACTATGAAAGGATCTGTTAGAGGGCCTTCTCTGCTACCTCCCCTCCTTTAATAGAAAATGGAAAATGCTGTACACCACTTTGGATCTCATATTGTGAGAAATGTGGGAGAATGAATGAATGAATGAATGAATGAATGAATACTTTTTCTTTTAAGGCCTGACAGGCACCAACACTGGTGTCATTCTAGAGCTGAATACAGATATAGCTTTTTACTAATGCCTTTGGAACCTAACTGATTCAACCCAGTGTGTACACTTGTTTGGTTCTAACTTTACTCAGTCTGTTTTAAGTATTTTTAAATGATCTTGTTTTAATTTGTTTGAGTTGTTTAATAAGTGTTTAATCTTTTAAAAATATTTTAGATTGTTTTAAACAGTTGACTTCTTTCTTTGATAGAGGGTGGGATACAAGCATTTTAATAAATAAATTGTCAGTGTCTTGTAGTGGTTTGAGTGTTAAACTACAACTCTGGAAGACCAGGGTTCAAATCCCCACTTGGTCACGGAAACCCACTGTGTCACACTCTCTCAGCCTCAGGGGAAAGCAAACACAAATCTCCTCTGGACAAACTTTCCAAGGAAAACCCTGTGATAGTTTCACCCAAGGGTAGCCATAAGTCAGAAACATCTTGAATGCACACAACAACAACAACAACAACAACATTCTTAAGATAAAATAGTTTCTATTTACAATGTAATATAAAGAGTTCTACAAATATATACATGGTTTTAAAATCAAATATTATGCAATATAAAGGCAGCATTTTGTAAAAAAGAAATCTTTCAGGAAATACTTTAAAAGGTATAGTTGTAAGTTTATTATAAATGCTTCATTTCCTAGTAACAAAACTTGGGGAGGAAAGGTAGTACGGGAACCAGAATGGAGAATTATTCAGCCAAAGTTCAGCCATTTGGAGTGTCATTGACTCCAGTGAAAGGGTTAGGCATATGTTTAAATCTCTTCCACAGAAATCTGTACAAACTTAAAATTGGTTCTTTTGGTAGGATTGTGCTGTGTTACCTATTGCCTTTCCTTAAACATAAATCTATAAGTAAGTAAGTAAATTAATTAATTAATTAATTAATATTTTGCATATATATATATATATATATATATATATATATATGCAAGTAGACTGATAGAATATTATTAATCGAAATATTTATATGTCATAAGGAGTGCCTCCTAGACTATGACAATTGTGATCATTCCTTGCTACAGTTTTCTTGGACATTGCACTTTTCCAGGAACTGTGTGAAAACAATGTTAGGGATTCCTAAACTTCAACCAGGACATTCAGGACTGATGCTATGGACCAACCTAGAGAATCTTGGAACTTCTCCAGTTTCAGATGGCAACAATGCTATGCAAATTTAGTGTCTGATTGGTGGACATTATGAAGCCTTTACATTGAATAAGCTGCCCAACCATCTAAGTCTATCCCACTGGTATCATCTTCTTTTTGATGAAATTCTACCATTCATGTCCTGCTTCCAGCTCACAGCCCTTATCTCAGGAACTGTGACTCTGGAAAGTTTTGATGTACGTACTGCAATACAGGCTGATCCTAACAAAGTGTCTAAATGAAATCAGTAACACAGCAGAATGATGTCATATAGCATGTGAACAAGACTCATACCAAATTAACCATGCTGTCTTATGAGATGCATGATATTTTCAGCTAAACAGAAACTTATTTCAAAATGCATTCAAAAGTACATTTTATATATCTGAATGGTTGAGAAAGTATTTTAGTCGACTACAGAGAAGATATAATAAATCTTTTGATCTCAGAATATATATTTTTTAAAAAGTGTATTTTAGTGTTGTACTGCATGTACTCCTTATTTGCACACTATTTTATTGTGTACCAGTCCAAATCAAAGTAGAATAAAGAAAACTGGAGTCTTGTTTTTTAGAAATCAAAGAATCTTTTTGAATAGAACACTACAGGAATGACAAATTTTTATCATGGATAATTTTAGTAAAACCATGATGATCTTTTCAAGATCATTTAAAAAAAATCTATGAAAACCCTATTTTGTGAAAACCAGTAATGAATGGAAATGCCTAAGGGAGCTTTGAGCATTGATTTCAATGGGAAACTTGACCCACAATACTTGACTTCAAAGAAAAAACAAACTTTTTCTTTTTCTTTTTAAACAGTTCTGATATCTTACCACCCATGGTTTGTCAGGTACCCAAATCTCCCACAAGTACTTCGGCATATCTCCAAAATTCAGTGCCTAAAAAGCAAGTAATATTTGAATAAAACGATTTGTCACTTTTACTGCAGTTTAAGATAATCCCCCCAATTTCTGACCAAGCCCAGATTAAAAACCAATGATAATTTCTGAGCTGAGTCCATTTATGTAGTTTGGAAATGGCCACGTGTCCCTCCCATCCATAATAAACATCCTGTTATAACATGTGTTAGCCTTTTTCAGAAGATGTTTACCCATCTTATTGCTCATAGGTGGGGGGAGGGTAGGAAAATTATATAAAAATAAGCCAATGTGCAGCTCAAAGTCCTGTTGCCTCATTTTATGGAAAGTACACTGTAGAGAGAAGAGACATATGCCAATATCTAACAAAGAAAGAAAGCCCAGTAGTGGGTGTATAAAGCTAATGATGACTCCAAATAAACAAGGGTCTGAAGTGCTTAATGGATGTGAGTTCTATTTCTATTCATGCCTGAGAGGATTACACAATGAAGAACACAAGATGGAAATTCTATGCATTTTTTAACATTTTTAAACACAGCACAATTCCAACATTACCTGACTATTGTGGATGCTACTTTTACATGATCACATTTTGTACTATTCTAGTGATGTAGGAAATAAGGAAAGCACATAAAAGGAAGGAATCACATGGAAAATGAACAGTGCAGCATTAGGGCAGACAGCAACACTAGGGTGGAAGTTTCCCACACAATTCACCCTTTGCATGCAACTTCCTTATTCATACATTTTAGAATAATTGAAACCAAGAAGAAATGGAACCTGCATAATTTGGGTAACGTAATCCTAAACAATATATAAAAATGTATAAGTAGAGTATATTTTATACCTTTCATATTTTGTGCCTACTTTCTTATTTTCATGGTTCCATTCCATTTCCTCATCCCATTCCACCCTATCCCTATCACACCTACTTTGAATTAAATAGAACATTTCATCATTTTGTATTAGCTTTGTTTGATCTATTCTCCAGGACAGTGGTTTACTGCTATATAATGTACAGGTCCCCTGTTTTTGAAAGTAATGTATTCCAGAAAGACCCTCTCCTCCCTCAATCTGGTTTCTGCAAATACAAAGCACACTTTTATACCACTGAAAACTACAGTACTTTAGAAATTCTGTGAAGGTGAACTGACCACTAGTTAAGGGAATCTGCCAAAATCTGGGTGTCACTATTGAAAGATGATTGACCATCTCCACTAGGAAATCATATTACATAATGATCAATCTTTTATCATACCTGACTAACTGATACATATTTGTCAAATTCCTGCATCAAAATAGACTGTATTATTGGCACTGGAGGCTTGATCTATGATACAAGTTAATTTTTAATAAAAAAATCATTTTCAATATTTTTGATTTTTATAATCTATTTCATGAATGTCCATCTCCTCAACTATTTTTTTTACTTTCTTATTCTCTTTTACATTTCTATTCTAATTTTTCCCATGTTGTTGTTGTTGTTCCTCCTCTTCTTCTTCTTTCTTCTTATTCTTTTAAAATGTGTGTTCATTCTTCCACAAGTAAGACAAACATACATAGGATAGAGTGGAACCATATTGCCAGGTCCCACTGTCTAAGTGCTGTATCAAAACAATGTGCTGAGTGCAAACGTATGTAAAGGGAGTAAGCCTATCTGTATGGACTTTCAAACATCTGGGAGCATCAATCACTCAGGCTTCCTGACTGCTGAACACCTCGTGTGACAGATGTGTGAACAGGCTTTCCTTTGCAGATGATGTTAGCCCAGAGTGGTAAAGAAAGCTGGAAGGTGTATTCCCATTCTATGTCTACAGATTATGTATTCATGGCTCCTTTTATTAAAATGACCAAGGATTTTCATGCTGTTTACATTCCATTTGGGCTTCCATATCTCCAATTGTATAATAAATTTAGGGTGAAAGGATACAGGTGAAAGAATACATTGCCCAAGGTAAGCCTTTTTTGTGATAGAATATCATCTTATATATTATGTTATTTTAATTTCTGGCTTTTTTTTTATTGTTTTACTTTTCATGAACATGGACAAGGAAGATGGCTTGTAGATGCTATAAATGAACATCTCTCTTTTTTTTAAAGGTGATCATGAAATGCTGAATATTATAATTGGATATTTACAAATGATTACCTAATCATCACTGCTAAAACCTTTTATTTCCATGGGTGGGGGTGGAATGGAATGGGGTGAAATGAGAAAAAAAGATTATATAGAGACAATTTGTCCAAAGACAGCAAATCCAAAGGCAACAACTATGGAAGTCACATTATAGCAAACCAGAATCTGCTGCAGAAGTGATTTTTAACCATAGATGTATCTTGGAAAAGATATTTTCTGGACTAAAGGTAACTTCTGGAAGCTCTGATAGCCATCTAATAATTTCAGCCAGTGATTCAAGAACTCTTTCTTTAAAAAAAAAAACCCAAAAAAACTCAGAATTCATGGTACAAGACCAATTGTGTTTATATTTCTTGACTGTGTTGTAATAATGTCCAAAAACCACTCAGAGAGCAAGAATTTGTTGTACAGTTTATCTAATTATCAGCTATCTTGTTTTAAGATGAAACTTCAAAAAAAAATGTCATTTTTAATTAACATTTTAGAAATCACTTTTGAACCTGGAAAACAACAGCAGAAGATCCTTACAACAGTAATTAAAGCTATGTTTAATGTGAAAACATTAATAGTTATACATGGTCTGTCACTAAATGCTGAATATGAAAAGTACCATATGGTTTCAGTCTCTGCCAAAGCATCACCAGCTCCTATTCAACAAATAAATCCTATAAATCAGGAGGAAAAACTAACTGAAGAGATGAGAAAGTCAAAGATTTCATCCGGTAGAAATCTAGGGGTGCTTTGACTAAAATTCTCAAGTTTAGGATGATCAGAGTCTGTGGTTAACTCCTGAACCTACATCTTATCATCCATTTCTGGTGAGTCGTTCATCATAATACCCTTTCGTCCCCACTAGTACCACTGCTACATCCTACTGATAACTTTCTCAAGTTTTGACAATCCTCATACAGCTCACAGATTTTCATCATCTGAGTCTTCTCCCATGCTGGATGTCAGAATAGTCATTCCTGAATCAACACAGTATAAGCAACATTTCAGATATCCTTCCTTAATGGCCTCTGGCAACTTCCTTGTATTCTGTACCTTTCCTCCACTGGCTGTATGCATGGACTAATTGTCAATACCAAGCTTCATTCCATGTTGCATATCATTAATCAGATTCTCCACTCCCCCAATCTTTGCACTGCTCATTTAAAGCAAGTGGCTGGGAAAGGACTGCAATGCCAGCATTCATCACTCCTCAGATTTTGCATGTTGGCTCAGAAGCCTGAAGAATGCTCAATGATTTGAATGGGAAATACTAAGAACCCCAAGCCCAGGATAACGTCACCATGTTTTAAAGTCTTGCTATATATTCCATTTGGCTGTAATCTGGAAATGATTTACAACTGGGCAGGTGCTTTTCACTTCACTTTTAGGCTATGTCAGTATGTAGCAACAAGACTATAACTTCCAGCTTTGAGAACTTAAAAAGGTCTCTGCCAGAATGGATGGAAATTTAATCTGATTTAATCTAATTCAGTATTCTGTTTCCCATATTGTACATCTAGGAGGCCTACAAACAATACAGTCTCCCATATATTTATTATAGTTACCTTACTTCACTCTAACCCTAAAAATGCTTGTTTGGTTCCTCCCCCTTATCTGCAAGAAACCTCTTATTTTAGTCATTTAAGTTTAACAAGGCTGAGATCTTTTGCTTAACATTCATCCATTTAATAACATTATTTTTAATTACTTTTCAGCTCACTAGGGACCCCAAGCTGACAATAAAATATTTAAAATCCTTCTTTAAAATTTGCCATGGGAGCTAGATTGTTGTGGGATATATTTTGCCTAGTCAGAACAAATTAGCATTCAGTTCAGACCTGTTTGCTCACATCTTTATCATTATTTGGTAAGTAAAGGTGGAAGCATCAGAAATTTTACATCAAACTATGTTGGCAACCCCTATGGAAAACTGAGTGTCTGGAAATTCTCCCATCAGATACCTCCGATATCTTATGTACATGTATAGCATCCTTTATTCTTGGCAGAGTTACATCACAGTTATTTTACCTAAGCACTGGTCTTGAAAGTAACCTCTGACTATTCATTGAAAACATTCTCTTCTGATATTGTGTCTGATGTTTCCAACTACCTTGGAAGATTACTTTGTTTGCCAATGGGTATCTTATTTCAAAGAGAAGCTTACCTCAAAACAACAGAAACCTGATATTTGATTCTTCAGTTCTTTGGAGTCAAATCTCCAAGGGTATTAACAAATGCAGTTCAACAAAAAGATAACAAGTTGACCCACAAACATGTAAAGAATATCCTGCACTCTTAATAAGATATTTACATGTACCTTATAAAACTTAAAGCATTAGCATTCAAGTTGTAGAGACAGGACTCCCCCCAAGTCAGTTAGTGTTACGAATCTATAATGAAGCCAATATTCAGAACTCAAGACTCATCAGATCTTTCTATGACTCTTCCTAAAATTTTGATAGATAGGTGTGTACGTGCATGTATGTATTTGCATATGCTTTAAGTGAGAAGCCTATTCAATGATCAATACCATTTGTAATTACAGTCCAAGTATACTTATTATACAGGTGATGGTATGTGGAAGTGAACCTCAAATTTGTACACCTTCCTCATTGTACTTTTCTAGATGTATGGCAGCAATTCTAATGAGCTTTCAACAGAGTAGCCTTAGAAGGTTTGTTTGTTTGTTTGTTTGTTTGTTTGTTTACTTTCCACCTTTCTCACAGCACAAGATTGAAGGTGGCTTACAACAAGATGGTTCCCTTTAAGTTCATGGCCATGTGAGAATAGCGAGAATGACACTGGAGGTAATTTCTCATTAATCTGGGGGTCGTTACCAAATTTGTAATATTGCCTCTCTATACAGCCAGCTAGAATAATAAAAAGAGATTCAGAATTATATCTTGGGCTCCCTGCTCTATCAGACAGAGTCCATTAATCTGAGGCTTAATTCCATATCCCACTATATATGAAATCTAGACAGTGATTCCTTGTGTGAACAAGCCCTTGATTTTCGCTGCAACACCTTCATCATCTTTTTAAATGAAATGCTCAGGATATCAAAGTTTTTTAAAAAGTTCAGCACAACAAATTAATTTTAAATACATGCATATGAAAAAAATCAATCTAAATAGCCAACCTTTTGAAGTTACAAATCCAGTGTTTAAGTTCACCAGTCTTTGTGAGCCAAAAAATTTAGATACACCTCAGACCAGTCCCAAAGGTCATTGTCCTCCCAGCCTGGGCCCCAGAATCCAAATGCAAAGTAAGAGAACTGCTTTTCACAATAAAGTTTGCTCTCAGTAGTTAATCTTTAGAATGTAGCCATTTTCTTTCCAAATTCTTCCGTTGTAATGACTTATTTAGCAATACCAACACCCAGCCAATATCTCATCATTCTGTACATGATTCTGGACACATTAGCTGATCTCATCCTTGAAAGGAAAAGAATGGATAGCAAAAGAAACCTGCTGAAGCTAATAATTACTACAGAATGCAGACGCTTTATTAACTAATTTTGAATGTTGGAACTTGCCCACTGTGTGTGTGTGTGTGTGTATGTGTGTGTGTATGTATGTGTGTGTGTGTATACATATATATATATATATTAGTAGGTTAGACCATGTTAGGATTTTTTTTTTAATATACTCACTCTAATAAAATAATCCTAACACAAAATTAGAATGTTATGGAAAAGGCTAATTTAGCACACTCTTACTAACATGCTAGTTATAACATACAGATGTGTGGGTGGAGGTGATTAATGCCTCCAAGTAGTCATGGACAGATTATTTTCTGGTCAGATTGAGTATCACAGCTACTATCTCTCCCTGCAGGGGTGGTGGACCTATTAAGATGGTCCACTCTTGAAGGCTACTGCACCCTTTGAGATTCTGGAAAGGCTTAGAGAGTCTTATGGCAGCCACCACTGATAAGCTTGTTGAAGTCCTGGTCAATACCTGACATGGGCTGTTGACATGATCACTCCCAAGCATCCTATCTGACCCATTACTAAATTTGCTCCTGGGTATACAGAGGACCTCAGGGAGCTGAAACAAGAAAGATGATGAATGGGATGCAGTTGGTGGAAAACTCGACTTATATCCAACAAGACACAATATAGAGGAAATCTTTGTTCCTATGAGATGGCAATACACACAACTAAGAAATCCTTCTTCTCTGCATGTATTGTGCCCATGAACTCATGTGCAGCCAAACTGGTGAGAAATCTGACTCAGTTATCCTTCCCCCGAATCCAGTTCTAGAGACTCTAGCAGTTTGCTGTGATGCTTTTAACAATCACTTCACTGATAAAATTTATTGTATAAGAACCAACTTAGATGCCATCATTATGGAAGAAATTGACAACGTGGTATGTCTCTGTGAGTAGGATTACACTGGATCAGTTTCAATTAGTGAGTGCCACTGATGTGGACAAGCTGCTAGGGCGAGTAAGGAAGACAACTTGTCCTCTCAGCCTCTGTCCTTCTTGGCTGCTTGTCTAGGCAGGAGATAAATTAGATCTTAATTACAATATATCATTAACACACCTCTCAGAAATGAAAGGTTTCCATCTTGTTTAAAAGAAGCAGTATTGTAACCACTTCTTATAAAGCCCTACTTCAAACTCCTGGATTCTAACCTCAAGATCAATATGAAATCTTCCTTTTAAGAGGTGATTAAGAGGGCAGTTGCCTTTCAATTCCAGGCAGTCTTGGATGGTACACAATTCTTAGATCCATTTCAAACTGGCTTCAGAACAGGATACAGAGTTGAGACCAGTATGGTTGCCTTAGTGGATTATCTTCATCTGAGCATTGCCAAGGGGAGTATGTTCCCACTGGTGCTTTTGAAACTTTCACTGGTGCTTGATACCATCAACCATGGTAAACTTCTGGAATGCCTGAGGGGTTTTGAGAGTTGGAGGCACTGAGCTTCAGTGGTTCTGGTCCTATCCCTTGGGCAGATTCCAGAAGGTGGTGCTTGGGGAGAGCTGTTATATGACATACCACAAGGTACCATTTTATTCTCCAGTGCTGGAGGCATGAGGCAGGGTGCTATCAGTATACTGATAACACTCAAATACACTTATCTGTGCCTATAATAATAGCATCAGCTAAGCAGGGTGTGCCTCCTTTGAATGAATGCCTGAAGGAAATAATGGGCCTGATGAGTAAAAACAAACTGAAACTGAATCCAGACAAGATGGTCAAGGTCCTAACCTGGGTCTGGAGGTACATCAACCTGGCCTGGATGGGTTACACTCTCCTTGAAAGAATATATTTGTAGTATGAGGGTGCTCCTGGATCTATCCCTCCAAATGTCAACCCAGATAGATGTGATGGTCAGGAGTGCTTATTAGCAGTTTTGCCTGTTGCTCACTTACATCTTGGATGACAAAACTCACTTACATCTTAGATGACAAAGCAAATAGCAAATTTTGTAAAGATTAGGAATGATTCAAGGAGTTTTTACAATCTAAACTGACAAACAAATCATAATTGGATTTGACAACTATAAGAATTCTGATCATTGGTTATGGATTAATTTCAAGTTTTGCTGTAATGAGGGAAATGATATTTATTTTATGATTATGCTATTTAATTATTTTTTTGTAATATATATGTATATAACAGGAAGGAACATATGTAGCTTATTTTTTGCTTATAGCTGTTACCTGTGGGGGGAGTAATCCACTTGCTACTTTTTGTCTGTTATCTTAGTTAAGGGGCATAATAACAAAGAGAATGGAATAAGATGTTTAATGATCTATTTTTCCCCTTTCATCACTTTTTGTTTTCCAGAAGGTTTATATTGATGCTTATCAGTCTTACGCTACAACCTCATCATGTGAGAAACATTGTAAGATGTTTAGATGTTAATTGTTAGATGTTTTCTACTTGTTTTTGTTTTGTATTTTATGTTTTCTTTTCCTCTTTTCTTTTTGATATGCGTTTTTAATATGTGGATTACTTTTTTCATTATTAGTTTTTGTCTGTCCCTTTTCACATGGGGTTAAAAAAATGGTGTAGATCGACCTCCACAGAGGTCGTCTACACCATTACGCGAATTGGGGTGGATTACTCTCGAGTAATTCCACACCCCAATCCGCGGTCAGGTGCCCAGAAGCGGCAGCGCCGCATGCTTTTGAAAAACCACATTTTATGGTTTTACGGACGCGCGAAAGGGCGTCCCTGCAGATCGGGCAGGGGGCCGGATTTCCGGCTGGCAAGCTTCTCCGATTGGTGGAGAGGCTCCGCCAGTCAAAATCCACCATTTTGGGTGCTGCCGGGCGCCGAGGACGCCGTGGAACGCTGCTGCGTGTAGAGCAGCGAAATGCTCTGCTCCGCGTGGTGACAGGACAAGGTAAGCCCACATTTTAGTGTGGCTTTCCCCATTTCCCTGCCCGCATGTGGAAAGGGCCTTTGTCTTTTCCTGATTTATTCCTGGTTTACTGTGGTTTTCTTTCTTTCTTTCTTTCTTTCTTTTTGTCTTTTTTTTTTTTTGATAAAAATAATTAAAAATGCTATATCTCACCTTTCTGCAACTCTAAGGGGAACCTATCACAGAGTTTTCTTGGCAAGATTTATTCATGTGAGGTTGAAAGGGTATGACCTCCCCAAGATCACCCAGTGTGCTTTCATGGCTGAGTGGGGATTTGACCACTGGTTTCCTGGCATTCTACACTACTACAAACCATTACACCATACTGCCTCTCGGTAGTCTGCTTACCACATCTAAAATAGTGTCTGACAATGGTAATATGCTGCTAGTCTTCTTAGAATTTTTTTTAACTTCACTTAAGAGTCCTACAATACTTCCCCCTTCCCACACATACATTTTAAAACAAACATGTATCTATGCATTTTGATTTGAGCAGAAGTGACTCTTTTATCATTTAAATTAAAATACATAAAATACATAAAATCCTGAAAAGGGGATCATAACTAATCCCCAGCCTGCCATTCAGAGAGAGAGAGGACAAGAGGGAGGAAGGGAAGGAAACAGGAGGGGGGAGAGCAATTCTAGGACTAGGGACTGAAGAGTGCCCAGTTTTTGCAATTCCTTTCCCACCAGGGGATTAAAAGTCAACATAACTGAAGATATTGTAAAACCTGTTGCCTGTAAACTATACTTCGGTTTGCTAATCTTTCTCTACCTTTGCTTATGCTTCTGTCTCATGCAGTGACACCAGACACTGTTTCAAGAGAATTACAGCAGGACAATTCATTTCATCCAACATTCTCTACCTGAGAGCAGACTGTGTAAGAATTCCTCACAGGATAACATTTAAGGGAGGATATGGGGGACTGTAACATAAAATCAGCAGATATATTGCTATCCAGCAGCAAGGGAGATAAGAGCAGGGAGCAGAGACGATTGCTCTCTTTTCCAATAAAATAAAAGCAGTTTGAACTACCGACCTGCTCATAGTAATGGAAATAGTCTACTGTGTTGTTGGTTGCTGGGAAAAATGCAAAAGGAAGGTCGGTCAGCAGCTCCCATGGTAGCTGACAGTTTTTCAGCTGACTAATGCAATATATTGGAAATATTTTCTCTACATTTAATTAATCAATATCCTTTAACAGACATGAAAGGCCTTGCTCTTTTAGTTTTGAAACAGGTAAAATAATGAGTCCTAAGGATTACAGGGGTATAGAGAGAGAGAGGATAAGGTAGGGAGGGAGAGAGGAGGAGAGGTAGAGAAGGAGAGGAAGGGGGAGAGGGAGGGAGGGGGAGAGAGAGAGAGAGAATCTTTGTGTGAATGTGGTACTTATTACATTTCTTTGTGTGAATGTGGTACTCATTACATTTCACACATTGCTTTTTTCTATTCTGTATGTATATGCATATGTATATCTATATCCACCTTATAGTATAATGTATGAATAACTACATGCTTGGAAACACTTGCATCATTTAGATTTTGGTAGTCTCATGAGTGATCCAGGACTGGGTACCTGTTAAGTTCTCTATCAATGCCAGCCTGTTTTTGCATTCACTGCTTCTGTTTCCAATCTCTGTGCATTGATTATGTCTTCTATATTATTAAAAAAAAATACAGGGTATATACATCAGGAGTGTAGAAGTGCACTGTCCCAGGAGCCATATTAAAACCATTTCACACATTATATGTGCAGATGGTATTCTGTTTTTGAGGACAAAAAGTACACTGCAATTTGATGGGTGTTTAATATTGTGTAGCAGCCAATCTTGACTCCCTGGCTACTATGCCTATATAATATAATTGTTGGATAACACAGGTTTTTTACAATCAAGTCTACATTTTTTGAATAAGACAACTTTATTTATCATACACCTGTTTTGAGGTGTATTCTAAAAACACTCCTTTTTGTACAAGAATTATAATCTAGGAAGTTACTGTCATTCAAGGATGTGGTGGGTATTTGTTTTAGTTCTTGTTGACTAAAGAGAGAGGTTTTTAAGACAATAGAAAAGAACTATGACTACTTCTTGAACAACCTAAAATTTTCCAAAAGATTTAAGCAATTTTCTCTCATCTAGAATGATGTTATTGGGATTTTTATAAGGAAAATCAAAATACATAGACCACATTCTTATATAGTACAAGAAGAATTCACTGGTTGATTGCATCATATTCAATGTGCTTTACAAGGTGCATTCACATACAATATAGTCCCCTCCTTGCAGTTAGCGTACCTGCAGAGGAAGGACTGAATGGCATCTGCCAGCTCAGTACAACACCCATGCTTTTAGGATGACATTTGCAGGGAGAAAGAGCTGTCTATTCCACACAGAACATCACTCATGAACATTTTCAACTGCATGAGAATTATTTGCACAGAAGAACTCTTTTTCACATGCTGTAAAAGTGGAACATCAAATCTAGAGCATGTATGTATGGAAATGGTGTCTGGCAAGCGCAGTCCCACTTCGCATTCCTAGAAAAGATGGGGCCAATTTTGGGGCCCTGAGACAAGCCCAGTGCATGGACTGCCAAAAATGCATGAATGAATCAGGAAGTAGCTATAAGTCCACTCCTTGTTCTGGGGGGGGGGAATATTCAGAAGCCATAGACATATCATGAAACAGTATATGGTCCATTTCCCCTCCCCACAAGTCCATATTGGCGCGCACACACACTACATAGGTGGTATTTAATAATCGATAAACCCTTTGATATAGACAAAAATCTGTCTATCACTTGTTAGAGAGCTTGTAGGGAACAGTACAAAACGATACATATTTTGCTTTTTTGCCCATGGATTTTTGGTGTGATGTAGCTGACTTCTGATCAAAAATGTCCAACCAAAATGTGGATTTTTTCTGGGGCCCTTTTGCTTTTGTTCCTGTGTAAAAGCAATACGATTTCTATTTCATATAATTTTGTTGCTTCTTGTGATGGCATAAACACCAAATTACATACACAGAAAAAGCAAGAACAGTCATTCCTCCACATTTGCTAGGGTTAGGGGCACAGGACCTCTGTGAAAGTAGAAAAACCATGAATAATTCTAGGCCTTCTCAAACCATATTAACACACACACACACAAATTATGATCACCACATTCAACGCACTGTAGATTACCTTTAGGCATCAGGGTTTCTTCACGAGGCAGAAATGGGGCTGGTGGGCTTACTGCCCCCTCCACTGCTGCCCCCCACCATTTTCAATAGGGACTTAAAAGAGTCATTCACAGTTTCTCGGTCTCACGAGGCTTGCAATCCCTATTACAAATGGCATAGAGAGGTAGCAGAGGTGACAGCAAATAATCTGTGAACAATCAAATCCACAAAAGTGAAACCTGCAAATGTGGAGGGCTGACTGTATATGGAAAAAAATATATTTAAGGTGTGGATATATACAGTGTGTGGTCAGTGGTAGTTTTAGAAGTGACTCATCAGTTAACAGTAGCTTATGAAGACTATTAATACAGACATATCTGAGGCAACATGGTTTCCCTTAATCACATTGGCTTACAAAGAAAAAATTCCTTCTGCTTAATCTGAACACATGGCATACTGGAAGAATTTGTCTTAGGAAAAAATTATTACTTGGAGCTTTTGGACTGTTTGTCTGTATGCCTTGTTTGTAGAAATGAAAATCTATTCACTAGCCAGATCTCTGTTCTCTGTATATTGTACCTTCCTCAGTGGTGTAATATTTTGTTTCTTCTTTGCTCTATTTATATTTTTATACTCTTTAAAGGCAGGGGGTAGTTGAACAAAATAGCCTTTCAGAATAAGCAACTTGTCTTTTCCATTTGACCACACAAAGGGCAGGCCAGAGATTCTCTAGGAGTTGGGTTGAAAGAAGAAAACAGCATTAGTGGAATACAAGTGGAACCAGGGACACATTTGTTCACCCCAGGTTAGACTCTATTGAAGTTGCTCAGGAAGTTGGAGTTTGTTTGTTTGTTTGTTTGTTTTGTCAGCATGTAATTGTACTTGTTAATCTCTGTGGGGAACCTCCTTCAATATGCTCATTTGCCTTGCAAGATAGTGTTAGCAAGAATGGAGTATCACAACAGTGATGATATGAAGTAACTGCAAATATAGCAGTATCCTTTATTAAAAAAAACATCTCAGGTTCTCCTAATGGTCTTTCAATGCTGAGTTGATAACACTGGAAGACCTACGTCATGAGTTGGGACATCTACAGTACAACACACATCTTTCCTGTGCCAACACTGTGTTTCTTGACAACTGGGAAAATGTTAGCGTGGGAAAGGATCCTTGAAGATAGCCCCAAATTTCTGCGATTGTCAGTGTGACAGGTGAAACCAATGCACCACAGAAACTGACACAGTGCTAAGGTAATCTTTGAACAGACCTTTTGTTCTTGAGGGCATACACTAGTGAGCCAAAGAATGAGTCCCAGCTTGAAACTTCAGACTCAGTATAGAAAAAGAAGAAGAAGAAGAAGAAGAAGAAGAAGAAGAAGAAGAAGAAGAAGAAGAAGAAAAAGAGGAGGAGGAGGAGGAGGAGGAGGAGCAGGAGCAGGAGCAGGAGCAGGAGCAGGAGCAGGAGGAGCAGGAAATTGTAAACATATTAAGTATGTTCTTGTGCTAGACTTTTCTTTAATAATTTCCTCTAAAAGAAATTGCAGTTTGCAATCAGTACTAGGGACAGGTATACTCCAGCTCGGAGTACTTAAAGTAAGTGGCTTGAGCTAAAAGCAGGAACCTAAATGGCCAGCAAGAAAGGATGTCACTGTAATGAACTGGCAAGAGCAGATAGCTTATCTAAATGTGACCAATCCAGAAGTTTCATAGACCTTAACATTGTACAATTCCTTTTAACAACAATAAAGGACTTTGAGACCTGAAGACACAGGCCCTTTTCACACACGGAGAGCCAAAACGGGGCGGCGCACACAGGGGCGGAGATTACCTGCGTGCGGTTTTCTCCGTCCCTGCGGGGAGCGCGGCTCCACCACTCCACACGCCGCCGAATTTCGGCGGCATTCGGCGGCATTCAGTGGCGCCCAAAATGGCAGCTGGCGGCTTCCGGCGGCGCTCCGCCAATCAGGGCAGCACGCCAGCCAGAAGCCCACTCCCAGGCAGATCTGCAGAGACGCACTAATGCGTCTCTGCAGATTCACACCGGGAGCAGCTGCGGATTAGTGTGGGCGAGTTTCATAAAAACCACCTGGGAAGGTGGTTTTTAAAAACTCGCAGCGCCACCCTTGCGGCGGCACTCGAGAGGCACTAGAGCGGTTGGAGGTGTGGAGCCTCACCTTTTCCAACCGCACTAGATCGCCCAGCGGTGTGAATGACCTCCGTCTCCCATCGTCTGGAGGCGGAGTTTTACCCCCATGTGGAAATGGCCACACTCTTCTGTTGGACTGGGTCTCAGTTATACTGACAGAAGCTTACAGTTCTAGGTCACTTTCACACTACATAATTATAACACTTTGATGCTACTTTAGCAGTCACAGTTCAGTCGTATGGGATATTTGTGCTTGTACTTTCATTAGGTATTTTGAATTCTGTGCCAGAAGATTTCACATCCCTCATCAAATTGCAAATCCCTAGATCCAGTAATATACAGGTTTGCTGACTGAAGTGGTATCAAAGTGCTACAATTTGTAGTGACAAAGAGACCCAAGTCTTAAGAGTTACTAATGGATATCATGACAAAAGAGAGATCCACAGGCCTATTGAGCCAGACAACATACTAATGCATGCTTTCTGGTCTTTTTGATTTGCAGCAGAACAAAGTCAATAACCAGAGGTGTTGGACATGTTGGTTTCCTTCTCTCTAGTTCTCTCAAATCTATGCTAGTTTGATTTCTCTGGCTTGCTGAAGGGTTGGATAAGCACTACTGCTGCTGGCCTTGGATACTGCAGTGAACAACTACTAGCTGATCCTTGGTTTACCCGTTTCTGCTACAGTCAGCTGGCACAAACATGATTCCCATGCTTGATAAGTCACATTCCCAATGATGTTATCATAACAACTGAACACAATCAGTTGCTAATTTTTTAAATTAATGTATGAAAACATTAAAATTAAAATCCATCTTTAGAAAATCTTTACTACTTTTAATTGCAAAGGAGTAATAGCAAGTTCTATTAATCGTAATGCAAGAAAGCTGTTTTTTATTGAACTTCAATCTACTGATATATGCATGGTTCCTTCTCTAATGCAAGAGAGAGAGAGAGAGAGAGAAAATATAACACTTACACTTCTACCACTTCCTTAATGATAGTTAAAGAAATTAATTAGTTAATTAATTAACTTATTTTGCCTCCTAATGCCCTTTCCACCTTCTTGTCTTTATTTCTGGCATGGTTATGAGCATGAATGCAACTGATAAGTGAAAACGGATGCCAACTATGAAGGTAAAATTTATTTTAATGTAAAAATTAAATTAAATTAAATGAAGGTAAAATTTATTTTAATGTAAAAATCAGTTAGTCAGGAATTAAATATATAGCTATATGGAATATGTGAAAAAAATTGCGTGGCTATACAGTATGTGGTAATTTTGTATCTCCCAAATGCCCCAAATGTAGCCAAATAGACAAGTAATCTACAAATAACAAGTATGTTTTGATACATGTACTATCAGTAACTTTTTCAATCAATAGAGAAAGCTTCCCATTTCTCTATGAACAATGACAAAATGTGATTTTATACAAATCACTGTAAGCAAGATGCCATATTAGCTGCATTCCAGAGCAATGTACCTACTGTACCAATAGCTAGAATTTGCAAGATAATGCACAGTTCTTGCCAAATGCTGGCAAGTACCTATGCTTCTTTTCAGTCCCCAGTGATTAGCTTCCAGTTAGGTTTTAAGATAAAAAGTCTCTTGTGCTTTTCTTCACATCAACTGTTGGAAAAGATCAGCCATCAGGCTTGTCCATCTGTCACCTTTTGCTAGCACACAATCTCTTTCCAAATTCCTTTTAAAACTGAATTAGTGGAAGATGCTGAGGTGGTGAAAGTCTAAGAAATACTCGTATTCTGGTAATAACATTAACAGAAATGTCCAGTGGATTTCATTTTCAACCAAATCTTGATGACTTCAATTAAGAGGAAGACTGGTTTTAGAAGTCCCACTTTCATCTTTCCCCCTGCCCAGAACACCTACATATAAGTTGTTTGCTTATGAAACAGAAAAGAATTTTTTTTTCTTAAAAGAACTATCGGATTATTTCTTTTGAACAGAACACACACACACACTTGCCACAAACCAGAGAAAAGGCCTCAACAGGCTTGTATGATATTTCATGTTTGGCATGAAAAAAAGTAAAGTTTGCCATATCTCTGAGAGAAAACATAATTCAATAGTTTATATAAATGTATCATCCCACAATTATTTTGCACCACAATGGAAAAAGTGGGGGGGCAGCATGGGGTCATGTCCTTTGTGGTCAAAGAAAGCCACAGAGTGAGCACTTGGGATGTGCAAGTGAATTTTCTTCCACTGCTGAAAACCCAATGGGACAAAGAGAACCACCTTTCCATCTGTGGTGTAACAAAGAGAAGCCTGCACTGTGTTGACAACCTGGGTTGAAATCCTTGCTCTTTCACAAAGCTCACTGGGGAACTTTAGACCAATCTCCAATTGTCTGTCTCCAAGCCAGCCCTGAGAGAGAGGAGCAACTACATAGGCAGCAGCAGTTTTTCCAAACCTACACTCTCATTACACTTTGTGTCCAATGAACCGTTAACTTCCATCAACAAACATACATTTTAAACTTTTCTGGGCAGACAAAATACGTTTAGCAAGACTAACAAAATTATCTGGACAGAAAGCTTCTGAAAAAAAGGTATAGCAGAAAAGGAAATAAAAGCATAAAATCTTGAATTTATGGAGGAAAACAACCCCTGAATCTTCTCACTGATTATTTCTCTTAATAAAATTAGGATTGCCTGCATCTATGAAGTAGTTTTTAAAGAAGCTGCTACAGACTCTCCTAGTCAATAATTCATATGTTTTCCCTTTCTGATAAATCTCATTGGATTCTTCTCTGATATTTCCTAAATGCCATGCGTTCTGCCCTAACACTTGTAATGAGAATAATGCCTGAATAGAAGGCAAAGGAAAGGATTGTACTTAAGTTTTATAGGTTTCATATTTAATAACACAGTCAATAAAGCTAGCCCACTTAATCAGTCAAATGCTTCTCCACAGTGGACAGTAAAGTGCCTCAGGTCAGCTATGTGGACCCCATTAAACTAGATTTACCCATTATTTTTGACCCTATGAAGCAGATGGAGAGGACAGTTAACACCTTCCAGACTCTGCTTTCTCATAAATATCTACTGACAGAGAAGTATTACTAAATTAAAGACAGGCCCTATTGTATTTCTACACTCTCTTTCCATTCTGCCAGTACAATTTCCCCTGTGCACTATACTGAAAAACAACAGTACAGATGGCATAACCATACTTTGGCATAAAGGCTAAGGTTTCTAAAATGTTATTTATTACAGTTATTAAGAAATAACTACTTTTGAGAAAGAAGGTATGAGGAATTCCAAAGAGGCTTAGACCAGATAACAGTTTTCACAAGTATTACTCACAGTTGAAGGATAGGAGATTCTGCTTTAATGGACTCCCAAGATGCACTTATCAAATGATTCATAACTTGTAGATTAATATACAATATATGGGCCTTGACACAATTCCATGTTTGCATCCAGTGTATAAAGAGAGCATCACCTCACAAAACAGGTTTATTATCAAATGCTGCCCCAGTCTACATTGTTAGAAGAAGCAGTTGTTTGCACAACAGAGGTTAATAATAAAAAGTTGGCAGGAAGAGCCAACTTTAATCATAGGATGTGAATTGCAAGAAGAAACATTCTATCACATACATACACACAAACACACACACACACTTCCACCACATGCACATATGTCACTTTCTTCTCTCTCTGTCTCTCTTACAACATACCACAATGCCACACATGAACACTCACACTCATGTTCTGATCTTTTAAGAAAACAAAGTAGACCACAATCCAATAATCTCAACTGTATCCTCACTTTGAATCACAATACCTGTTGTAAAATACCCTGAAGGCATCAGATCCCATTTGATCTTGGAAGCTAAGCAGGGGCAGGCCTGGCTAGTACTCAAATGAGAGGCAGTCAAGAAATGCCAGGTGCTATAGGCTAAAAATTCAGAGAAGGGCAATGGCAAACCACTTCTGAATACTCCTTGCCTCCGAATGCCCTAAGAAATTCATGGAATCACCATAAGTCAATAAGATGACTTGAAGGTGAGACACACACACTTGTATGCATGTATACCTCACAGGTATCTGGTCCATCATGTATAATGCTATCAGGTAAACCCCAGATCTGATTCAAAATAAGTGCCTGTACTAAGGACTTTCTAGTGAGGGACACATCTAAGGTACGCAAATATGCTATGTCTTCATGATGTAACCAGATCCATAGGACATCATCACTTTGGCCACTAAATGCAAGCAAGAGAATTCAAGTGAACCCTCCCCCCCAGTCCTATGCACTACTTTAGATCTTTATGCAGAACAAAAGATTTACATTGGTCAAACAACCAGAATTCTTAAGAGAGGTTTAGGGGAACATCTTTGCAATAAAAGAAACAGTATAACATGGGTTTTCTGGTGAACCTACTTCCATAGAACACATTAGATTCTGCATAACAGTAAATGTGAATTCTATTGATGAGAGACTTCCACAGAAAAAAAAGAGAGTTAAAATTAAACTTTTTGTTCTTTTCATCCCCAAATAAGAATGTTGACTTCCAATGTTTGAACATCTTTCCGAGTTTAACCCAGATCCATCTATGTTTTCTTCAACATTCTTTCCTCTCTCTCTCTCTCAACCCCTCTGGATAACCAGAGTAAAACTGGCTGAACTCCAATTGAAATACCTTCTATACAATCATTAGAGGTACAGGAGTCATCTCCAGCTTTTTCACTCTGGTAGCCCTACTAATAATTAGATGATACTACTTATATAACACACATACACAGAGAGACATTTATACATTGACCTCTTCGCTATTTACATGCTTTGATTCTGTTGATAAAAGATTTTAGAGTCTTTAGATCAGAAATTCCTGTAGCTTTGAAGTGAGTATGCACAAGCTATAAACAATGTCCAAGTATATCAATGCTCTTATGTAATTGAGTGTCATGTGTGTATGTGGTGTCCTATTGTGTTTGTGTATGTGTGCATGGGGAGAGGGAGGGGGAAAGAGAGAGAGAGAGAGAGAGAAGAAGACCTTAGAAACACCTACAGACTAGAATATGTCAGAATTTTAGTAAGTAGAATGCCATCTTTTTAGCTCCTGAGACTTCTTTCTCTTATTTTCTCTTTGTTTTTGTTGCAGCTTTCATCAGATGCTCCTCAGTTTTCACTCCTTAATCCAGAGTTCCAACTTCATAAAAGTATGGTCTGGTCCATAAAAAGCTTACGGCAGAATAAATCTGTTAGTTTTTAAATTGCTGGAAGACTCTTGTTATTTGCATAATGTTTGTAAATCACTTCTCTAGTTTTGACAAGTGTGTCCTTAATGCTAACGAAAAAGAAAAGACTGTGAAGAAAATTATTTATTACCATTTCAGATGGTTAAGCTACTTTTCAGTTTTGAATTGGACACAAAAGAGATGAACTAAATATGAAAAAATTAAAAGCCAGTTACCTTGGTTGTCATACACTAATGTGTACCTTTACAAGATTTTGATTCCTATCAATGCCTGTAGGAATTTTTTTTACAAATGTTAACAACATTTGCTCAGATGCCTTTAAATTAATATAGTAGAGAAGGAGGGCGACCAAAATGGTGAGAGGCCTGGAAGCCATGCCCTATAAGGATAGACTTAGAGAGCTCGGTATGTTTAGTCTGCAGAAGAGAAGGTTAAGAGGGGACATGATAGCCATGTTTAAATATTTGAAGGGATGCCATGTAGAGGAAGGAGAGGGCTTGTTTTCTGCTGCTCCAGAGACCAGGACAAGGAGCAAAGGATTCAAGCTGCAGGAAAGGAGATTCCACCTGAAGCTCAGGAAGAACTTCTTGACAGTCAGGGCTGTCCGGCAGTGGAATCTGCTGCCTCGGAGTGTAGTGGAGTCTCCTTCCTTGAAGGTTTTTAAGCAGAGGCTTGATGGCCATCTGTCAGGATTGCTTTGAGGGTGTTCCTGCATGGCAGGGGGTTGGACTGGATGGCCTGTGTGGTCTCTTCCAACTCTAGATTTCTATGATTCTATGATTCTATGATTCTAGTATACACTGCTAATATGCCATCAAACACCAAAGAAGACTCCTAAGTCTTGGCAACTTCCCCAAAAGAAGAGAATATGAAACATTGTTTGTCATTAGCTCAGGGGGGTGGTGGTAAATCTAAATCAGAGTGACAATTCTGATTTTCAACCAGTAATATATATGTGTAATGGACTTTGTAGTTTTTATAGTTTATGAGACCTTAGCAGCTTTTCCCCCCGTTTCACACACTTCTCTAAAGCAGATACAAAGCTTTGTTGAAAATGAAGGCAGAACGTCTTTGCAGAGAGGCCTGAAATTCAGAAATCTTGAACATAGGTCAATTTTCATTTTTTTATAGCTATCAGATCACCAACACTTTAATCCTAATTATTAATGTAATCTCCAAAGGACAAAAACTAGCTATCTGGTTTCACTAATGTACAAATTTAAGGTGTTCTTTGGTATGAGCCGCAATGGAATTTGGGAATTCCTCCTTGGGGAAAAACATTAGAGGAAACATCAAAGGAATTTTGCAAGAAGCCAGAGAGTTACTTCAAGACATAACACCAATTTCCAAAGCATCTCTCCATATCCTTTGGCTTCACAAGGTTTCTCCTAAAATAAACTTCAGGGTGAATTTGGGAGCTGACCCTCAGCAAAGCATCAACCAGATTTTGTTGGAAGCTTCAGAAGTGACATAAGTCTAGCAAAGTTATTGAAGTTGATTCTAAACATCCATATTGTACACGTGACATGTACATGGTTTGGTACACGTGACAGGTACATGGTTTGGTTTGGTATATAGATACTCATTCGCAAGTAACAAGCTCTCCTCAGTGATCATCATCTCTGAGAGTTTGCCATGGGTCATGCAAATATCAACCACAAGGACAGTCCTTCAGTCCCGATACAAGCATAAACTAACCAATGCAAACATAACTTAATGGCTTAGGCCTCATATACTTTAAAACAAATTACTTTGCTCTAGCCCTGCCACAGAGCATAGTGAAGAAACTGCTTCAGGCAGTGCCAGAAGGGAAAGAGATTAAATGAATGCAGGAACTGGTGTCTGGAAGTGCTTTTGAGGGCAGTGTGAGGAGAGTGCTTTTTCATGTAAGAGCAATACAAAAAAGACCTCATTACATGGAAATGAGGGTGACCCTTTCTTTCTGTTACTAGACATACTGCAACATATTTTTACTTTCCTGATTTTTTTTCAACCATTTTCCTCAAGCAGTATCCTCAAAAATCACTCTGAGTTTTGCTTTGCTACAAAGGGAGTGACAACTCCATTTCTATTGGAGTTATATTATCTGCTATTTTGCAAACGATATTGCAAACAGTGGTTCCCAAACTGAAGCTCCTAGGTGTTGTTTGACATCAACTACCAGAAGCTGCAGGCAGGCTGAATTTGAAAGGAGTTCAAAAACAAGGAGGTAGGAATCCAAAGAGATAACATTACTATCAACACAATAATCCACAGTTGATTTCTAATGTATATATTATATCCCCCTTAGTGAGGACTGTCACCTTCTAATGCTCCAGCCACTGTGAATGTGCCAGAGTGGTGTCAGAACCAGCATGATATATTAGTTTGAGCATTGGGCTACAAACCTGGAAACCAAGGTTTGATTCTTCACTCAGTCATGGAAACTCTCTGGATGACCTTGGGTGCATCACATACCCTTAGCCCCCCAAAATCCCCAAGATAGAATTGCCTTAGGGTCACCGTAAGTCAGAGATGACTTGAAGAAACACAATAACAACAAATGTTCCATTAGAAACTTGCTAAATTTCTATGTGTAAACGTAATTCAGGTTACATAAAAGGCAGTAAGGTTCATTTTGTTTTTGCAGAAAGAAAATTAATGACAGCACCTGAAAAAATCTAGTTATTATGACTATAGTACTCACTTAAGCAGTCTGAGGACTGATGGAAGAAGCCCTCCTTATCGTACAGGTCATGATACAAAGATAACTGTTTTCCTGTAATGATATGATCCCAGTTCTCAAAAGGTGACATGCATACCCAGAGCCTATTTATAAGAAAGTACTTGGTGTTTTAGTTCCAAAGTTCTTTCCCACTTGTAAGTCAGACAACATGTTTTATTTATACGGGCACTTTTAGCTATATAAAGCCTATGCATTAAATCTGTCACAGCTAAGTTCTTTGCAGTTCCTGGAATCTAGGATCAACGATATTATTGCAATTAAAGCTTTTTAGGGGCAATGAACAAAAATGGATTCTTAATAATGATTTCATGTTTCATATAGCATACTGAACATTTTGAGAGTACTCTGAATTCTTCACAAAAAAAAGAAAACGTTCAATATTTCAAAATATGCATTATACTTAGATTCAGTTCCTATCTCAGGTATAGGATTCATTCTGTGGTTTGAACAAAAAATGTTTTAAAAATAGGGTATTCAGGAAATATTTTCTATATTAATTTCTTTGCACAGGCATTTTTGATTCATAAGTTGTTCTATAATTGAAACATAGACCATTTCCACACGTGGCGATGGAATCGCCCTGTGCCGGTATTTACCGGACTTCTTAGCTCGACGCTCTGGTCCAGGCTGCTCCAGAGCAGAGCATGGCCGCTGCTCCACACTGCTCCGGGGACAAAAATGGCAGCTTCCGGTTGGTGGAGGCTCTCCACCAACCGCTGAAGCTCGCCAGCCTAAAGCCCGCCCCTGGCAGATCTGCAGGCTTGCACTAGTGCGAGCCTGCAAATCTGCACCAGAGCGCCAGAACAGAGTGGCACGGAGTGGCGCACTCCGTGCTTTTTAAAAACCTGAAGAAACAGGTTTTTAAAAAGCACGTTGCACGACCACTTCAGGTCATTCCGGAGGGGACTGAGGGGCAGAACTACCTAAAGTAGTCCGACCCAGTCTGCTCCCAGGTGCAGATGTCCTTTCTGGAGGATGCTCTGCACCGGTCTTTTAAGCCCGTGCAGAAATGGCCATAGTTTCTCTCAAAATATGTACTAGAATGTATTTTTTATGCATTTAAACAGCACAATAAACAATGCTGATATTCCAAGGAGTGTGAAATCTAATGGATACCTAAATTACAAGCCACTATTAACACATATGTGTGCAATTTGTTGCCCAACTCACAAAAAAATAACCTACTACAACCACTAATTTTTTTAAAAAAAACACTCAAAAAAGTGGGGCAGATGTGAGAAGTATTCAAAGTTCAAGAGAGCTACCTGGTGAAAGTCTAAAGAGTTTAGGGAAAAAATTCTCAGGAAGAATCTGGCTATTTCCACAGGATGGCAGTATCCCAGCATTTCCACATGTTGCCGTGGTCTCATCTTTCTTCCATCACTGGCCGGTGCAATCACGGGGTATATCATTGATGGGAAAAGTCCATCAGTGACTCCTAATCGTGCAAGCCTTCCATCACAGGCGGCCATGCAGAAGGGCCAGAAGCATGATCACACACTTCCTTCTCCACTGCAGCATGGGAAGAAGACTGGCTGCAGTGTAGATCAAAGGGGTGTGTCCCTCACATTCCCTTCCACAGGCAGCTGGTCAGGTGCAGAGAGGAGGGCTGGGGACATGCTCCCATCCTGGCAGAGGCACTGTCAGGATTGGAATGTGACGATGTGTGGGAGCATCATCCTGTGGAAAGGGTCTCTGTCTGCATTCTCTAGAGGTGTCATCTGATCTTTCTTCAGGCAAACATAGAACTTTATTTAGATATCCTTTTTCAATAGAAGTAGGTGAGACAAGGAAGAGAAGTTTTTTAAAAAATACACTGTAGAAGATAAATGAAATTTCTAACGTTCTTTATGGAAATCAGTTTTATTCATTCATTTATTGACAGAATTTTGTTTCTGTATAAGGTAAACAACATTGTTGATTCTTCCAGAATTGTAGAAGTGATCTGGTGTATATCTTTGGAGGACCTGTTGGAAACTTCATGAGGATAAGACTATAAAATTAGACTTCAGCCTTGAAAAAAACTGGGGTGGGGTGTATCCATAACTTATGTTCCTACTTCATCGAAAAATTCCTTCTCCTCAAAAGGTTAGCCTCAATGAATTCTAACAAACGCATCTTAGACTAACAAAGCTATTATGGTATACTCCTTAGCTGACTGAAGGTGATGGATACAAGTGGACATTGCTATAATAAATGGCCTCAGACTTAACTTGATAGTTAAGCAATCCTAAAAGAACTAAGAAATAAAATATTATAAAGTATAAAAGCAATGCCAAAAAATTATCATTTCAAGCCTAGCTCTCATCAAGAAAGTAAGAATTCTAGAAAGATCTCTGCAAAGCTTTAAGGTTCAATAATAGCAGGTGAATTCATAACCCTAATCCTAACTTTCAGGAGAAAAGCCCTTGGAAGTTTATCCTCCAAGCTGTTTAAATGTCTTAACAGAGGTCTAGTTTTATTGGTTTTCCTCTGTGTATGTGAAAAATGAACTTTTAGGATAACTGCTGTGTGAGAGATAAGCTGCAGTAATGCATACATAGCAAATTCTTGGACATCTCAGTTTTGTTACAGGGAAAACTGAACCACAACAGCTGAATAGCAATTCTGGAGGTAGAGCCCTGTGCAGTGCAGGGCAGGGGGGAGACTAATAATCTTTTCAAAGCAGACTTAAATTTTCTGCTACCCTTTATCGTTTGAACAAAATAACTATTGCTTTTGTCATGATGTAATACATGTTTGGTCTAGTGCAGAAACTTAAAAATACACAATTTAGTTCAAATGAGGGCCTAGAAGATGGGCATAATCTAGCCAAAGCTAATCACTTTTAAATCCATTTATTTCAATAGTACAGCTTCAAGATTTTCACTTTTCTACTAAAATTAATGGAATATTCAAGTGTTTAACTTGGCTAGATGAAATTAAAAAAGCAGAAAGAAGTTGCCTGATATTAAGTTGGATGTACCTAACCCACTAACTACCCAGATGGATTCAGCCCAGCCACTAGCATGTATGGTTTCCTGTTGTGGCATGGAGATACCAGAGATTTAAATGCAGCTGTTTGGATGCAAAATAAATTCTATGAACTATGCACCAGTTCTGGAAAATAATTCTTTCTCTAATATGTGGCATGTGACATAATGAACAGTATGATGTAAGCTGTGGCATATAATACCGTGAACACTGCCAAATGTCCTTGATGAATATTTCCAAGAAGTCATTGCTACTGAAAAGAAATTTCATAAGACCACCAAAGACTGACTACTAAAATTGGTTTATGACTCACTTTCCTTTAGGGATCAGACGAATCCAGAATTTTCCAAATCTGGATCCGAATCCCCGGAAGGTTCTGTGAATCCACAAATCTCACAAATCTTGAATCTTTCGAATCCTCCCCAAGAGGGGCAGGAGAAGAGTGGGGTGGCCAGGGAAATGAGGGGGAGAGTAAGACTGTGCTCCCCGCTGCTTCTTCCCACCTGTCTAGGGCCCAATCATGGCTGGGGATGTCCAGGAATATGACAAGGAGAGCGAGATCACACTCTCTGCCATTTCCTCCCACCTGTGCTGGCCAGATTGTGCCAGCCGCTGGCAGGAAAAGATCCTGCTCCCTGCCACCTGCTCCCACCAGCCCCAGCCCGATTGTGCCAGCCATGGGTGGGAGGAGGTGTGGATTCAAAAGATTCGATTCACCTCCTCCAGCCTGGGGATTCAGATTCACATATCTCAAATCCTTGCCCAGGATTCGAAGATTTGAGGATTCAAGGATTCGAAGATTTGTTTGGCCCATCCCTACTTTTCTTCATCCTTTATTTATTACATAAATTCATATATTTTTGTTGCATTCTAAGAGAAACCAGAAATTTGTAGCAGGATTTCTCCAGAGTGGCAGAATCACAGATTTGCTCATACAGAAGATGATAAAATAAAAAATAGACTGTTTGCTAGCTTACCCACACCCTATATGAGTGTTTTGTTTCAGTTATGGTAACTACTCAGGTTATACATGATGTGGGTATCATAAGAAAAACCTGTTTATGCTGTGGCTGAGAAATATCCAGAACAGGCAGCAGTTTGAAAAATATTAGTGGTTGAGCCATGGAAACTGAAAGCAATGTCTTGGCATCTAAGCAGTTACACAATTCAATAGATAGTTCACATTTTCACATAATATGCAACAGCGATTAACTCTATTGCTTAAAAAGATAGCTGTAAATGTAAATTAGGAAAATGGTAAAACAGACCTTTTGAGGAAGCAGTGAAAAACATCTAGCAATGAGCTTAACACCAAGAGAACTGTTTGACCTGTGCTGTAGAAACTATATAACCATTTTTGCAGAAAAGTGACTCGCAACATGCAATGATTACAGATGGTAAACTGGAAATAAGGACATCTTTGACTGAGACTACTAATCTTGGGAAATATCGAATCCTCAGATCCCTGCCTCATCTCTAGAGTTTATTAAAAGTGAAATTTGAATTTTCTCCTCAGGCAAAACAGTTGGAAAAAATAATGGAAATCCATCAGAATTTCCACAAGGTTTGTGAGATTATTCAGGGTCAGGTAGGTCATGCAGGCTAACATTAATCTACTTCATGTCTGAAAATACAAAAACACATTGTGCGTTGAAATGATATATTCAGGTGTCAAATGAGAATTGCTCCTCCCATCCTTAATACTGTTTTGGAAGGTCAGTGTTTCTATCAATCATTAGAAAGATGTAATGTGTTTGACTTAATTGCCTTTAAGAAGTCAGAGAAGCTTAGAAAAACAAAAACAAAATCATAATATCTGTAGAAGGAACACAAGTTTGCAGACTCTTCCTTTTAAGTAAAACATGAAGGAGTAATCCCTCAGCATTACACTGTAGTTTATGAAAAATATGAATGTCTTAAAAACACAAGTGCCTTTGAATGGAACCATCTTCCTGTGCTATTTTTTTTTTTTATTCCTCTTTTTTTAAAAAAAAATAAAAAAATAAATCCTATTAATTTCTGACACTGTTTTCTAGAGCACAGCATATAACACAGGGAAAAAAGTTCACACAATTCCATGAAGAGTTCCAACAAGAGTTGCATCAAACTCATGAATGCTGATTTCATTTATTTCCACTATTTGCCCAAAAGATATCTTCCTTCATAAAGACAACTACATTGCAATGAATTCCCTGCCCTTGCATTTGAAATGGGAAGATAACAAAAAGGCAGACTTTCCTATTTATTGATTTCTTTATTGTTTTATTAGATGACAGTAACGGCAACACATGGGCAAAACAATGTTATTTTAGAAATAAAGGCATTTGCCAGAGGGATTCATATACAGGGAGATATTAGATAGAGAGACAGACAGACAGGACAACCTTTCACCAGGATAAGACAAATTTCATATACTGTGATTTTTTTTTCTTATGTACATTCACACACACCCAATATATTATCTCATGGTGCGATAATGGTAATTGTGATGTAACAATATCCTGTGTCAGTTTCACTCCTCATATCTGTCTTGTTCAACACCAACATGGTCTTCATCTCCAGATTCATTAGTGTCATAATCCATTCCATGCTTGGCATATACAGCCCTTGCCTCCTGCAAGCACAGCACTCTGGCACACGGGGGAAGGTCAATATTATGTGGTGCTACTCCTATGGGAACTTTAACATTAAAGACAAAAGGTGTCTGATCCTAGATAAAACCTTTATCAAGTCTACCTATGCATCCGTTCATGTGGAAGTCTCCTGAAGGAATGTCTTGTTCAAGATATGTTTAAAGAAAAGGATCCATAGGAATGGAGAGTAGGATCAGTCCCTGCTACAAGGGTTAGCACATGGACAACAGGCCAGGTAGGTGTACAGCCTGTTCACTTTTGTATTGCATTTTTCCTTTGTTGTTATTAGTAGTGTTGTTGTTGTTATGTGCTTTCAAATTGACCATGACTTACAGTGGCCCTATCATAGTGGTTCCTTAACAAGATTTATTTATAGGAGGTTTGCCTTTGCTCCCCCTGAAAATAGTCTATGACAGTTGCAGTCCCTAGACTATTGCCATCGGCTGCTGGTCTTGGCAAGTTTTCAAAAAAGAAAGAAACAGTTATACCCTCTGGTCACAAATATAGAGCCCATCCCTGGCACATTGAGAAAAAAAAATAACGTCCCACTCCATCAGAGATAGCCTGAGAAGTACTGATATACAGCTTCTGGCATTACCTAGCAGTCTCTCTTCCAACTGCTAACTAGGCTTGAACCTGCTTAGGTTCAAATCTCAGATGGGAGCTGGTGCCTTGAGGGTATTTATTTCTGTTTTCATTAATCCTAAATTTACCTTTGCATACACAAATCAGCTTATGCTTTTGTCCTCTTTTTCATAATGTCTAAATGGCTGTCCAATTCAGAATAAAGTTCCTCTGAGTTCTGTGGGGCTTATTTGGAAGTACACAAAAGAGTTTACTCTACTGCCAAATGTTTCTGGATTTTTTTTAAAAAAATAAACATTTCCAAAAAAATGAAAATATTAGTTACAACAAAAGGGCTGTGAAAGAGATGCATTACTCATTACTATTGTTGCCATTACTCATATTGGAATATTCTCTTCCTCTTTGCTGAACAGATGAGATGGGGAAAGGTCTTGGCAATGTAGAGGATAACATGTCATCAGACGCACAGACACACACACACAGACACACAAACCACAGATGCTATTGATAAACTTTATAGCAAAGAAATATTTTAATATGTTTAGAACTGTAATGAAATGCTTATCATCTGCTGCCTACATTGCTCAGAGTGCTTGCTGATTCCAGCCTGCTTAGTGCAACCTGGAAATAAAATGAAATAGCACAGGCTCCATGCTTGCTAAAAATAAAATAAAATAAAACTCATTTCATTACCATTCAGAGTTTGCTTTCTTTTTATTCTGAGACAGAAGGCCTGGAGGTATAAAGATCAGACTGTGTAAAATTCATCATTTTAAAAAATGTCCCAATTTTCTGTGTCATACAAAAGGATAAGCTAGTATTGAGAGGAAGAATTTAGAAGGGGGAGAATTAGCCAGGAAACACAGACTGCCTCCTAGCTAAAGATGCAGGACAAGTCTCAAGGTTGCTTCATTGTATTGAATGGATATTTTCTGTCCTCAGCAACAGTGCCTTTTCAGACTTGAGTGTGAGAAAAATCTCTCCTCATTTTCACAGGATGCTCATCCAGCAAAGTTATAAAGGGAAACTGCTTCAAATTTCACCTTGTATGAATGAGATTCTTAGATGACTGAGTGGTATTTCTATATTTTCTATTGCATTGTTATAGAAAAATACATCAAGAGAAAAATGGGAAGACCATCTGGACACCTCATAACCTTTTAAACTGAGGGTCCTCCTTGCCAGAAAGTACTTTCTTAGCCTCTTTCTGCACGTGGGAAAGGAACTGCGCAAAAACGGGACTCACCAGACTTCTTCAGCGTCCGGGCGAGTCCGTCGGGATGAGGAACAGTGCAAGTTCATCGCTCCGCACTGCTCCGGCATCCAAAATGGCAGCTTCCAGTTGGTGGAGAGCCTCCACCAACCAGAGAAGCTCACCAGCCTAAAGCCTGCCCCTGGCAGATCTGCAGGCGCGCACTAGTGCGCGCCTGCAAATCTGCACCAGAGCGCAGCGACGGAGCGACACGGGGCTGTGCACTCCTTGTTTTTTAAAAACCTCTTAAAAGAGGTTTTTGAAAAGCACGCTGCGCAACCAGTTCCAGTCTCTCCGGAGCGGTCTGAGGTGCAGAACTATGAAAAGTAGTCCGCCCCAGTCCACTCTACGGTGCAGAAGACCTCCGTTGCAGGTCGCTCTGCACCATTGTAATAGGCTGGTGCGGAAAGGGCCTTATTTTCTTGAGCTGGTACCTTTCACCTTCTTGATGACCAACTTGTAGCCTGAGTTATTTTTTCAGAGTCATATTAAGTCAGACTCCATCTGATTTTAATAAGCGAATGAAACATTGGAAAGGAAGTTTCAGCCATGTTCAAATGACCAGTCAAAATTATATAGGAAAAATATTTTTTAGTGTGGGTATTGTGATTCGAAAAATATCTCCCAATGCACAGCAAATAATGGTATTAAAAATGCAACACAATTATGTACACGTGCTTTAAAAAAACTGAAGAGAAGGATTTTTGTCCTCTGATATACATCCTAAAGATAAATCATTCAGTGTACACTGTACAGAACCAAATTAACTTGGTCAGATATAATACTCAAGGAAATAGCTACGTAAGATCAAAAACATATAGACCAGGATGATGTTAGTATCTTAGACGTTGTTAAGTTCCACTACAGAAGTTGATGGATATTGTTGTCCAATGTGCAGCATCCATATTAAATTGAAAGTCAAAGAAGCAGAGGCATACATATGATGCCATTACACATGTGGATATATTCTCAGCCAATGTATATCCATCTGCCCCTGCTAAAATTGCTGATAGCACTCCTTTGGTTATGTATTAGGTTACATATCAAGTTGTGCAACATTGCTATGAAGACTGCGTAACTCTGCATGTGGAGATTTATGCTATAAAACCCTTGCGTAGGATCTCAACCACAGTGTGTCAAAGGACGCACCTAGAGACAAGACATAGGCAGAGAATTCTTGGAATCATTCCTCCCGGAGATAAAAGTCAGCAAAAGCTCTTTCATAAACCTGCATGTATGCATCCCATATTTTCCTTTTGATAAATTTCCAAGTTATATACAGAGTGTTAGAGTTGGAAGAGGGATCAGGTACCACTTGCATTTTTGCATCTCTATTACCATGGTTAAAAATCAGATATTAAGAATAATAGGACTGGGATCCTGATCAAGTAAGATATCATATATATCAAGCTTTTGTATCATGTATTACACTTTACCTGTTAATACTTTGCAATCAGCATCCAACACAAAAACAAAACAAAAAACCCTTCTCTCTATTTGCAGCACAACCAAATCTCAGTTTTGTTTGCATTGAACACCAATAGAGAGAAATGACTTCACAAATAATTGAGAGCTGTTTTATCACCATGACTAAGCTAAGAGAGCTGGAAAATTCTACCACCAGGTAGCTGCTGTAGGCAACCCTCACCACACATCCTGCTTCCCCCATCTGCACTATGAGGATAATAATGTTTCTTGTCAGTACTGCTGAGCTAATGTATGTGCAGAGCGATTTGATTTGGGTATGTGGCACTTGGTATATAAATAAATTATTGTTGTTGTGGAGTACTTCTGTCATGAATATGAAATAGAAACAAAGAGTTTACTGAAAGAGTAGGTTAAACAGTTTAATAAATACATTCCTTTAAACTTGTCCCCTTGCTAATTCCATCTGTTCTGTCAGTTTCTATAGCCAGAACCACTCTACATGCAGGAAACAAAATGTTATACCCAGCCAATCTGGCTTTGCACAAATGCAAAGCATGGCTAAAATTGTGATAGCATCAGGAAGAAGAGAGAAATAAAACTTAACACTTTCAAAACAACAGAAATATGTTCATTAAAAAAAAAGAGAGATTGTGGAAATTGTCTTATAGGACGGGGTTAGATATATCATTAAATCATCTAGTGGCAAACAAGATGCTTGATTTTCACTGAATATGCACCCACTGTGCTGTGATAGCACCTCTCTTGTTGGTGAATTTAACAGAATCCTGATCTGAGCTACTTGCAAGTATCACCAGTATACTTCTGGCAGATATAGGCACCAGCATTGTTTAAGTCTCTGTTGACAGGTGGGGTCCAATTAAACTTTATTTGAGTCATAGCTTATGTCCATTCACCAGGTAGTTATCTCCCTGGAGGAGTATCAACTGCCATATGATGTTTCACCCCCAGCCCTCAACGTACCTTGCCTACAATTCCAGATGAGCGAAGAGAAGCAGTATTTTGTTTGTTTTTTAAAAAAATGTCACTTGTTAGTTATAAAGCAAGGAAACAACAGAGATTCCTTTTTTTTAATTAATGAAGATATGGCAATCCCAGAAAAAAAACCCAAACTTAAATTATTCATTATTCTAATAAGACCAAAGATAATATAGCTACCTGTGATTAGATGATCTCACAGACACTTTCAAATGCATTTATTTCTTTATTAATGACATTTGGATGCCATATCACAAGATAAAGTGCTCTCAGAATCTAATAACAGGTAATACTATTGTTCACTAACTAGTATATTACCAATAATAAAGAGCAGTACTTAACCTCTTGTCCAAATATAATGGGCATTGCCAGTCTAAAGCCTCCATTGTTTTGAACCTGAAATGTCTGTGATAGTTTGACATATGGGAACATCCCCAAAACCTGAGAAGTTACTACTAAAAATAATTTATCACCGGAACAAGGCTCTAAAGTAGATACCGTCGTAACTGCAAGTAACAGCTTGTTTTCTCATCATTCAGCATAGTTCCCTTTCAAGTATTTTCCAAGCAACTATCAGAATACTACAAGGCATCAGCCTGTGATCCAAAACACGCACACATACACATACACACTTAAAAGTGTAAAATAGTTTAGGCTACAAAAGGAATGATATTGTCCCACACTATCTTACACCTGCAACATAACTGGTTATGTCTTAGATAATTCAATAATTAATTAATGAAGGGTAACTTATTATTAGGAATGGGCCAACCAAATCTTCGAATCCTGGAGAAGTATTTGAGATTCGCAAATCTGAATCCCTTTGCCAAAATAGGCAAACAAATCTTTCAAATCCACCAACCAAGTAGTTTATTGGAGACCGGGATGCCTGAAAACCTGGGAGACTAGGATGCTTGAAAACCTGGGAGACCAGACACACAAGGGGAGATGGCAAGTAGGTGAGTTTTTCCCTTGGAGTAATAATGACCTTTGCTAAAAATTTCAGCAATTACATCTGCAGTTGTATTCTAAGATATTTAAATTGAACATTTAATATTTAATAATTCTGGGGTTTGTAGTTTTACAAAGTGTCACAGCCTTCTCTGCCAATGTGTGCTAGTGCATCATCAAACTACAAACCCCAGGATGCCAGTAGGAGCTATGCAAAGAAAAGCCATTTTTGACCTGGATTATCTCTGTATATGTGGCCCTGTTTACACATGCAGGAAAATGTGGAATTAATCCACATTTTCCTCCCTGGGTAGAAAAGGCCTTCACATCATTTTCAATCTGGGGAGATCCTTAGGCAGAACTATGACAATTGTCCTGGCCAGATTTCTTCAGAGGGAGGTTTGCCTTTTCCTAGGCTTTTGCTGAGGCTGAGAGAGTGTTTCTTGCCCAAGATTATCCTTCTTTCCCTTGCTCTTTAAACTTTTTGTTTAAAAAAAGATTCGAAAGATTCGAAATCCGTGAGATTTGTAGATTCCCAGAACCTTCCAGGGATTTAGATCCAGATTCAGAAAATTCTGGATTTGTCCCATCCCTACTTATTATACTTCACTAAATTACTTTTAAGCTATGAACATCTCAAAACACTAATCTGTACTCCTTGCCATGGGAAACAGTTTCATGATCCCTATATTGTACATAAAAGGGCTGAGGTTAAGAGGACAACTTGTGAGTTTGTAAGGAAAAAAAAAGCAAAATTCAAGCTAGGGGTCTGACTAAATAACTAGGAATGGACAAATCTGTCAATTTCAGTTTCTCAGCTCGAATGTATTTATTTTAGCCTCAATTTGTTTCCATTCCATTCATGAATAAGTTGCCAAGTTTTAGTAAATATTATTAAATGTGTGTGTGTGTGTGTGTGTGTAAAATAAAATTTACTAAGACTTGATACCTTATTCATAGCTATCTATCTATATAACATATATATGCATACACACACACACAGTATGTGCATGTGGGTGTGTATATATATATGTGTGTGTGTGTGCGTGTGTGTGTGTATCCACATATATACACACACATATACTGTATTTTCTGGTGTATAAGACACTTTTTTCTAAAAAATATGTTGTTTGAAAATGAAGTGTGTCTTATACGCTTGTGCATCTTGTACATTTGCAAATAGTATTTGCCAGTGTATAAATGGGGTGTGTCTTATACACCGACAAATGTGTGTGTGTATACACATACACATACTCTGCCCAAATTCAACAGGTAAAGCTTTCCCCAGAATGGTGATAATGTTTCTGCTATTCAGCTGTTTAAGAAAGAAACAGTTCAAAAACACAATGAACATAGAGAAAAAGAGAAACAAATTGTATTCTACAGATAAAATAAAAATGGTTGATAACACAGAGATACAAATCCAGATGTGAAGGGCTAAGTATTCAAAGTACCTCTTCCTGGATCAACAAATCTATTAGTTTTGCTTTCTCCAGCTATCTAAGATCTCAAGTTCTTTTGGTGTTGTTTTCTAGATAATAAATGTGACTGATTTGACTCTTTGCATCTTATGAAAAAAAAGGACAAATCTTGGCAAACTCCTACCATTTTTTTTAAAATCATGCCCATCTGTAGCCTTAGACACTGTGCTAGGTCAGCTAGATGCATGTGAGATATAGTTTATGCTCTAGAAGTGTTAGAACATGTCATGAGAACCACTGAAGAGCAATAGAGTTCATATAGATGACTTAAACAAATGCAATTACGGAAGGTGATTACATTAATAAGTACACCTTCCATATTCAGAAGAATTATATGTTAGTATAACTTGCAGAGTACTCAGTCTTATTCCCCATGACCCTTCAAGGGGTATCTGCTTGGCCACTGTTAGAAACTAGATTATCCTTTAGTCTCATCCAGCATAGGCCATTCTTACATTGGTATCAGCAATGTGAGTCTGATCTCTTGGTGAGTAGAACTGGTCAGAGTGAACATCATTAGAGAGTTGATGATACTTTTATTAACAGCTGAGTAACTGGAAATTCACCAGAAATAGCAGCAGCAGCACTTCAGAATGCTAGTGTGAGGACTGAATCCATGAATATTCTATCCTAGATAAAACTCCTAATAACAACAATAACAATGAAAAACAGTGCCAAGGTAAGGACTAACTTAGACTAACCTAGCTATAACACATAGAGCCCAGCCTCTTTCAAAAATTTTTGAAGTGGAAGAAATACACATGCATGTCTACATTTGTACCTGAACATACTAAGTATTAGGTATACTAGGTACCAGGTTTATGATGGAACATTGAGTATACTCACAACACCATGTTAATAGAAGAGATTCGCAGTTAATACTGAGTGTATGAACTCAGCCACTGAGGAAATGGAAACGTTACTTTCAGTATTCTTCCTTGGGCTTCCCCTTTTCAGTATTTTGAACAGGGATGTGGGAAGGGGGAGTGAGTTAAAATACTTTAAAGAAGTATCTGATGCACACCTACTGGACCAACATGGAAACAAACACAGTTTATGGCCAGATGGCTCTGGACTTGCAAAGCATTTTGGGAAAGAACAAGTTTGACAACATGAAACTATTCAAGACATACCATATTCATTTTAAGAGTCATATAATGTAAATTGACAGGAAATTTGAAGGCACAGACACACTCATAACCCAACTGTACTCAGTGGAGCATCTATTAATGCCTCCACTTGAAAAAAATGGGTAGAAAAATATGCATATTTGTGAGTTAAAAAGATCCACACAGAATCATACAACAAATTGGGAGGAGGAAAAGGAGAAAACCCACAGAAATGGATCTGAAATGTCCATCTATTCATCTTTAATTATGAAGCAACATAAAATATTTTTCTAAAGCAAGACGGGGTGCACCATCTGTTGAAAACATGGGCCATTACTAAAGTTTGAGATCAAAACGATGATTGTTATTCATGTGCATATATATTCAACTCTAATCTGTTTCAACACGTTCTTAAAATCCATTTTTTTAAAAAAAGAAAAGTAGATTGTTTTTTTGTTCTATTCCTGACATGTACATCCATGAACGTGCTTTCTTTGCTAATGGCCCTCAGCAGCGTCCTGAAAGTGAAAGCCAGAAGAAGAATTCTTAGCTACACCAAGAAATCCAGGCTAAGTGATTCATGCTGCTGATTGCCTTCTCTTCACTTACATTTGATGAACTAAGCTAGCTCTGGAATGGTTATCAATAACCGCCACAGCCTCCAGCCATAATCGAGTGTTGATAGCCATAAAGCACAGACATGTTGGGCAAGCGAGTACAGTAAATACTGTGCTGAGTTTTATTGAGAAAGTCTTGATTACCATGAAGCCGAGTGACTCCAAGTCTGCCTCAACGCAGCACAAGTTAGTTACAGGATTTATTGAGTCTTCTTTAAAGCAAACATATATCTCTCCTTTCTCTACCATTTTTATTTTTCTTCATCACTGAGCAGCCCATAATTTGTTTGAGGGTGGGAGGGTTATCACCAAACTTCTGTCTATTCCATCTTCAAAGTCATTTGTCAAGCTCCTCAAGGTCACAGGGGAGCCACAGTGTGGACATATTAGTTTTGAGTGATTGGTCCTCCTATGCTTATTGCCTGCTGCTATGGTACTAAATGTGCCTAAGATTTTTTTTTTTTAAGCAATGAAGTGATGATAGGAGAAGGCAGACTTAGCAGAAACCAGTACGTTAAATACAGTTTCCAAGACTTGTAAAAGTAACAATATTTAACACCCCTAATAATTTAGTTTATAATATTCCAGAGTTCTTCCTGACTAAACATAAATAATAATAACAATATTTAGTATTTATAAACAGCATTTAACAAAGTCCAAAACATTTTACCTACATTGCCTGTTTTATGATCTACAGTAAAGCTGGCATATATCTTTATTACTAGACCAAACCAGATATGATGTCAAAGTTCTGTGGGAAGTCTCAAGACATTTTGTTTTTAACTGAAATGCAGTGGCAGGGGGCTATAGGTTGAAGTGGAAAACTGATGGGTGCTTAAACAGGAGGTGGCTTTTTAATTTATATTTTTCCTGGCAAAAAGTCACATTCCTTATTCTTCTCCATCCATGTCAACAGCAAGGATATATAGAGCCCCAATCAGTTCTATCAATAATTATGATAGTCATTGTTAATCTGGGGTAAAGAGGATGAGAAACATTCAGTTGAGATATCTAAAGCCTAAATCTAAGGAACACCTTGGGTCCTGCATAAAGAGAACGGAGGAATATAACTCATATAGACAAACAAACAAACATGAATAAAATAAACTCAGTTCATCAATGGGAGCTTGATAATTCACCAGGCAAATTGCATTAATTCAGTGAGTTCAGACTATCAGATTTCAGTCTAGATATCTGTTGATACCTGTTACATTCTCATTCTATTGTTGTACTTGGTTACTTTCATTGATAATTTTGTTTTGTAACTGATCCTGGAGAAATGATCTTGCCTGTTGTTCAGGTAACCAGTTGTGATATCACTGTTTCCACTGATCCTGTTCCTTGACCCAGCTTCCTAACTTTTCTTGAGATTTGAACCGTCTCATAATTCTGAAAGGACTTTTTTGTATTTTGTTGTAACTTATTTTAATGGCACAACATTTTAAAGATGCTATGAACTTTGCCTTCACATACAGTTACTTGCTGCATAGAAAATAGTTTGATTATCAAGTTATACTACTAAGATGTACTACTATGGCCGGGATAACTATTTTGTTACAAAACAAGGGCCATTTCCACACTACACTGTGATAGTGCTATTATTCCACTTTCAACATCCTATGGAATTTTAAGGAGGAACATTTAGAATTCTCAGCCAGAGAGCTCTTTGGCCTCAGTAAACTACAAACTTCATTTTTATATGGGATGTTGAAAGTTGAACACATTGAAAGTGGAATAATAGCACTGTAACAGTGTAGGGTGGAACCAATCAACGTTATAAGTTTGGACTCTATTGATTTCTTTTCTATGAGTTTCTATGAGTTCTATGACTTCTTTTCTATGAGCCTTTCTATGAGTTGAAAAATAATTTAGGATTCAGATATTTGGAGAGAGTGGAAGACTCTTTGGGCATATCCATACTGGTCAAAAAGACCAGAAAATCCCTGACTTTGTTTCTGTTCTTTCTGATTTTATCCATACACATCTCATTTATCCTGGAATATTTTCCATCTGCTCCTATTATGATCAACTAGTATGATAATACCAGTTCCCCAGGTCAGTTTATTTTAACCTAGTATAAAATAAGAAAATAACAGGGGGGAAAAATCTTGCATTTTTCAATCAGCCTGGATGTACTCTAGGATAAGTTCAGTTTTTTACGTCCACACAAACAATGAAACTACAGACTCACAGAAGAACCACAAACACTGAAATCAAGTTTTCTTCTCAGAATGTTAAACATACAGTTCTTGTGTCACGATACTCATGAATCATGCGTAGAGATAACATGACCACACAAAGATTCTCATCCATCTGGAATTGTGATCGTCAGGAAAGCCTTAAAAAAATCTAGCTTTGTAAATTTTACAAATATTATTTCCTTCTGTATTATCCCAGTGTAGTCGTTTCTTACTCCAATGCATCAGTATTGCTACCATACAATTCATTTTTTTAAATGAATTTAATTCTAGACCTATTCCAATCCTCAACAAATTAATCCAAGCAGACTAGCACAATATGACCTGCTAAAACAAATAGTTTACCCACAGTAGCTGGCTAAATCTCCTATTTTTGTTGCTTAATTGACACTACAGAAATAGGGAGAAAATGCTATATGGCTGATGGACTGCTTTTGATGTGGTATATCACAAGTAACTAGTATGTTTGCAGGCTGCATCCATCAGATTTATGAGAAAATTATATATATGTGTGTGTATACACACACACACACACACACGCTGTTCGAAACAACTTTTATTCATTTGTTAACAGACTCAATAGACAGACAGGTATGCCAAACAAACAGATTGCATCTCCTATATCCAGAGGCAGTCTTTTAATTTCACAGAAAGGATAGCTCTGATAGCTTCTGGCTGCACCCAATACGAATGAGCTGTGGATTATCATATTATCTTCAATAAAAGATCATAGATTAAAACAAAACAAAGCCTGAGGGAAAAAGAAAGCAGTCTCGAAGTAGAGTCTGTCTTGCTGTCATATGGGTAGTGTTCATGAGTTTGCAGCATATCTTTCAGCCTCTGCCCCAGCATTAGAAGAATTAACTGTTTTGTATGTTTAATTTATTTATCTTTTCAGTCAAAACAACAGCCAAATGATCATGCTCAAAGAAGAAGTGTAGAAAGAACAAATGGAAGAAGTGTTTAAGGTTTGTTTTATTTTGTTTTTTTTGAGTGAGTGACATCTTTGAAATGTGTTGGTTAGGAACAAGAGAAAGGCAGTGTTTTCAGCACTGTGCTGAACAATATTTGTCAAGATTCCAAAACCAATATGGATCTCACTGCCCCAAAAGCACCCCCATTTTCACTCTATGGAGAACATCCAACAAGTTAAGCAGCACAGAGAGATTTCTCAGTTTGTACTCATGTTTCATTTTTCTTAGGTCCAGAAAGCCAACTGAAGGTGTCTTGGAGAGGGAGAGGATCCAATATCTTGGAGTGAAAAATTGCTATGGCTACTGTATCACTAAGAATAAGAAAATAGGTTCCATTACACTTATGTCTTTTCTAGTAAGATTAAGAATGGAGGATGAGTGTATGTTACTGTGAATTGGATTGTCTGCAATCTGGGCACACTGGTTTTGTACATGTTAAGTGGGACTCATGGCCTGGGCAAATCCATTTCTCACTGTGTTCCTGGTCTATTGCAAGATGCTGGTGAGAAAGAGAATGGAAAAAATAACAAGAAGAGTATAGTATATGTGCTGCCAAAACAAGCACCAGAGAGAGAGAGAGAGAACAAATCTCATGTAACCACTGGTGACATACTCTTTGTTGTGTATCACCTGCATTTCACAGAAAGTGGGGTGTTGCAACTGGAGAGGCTTGACAAAAACAGCATACTGAATTTACTGGCTTCTTGTCATCTTTCAGTACATATACTTAAGTAAATCAGTGACGGCAGTGACTGGAAATCGAAGATGAACCAAAAGAAATTAAAATCCCCCCCCAATATGTTCTAAGCAAGGAACAGGGCTGTTTATCCTCAATGATAATGCTTTGCATGTGGACATTATCATTAGGGATGGGAACAATATTTGAAAAGTCAAATATTCAATATTGAATATTCAAAGAAATATGTTTCTCAGTTGTGAGGAAACTGTGAGAAGGAGAGTCCTGGACTGATGAGAATGTTTGCAGTTGTGGACTTAGTCTGTGTAAAATTGATATTTTCATACATATTTGTGTATGAAGGAAAAAGTATTTTCTGTTCACGATACGAAGAAATTTTGTACAGAAATATTATTTTCTGTGTATAAAATGCTGCTTCCTGCACAGAAAATTCTGTTTTTCACAAAAGGAATGTGAAAATTTTTGCTAGAAATTAACATATTTCTCTGCAGGAAACAGGGTTTTTTAAAATTATTATTCAGAGAATAATATTTCTGCATCTAAGTATTTTTTCCTGAACAGAAAATGCTGTTTCATGAGCATAAAATGTTATTCTGGAGGGGGAAAAATCCACACACAAATTTTATGCAGAACACACCACAAATAGTCTTTAAACTAGAACAATTTTGAAACACTTTCTTGATAAGATTGCTAAAAATTATTCATTGCTTTGAGAATAAAAGCACCAAACACCTGATTATCAGATACAAAATACAGGATAGTCTCTCAGCCTAGACTATATTGTAAAGTCATTGTTATGAAAAAAAAATTCCTTTCTTGGATACAAGACTGAACACAATTGTAAACGATAGTCAAATTAATTCAGTGTAGGCATTTTTTGGAGGTAAATACAAAATAGCTTAGATGCATAGACAAATGAAGGTTCCTTCTACATATTAGAAGAAAATGGCTTGCCTAATATCATCACCATTAAATTTCATTATGCTTGTATGTCAAAACACAGTTTTGCCAAACAAATTAGCATGATTCAAAATCCCAGCTCCACCAAAAGTGCCCTCATTCTAAACTAGTTGCTATTTAGTTGACTCATCTACTAATTAAGCTGCCTAAAGCTTGAATTCCTTCATTTGTTTTAACCCACAACATTTTTATTTTTTAAAATAATTTTTCTGATTAAAAAAAAGCCCTCAAATGATAAGGGAGTTTAATAGTTCGGTTTAAAATAGCAATGAAGTAATAGAGTTGGCAAGTAGATGGTGTGTGTGACAGCTCCTTTCACTGGAATGAGCATTCAGTTTCCTAAACATAAACACTACCTCTTTAATTCCCTAAATACCGCATGTATTTCCTCTATAGGTATTTCACTGTGGGACAGAAATTCCTTCTATCTTATCTTACAAAGAAGTAACAGCCAGCATTTCTTACATAACTCAGGTATGCTCAAATCATATATTCTTCAAATGTGGGTCTAGTTTTTTTAAAAAAAAAAATCTGAAGACATTCACACATCATACTGAAAACCATGACTATTTCTGCACTGGCATCCATGAGGAAATCTGTGTCTGCATTAATCACAAAAGTACATAGCTCTAGCTTTTTGTACAAAATACTTATGAGGCAAAGCTCGCTTCTGTTTCTGCACTTTTTTTTCTCTCTCTCTCCTTCATACTCATTTTATGTCTACATTCTGATCCCATAAATTCTGACTCACACCTTTTCCATCTTCCACTCTGGTTGTTTATGATCGCAGAGGACTGCTTCAGTTCAAGGCACTGGAACTGTCACTTGCTCTAAATCCTCCTCCGCCTCTCCCATCCTCCCTCTCAATATGCCATTCTCTTCATGAACACTTGCATCTCAGCTGTCAGTGTGAATGGCAAAGATGTCCTTTACTGATAAGACTATGCCTGTGGCACAGAGAGTTGCTCCGAACAGCTAATTAGCAGTAGGTAGGCCACTACAAGGTTCATTGCTGTCCTTCAAGTGGGCTGCCAATGCCGACACCATCAACCGATCTGTCATATTTTGCTCCTCATTCAAGAAAATGAGTAAAGTTTTGGGGAGTCTATTGAAAGGTGGTGGTGAAGAGAAAAGAATACAGAAGGCTAGAATGGAAAGGGACCCACTATTCCATGAAGCCCTGTACACCTTGCTCCTAATTACAGAATGACTTTTTTTTTGGTGGTACAATATAGAAAACAATGCACTTTTACTGGCAGAAGTAGGTAGCTACATATTAACAGTTTTGTTGCTCAGTGTTGTGGCTACTGTTAATGAAAAGAAGAATATTAACAATTAAACATTTAGCTGTTTATCTCTTATAGTTCACACATTCCAGTACTATACACAGTATAACAGAAGTGGAACACACAAAAACTTTCCAGTCTATACAACGCAAGCCTACCTCTTCATCACTGTCCAACAAACTACTTCCTTGCCCACATTATACCTCCCCAAAAAACCTGATCAATGAAGTCGTACTGGCAAGTCGTACCCCCAAGAGGGCTGGGAAGTGGAATGAGGTACAGATATACAGCAAAATGTACATACTTTATTTCACTGTGAACAAAAAGTAGCAACTCCGTCTGATAAAAAGGGACCAGCTGAGGTTTCTGACACCATTCTGCCAAGAGCACAATCCAACCACAGAGCTTCAGTTGCTCAGAAATGAACCTACAGCTTCTGCAGTCTGGATGCCTTTAAAAGGAAAAAAAATCAGAGATAGCAACTGGGGACAAGACAATGTTATCACATATAAATCTACTTCCTGAAGTATCTGCCTTGTACAGTTTCATAATAAGGCTAAATCTTCAGGGAATCCACTTCTGAGTGCAGAGAAAATCCCAAAAGACTCTGCCCTGAGCCAGATAGACAGATGTGTGTGTGTGTGTGTTCATTTACTTCTAGCAAAGAGACACACAAAACTAGGCAACTAATTGCAAAGAACATTTGTGCAAAAATGTAATATGGGATGTGTTACATTAATGTACAATTATCTCATTGGCAAGAGCACCTATCTTAGAATCTTTGTTAATTTCAGTGATGCAAATCTATTAACCATTTGTGAAATGTTCCTGAAGATAAAAGGTGGCATTTAGAAAAAAAAATTGAGGCATCTGATCCCATTGGTTTCAAATGAAAAGCAAAGGAACTCTCACATTGAATTCATCTATTCTGCATGTTGCCTGGCTTTGGTTGCACTATACCAGTTGAACAAAATGAGCCAAATAAATTGAAATCAGTAAAATCATAGTATATACTATTTTATATCAGTTACATTTCTTTGCAAATATATGATAATTTTAGAATTATAAAAGTAGGTAGACAAGAGAAGCATTAATATAAGTTCCAGATGGCAAGACTTGTTCCCTTTTCCTTTTCAAAATGCATGCATTTAATATTCATTTTTATTAATACAATTTCAAATATTATTATTGCTGTAAAGCACATTGATGTGCATTTTTGCCTTTTCTTCAGGCAACTCTAAATTTGTAGTTATTGCATGTATGACAACAATGCAGATCAAAATTTAACAGTAAACGATTGTGTTTTTATATACAGTAAAGTGTAAGTTTATTGAAATTTATATTGGTTAAAAACGTAGCTCAGATCCTGGACACTCTTTGTTGGATAAGGCCATACTCAGTGGCTCCCAATGTGGAATTCTGTTTGCATTTCATACACTGAGATGGCACATCAACATAGCAAATAGGGGCCCAGGTTAATACACCTCTGTGAAATTCATACTGGAAGAGAAAGGTTAACAATAGCTTCAATCCATTTCTTTGCCCCTGGACCAAGTCCATGACAAATAGTCTAGAAAGCAGGGATAACTTGTCCATAAAATAAGAAAAAGACCAAGGCAGTACAACTAGTGTTCAAACCTGACAGCAAAATCAGAAAACTGAGAGCAATTTCCTGGGAGCGGATGAAATCAGAAATTACATCCAGTCCTACACCTGTCTGAGGAGTCTACAATTCTTTCAACCCGTGAAAAAGAGCTGGGCCAATAAATTTTGCTGCCTGATGAAGAAAAGAATATGGTGTCTCTCACCCTCATGAAGCATAGCAAGCAAAGTGAGACAAAACTATTTCTACATAGAAAGTAAAAGGAAAAAGTGAGGATGGGACCACATCTCTTCATCTCTAGTATTAAAAACACATTAGCCACAGTTTCATTAACAATTAAAAGCAAAGATGATGAAATTGATGGAGAGTTTATTCCACAGAAACATCACCTGCCATTTCTTGGGAAGAGCTGGAAATTTTTCCATCTCAAATAGAAATTATTATTCCAACCTAAAGTCTAATTTGAAGCTACATTTTGTCTTATCCCTAGCAGATACTTGAAAATCTTCAAAAGCCTTAACATGCTTACAGTGGCATCAGAAGCCTTAACATGCTTACAGTGGCATCAGAAGGTCTCCTGACTTACAACCACAACCACAACATCAATAGGAAAAGTACTCAATGGAAGTGTAGGTAGATTTGCTGGCATGGGAATTATTCCAAATTGATTTCCCATTCAGTAATCAGACAGGCCTATCAGGAATAGCATTTTTAACACTTCCCCAACCTTATGAGAAAATTATTTCTAGAGTGATTTCTGACGTAAAAGTATACTTCTGTACCAAGTAAGCAACAACATTAAAAACAATCCTACTTAGTGGATGGTTATTAGTTTTAAATGACCTCATCTCTACCCATGAGCTTATTTTTTCTTTGCTAACAACTAAGTACAAAGATGGTACTTTTCACAACAGAAAGGCCACAGGACTATGCTCTGGACTCTCCTAAATTCCAGAGCAGTAATTGCAGACTATTGTTGCAAAAAATGTTCCAAGGCCTTATGCAATGGTAAAAGGACATTGCTTTTAGTAAGTCTATTCAGTAGCCCTGGATCCACATTTTTTATGGAGTTCAGGCTAAAAGCCATTGCTACTTGAATAGAAGTAATTAAGCTTGATGCCTCTTTTACTGGGAAGTAATTGGAATGTGGTTATCACCCAGTTTCACAAAGGTGCAGGCAAGAACTTAATTTCCTATACTTCTCTTTGCCAGCAACCTGTCTGCCTTAAATCAGGTGAAAGGCTGGCTGGTGATGAAGTAGAGGTGGGGAGGGGGCAAAAGTATTTTATTATTTTTCAAAATGTTACTCTGTTTTGATCTGGGGCTTTGTTTGTTTGCTGTGGTCCAATAACTTTGATATATCTTAACCTGCCACCTGTACCCATGAAATCTTCTATCTTCCAATGTTCTAAAAGTAATGTATAAAATTCACACTCATTTTGAAGCATGCCTACCAATTCCAGAAAATGTAAGGACTTAGATTTCCACCCGGTGTTGATTTTAGGATTACGGAAGCTTATCGCACAAAAGCATACATACTCTGTAAATAACTATTTCAGCTCAGGCATCCAAGACAAGGTATACCAGAGATACACTGTGCATGCTGAGATGCTTTAGATGACCTCAGTGTTGACTTTTCCTAATGTCATCAAATACTAGATAAAGCAGCATTTCAATGGAGATGTTGGTGGTCCTATTCTAAGAAACCCTCTGAAAAAATATGGCAGCAACATAATCTTATCAAACTACTATATTTGTATACCCCCCGCCCCACACAACTAGATTGAAAGAATATCAGTTTTGCATTCTCTCTTTTTGCTTTTTTAAATCCTTAAGTTCTTTGTATCCTAAATGAAACAGATCTTCATGAATTCTTACTAAAAACTGAAGTGGTAGAAAATTCTCATGCAATTGCCTCAGCCAAATTCACACATTCACATAAGAGGTTTTTCAAGGGAAAAAGAGAAGACACAGCAACCCTAATTCATTGCCACAAACTTGGTGGAATGAGTTTAAAATCAGACTTTTAAGAGCTAAGTGTTCAAAGTGGTTGGCTGGACCTGGACGAACTGAACTATGTTTCCAATTTATATTACATTTATTTGGCTTTTAGTTTTGTCAAATACTTTGTCTTGAATTTGATTTATTTATTGATTGATTTAAAGGAAAAAGCAAAAGCAAACTGAAAACTGGGGACCATGCGGGGGGGGGAATGATACATCTGGGCATGATCTGTTTTTTATTAATAAGTTTGGGAACCAACGTAGTTGTCTTGCCCAAAGACAGATTTTGAGACCCATTTGACAATCTCTACATTAGAGAGAAGCTAAGTAATGTAGGTGCTAAATAATGTAGAGAGAGAGTTCAATGCATTTAGCAAAATCTGTCAGGGATTGTCTACAAGGAGTCACTTGGTATATGCCTCATATTTGCATTCATCAGATTGCATTCCTAAATATTTATTAAATCTCATACTATATATTATATTAAAATGAATATATTTCAATGAATTCAGTATGCAAACCAGATTTCTCCCTCTTTCCTCCTTTTCCTTCCTCTCTGTATGTTTATTAATGCCTACTATATTTGATGGCTAGCTAATCTCTTTGTAAACTATTTTAAACTGAACTTGCTTTTAATAATTAAGTTACAGAAAATCTATTCTTTAGTGGAGAGTTCTCGTTTGATCTAATGTATCTTCCTTTTTCTCATCAGCCAATAACATTGATTACAAAATTTTAAAGAACAAACACTTAATGACATATCACATGATGCTGACCAGAAAGAAGGTTACTTGATAGTAAAAAGAGATAGTTTGGGCTTTAAAAAGATGTGTACATAAGCTAAATCTCAGAGGCGGAATGTAAATCTCAGAGGCGAACAGTCCTCACTTTTAAAAACCCCTTCTGAACAGTTCATATTAACATATCTAAGGCCATCCAAAGTTCTTATGCATATCTCTTAGTGACTTCTCAGGTTCTTCTCAACGTGATTCTAGGTATCAGATTGAACTAGAGAAAAATGGGGGAGACAAATAGCACTAACCAATTTATTTTAGCAGAAATTTATGTGTTGTTATTGCTGTTGCTTTGAGCTGACTTCAACCTATTGTAACCCTATCCTGGATTTTTGGGGAAAGATTTATCTTGAGGTTTGGCAATGCTTTCCTCTGAGGCTGAGAAAATGTGACTTATCTAAAATCACCCAGTGGATTTCCATGGATGTACAGGAATTTAAAACCAGGTCTACTGGAGTCCTAGACCCACACTCAAGTCATACTGGCTTACAAACATTAAAATGATCATTATGAGGAGGAGGAGGAGGATGCCTGAAATAACTTCAGATGGATCATTAGAAAGAGATTTTTTAATATTTTTCCATCAAAGCATACAGAAAAACTGCTATAATCTTTTCTTCTCCTTAGAATCATATACAGGACACCAACAACCAGATCTTCAGCACTTTCTTATTCTTAACTGCCATCAAGTTGATCTCAACTTATGGTGACCCTATGGACCAGAGACCTCCAAGCCACTCTCTCTTTAACTGCCCTGGTTGCAGATTCAGGGACATGTCTTGACTGAATCTATCTATCTGTAATGTAGACTTCCTTTTTTTCTACTGCCTTCTATCTTACCAAGCATTATCATCTTTTCTAGTTATTCATAGTTCATTCTCATGATTCTCATGATATGACCAAAGCAGGCATTATATTGAATCTTTAGTGAAAGATCAAGAAATCAAATTTGTACAGTGTATAACAGAGAACCGGCAGTAGACTTTTCTCATAGTCTTTTCAGTACTCTCAATTTACTAATGCTTAAGGCATTCCGAAAAGACACAGGGGTCAGTTTCAGACCACCCTTAGATGTTTTGCTGGTGTGAAAGCTGATCCTGCTAGTGCTGATCGACAACTTGACCTGATATCACTTTTCTCTCTTGATTCAATAAGGAAAGAGTTAGTACTGTTCATTCATTCCTATTGCAGCATGGCATCTTGAGAGACAAAGAAAATTAAACAATTGCTAGGAATCAGTCAACTGAGAGGCTACCTTTTGTGTGATGCCAAAAGAAAAAGCATAAAAGCAAAGTCATATTCGATTGTGATAAAAAAAAAGAAAAAGAATCAGAATAATCCAGACAAAATTAACTTCCTAAATGTGTAGTGCTTTGGCTACTCTAAATAACAGTTTAAAAAAATAGACTTAAAAAAAATCTGAAAAATATGAAACAGAATAAGAATAATCTATCAAACTAATTTCCCAAATGTGTAACACTTTTACTTTCCTCAACTAATAACCTACCTTATTTTACGCTAATATTTCCTATTAATAGCTATCTGGTTGGTTGTCTATTTATGTTCAACACCAACAGCATTCTGTATGTATATGTATGTAGCTAGTATTTGCATATTGACTTTTTACCATATATAATTGTTGATGCTTTAATAGATGGCCTTTGTCTATTATGTCACAAATATTTCCATTATTACTCCGCTCTGTAAGCATTTCTGTGCTTTCCAAGACAAACAAAAGACACAAGGATTATAGTACAATGAAGAACAAGAGAATAGCAGTACCAAGACAACTGACATCATTTATGAGAACAGCTCTTCCATGTCCTAATAAATCAAAAAGAAGGCACTAGAATGTGTCCACTGATTCCTATTATTTTCAGGAACTATTTCAAAATATTTGACAATTGTGGATTCAAATCTACAACCAAGTATGGAATCAGTCCTTAAATTACACGCTCCAAACCAGTCCAGAAAGACACCAGGAAGGAAAATAAACCCTAGATAAAGAACTAATAGACAGACTTACACAAAGGAGTACTAACACTGATCCTTTTATTCCTGATACAGGGAACAAAGACCATATTTATGCTCTGAAACATCTAGAATGGGAGGATAGCTGACATACTGCATTTTGCCTGAGAGCTAATGTGACTGGAGGGTTATGCAGTTGAATGTGTTTTACAAATGTGTTCTTTTGTATACCCAGAGATTCAGTATTCCCTGGATACCAAATGTATAGAAGACATCTACATTTCTACCTGTTTTCAGTTCTATTGTGATGGATGACCTGGGGCCCCTTCTTGCTACATATTTATAGCTCTCAACTGTTGTGGCAACATCATATGGAACTCTGTGATCTGCAGTTTGGTGCCGCTCTAGGGGTCTCCGGCTGAGAATTCTAGATGCCCCTCCCTAAACTACAAATCCCAGGATTCCATGGAATAGGACCATGGCAGTTAAAGTGGAACATAACACTAAAATTGTGTAATGTGAAATGGCCCCTGGAGCGAGGAGTTTTCTTTCTATTGTTTCTTTCACAATTGTATTTCTACCAATGCAAAAACAAACAAAATGCCCCTAGAAATCATTTTCCTTTCCAAATTCATACTTGTGCTGCTAAAAGTCACCTCTGTAACTTTCTGTCATTAAAAGCAAACAAACAAATGAATGAATAGTCCTGCACACAGTATACACGAACAACTACTTGAAAAACAAATTATTTTGTCAAAAATATATATGATTTCTTTTATCAGAAGGAACTATTAAATGCTAACAAATGGTATAACTTAAAAGTAATAATAAAATATGCAGTAAAGATGTCAAATTTTCTTTGACAGTTTCTACAAGGCTTTGCTCCCTTATGATAGGCATTACATAGTATATTTCACTGCATATTCTGAAGTCTAGAAAAGACAATATTCAGAACATATTAAGCTCAGTCACCTCTAGCTATGTCACAAAGGAATGGTTCCTCTATAAAGGGATTGTTCTCATATAAATCAATTAATTTGCTGTTGAGAGTAAAAAGAATCAGAAACACATCTGTGACTCTGTTGTTTTTGTTGTTGTTTTTTGTTGTTCTAAGTTCCTTGTGACATTTTGTGAACATTCAATGCATGATGCTTCTTTGTAAATATGAGCATGAAACAGGAAGTTTTAAGTACCTTTAAGGCCACAGATACAGCCAATTTGAGGATGTGATGCATCACATGTTGCACAATAGATCCTTTATGCTATCATTTCATGCTTCTATTTCCATCTCTATATTTAGGCCACTTCCACACTACACTGTTACAGTGTTATTATTCCACTTTCAACATCCTATGGAATCCTGGGGTTTGCAGGTTAGGGAGGGGCATTTAGAATTCTCAGCCAGATTGCTCGTTGGCCTCAGGAAACTACAAACCCCAGAATTCCACAGGAAGCTGGAAGTGGAATAATAGCAGTATGACAGTGTAGTGCAGAAAGGCCCTTAGTCTCCTGCATTCAAAAGAACATGTGAATATGACTTATATAGAAATATATCTATGAACTCCTTCCATTTTACTCTCACAGAGATTTCTATTCATATTCATGTTAACTTGAATATTTCACATGATAAAAATAAGTCATAAAACTATACATTTTATAGAAAGAAGAGCTTGGAGAGTTCTACTTATGTTCAAGGAAACATGTTTTAGAGAGCCTTTCTGGAATCAGCTCCACTGGAAACTGAAGCTCAGAATGTGTGAAAACACTGGGGACAGGACTTGTATGTACAGCCTTGGCCCGATTCTCACTTTAAATTCTCACTCATTTGGCAGAATGTTTTATAATACCCAGATCTGTGTGATGATAATTCCTGGTGGGGAAGGTAAAAATGTGATGGTCTCCATGGAAGAGACCAGGATGTGACTGTGATTGGTGCATGACATCAGATTACCACATGAGCCAGGGACAGGGCTTGGGCTACTTGAAGCTAGCCCACCTCTGCTCTTGTCTACTTGGCTCTGACAACAGACTCACCGTCCCACCCTCATTGCAGTATGAGTTTATCTGGTCGCTTTGGGGCTAGATAGGATTTTTCCCCCTTTTGCAGTCCTCCTCCCCATCCCATACTTTAGTTGATGGTACTGGGACAATTGGTTTGAGATAGTGTAATAAATAGATTTTCCTTTGTCAGGTAGCAGGGGAGTATAAGACTTTGGTGTTCACCTCTTGCCACTCTTTTGGTGTAGGGTAGGGCTCTGGAACTCCCTCTTTAGGTTCTTGCCTTCCAGAGGGTCAGGCAAGGAGGTTATCTTTGAGGCTCATCTGGGATTAAGGCTCTCACTTGCAGGGCCCTGGAACTCGAGAGACAGTCCCTGAGGTTACCATCCAGTTATGGTAGATCTGGGAGCAACCAAATAAATTTGGATTGCCCTTGGGTCTGAGGTGTTTTGCTAAGGGGAGGCTGAGGGGGTTGTCACGTGGTGACATCTGGCCTCAGCTGGATCTGCATCAGGTTGTTCCACCCTAGTTGCTCCTTTACAGGCCAATGCAATTTTAAATAGGTCAGATTAAATAAAATGGCCCTTATTACCTAATGTATGTGTTTGGTCTTTTTATTTCTTGGTAGACCACTAAATGTAAAACATAGCTAACCCCATGTCAGTGAAACCCGTTATCCTATTTTGGAACTGAAACTGCTGGTTTTGAAATCTATCCTTAAACACTACCAACTTTGAATTCCATCTTGAAAACTCTCTAAGAACTCATTAAATATATCCATTGACATAACAAGGCCTTTTTGATTCACAATGGAAATTTTTCTGCCACTTTTGCATTTTATTGGCCTTTCACAATTTGTAATGGGACATTCATCATTGTGACAAACATGTTCACCAATACAGGATGTAAGTTTCTTTAACATATAGAAAAACTCAGGTAGGGATGTCATGAATATGTGCCAGACTTCTCATCCTTGCCAGTTTCTTTTGCCAACTAACTGACAATCACCACAATTTTTCACTTCTTACATAGGCATGAGATAAATGTTCCTCACCTCAAAGTCTCCACAATTTGTACAAGAAGAATTTGCACAAAACTGGACTCCTTTTCTTTGATGCTGTGAAGCACATGTGAAACCAAAGCAAGCACAGAAGGCCAGGCTTATTGATCAAAAAGATGCAAATAAGCCATCCATGCAGTAGGACAGCAGCTATAGTAGTGTGTACTTTATGAAAAAAGTGGGGGTAGCTAGGTGGGGCTTTGCTAAAGTGAATATCCTCTAATATTTATAAAAACCCTCAACCAACCCCTTGCTGGCTTACTTAGCTTAAAAAGTAGATTTTAAAAAAATCACAGGTGAAAATATGATATATAAAATGTAGATCTTAGGGATATAGGAACATGTGCAACTACAAAAGTGTAGTTGGTACTTAACACTTTCCCGGCTAAATGATTTCTCCTTGCAGTCACTTTCTACTTAGCCACACCCTCTCCAGCAAATGTGTCAGATGCTTGTCTACTTGTCTACAGGGAAAAATACTGTCATTTTAGCAGTTTGTCCGCAGAGAGAGAGATGCAACTTCTTATGTGAAGGTTTGTTGTAAAATGTCTCATCTGGCTCTAAGTCAAATGATATGATTTTCTTCCTTTTCATCAAGCTTTAATTCAGTTCATCAAGAATTTTCTGTCCTTGTAAAATGGTGCCACTATTTTTAATGTCTGGCTGAAGTTCCTCCAAATGTTCTCATTAGTATTCCAGGGACAATCTGTCCTGCATACACAGCATTACCTCATCTCACCAGTTTCCAAAATCAGCTGTCTTATCTATCTGTGGAGGGTTTTTTCCCCCATTTATTTATTTATTTATGGACAAAATTTCCTCTGAATTATAGATGCTGATAAAACATCTGAGCCAGGGAGACAATATTGAGTCTATATGCCACATCAGCTGGTAATAAATAACAAGTGGATTCTTTTGATGAAAACAGTTTTCTAAGGCTACTTTCTAGCCGACATATAAAAGAAGCTTGGACTGTTTTTTCCACTGACTTCATTCCCTTCCCCAGCATAATTCATTTTGTCTTAAATGAATCAAAGCAATAAATATAAAATGTGAATATTATAATTAAGGAGTTACTTTATATTGCTGATAATATTAAAATATGAAGCTGCATAACAATTAATCAACATTATAAAAGGTCCAGTTATTTATTTATGGGCTGAAATTCATGTACTTCTATTAATTTTGAATTGGTCTGTACTACCTTTTTTCTTTCTGTTTCTATTAATTTCTTTCTTTGCTGTAACTGTCTGTTTAATTTTTATCAGTGTTTAACATTGCATTGCATAAAACAACCCAAAACAAAAATCCCTCTGAAGTAAAGAATATGTAGTATTCCATGCTGAAACTTTATAAAATCTTTTGATTATTTTTTTAAAAAAACTTTAAATTCCTCTATCAAATCAAATTAATCACCACAAAGTATGAACAAACTCTAGAAAAAGAACTGTTCTTTAGGAGTCATGATTCTACAAGCTTCTGCGCACTTCTTGAACACAAAACAAATTTGTTTTTGGTTTCAAATACCTTGCAAGGTGCACAAGTCTATGGCATAAAAGGAGACTTCCAACAAATGAAAAATATTCTACAGCTGGCAAAAGGTACCTTGGGATACCGTTATTTCTTTCGTCAATCTCACAAGCTTTTTTATCTTATATTCATAATGAACAGTGATTTGTTACTTTTCCTCTATTTTCATCAGAAGGAAAAATAAAACCATACCTGTCTCTAGAAAACAGGGGAAATACCAGTTCAGTGCAATTTTTATGACAAATTCACCTTGATAAATGTTGAGATTTACTGATAAATGATGGAAAGGTGGACAAAACAGATTGCTGTCTAGAAATCTTTCTGATTTGGTCACAGATATCAAGAACAATTTGGTTTACAACCTGTTCTTTTGTCACTTACCAGTATATTCGGTAAGTGCCAACAAAACTTGGTAATTTAGCAGAAGTACCTGGTAATCCTTGAGAGATACCATTGATTTCCAACATGAATAGTCTTATTATATTTACTAATGTGCCTTTGTTCCTGGTAAAGGATAGAAAGGTGGAAAATACTTCCCTTATTCAAAGATATTTGGTACTATCTGGCAATTATCATAATATTCTGACATTTTTCAATGATCTGAGAAAAGAATAAGAACTATAAGAAAATAGCAACTTCCAACACAAGGCACTATAAGCAGGACAAAACTCTGTTATCCAGTGTACACTCTATACAGTGATTCTCCCAGAAGGGCTTCAGGTGTTGTTGGAATTCAGTTCCCAGAATACCTGAGCACTGGCCATACTTGGGCCTCTGGGACTGGAACAAAGTCTGGATCTCCTCCATCCAACTCAGAATCACTATTCTCTGTGGAGCTATAACAAATCTTACTCCACAAGTAGACTATCTGGATGCTACTCATATCTATGTGTATTGTTCCATACTTTTTGTGTTTTGGGATATGTGCACCAAATATCTAGATCTTAAATGCACATGTAAACATGTATATATGAACAGCCCTCTTTTTTCTGCATTCACTAGACCATATACATGACAAGCTGAATAAAGATTATGCAGCCCAGTTATTTATAGTGATTTTTTCCTCCTATATGCTTCAGTTAATGTGTCAGTAAAATTACTCATGTGCAAACTCTGCCTTGAATTGTATTGCTAGAATTCAAACTTGCAGAGTTACGGGTTATGCTTTCATTTAGCATTTCAATACCCCAAACGATACCAAGCTAAATAATAATAAGTTTCCAGGATAGTTTAGATAATACTTCTTTGCAAGATGGACATTAATTATGATTTATGTATGCTCACTCAGGTTTGGCTCATGTTGAATTTGCTTGGAATACATCCAAGCCAAATTTAACTAAGCATTCAATTATTGAGAGAAAACACTACAAAAGATATCATGGCAGGCTGAGTGAACACCACAGCTGAGAAAAATTCAAACATTTGTTGAACTCATTGAATACATTTTAGGTTAACGACAATTTTCAAAGTGAAAGGTTTACAAATGTTAGCTTCATGTATTATGCTGATATTATATAGAAGAAAGGCACATATAAAGGGCAAGAGGAAATATGTCAAATATTTTTGTAATAGCTGAGCTGAAATTTACATCAAAAATTAGAAACACAAATGAAGCTATGCATTTTTAAAAATTTCAGTGAATAGTTCAAACTCACTCCCAACCTCCTCTTCAGCATAATCTAATATTCCAGCATAGCAGTTTTCTCTTTCTGTATCTCTGAGTCTAGAAACACCTTCAGCCTTCTTAACTTAGCTAATAAGAAGCTCTTGGACTCACTATAGAAATTGTGTGCATTGTGCAGCATTCTTCAGCATACAATGTAGTACATAACCAATGTTTTATTTCATTTTATTTTGGAAATCAGATCTTATATCAATTAATAACTTTAAAAAAAACATTAATAAAATAGAGGGTGTTGAAACAGTGTGGGAGCACTGCATGATCATAGGAGCAAAACTTTCTTTTTCTGTTTTCCAAATACTGCATGAGCACAGCACTTGGGGATGGTAATGACATTATGTGGAATCATGACCAGCCAACCACTGCTATCCTATTCCCAGTGTGAAACTGCCCCGTCATATGGAAATGGCCTTTGACACTAATGTGCTATCAAGTGGCCACTGACTGGCAGCAGCTCTCTTGGTTTTCAGATGAAAGTCCTTTCCAGCCCTACCTAGGAATTACTGGGTATACTGATGTGGGAGCATCCACATGCAGAGCATGCACTGTATCAATGAGCTACATATCTTTCCCCTTTAATAGTGCTATACACAGACAGTGGTAAATAAATGCTACTTGTAATAGTTGCAAGAACACAAATGAAAACATAAAGAACAAGCAACTCTTTTTCAGATTGTGAATAAGTCCTCAGGGCTGTTGATTATCTTGAAGTGCACCCTATCTCTGTTCTGATGGATAGTATTTGTAGAGTAACTATGGATTTACAAAGATCTTTGAAAGGGACATTTGGACTGTATAAAAGGAAAAAAATTACACCCAGTCTGTGGTCTTGGTTGCTTAGTTACTTCATTCAGTATTGTATCTATGCTGTTTTTTATTTCCTTTCCTTCTGACTCTGGGACTTTACATTTATTAATATTGAATCTATCAGTGCTATGTGTAGCCCTCCCAACTCTAATCTCTTTAGGTTGCTCTGCAGCCTGCTTCCGGTCCCTTGTGTGTTTTAACAATTCTGTTGTCAGATGAAAATATTACCACCGTTGGGCTTATTCCAAAGAATCATCCTGTAAGAATGGCTATATAAATCAGCTATGCAGAATGCCAAGGGATTGTTGTTTATCTAGTTGGAAACTAGAAATAAAAACAAAAATCTTCCTAACAATACTTCCTAACAACAGAAAGCCACTGTTTTGGGCCTTTAAGCATCTTGTGTCAGAAAAGGCTAAAAATGTCTGAAAGGAGTCCTCTGGACCACAGACTGAGAAATGTGCATCCAACATGAAGAGAAGATGAATCTCACGCATTATAAAGAGAGAATATTAGAACTATGATTTCCATTTCTCATCAATGTTCATAAATTTATCTCCACATATTGGCATATATACCAAACACATTAAAATATGTATTCCTTCCCTGTAATTCTAGATATTAAAATTATGACTCTATTCAACCAGGAAACCCAGCTTCACACTGCCTAAATTCTGTTGGATTTGGTGATAAGAAAATTCACTGGAGTTAGAGTAAATTTAAAGGGAGGAGATCAAATACTCTTCAAAAGATTATGCTGAATTGATCTTTATAGCTCACAAGACTGTAGACCTCCTGATGTTGTTCAGCTGCAGCTCCCAGCTTTCTGTTTTATAGTCTATAATGATTGGGCTGCTGGGAGTTGCAGTCCAACAACATTGGACGACTACCTGACTCCCATCTCTGCTGTATACTTTGAATAATCAGCAGTCAAAATTATATGTTGTTTAGTATAAATGTTTTTGTCCCCTATAGGATCATCTGCTGCCCAATGTATGTCATTTTAATAACTATTGATCTATTGATCTGTATCAGGGTTGCTTAGAGCTCTGTATGTGGAAGCGGTTATAATCTTAGCTCTTATCCAGCATATCAATGACTAGCCACACTGACCCCAGAGGCAAACGAATCAGTCTAGCTTGTCCTGGGCCAGTCTGTTTCCAGGAAACCTGAACATGTTGACTTTCCCCTCAAGCACTGAGCCCTGTTAGAGAAAGCCAATCAAATCCAGTTCTAAAGTTTGTTTCCTTTCCTATCCCAGATTTCCATGATTGAATGGGGCAGTGCAAAGAACTCTCCTTCACAGAACAGTGCCCACTGGTGCTCACTGATTATTGCACAAGATTTTACTTCCCTACACTAACTTACTAAAATTGACCAAATATTATGTTTTATAATTCAGTGTTAAAATACATAAATATGTAACTTTTAATCTAACCTACTTCAATTGTATTGAAACCAAAATCTCATTTTAAAGTACCCCCCAAAGCCAATTTCCCCATGCTGAATCAGTACAAGGTAGGCAAAACACTCTCCCCTCATGAAAGCCAAAGGAGAAGAAACATGACCAGGAAAAGCCTGTACTAACCTCCAGGGTGGATGGGTTGACACATTGAAAAAGTAGCAGTGACACAGCAGGGATTTATAACATGTCATGCTCCTTCCCCTCTCCCACCTTGTGCATCAATGCAAAACACTGATCACATTGTTTATCCTTCTCTTCTTTAAGTAAAAGAATAAACTTTGCATCATCTGTAATAGTAACTGTCCTACCCCCAGCAATTAGTGTTCCAAATGATGCAAAGTAAGGGACTGGATTTTAATGCCACTACACAGGCTCAAAACATGACTGGATCACATAAAGGCACCCTGGCTATAGGAACAGGTACTTCTGCATAAGTACAGCTACTACAAGGCTCAAAAAATGGCTGGATCACACAAGAACACACTGGTTATAGCAACAGGTACCTCTGTGTACCTACAATATCATGTTCTCAATTGGATACAGTGGTAAAACCTATAGCCATCTGTCTAGCCCATTTACATTCTAAGGAAGATGAAAATTTATTTGGTATGTAATTCAGATGATGATAACGATGGTGACAGTGGTGGTTGTGATGATTTTCCAAAAAGATCCACCAAAAGATGGTGGTCACTCATTCATAACAGAATGCATAACAACATAAAGGACATAAGGAAATAAATTCATTGCTTCAGGTTTAACTATAAACGGTGTTGTTGTAGTTTTGAATAACATCTTGTTTAAAATTGGGTAGAATCACCAAGTGCTCTGGAGACTGGATCCAACCTACAAGCTATCAGTTGGCTATCCTTCATTTACAATTGTCAAAGTTGTTTACTTCCCACTCCTGAAACAGTCTTTAACTTCCTGTAATTTCAGACAGTTTTACTGTGACACTGCAAAATAGAGTTCTTGATAATTTAATTAAGAACTGAGCAACAAGCCCTCCTGTGTGAAACTGTCACAGCAGGCTTCTTCTGAATGTTCTGTAAGATTCAAGTGGGTTCTCTTGGCTACCTTGCAACGAAGCTACAAGGGAGTCAAGGAACTGTGAGTAGGAGTGAGAGAAGCTGAACAAATACTAATAATAAATCCTCTACATTAAAAGGGTCCACTATTTGTTCTTCAAGTCCAACTGCTCAGCCCAGGCTCCTTGTCTAGCATAATATATTTGTGCCAGATGCAATTTTGAGTCATTACTCACAGCAGGAAAACTAACAACCCATTTTTGATGGGGCACCACACATTTTTAGTAGTTTGGGGCACATTACTCTTGCTGGGCTTAAATGGTTCACGGTTGTTAAATGTGCATTTTATTCACCTGTGCCGACCTAATTGCATTTAAACAAAATTCCTATCGAAGTATCCCTCTTAACAAAGGGAAATAACTCACCATTTCTCCATTTGTCCTTTTGCCCGGCTCCCTGCTGTTATTGCCTTGCTGAAAATCCATTTCATGGAATTGAGGGGGAAAAATAATGAAAACTCTGAAAGGTTTTAAATTACAAAAAAAGAAGACAATGCTGGATAGGCTTTCTGAATCTGCATCACAGGTCACTGTGATTTTCTAGCCTTCACGTTAGCATTATGTTTAAATAAATTGATGTAGGGAATATAAGCATTTGTAACTCCGTGACCAGCTGAATACAAATGCCTTTTTGGACCAGAAACTGCCCAAGGAATAATATATAACACACATTTTTATTAACAGATAAAGGAATTTGTTTTGTGCTAACTGGACTACCTATGGTGGTAGGGGGGAATCAAGTACCATAAGTAGTGCTTATGTATAACTACCCCTTTATTTTATAGTTTGAAGGGTTTTTCCCCCTTACCATATGCATTTGCACTGATTTTTTATGGAGTGAATCTTTTAAGGTACAGTTGTCAACATATTTCAAAGGTGAATTAGATAAAACTGGGTAAGGAATATATGAGGAATATTAAGCTACATGTGATAATCCCATACCAGAATCAGAATCAGCTCCATTGTGTTACAGGGAAGAAGCAAAGATAACTGTGCTAATTCTGAATGCTTGCTGTTAGCTGTCACATAACTCAGGCCAAAGTTTCCCTGCTAAAGATCCTAGAAAACCTCTGACCATCAAAATATCCAGTACTGACATACAGGAAGGGTGGGAATGACACAACCTTCCAGATATTTCTGGACTGCGATTTCAAGCAGTCCTAAATGGTACAGCCAAAAATTAATAATTGTGGATGAAGTTCAGCAATATCTTGAGGACTGCTTTATCCATGGCCTTTATACATCTATGATCCTCAGGCTTCTTGCTCCTTTCTACTTTCAAGCTTGCTCCCTCCCTTGGATACATCTACTAGTGCAGCCATACCCAGGTTGCCACTGAATTGCACCTAAAAACAGAATTCAGGGCTACTCTGGAGCTTTATGGCTGAACAAAACTTCTAAGAAATCTAAGAGGGCAATGAACTAGGTTATTTAAGATGCTTAGGCCAGCCCTGCTATGCAGCAGAGTGAGGCACGTGCTTCAGGTAGCATTGTTTAATATGCCTTGAGAGGACAGCAAATCATTTACTTATTTAATGCCAGGCAGATGTGGAAAAGTGCCTGAAATGCCAAAAACAATTTGGCTAGCTTTGGGTACTATACATCTTATACTTAAACAGATAGGTGGATCAACTGTCATTTCTTGTTCTGCTTTGGATGGCCCTCCCAATGCCTGTTGTATATAATCCAGAAAAATGAAGAGACAAGACATTTAAAACTTGTTAAAACTTGTTAAAACTTCTTCTATTCAGCCTAACATTTCTTGTTCAAAGCACGACAATGCAAATTCATGCTGTTCGCTTCCAATGAATTCCTAAAATTTCCCAATGGAAAACAGATGCTATACAGACCGTTTTTGCCAAACCGAAGTTCACATAGTGCATTGGTGCCTTTTCTTTACCAGGGACCCCCTTTTAAATATATTTCATTGCCACAGAGCCTAAAGTCTTAGTTCAAGGTGTAAAACTCCAAAGTACATGAAATATTTATTTAAAATAGCTCATCAAGGGTCTTCAAATAGGGACAAAAGGGAGAAATAAGCAAATGCATACTTCCCTCAGAGATAGTTGAGGGGGAGGCAAGACTTTTATCCTGTTTTTTCTCATCAATTTATGGTTGGAGTAGATTGAATGGCAACACTTGGGCCCAGCTTCCAGCCAGCCTTTGCCTTGGTTCCTGTCATATGGCAGTTCTGCTGTGGCTTAATCACCTGCTTTCCACAGTGGCCACAAGACAGGAGACAAGGCAAAGGCTGGCTGGAAGCTGGGCCCAAGTGTTGCCATTCAATCTACTCCAGTTTAAAATTGGCAGGAGGAAGCTGGAGATAGGTCTGGTGCTTCTGAGGCTGGAGCTGTTCAGCCTGCCTCCTCCCCTCAGTGGAGTAGCCATGTAAGAAACAATGTATAGGCCTAGCCAGCCTGTGTGCACCTTGGTTCCTGTCTTGTACCCATTCTGTTGTGGGGAAAAGATGGGCTGAGCAGCCATCAAGCCTTCACAGACCCCTTGTGATGATCCTGCACACTCCTGGGGGTTCATGGACCACAGGTGTCTTCCTGGATACCTAAGTTCATTCAATACAGTTGTTAATTTCTATTGTTGCTATAGCCCAACAACATATAGTCTCTTCTCATCATTCTTTTTCTTCCCAGAAACAATCCAGAAAAATGGTGAAGCAGGGTGGAAGAAATGCAGGCTGCATATACCTCCCTTGCCATTTTTCCACCCTGAAGGGCCCACATCACACTTACTATTGTGCTACTTAAACTGTACCACCTGGAAGAATATGATCACCTAAATCCTATTGTTAGTCCTGACTGGAGCAGAACCACTGAATCAAATGGATATACCTGTGTGTTGACTTACTACTGTGTTGACAACAACTAATTTAATGTGATCACTGATCTAGCCACTGATCTAGTCAAGATTAACCAAGAGGATTCTACCTGTTGCCTCCCAGACAAGATGCACTGTCCATGTAAAGATAAATGGGATAGACCTTGCTTAAAATAAGCCCCCCCATAACCACAGCATTTTTCACAAAAGTAGGGATGAAGGTACAGTCTCTTGCTGGAATGAGAATCTAGCACTCTGTATTCCTGGGATTTGGCCATATTTGTGCTAAATATTCATCTAAATTAAAATGTATCTATTGACTTTGTCATGGAGTGAGAGTACTGTTTTCCTTTCTTTTAACTTTCATCCTTATTAATCAGCATTAAACATGCATTATCCCATTTTTACCAGAATACCATTTTTAAAAATTTCTTATACTGTATCTGGAATTAGTGCCTACAGCTATCTTATCACTCATGAATGGTAGTTGCTCACTAAACATATTTACTGAGATATACGTACAGAATTTAAATAATATAACATATATTTTATTTATATTGGGCTGGGCACAGACATAATCTCGCTTAGACCTGAAACACTGAAAGCAATGGGAGATGACTTAATTTGGATTCAAACCATTATGTGTTCTCCTGCCTTTCCATAGAAAGTTACATATGATAATGGTGTTGCTATTGATTTTTTATCCAAAAGTTGATCATATCTACACATCTTAGCACCAGTAATGCAGCAACACTGGATGTTGCCTTACCATCTGCTAGATCTATGGTTGCCCCTATCTGAAGCTCTGCCAGCCCCCATGGTGAGAAATCCACTGGATCATGTGGTTCTGTGTTTTCACATTGCAAATGTTTGTGTGTCTTCAACAGTGTTTGCCACTGATACAGAACAAGGCTAGGAAAATTCATCTAGCATGATGAGTGCAGAGAAAGACAAGTACAGCAATGAGAAAACCATGAGGAAGTACAGCATGCACAGTAATGCATACAGAAACCCATAATCTCTCAAGAGAAAGCAAAACCATCAAATTTACATTTTTCAATTTAACTCATTACCAAAATGAGATCAAATCCAACATGACATTTTTTCCATAATATCCTGCTAAGAGTGGCATTAATTACACTCCTGTCTGTTTAAGCTTTATTGATTAAGTCTTAAGTCTGTTTTCCCGTTATTTTTGTCTGATATCTGTGTCTGGTTAATCAGCCTCTAGATAGAGGTTTTGTCAACTTGTTTGTTTTTCTTCAAACTACTATCAAAACATGAACTTCATTCTTGAGGCCATTTAAGCCAATAAATAGGAATGCTCTATAAGTCGCTTTCTCAAAGTCTTGGAATTACTGGACTGGATCTATAGATATCTTTCACAAGCAGAAAGAAAGCTCTACTTACTTAGGACAACACTGCTAAAGTTTTCCAGATTCCCTGTCATGGTGCAGCCATTTGTATATCATCTCACATCATTCCCTAGGAACAACTAGCCAGCAGATTGACTTTGGGGAAAATAGACATCTCGAGTAAAAAGGGGGAACACCCAGGAAGGACCTCTTGTACAAGAAGATATCTTACCATTTTTCTCTGGATCCAATCCACCAATTAGTGGTTTTAAAACATTTATATATATATTTTTGCACAGACGGCATTAACAGAAACAGCTGGGAAAAACTGGGCTAGAAATCCAACAAGCACAGTATGTAGGATACCACACAGAAAAATAAAGGCCACTATCATGTTTTAAAACAAAGGAAAGGAAAGGAAAGGAAAGGAAAGGAAAGGAAAGGAAAGGAAAGGAAAGGAAAGGAAATGTAGGCAGTGACTTTACAAGTGGATGCACATCCTTGGCAACCCAATCAAGTTGTGAAAGAATCAAAATACATGTCAGTATACAGGAGCTTCTGACTAATTCATTCTCTCATTGATAAGTAATCAAATGTTCCCCAACACAGAGAAAACTAATATCAAGTAAACTATTTATGGAGAAATAAAATATTTGTTAAAACTCTCTCCATAGAAACTCACAGCCCTATAATAGCATACAATACTCTGGTGCAGAGCAAGATCAGACATTCACACACTCTGAATTAGTTTTTACACCGGAGTGAAAGGCAGATACATTTTTAGATTCAAGAATTATTAAACTAAATAATATGATTCCATAGCCAGTGGTCTTGTTTCTGGCAGTAATGTTACAGCCTCCCCACCCCCTCCATTTGATATTGTTTAACTGGCAAATATTATTTAATAGGCAGCTACATTATTTGGCAATGATATAAAATGGAACCTGGGGTGACTAGAAGGTCAAGCTGGACAGAGGAAAATTACTGTCTGAAAATGTGTGATTGCAAGGCAGGTCAGCCAACACCCCCTCTAGGTGTAGCCAAAGTCATTGTCAGGCAGCTTACCAAGCAGTTCCAGAGATAATAGGCTTAAGCTGAAGCTGTAACATCTCTGTGCAGAAAAAATAATTTCTAACAAACAGCAATTGTTTCAAACCTGTTCCCTCACACCTGGATGTTTCTCTGTTGTGTCTCCCAAACCTCTCCACAGTACAGAGCTATTATAACAGCTATTTCACCTTTTTTCACTTAGACATTGAGATCATTAACACTGTCCGGACCCCACTGCCCGTGTTGCAACTCTCATTGTCCACTTGGCTGGCAGAGTGGTTCACACCCATACCTGCAGGGTAGTTTAAGGATATAAAAACCCTCAGTTTTGAACAATTCAGAGCAGTCTCTCACATTGCTAAATATCACACTGTTGCCCAAATTTCCAAATGAGAACTGTCCTTAGGTGCCCATCTAAACCACATCGCCACTTTTCTGCACTTTCTCTCTCTGGACCAGTAATTATCACCCAGACCCTAAAACTCCTCTATCCACCACTTTCCACCACTATCTACCTGAAGGATAAAGGGAGGGCCCTTTATCCTTCAGGTAGTTCTTGTGTGAGTGTGCAAGTGCTTGTATCTTTTGTCTCTGTGAATTTTCCAATAAAACCCATCTTTAGTTTACATTTTGGAGTCTCTGTCCAGATCTTTTCTGCGTGACCCCATAAACATTGGTGGAAAGATCTCGTTAAGTTATTCCTCCTTACAGGTCTCCTAATTTTGTCACGTGGAGGTACTGGCATCACAGGTGGAACCCTGAGTCACCCATAATTTGGATTAACATTGAAGAAAAATAGTCTTGCAAATTTATCAAGGCAAAGAAGGAAGCTGACAAACAACACACACACACATAAGCACACACACCACAATACATTTAATCTCATATTTCTGGACCATGCCACAGGCATGCTTATAATCTCACTTAAAAAAAAGTTAGCTGTAATTTTAACTACAAGAAGAAAATCTAGGGAAAATATAGTTATGAACAAAGACTTTGCTTAAAATTATTCATCTGAGCTTTTTCACATTTCCATTAAGTCCAAACGTTTTGTGCTCTGTTCATAAAGAAGTGTATTGAAATTCTTCCTGAACAATGCCAGGCTCCTCCCATATAACCAGATTTCTTTCAAAGGAACACTAATGGGTTCAACTGGGCCTTTGCCGTTTCTGCTAGTTGTGTGCTTATTATAGCAATACACAACTAAGGAGTGCTTAGCTTTCTTGAATCCTTTTGTAGACAGAAGTTCAATAACTCTTGTGTTCAGATTGCTAGGAGAACAAACCAGCATGATCTTTGCTGCAAGATCCTTATCTTAGTGTCAGTCAGATACTACTTTTGGCTGTAAGTAAACCTGTATTAAACTGCAATTCTTAGAAAGCCTTTGAATATAATACTCTTTTAAAAGCTCTGCATCTCTCGAGATACAGCAGATCTCAAACACGTGAGGGTACTTGGCTTCCCAAAACCACTAAAATAAACTGATGTTCTTATAAAGATAGCTGGGGAAATTTTGAAAGTCAGTGTGTTTGAAAAGGGCACCTATGGATCTGATTGTAACTAAGTACAATATTTGAAACTTATTTCTTTGTTGGCAGAATATAAATCTCTGTACAGCTACTGTATAGTTTATCCTTGAAATCCCAGGTTACGCAGGCCTACTACTTACTTCATTTTCAAAGAGAATGAAACTGCTTTCTGTTCTTCCCCACAACATAGTCTATACTAATGTCAGGAGCCACTGAAAAATGTTAGCTATTTTGCGCACACACACAAAAGAGAAATACTAAATGAAATACTCTGTGTCCCTCACACAGAGCAGAATTTTCCTATTTTTTTTTATTCACTTGTTTTTAAAGAAGTCATTGCCCTTAATGAGAGGGTATTTATATGCATACAGACAGTACCAGTGAAAGGTCCATGTGTCCCATGGAATTAAATATGTGAATTTGACAGGAGTATTTACTCCTTTAAACAAACCAGCCAAGAACAAGCACTGAAGTGTCATTGATTCAATGGTAGGAATAGAAAGGATATTCAAAAAATACTCATAAGATGGCAGAAAAACGTGTATTTCATTGTTGAGGAACCCTGATGAGAAGAATCCTAGCCTGATAAGAATCTCCAGAGTTTGAAACCTATTCTGCTCAAAATTCATATAAAGCTCTTTTCAGCAGAAAAGAACATTTATTTTATTTCTATTTTTTTGTGCAGAAAATAGCTGCTATCTCATTTGAAAATAAGTAAAGAAAAAATAGGAAGGACTGTATGTATGCTGTATGTGAAGAACACAGAGTATTTCATTTAGTATTTCTCTCTCTTTTTTTATGCAGAACAGCTAACATTTTTAGCTACTGCTGACATTGGTAAAGACTATGTTGTGGGGAAGAACAGAAAGCAATTTCATTCCCTTTGAAAATGAACTAAGTAGTAGGCCTGCGTAACCTGGGATTTCAAGGATAAACTATACAGTAGCTGTACAGAGATTTATATTCTGCCAACAAAGAAATAAGTTTCAAATATTGTACTTAGTTACAATCAAATCCATAGGTGCCTTTTTCAAACACACTGACTTTCAAAGTTTCCCCAACTATCTCTATAGAAACATCAATTTATTTTAGTGGTTTTGGGAAGCCAAGTGCCCTCATGTGTTTCAGAGCTGCTGTATCTCAAGAGATACAGAGCTTTTAAAAGGACAGTATATTCAAAGACTTTCCAAGTATCATTGTTTAATTCAGGTTTACTTATAGCCAAAAGCAGTACCTGACTAACACTAGATAAAGATATTGCAGCAAATTTGATGATGGTCTGTTCTCCTAGCAGTCTGAACATAAAAGTTATTGAACTTCTGTCTACAAAAGGATTCAAGAAAACCTAAGCACTCCTTAGTTGTGCATTGCTAAAATAAGCACACAATCAGAAGAAATGTCAAAGGCCCAGTTAAACCCATTAGTGCTTCTTTGAAAGGTATCTGGTTATATGAGAGGAACCTGGCATTGTTGTTACCATATCCTACCATCCTTCCTATGAGATATGTGATTCTTATAAATCGATTAATGACCAGAGAACATGTTTGGAGTCACACTAACCAGAGATGTGTTGGGACAATGATGGTGGGAAAAATCCAGATAGGATTCCGTGGAAAACGCTAACATTGATGGATTTGTCCTAATCCCTTCACTGCTTCAGGCTGTTGGCATTTTCAAACACAATGGAAGATGAACTGCCCAGATAAAGCAATCAGACACCATCCCTTGATCTTACCCTATGGAGATGTTCCCTATACACTGACCATTAAGAGATTGTCAGGAACCTCATCTATGTTTTGTCACTCCAGAATTAAAGCAATCAGCCCATTCTGGACCCCTTTATCAGTTCCAAGGAAAAGCCATTACAGCTTTGTCAACACACCCCTTTCAAGTACAAAACAGGATATTAAAACTATAGCTTCATCTCCAGCTAATTGTAGCATGTGGAACGTAGTTCAGATTGCCACTTCTCTGTGCTATCCTCAGATGCTGACTGGTGTGACCTTCTTCTTCAATACTGGTAACTATCACCCTCTCTATCCCTAATCTCTGTCTCTTCTAACTATATTATTCTATGATCTTATCAATATCAACTTCTATCACCAAGCCTCTCCTGGCAAATAATCTCAAATGTCAGATCTCTAGTTTACACACACACACACACACAGAATGAGAGATTCAAAATCAAAATATTATGTATTTCATTGCCATCTAATATAGTAAAATAATATGATAGTATTACCACAAAACTAGTCTTTGCTTTTCAAGAAAACAAGCGGACCTGTCCACGGTACCTCTAGATTTTATTAAACCCCTGATACAGTTCATTCTCCCTGTTCTGTCCATGCCCCTTAGGTGGCACAAACGTTGCAAAGAATACACCATTAAGAAGCTAATGCATTTAATCATGCTGTTTATTTGAACCCCATCCTGTTTTAATGTTCCAGAATCAAAAGTGACCAGCAGTATCTCTTGGCGAAAACAATATGCAAGAACTTAGAAACGTGTCCATGAAGTGTGCCCCAATGTACACTATTCTGTAATATTTTCACAGAAATATGCATTTTCAAAAGCACCAGTTTTCCCTCATGTATCTTTGAAGGGAGCCAATGGAAATCCAGTAAGACTAAGCAGTTTTCCATATTCTTATGTTCTTGATGGGTTTCACATAAAACAAGGAAAACTGGGGAACTGAAATTTATTACTAGAATTAACAGGATGGTGGGAGGTTTCAATTCCTTTGCCTGTGAAACAATTGTTGCTGTTGTGTGTCTTCAAGTCCTTTCTGACTTATGTCAACCCTAATGCGAACCTAATTTTTTTTCCTGGTGCTGAGAGTGTATGATGCCCCCAAGGTTATGCAGTGGGTTTCCATGGCTGAGCAGGGAATGGGACTCTGCACCCCAGGGTTGTAGTTCAGTGCTCAAACCACTATACCACCTCTCTCTATAAAACAGAGACAAGGGTATATCAGTGAAATGGCATGTATACTGTTATGCACACTAGTGTAAGTATTTCCTTTAGGACACCATTCCTATAAAATGGCAGAACCACTCAAAATTTAACTGTAACCTTCGCCTTATTTTCTTTTACAAACACAAACACATAAACTTTCCATTAAAACAAAACAAAACAAAACCTTCTGTACTCTGAAGCATACATCATTTCAGAGAGACTCAAGCCATTCTTGAAACCCCTATCATCTTATATTCTTTTCTGAAACATGATATTTAATTAGTTGGGTGATTATGATAATCAGAAAATCTAATCACTGCCTTCTTGATGAAAATCCAGTCATTATCCCAAGAGAGCTCCAGCCCAACAGATATGTTGAACAGCTACTTAATATGATGACGATACTTCCCAATGATCAGTTACTTCCCAATGAAGAAAACAACAAAGACAGTCAAACATTGCCAAACATGATGCATTACTTTCTAGCTTCAAAGCATTTACTCCCTCCAGATGTAAAATACTAATTATTGTTTCACTACATAGTTTTACCAAAGGGCAGGGGTTATAGTGTTTTGCTCTTAGTAAATGAAGAGTTTTGATTTGCAAACTTCCTCAGTAATAAAATATGTCCAGCCCAACAAACCCAATTCACTGCCATTTCAAGAAAAAAAAATGCAAATAATTTAAGTCTATTGCATCTCATTTCTAAGTACAACAGGACTGATGCTTGGTAAATTTTGTATGTTGAATTCAAAGGTTCAGACATTCTCGGTAATTCCAGGGAATGCATGCATCTGTACAATTCATAATATACACAACAGTTGCTTGAGGAGAGCAAGCTTCACAGATTCCAATATGATCTGATCCATACCTTCTGAATCAGTCTGTGGATCACTATTTAATTAGCCTTCATTTTTTATACCACTCATATGTTCTGAGACAAAGCTTCACTTTAAAAAAACATACACACACATTTTAATTATATTTGAAATACATATTTTACACTTGCTCTTAGCCAAAAGGTTGAGAAGCGATTGAAATACATATTTTGAGATAACATATCTGTACACAACAAACTGAGGTGAGAGTGGGTAAATCTGAGCAGAGGAATCTGGGAGCAGAAAAGATACAGTAGTTAATAAATCCTCTTTCATTTTTTTTTCTGTCCCCCCCACACTTTTAACAAAGATTTTTCACAACCCATTCATTTCAATGATAGGAAAAATAAGTAGTTCAACAGATACCAGAGAACTGTATTGTATTTGAATCAGTATACTGGATAAGGATGAATGCCAGAAATGAAAAGGACAGTAACTAGATGCAGAGAGACTTGTATGGACTCAACTCGATACAAAACTGAGAACAAGAGCTGTCAATTTTTAAAAATAAGAACTTATCAAATTTTGCAAATAACTCTATAGATTCAATTAATTAAAATGTGATTTTTTAAAAAAAATATGGGGGAAGTGAACCAGATTTGCTTATTCCTAGCTCTTTCAGTGGCAGTCTCCCTCCTGAATCCATTCCTTGCCCCATGAAAACGGAGGGGGGGAGTATAAGAAGGAGGCTTTATATCCTTTCTGAATATGTTCTTTTATAGTATGTGCAGCTCCAGCCTGATAGAAAGTTCCATACTCCATGATTAAAACCAGTCAAGATACTGTTCTGCCCCTAGCAGAAAATATATACTCTATAGACTATATTAAGTATTTCTCAGCATACTGAAGGCTGGATTATAACAGTGGAGATATCCCAAATCAAGATGAAATTGGACAGTTCAGTAGGCCTCAGATGGACACAGGGAAATATGATTGGTATTGTCAATCTGTCTTGCTGGACAATAGTAAATATTGTCTACTTCTGCCATATAGAAATTATCTAAGAGCATTTATTTCTTTTCATGCAGTCTTTTTTTTTTTAATTCCCATCTCCTGAAAAAATACCTCTCTCTTTTGATGGTTCTTTTGGAATGGAAAAGGATATGGTGATGCCTTATCTAATGTGATAATGTCAGAGATACTTGTAAATTAAATTAGGCATGTCAGAACATTTGATTATACAGCATAAACAAAATGCTCACTATATTAAAGAGGAAGGGACTTGGGCTACAAGACCAAGATTAACAGTGCATCATGATTCTGCTTCACCCTCTCCACTTTGGGATGTGGAAACATAATACCTTCTGGCATGCCCATTCCTCACTACAGCCCATTCCAGATGGGCTGTGACATAAGGATAGCAAGTAGGGTCCCCTTTTTTGCCTTCTATTTTTAATTTGCTATAGAATCAGACTTGAAAAATTAACCAGAATCAACTGTTAATCATCCTTCTTTGAAATGACAAGAAATTTACTGCATAGAAGTTATCCTTGGCAAATGTTCAAAATAATCAAGTGAAGGTGAAATGAATATCAGCATCATCAATCTATCAGCATAAAGACTGAGCTAAGGGCTAAGAAGTCCATGGTTTGGCTCAGTCTTGAACTCAATGGATGGCTATAGGCCAGCCCTTATGCTTTGAGCCTTAGTCCCTCAACTAGACTACGATGACAATCATACCTCACATGATTATTATAACATTTATCCAGTTAACTATGAACACTGTGAACACTCTAAATTTTATAAAAGGTAAGCATTAGTATCATTTTTTTTAAAAAAAAAATTCAAATCCAGCACTAGGATAAACTTGGCACTGCCTTTATAAACAGCAAAATCCTGTAAAAGGTAAGCCTGAGTACACTACTAAAAAGTGGGGGGGGATCCCCACAAGTCTATATGTTTGTTGAGAAGCATTGGTAGGTAAATGTGCATGGGCCAGCAAAGTAAAGAAATAAAAGTGTGATATTGCCACATGACAGCAGTCGTCATTCTGTAAACTATTTAGTAATAGATGTCCCCCTGTGAACATTAAGGGGAAGAGAAATATCAATCTGGCACAGCTGCTATTTCCCAACAGGTTACAGCTTTGTCAACACCTACAGATGTTTTCCACCATTCTATCAGATACCCGACTTCGTAATTTCTCACTTCTATTTTCAATTGGCCAGATGCAATTTTCAAGTGTGTTCAAAGTGTGGAGAAGTCACTTTTTTTTTCTAGTAAAAATCACTGGTTACTTGGTCCCACTGGAATGTGTTGTAATCACTCCCCACCAGACCTCATTGTCTATTATCGATGCATGTGTTTAAAGTGAGGGTGAAGAGAGCAGGTATCATTACAGTGCTACACAAATATCAGTAGTACTATATGTGGGGTTTTCCTCTCCTTGTTCCCCTTCACTCCCTTTGCTTTGCTTTGCTTTCCCATTACGAGCAGCTTGCCAGGCTTTGCAACTGTCAAAACTGGCAGCTGAAAACTTTCCCCTATACCTGCCAGAGGCAGATGATTGGAAATATGCAAATCTTCTCAGAAACATTAACTGTCATGTTCCCAAACAGTCTAGAGATGAAGAAACGACACTGCCCGCTTCTTTTTGCAATGCTACAAAAATCATTTTCCTGAGCCATCCTGTAGCAGCATAATTAGAACACAAGAGGCCACAGATGTCATTGGTTTCTTTTCCTTCTGTAACTATTGCTCTCAATTTCCATGTGCCATTGATTTGTAACTGTCAAGCCAAAGAATTTCCTTGGCTGGCTATTTTTCAGGTACAAAAGCTATGCAAGCATTCAAAACTAACACTCACACACACAAAAAGTGCTCATTGCTGAACAACCATAGAATAACAAGACCAGACACAGATAACGGGCTTGAACAAGGGCCTAGAATCTATTTAATGCATTGAACATGGAAAGGAGCAAGAAGGGGGATCAACTTAGAATGGAATCAGCTGAGGTCAGGAATCACTCCATGACTTCCTATTCAGCCTTTCCCTTGGTGAACCACCTGATCCCCAAGGGCAGCCCAATATCTGGGTTGCTCCCCATTGGACCATCTACTGGAAGACAGACCCAAGAAACCCTACCCTCAAGTCCCAAGACTTAGATGAGGGCAAAATCCTCCAGGTTAGCCTCAAAGGTTGCAATTGCAGAGCTCTCCTTTTCACCTGAAGGGTGTCAAGATGTTCTCTTATTTCTGTCTCCATTACTTGACAAGGGCTCTATTTAAGGACTCCAACATAGCCAATTGTCAAAATCCCTCAGATACAAAACCTCCAGTTAAAAGGAGGGGGAGCCTACCCAGCCCCAAAGCCACCAGCAAAGTTCACACAGTATTGGAAGCTAGAGGGTGGGTTGAGTTTAGCCTCCAAAAGAGGATGTGAAGCAAGCAGGAGAAGTTTATGTATCTATGGCTCCACACTTCACAGTCTCACAATCCTGGTGTGATTGTGCCTAACATAAAAACATCTATCTCTCTCCATCGGGAGCTAGCAAAAGAGGTTTCCTTCCCTGCAGTGCCTTGCACTACACAGATTCAGGGCCTCATTCAGTGACTTGTTAATATATGCCATCTCAAACACAATTTTGAAAAGCTTTATTTATTTATTTATTTACTTGTTTGTTTGTTTTTTAAAAAAATCCATATTGGACACTGACCATTACAATCCATGCCCAGCATAAATCTCTGTCACTATTATTCCCGCAGGGCAAAGCATCTAATAAGTCGCCATAGTTTGCATTCCATCCTGTGATTGTTATTTTGAAGAAGTTTGCCTTGCAAGTTCAGTTCAAGTCCTTTGGGAACTGTGGCTTTGTAACATTTGCTAGCAATTGGTAGGAATATGACCCTGTGTCTCTAAACTGTAGGAAGCAAGATGAATGCTAATAATAGGGAATTCTCAGGGACACTCTTTAGGTTCCAGATGAAATTTCTTCATAGAATAAGACAAGTGGCAAACTATACCAACAGCATTCTTAATAGAAAGTGCACCTTCATGCAGCTAGACATATCATTTGCATATGATATGAGATATGAGATTTGCACATGAGAAATCCAGACAAACACGGGACAGAAAATGGACACCATGGCTGGTTTGAAGATCTACTTGGGAATTTCTAGAGTCTGCTCACCCAGAAATATAACTGAATGTATGAAGACTGAAACTGTGAATTTCACAGGTTTTCACAGTTTCACTCCATTTCACAACCTTGCTGTGCTGAATGGCAAGATAACAGGGAAATTCTATTTGTGTTTACTTCAATGTGGGCAGAAGTCAATGCAAACTGGAACCCTGTTTGATCAGCATTCCCAAGTAAGCTGGAGGTAAACCCATTCAGGAAAACATAAGTAGAACTCCCCTGTAGAGGGAAAACTGAGTGAGCAGGGATAATGTACATTGGGGGCACCAAGGGCCAACACTGTGTTTCCATCCTTGTCGCAGATTAAGGAATGGAGACATGTGAAGAGGGATTCAGATTCTCTCTTAACAGCTTCCTAGTGAGAAGGAAAATTTATAGGGGTTCTCTGGAATCGAGGCTACTTAAAATAATCACATGACAGGCAGATCATGATGTATCTGCAAATCCCTGTCCTAATAATTTTGGAAGCAGGAGGCCAGGTAGTAACAGAGTTTTAACCAGTCACAACTGAAATAGTAGGTTTTGAAAGGAATTCAATGAGGAAGTTTTTGAGACGCTAAATCAGTTTCTAAAATGTAGTGACTTTTTAAAAGCTTCTGTATATCCCTTGACAAGAGCCAGCATGCTGCAGTGGTTTTGAACTTTGGACTATGACCTTGGAGACCAGGGTTCAATTTCCTGATCAGCCATGGAAACCCACTGGGAGACCTTGGGTGTGTCACACATTCTCGGCCCCAGAAAACAGATAGGTTCATCTAAGGTTTGCCATAAGTCCAAAACACAACAATATCCCTTGACAACCAACAATTTCCCCCTAAAATAAAGGGAAAGGGCAGAATCTCACTGGGAGAAAACCACAAAAGAATCCAAAGGGAACTAAAAGGGCTTTAACAAGACTAGCTAACTCTCTTATGGTGGTTTCATGAACACTTATTTTCTCTCCCTCTCTCTGTCTCTCCCTCCCCATCCTTTTACTATGCATTATTGCCGGTTCCTGATATGGTTTTATTGTGTTGATAGATAACCAACTATCTAAGGTCTTTTAGAACAGAGGTTGGCAAAGTACTGCCCACTTATGACATATGTGAAAAAGCTGTACAAACTACTATTTCTAGCTGTAAAAAACTACTCTTTCCAGTCACCAGTTCTCAACCAAATGTACCTCACAAGATTGTTGTAAGACAAAACATCAGATCAAAAACAGTATATGCATCCTTGAGTATGTGGAAGAAAGGTGGAAAGTACTGTAATTGTCATCATCGTCAGGAGTGTATACTGGTCATCTTTTTACACCTACACAAAATGATCAATTCAAAAAATGACTCCTATTAAAATATAACCCTCAAACTAAAGGGAGACAAGAAAATGAAATACCATAAAATAAACGCCTAGAAAATATGGGAGAATCTTACATTTTCTTCCAGAGAGATTGATTTTCTGAGCCACCCAAACTTGCCACATTTTTGGTTTTGGACAAATTTGTTCGCAGATAAACACCACTGCACGCTCATGCTTGAAAAGTTTTGAATGTAATTGACTGTCAGTGATATGATGATTTATAAAGCAATCTGCTGCTACGTCTGCTGCTAGAGATAACTCTAATTTGCTTCTATTGTATTAGATATTATGAACTTGACAATCACTCCCAATTTTCCAGTTGGGCTTTCATTCAGGTTAATGGGACAAATAAAAGCTATTTTCCATTATTCTCTAACTCAGCTTCCAAAAACCAAATGCAGCAAGTTCATATGTGTGCAACAGATCTAAATTTCCACGGCTGCATCTTTCAGTAACAGAATCAAAAGGAAGATGGATAGGCAATATGGTTTGTGTAACAGTGTGTATGTGAGAGAACATTCACACCATTCTAGAGGGGTATCTAAATATGATTTTACAAGTTAACACCATGTAAGCAGTTTGGTTTGGAAAAAAAATAGGGTGACAAAAAGGAATAATCAACAGATTAGGTAATCCTGCCCAAACCAACTTAGATTTCTTTAAGAAAAGGACAAAACTCTTAATTCTGTTTTCATCTGAACTGATATCCAACTCTAAGGCCCTTTCCGCAACTCACCTTTTTGTGGAGCTGGGGTGCAGGGATTGCGAGAGGCTCTCGTGTCCCCATTGCTTCAGGTCTGCAGCTGCTGCCTGCTCATGAGCAAGTGGTGTGAGAGTCCCTCCTCTTCCTTCTGCAGTGCAGCCTGGGATTTTCCCAGGCTGCACTGGGGCAGGAAGCGTGAGCGCTGTGGCTCTGGAGCTCCGCACACATGTCAAGTGCGCATGGGGCCCCGGAGCAATGTGCAATCATGCACCGTTTTCGGCTCAAAGGCTAAAATGAAATAGTGCACGATTGGCACCTGCCAGCCCCTGGAGATCACGCGATTGCAAGTGCACTATGTGGACTGCTCCTCTCAGTTGTGAGATGCTCCAGGGGCCCTTTCACATGGCAAATGCCATGCAAAAAGGGCTAAGTGTCAATGTTACATGGCTTTGTGAGTTTTAAATTTGGGTTTAGCAGAAATCATGTGTGTTTCCAACTTCAAAATTAATAAATAAACGGGATGCAACAGACTTAAGGTTAACACAGGCAAAAATGACTATAAAATCCTTTGAAAGAACTGCCAAATATCTATCCCACATTTGCAGGTAGGCAAACTACTGATAAGCAATATTTAATAATAACAATAATATCCCCTCTGTATGCAAAACCCAAATATTTTTGTATGGAGAGCTAAAACAGCACAAATAAAATAGCACTGCAATCTCAATAGGTGCCTCTAGAACAGTTTTCTCACTTTGTGTCCATGGCGCTTCACTTTCCAACAATTCACAACTTGACACTTCAGTATTATCACTTAAATGCATAGGAGGATTAAGCTGTGTTTGTTGTTAACTTCAGGCATTACTTTGGCAGCAGCATGGAGAAAAATACAGTTTTATAGTTCTCAGTTTTCTCTTCTCCTAATGTATCAGAAGAAGAGTAACCTCTGCTGATGTTTTATTTTAAGGGATAGGATGCCAGTATCACTGCCAGCTTACTTTTCTCAGTGGGAACCAGTTTTAGGCTGAGGATTACCTCAAACAGGTTTCAGCAGATTAGGCAAGCTATAAAATGCAGCTTTACTCATAAACAAAACAGTAGGCAGTGACGGTGATGGTGGATATAAACTGAGACATCAGCAGTAACCCACAAATATTTAAACCAGCATGTGTTTGAATAGTTTTCTGCTCCTCTAATTTGTTTTGTGACCCTTGTAAATCCTTAGATACAAGAAAGGTGGCCCCTGAACTCTTCTAGGACAGATCAGCTGCAAAATTCATAAATGCAAACCATGTTTTGTTTCTGTTTTTTCCCCAGTGGTTAGCCTAGAAAATTAATGCCTCAGTCATGAATTAAATACCCAGACTGCCTATCACAGTCTTATGGGGATAAAAAGTGGATGTGAAAGCAATTTGAAACATTAAAACCTAAATCATATGTTTAAAAATGAAAAGGGATAAAACCAAGTTATGTGATCAGCACAATCACATGGTATAATTTTTGCTGGACAATGCTCCTTCAGACCGATCAGTTGAACATGTACTTTAACATAATATTTTTTAAAAAATGGTCTGCACACAGGAAAAATAGCATGTAAGCTTCAGAACTTTTGGATGCAGGATTTTTGGACATTCAAAACATGCCACAAATGATGTCCCATTCAATGTACATGGCCACATATCCTCTTAAAATGTTTATGGGATTTTCCAAGTATAGAATAAAACTATTTGATCTTCAGCTTCCATTAAAGAGTTATAGTTGGCCCTAACTAGCCACTAGGGATTGGTTCCAGGATCCATCATGGATACCAATATTTGTGAATGCTCAAGTCCCATTATGTACAGTGGCGTAGTAAAATATGGTCTCTTATATAAAATGGCAAAACCAAAGTTTTACTTTTTGAAATTTTATTTTATTTTGTATTGTATTGTTTTATTTTTGGAATATTTTCAGTCTGATTGGTTGAATCTTTGGACACAGAATTAGCAGATGTGGAGGGTTGACTATATTGCCTTAAGTCCATTAGTAGAGGAAAACTTGTCTTAGTGTAATGTGGCTTTCCCCCACTTCCCAAGTGATGATGTATTTCTTCATCTGGTCCCTAGGTATAGACTGCAAACTCCATTTGATTCTCACCTTAATTATGTTATTTGTGCTCATAATATTTTTGTGATATATACACACACGGCTCCAGGTATATATTGGGATTAACTATTTTGAAAAGTAAACAAAAGGAGGCACATTTACTGACTGGCTACTTCAAACCACCAATTGCTATGACAACATTCATTTTAAATATCATTACTATATAAGCTTTGAGAATTGCTGCTGGAAATATTCCTAACCTTCATTGTATTTAAACAAAAATTCAAAATGATTATTTAGCAATAATTAATAATACTAAGAATCGATCTAGTTACCTCAGCAATATCCAAATTCAAATGGGGTTTATAGAACCATCCCTCACACCTCTTCATGCGCTATAGGTTCCTTGTAACGTAGGATAACAGCAGGGAAAACTGTCAAGGGAACCTAAAGCAAGATTTATGGATAGTCAAAGAGAAAATGGATGGAAAGTCTTGAAATGAGGAAGTGGGAGGGAGATTAATATCTGGGTATTTCAGAAATGAGAGAAGTCCACAACCGCTCCATAGCACTCAGTAGCTTCTTCCTCACCAGGACCGCTGTCTCCACTATTTTCCTGTCTCCCTCCCTCCTGCCTTTCTCTTTAAACCCAATTAGTGAGGAGAGATGACATTAAATTCACAAGCTATAACTCTGCCTACCCCTATTGACAGAATGCTTTTTTAATAGTGCTTCATTTTGCCCCATAGATACAAAATAATCAGACTTATAAGGCTGGACATAAATTTAACTCTGAAAAGAGGACATGCCTAGGAAAAAGAGGACATATGGCAACCCTAGTATATTTATTATTTTTGGTTTAGCCCTTGCCAACTAATTCTGTGTTGGAAAATCATTCTCCAAACTATCTTTAAAAATATTAGTACCTTTACTTAGAAGAAAATCCTGGCGTTCAATGGAGCTTTCTCTCAGAAAAGAGTGCCATAAGATTGAACACCTTTAGACTACCTTAGAAGTTAACTTTTGAAGAGAAAAATACAAGAGAATGCTCAGCGCAACATTTCTATCGACATGAAAGCACTCAGGACCACCAGAACTTCCTATTTGTAACAAGTATTCAAAGCAAATGCAAAGTGGGCATTGATTTGCTTCAGTTCCCTATAGATTGATTAGAGATACCTTGATACTTAGCTTTCCTCAAAGATATAGATTCTATTAGAACCATATGCATATGAGATACAAGCGTACAAGGAATGCAAGAAGCACTAAAAATGGAAGAAAACAACAACACACACACACACACACCAAAAAATCCTTGTGCTTATCTGAAGTGTAACCATTAAACTTGCCATGAAGCTGTTCTTTAGATGCACTGCATTTATGTTATAACAGAAATGGATTTTCATCTTGAATGAGTTTTTTCCCCCTCCTTAATTCTTTTGTACGCTTCAGAGACTGAGGTAACTACCAGATCTAAATAACCAATATTCACATGGTGCATCCTCAGCAGATTATCTTGGAATCAGAGAGTGCCTATGCAAACAAATGTATATGTTATGCCTGGTGTGTTGATAATATGAGCAGATTTTAAAATATTACATCTCTATAATACACTATTTGCATTTGCATCCTTCCACTCACAGGATAGTAACACAGATAAAAAACAACAACAACTATCCAATGACATAACATCTGCAAACAGGGCAGGTACCATTTTTCCTTTTTTCACCCAAAGTGACATGCTGTGACATCCATTTTAGCCAATTTTGTGCTGATTTTTGTTTGTTTGTTTTGGAGAAGTTTGGGGATCCGTGGGGTTTACAGGAGCAAACTGCTGCCTTTTTTGGAGTTTAGGGAGATGTGGGGTGGTTTGGGGCACAAAATTAGGTCCAAATTCAGCCCTCCCTCAAATATATTAAAAATTGGGGAGGAAACTGAAGGTTTTGAGGGGCTTTTGGTGGGTCCTGCTGGTTGCACTTAATGGTCCAAAAGGTCACATGTAATCTGTGGGCTGCATTTTGCTCACCTCTGATCTAACAATACTTTCTTGTGATCAGTACACCTGACTCCTATATTGTCTTTTGTTGTTACAACAATGTAGAAATACATCAGTATTATTATGACTATGGCGATTTCTGCACTAGACTGTTATAGTGCTATTACGGGCCTATGAGGCTCCTTCCTAAACTGCAAACCCCAGGATTCCATTGGATGTTGAAAGTTGAATAATAGCACTATAACAGTCTAGTGCAGAAATGGCTTAAGACTGAACAGATAAAGCAACATGGGTAAGCAGACAGAAAGGTGAAGATGGAAGAATACGAATGATTTTTCAACCCAGCCTTTCCGCATTGCCTAGACTTCAAGGATCTCTACCCCACCTCTGCACCAGGATCATGGCATAAGCAACTCAGAGCCGGCCACATTCTCTCCACATTGCAGTTGCTGCTCTCTTATGTAGATCTGTTCTGCAAGTGAGGAGATTGCCAAGACACTTGCACAACAGTTTGTTCTATAAGCAGTTTGCTCTCAGACTCCTGCAATCCACCACTGAACAAAACTGTCCAAGCTGGAACTGACACCAAAATGTCATGTGGAGTTAACTTTGCAGCAAAGTTGAGAATAGCTGCTTGGATACAGCATATCTAAGACATACGGAACAATGAAGTTAATAACACCTGAAACATTTCTAAGAGGAGTTTCACACAGTCCCCAGATTGTTATCAAGTATAATTGGAAGAGAAATTCAAACTGAATGAGGATACACTTCCTCAAGTAACAAACACAAGATCTGCTGAAAGAAATACAGCAAATTTTGATTAGACAGCCTTCATAGATTTCTAATAAAACTGATGTCATGGGGGTGGGAATGTCAGCATTTATGGGTTCTGTTGCACTCACACGGAGGGCCATGAGGGAAGGATAGGGGAATAGATCTAACAGGTTCATTTCATGGTCATTTTCTACAACAATTGTGTGATGTTTACTAGGTTTGTGTCATTTGCCACAGTTTCTGCATATGGATTTGTTTTTACATTGCCACTCTTTTTTGATATACCAGTGCTGATTGCGCACAGATCACACATAACCTTACATCAAAATAGACACAAGTCCAGTCACCATCCATTTTGGCTAGTGCTGCATGACTGGGATGATGTTATTTTGAAACTATGTTTTCTAGATTTCCAACCTGTTAACTGTAGTCAAAACAGAGGTGGGCAGAAAACTGGAAAGAAAGTGGAAGAGAAGGAGTGGGGGGGGGAGAGAAAGAGAAAAATACAACTTTTTATATATGGGATATGGGATAAATGAAGTAGTGAGCATTTGACAGTGAGTTTTCCTATGTTAAAAAAATGTGTAAGCTACTTCCTCTGCAGCAGTTTCAATCATTTTAACAACATTTTCCCACAGTTAAGAAGGTTGCAGGTCTGATACACAAGAAAGCATACTGAAAACTCCATATACTACTACAGGTTTGACAGTGAGAAGGGACTGTGAGACTGGAAGTTGTGATAAAGAGAAGAAGATACTGATTTTGAGGAAAGACGAAACAAGTATTGCATTTGGAGCTAGACAATAGTACCCAGTCTCATTTGCTTTTTTGCAAGATTACTTCAAACTCTAGGTTGTACATTCAAGTACCAAATGTGCCAGGTGAAGCCACAATTTCTCTTTTGATAAGCTGTCCCCTCCTGCCACCAAGAGATGAGCAAATTACTCCACCTGTCTCGCTGATCCCCAGCATTCAACTTGACAATGACAATGGCAGTGCACCTGTTAGTGTGATGGACAAGTGATTGGCAGCCTGGTATTTGCAGCCTTCTATAAGAAGTCAGTTATTATACAACAAGGCATGAGAGCTGGCAAATAGGAAAGTTCAGCTAGATATAAACTTTGTTGTAGGGGGAGAAGGAAGATATGACACTGAACAGTTTTATCACAGTAACATTGGGAGCATATGCACTTTCTCTGCATTTTTCTTAAGTTAGTCTTTTTACTTTTGGAGTGAAATTTGCCCTCTTTACATGAGATTGTTCAGTAAAATTACCCTACTCCAAGCTAAATGAGAAGCTATTTGAGCAACAGCAGCCATAAATTTGTAGATCAATAAGGAAGGTAGCACAGTCAGGTTAAAAAAAGGTTGGAAATATCTGGCATCAAATCCTAATTTAAACATCATTTCAATGCACAGGCTTAGGCATAATATTATTAACTATAGATGAAATAGTCTTTGCCGCCCAACCCACGAAATAACGAGATCGCAGACAGAGCTTGGGTTGAACTAGGGCAATTTATTAATATGCCTAATTAACATAAAGGGGTGAACTTAAACATTAACTTAAACTTGATCTTAAACTTGACCGTGAACTTGAACTTGCATTTTATGACCTGAGGAGATGGGGGGGGTCAACAGCATCTTCGGACTAGGGTCAAGAGGCAGCTCCCGACCATCTCCCCTAGCCCGTTGGGCGAAATACCAGGCCCCAAAGCCAACCGCTGAAGTTGCATGATGACTTTTGGCCAGCCCTTGTCTGGAAGGTGAGCCCCAAGGCCCCACCCCCCGCTGCATAGCAAGTGGGGTGATCCCAGGGCCCTCCTCAAGGACAGGATTTATCCTACACCCCAAAAGGGGTGCCATAGGTACACGCCGAACCTAAAGACCCCCCATGCTGGCCACGGATAAGGGCAAGCGTCTGCTTAGTCCTTATCCCCCCACCCCCTTAGAATCTAGTCCAGCCCCCTTTTGCAAATCCTGTAGAAAATCTCGTCGCCCTCTGGTGACAAGTGTACGCCATCATGTCAATACAGCTCTGTTTTATAAACAATATCAGTGCAAGGGATGCAATAGCCCCAAGTCCTGTCTCAAGGCAAAGCGAATCACCCTGTTCGCCCATCTGCGGGCGCTTCTCTATGTCGAGGGTCAGCGCCCCCTCCCCATATCCAGCTTTGAACCGATGCAGACCAAACAATACTAGCGTGAGGCCATGTATCTTGGATAGGCCGCATAACCTGACAGGCCTGTATACCAAGGCCTTTCCTTTCAGCAGTCCAAGGTCATTACCAGCCAGGTGAATGACCAGCACATACGGGGGAGGCCCACTGCACTCCCTGAGCAACACAGGTAGCAAGCCATGCTACTGTGGCCACTCTTGCCAAGCCAGCGTATGGATGCCCGAGAGCGGGGAGGCCGCGGGGGAATCAGCAGGCCAGCCCACCTACCCGGTGAGCTGGGCCGCCGCGAGCGGGGAGGCCGCACGGGAATCGGGGCAGGCCAGCCCCCCGCCCGCCGAGACGGGCCGCCGCCGCCGAGAGCAGGGAGGCCGCGGGGGAATCAGCAGGCCAGCCCACCTACCCGCCGAGCTGGGCCGCCGCGAGCGGGGAGGCCGCGCGGGAATCGGGGCAGGCCAGCCCCCCGCCCGCCGAGACGGGCCGCCGCCGCCGAGAGCGGGGAGGCCGCAGGGGAATCAGCAGGCCAGCCCACCTACCCGCCGAGCTGGGCCGCCGCGAGCGGGGAGGCCGCACGGGAATCGGGGCAGGCCAGCCCCCAGCCTGCCGAGACGGGCCGCCGCCGCCGAGAGCGGGGAGGCCGCGGGGGAATCAGCAGGCCAGTCCACCTACCCGCCGAGCTGGGCCGCTGCGAGCAGGGAGGCTGCGCGGGAATTGGGGCAGGCCAGCCCCCCGCCCGCCGAGACAGGCCGCCGCCGCCGAGAGCAGGGAGGCCGTGGGGGAATCAGCAGGCCAGCCTGCTTACCCGAATCGAATTGGGGCAGGCCAGCCACCCGCCCGCCGGGAAGGGCCGCCGAGAGCGGGAGGTCACAAAAAAAAAGAAAAAGAAAAAGAAAAAGAAAAGGAAATTATCAGTGGGCCAGCCCTCTCGCCCGCCAAGCAGGGCCGCCGCCGCCACCGCGAGCGGAGAGGCCGCAAAGGAATTGGGCTGCGGAGCTGGGCCCCGCAGAGATACACTGCATACCCCGAGTCCCGGCAAAGGAGGAGGGGAGGAACAGGCCTCTAAAGGCGCCACGTGGCACTCTCACAACCAAAACAAACATCCTCCTCCTCCTTCGCCTGGATCTGAAGAGAGGCCGAGAGAGAGGAGGGCGGCCTTAAATATTATGCTCTGCCCCGCCCCCTTCCATTGGCCCCCGCAAACGATCTCGTCTCGCGGGAGGGCGGCAAAGGCCGTCCCCCCGCCACCCGTGTTACTCGGGCGGTGTGAGACGAATTGGTTGTTTGTTTTTCATGCCTATGTTTAACACTCAAATGTTCAAACTCAAAACTGAAAAAAAAAGTTTGCTTATTTTAAGGGTATATTTACAGATTGGTTATAAATGATGAAAAACAAAAGGAACATTGAGAATTTATAATTGCAGACTGTCACATGATGATTACTGATGTTGCCATTCATTGGTGAACTGTTTTTCCTGTTTCATCCCATTGCCCCTTTCCATTTTCATCACTCAGTCAGGAAACCTAACATGGCGAGGATCCCAGTCTCTTGAAAAGTAACTAAGATGAAAAGTTTGTGGAAAGAAAGATTGATTCCATTAATTTCTACTAACTGTAAATCTGCCTGAGAGCCAGCGTGGAGTAGTGGTTTGAGTGTTGGACCATAACTCTGGAGACTAAGCTTTGAATCCTTGCTTGGTCATGGAGACTTACTGGATGACTTTGGACAAGTTACACTTTCTCAGCCAAAACCCCTTTGAACAAATTTTGACAAGATAACCTGTAGGGATGCCCTCCATATTATAGTAATGGGATATGTAGTAGGCTTTAGCATAGCTGCTTGCTTGAAACAAAAGTATGGGTACCAGAAACCATTAGATAAACAAAAGCTAGGAATGCACTGATAAGCCCTGCCAGGGTCTCACCACTTCAAGGTCTCTTGCAAGAGGGAAGGAAGCCTCTTGGGATTTTATGTACTTGCCTTTCCTAATTGCTCTTTAGTCCTCTCACTGAAGTCTTGTACGATGTAATGCACTCCAAACAAATAGTGTTTATGCACTGTACTATCTGTATGTGTGAATTCAGTTCCTGACAAAATCCGGTGTTAGATGCACCTCAGGGTCACCATAAGTAGGAAACAACTTGAATGCATGTATGCACACACACACGTGCACACACGTGCACACACACACAAGTAAATCCACCCACAACCATTTTGAACAGCAAACAGGCAGGAATTTTTAAAAAACCATCACTTTCACTTTCTCACACACTTGATTTTTTAAAAAAATCTTAAGTTCTTTTTTATTCCAAACAAAAAGCCATTTGCAAAATTTTGTACATGCTTAAAAAAAAGTTTGAAATTAAATTCTTTTTCTTTTTCCTTCTGTTTATACCCCACTTTCACTGACATTGGGACTCAAAGTGACCCACAGCTTGAAAGAACATAATTAAAAACATATGAAAAGTAGGTATTAGAATAGAATTAAACTATTTGCAGTATTAAAACAATTGCATCTCAGCAAAAGGCTAAAATGCAATTTAAAAAGTTCAAAATCTCTTAAAAATAACAATTAAACAATACAGCACCCCATGACCATTCTTTAATAACTTTCTGTTTTAAAAGCCTGTCTGAATGAAAAAAATGCTTTAGCCTGCAAAGGGAAGGACAACAAGGAGAGGGTCATTCTGAGCTTCTTGGAAAGTGAATTCCAGAGTCTAGGTGCAGCCACTGAAAAGACCCTCTCCTGCATTCACACCAACCATGCCTGCAACAGTGGTGTGACTGAGAAAAGAGCCTCTCTTGATGATCTCAGAGCCCAGGCCAACTCACACAGAGAGATTTAGGCCATTTTTTCACTACACTGTTATAGTGCTATTATTCCACTTTCAACATCCTATGGAATCCTGGGGTTTGTAGTTTAATGAGGGGTATTTAGAATTCTCAGCCAAAGAGCTCTTTGGCCTCAGTAAACTACAAACCCAAGAATTCCACAGGATGTTGAAAATGGAATAATAGCATGATAACAATGTAGGGCAAAAATGGCCACACTCTGCCAAATATCCTGGACCTAGCCATAATATAGTGCTTTTTTATACTGCACTTTGAATTCTGCCTGGAAAGAAACCAGCTGCCAGTGAAGCTGTTTCAACAGGTATATTGTGCGGTCTCCCCTAACCTGTTCCACTAAACAGCCTGGCTGCAGCTGTTTGGACAAGCTCTTGAGCATTCAACGACATGGATCTAGATAGATCTGTCCCTTTGAGTTTTTCTCACTTACAGAGGTTAAAAAATGTCAAATATTTCCCATCTTAAATATGAATAAATTTGAAGAAAAAAAACCCATGTATCTTTTAAAAGAAAAGAAAGAAGAACATAATTTATCCTTAGCTTGGGAAACCTGGGACTCTCTTTACTATCAGGTGAATAGTTCAGATATGACTAACTGAAGTTCCATTGATTTTGTAGGAATGCAGTGATGACTTACAACTACTAATAGGGGTCTTTGGCTGCAAAGACTGATAATACCAGCTCAAAGCAAAGCATGGGTAGTGATGGAGAAGGTAAGAATATGTATGCCCACTTGTGAAGTATGTAAGCATGCACTCCATGGATAATGTTCTGTGAAAAAAAAATAGTCTCAATTCAAATTCTAAAGAGGATAGTTTAAATTATTTCGCAAATTTCTTTCTGCCTAAAGAAATATCTGGATTTTCAAATGGTATTTTAAACTTTCATGTCTTTTCTCCCCCCTTTCTTCACGTTTGATTTTCCTTCAAAAGATTCTACTGAGGCACCTCATCCAAAGCTTCTTTAAAAAGCAAAGCACATTATATCTCTAGTCAGTCTATTTTACGAAACTTTTTGAGAAACCTAGCAGCTTACCAAGGCATGATTTCCCTCTTACAGATGCTAAACTGTTTTGACCCCAACAAGTTATTCTAATTCTAGAAGCACAGAAGCTACATGATTTTCTTTTCACCAAGTCTGTGTTCTTAGAGGAGGAATTTTCTACTTGAAATAGCTCATGGAAAGGTAAAAGAAAATGTGACATTTGGGGGGAAACTCAGCTGTTGAGCTGAATCCAAGGCCAGACAATAGTGGTTTGGGGAAAACACAAAAAATAACTAAATGACTGAACAGCATGCTTTCCATGTAAAATTCTGGTTGCAGCAACATTCATTATTTCCACTGTTCTAAGGAAAACAGTACAAACTGAAAGAGATAGTCAGAATTAGCAATAAAGTTTGGGGAAAGAGAACATGGTACCAACTAATGCATCTGGAAGTGTTTTCTACTCACATTATGCTCCATTTGAACTCAACCCACTGCAATCAAATCACAAGGTATATGGAGAAGAACTTGGCTGGATGGTTTTTCTTCCAGACAGCGTCATGTTTCAGATATATATCCCTTACCTAGCTAATAACTACATACAAATCTATCTTTCAATTTTTCTAATCCTAATTTCAAATAACCTAAGTGCTTTATCACAATTACAGCTGGATAACAATATATTTGGTTTGGATTTATCACATGACTTATTCCTCTTCTGTTGTCCTCCTGGTGGGAGACCGTTTACAAGCATTTCTCTTACAGACAGAACAAAAAAAATCTGCGAGTTACCTCCTTTGTAAAAGAAATACTTTCCAAATGGTCTCTTACCAAGAGAACAACAGAAGAGGAATGACATCATGAGATAAATCCCAGCAAAAGAAACTATTACCCCGCCTTGTATGATAAAGCCCTAAGCCAGTAGTTATCACTCCACCTTGTGGCAATGAATCCAAAGTTAAATGCATATTTCACAGAAGTACAGCACATATTGTATCTGTCCTCCTCATCATCCTGAATTCACTACCTTCCTGAAACATAGCTAGAAAGTTAGTAGTTGAATGCATTGGTCTAAATCAGGTGAGAATCATGCAGTCCTCCAGATATTGAACTTCAACTGCTCCTTGGCCAACCTGAAAAACCTTTTGATATTGTATATTTGTATTTTGATATATTTGATGCTTGATATTTTCCACATATATAGTATTTTGGAATTTTGAACAATTTTATATAGCATTTTGGATTTGTGAGCAGCTAGTAATACCCTGTAAAAAATTAGCAAATAGTAGGGAGACTGATTAGAGCCTCTCTGAGTAAACAATAATGGTTTTAACCAAAGTAAAATGGCTAACCGAAGGCCTACTAAATATACTAGAAAAATGGGTATGTATATATCAAAGTTATGCTCAACTCCCTTCCCCCCTCCCTCCCCTCTCTCTATATATGGTATGACTATTACAATTTCCTATAGGTAACAGAAATGAAGGTATCCAGTCAAGCACCCACCTCAACATCCATTCAACTTGGATTTGAGATTTACTGATAATATCAGAATCTATGGTTGAAAGGTTAGGAAAAGTGTGGCCTATGGACCACATGTGACACCATGAGGCCATTTTTGTGATTCTATAATGGTTCTTCCACTCCCAGAAATCCTGGACTCCTAATCTCTGGCAATTGCTCACTAATTTTCTGTATCTCTCAGGAATACCTGAATGTGGAAAATGTTGTTTTCTCCGCTCCTCAAAGTTAGCTGCAATAGTTGTTCATGTGCAGATGGAACACTTTGCTGTTATTGGGAGTGATGGATTCATCCATGCAAACAAACACATACCACCCATTGAACTGTGACATCAGCTTGTTTATGAAGAGTTTTGATGTAAGAAACAGAGCCATGTGCAGTGTTAGGAATTTTGCTATACTGAGATGTGGACTAAGGATGCAGTCCTCTGGAATTTGTCCTGTGGTGGATGTGTGACTACATTAACTGAGGGATGCTCCAATTAGCTGTATTGCTGGAGGCATTCTTGCCTCTCTGTACCCTTCTATGTATTCAAATATCAGGCACCTTTGTATTTGTTTCTATTGAATGCTTCCTTCAATAAGAGCAATAGTTTCCCAATATTAAGAGAGAGAGAGAGAGAGAGAGAGAGAGAGAGAGGGAGTTTTGCCTGCAGCTGACTGTGACTTGGAATGAAGCTGACTCCCTGTCTCATCTGTCATGCCGAATTCTAGAACTGGCTGTTAAGAAGGCTTTTGAATGAGTAGCTTCAAATTGATCCAGTTTGCTAGAGAAGTTGGGACTCGGCGAATTGAAAAATAACACTGAGATTGGGGGGGGGGATAGAGGAGAGAGGGAGGGAGGATCAAGAACTGAACCCGCTATATTATAGCTTAAAATCATATACAAGGATTTTATTCAAGTTTGCTGTAATGACAGCTGATAATAGCTCTTCCTTTTTAATGAACATATTTTGGAAAGTATATACATGTACATTTTTTTTCTCCCAATATGCAGTGAAAAGATACATGGTACTCAGTTTGGTGAATATTGATCTTTAGAATTGTTTTAAAGATATTAAGGACCCATAGTTCATGGTTGGGCAACTCTGTGGGGCTGGGGATATATCATTCCACTGAAGAACTCTGGACATTCAGTCTCCCGCTATCTTCACTGCTCAAAAATGTAGGAGGAGGTGTTTGTTTGCTTAATTTAAAATTTAAACTTCGGAAGCACATTTAGCCTCATTTCAGTGCCTTGGGACAGCTCCACAGCTTTTCAGTCCTCTAGAGTTCTCCTTTGACCAATACAAGTCTTTCTTCAGAAGATAAAAGGACTGGATGAAGTAATCTGTTCTTTTCTTGGTTTAAAGGAAGTCCAAAGGAAGCCCTAGAAGCATAAACATTTGTTAGGGGCCAGACCTTCAAGCACCTGAAAATGTGTCTAAAGGTTGCTTCACTCTCAAGGTGTGGTAGTGCAATTTGCATTTGGGAGGGTAATACAATTTCAGGACCCACACAATTTGGTAAAAATGGAGGGGCAAATGCGTTTTGGAGTGGCATGTGACTCACAAACTATACTTTGTCTATCACTGTTGCAAGAAAAAGAACCAGTAAAATAACTAAATGATTTTTTCTCTCTCTCTAATCTTTGCAAAGTCAAGCCAGATATAGGTCAAGTATACACCCCTTCCCCAGCCACCAAGTCACGCAGGAAAACAAGGCCTCGCATATATTCTAGCTTTGGGACCATGAGGATAGATGACACTGAGAAGTCAACATGGCCCATTCCCCACTTAGTTAGAGCAAACAGCTGATATGCAGACAGGTTCTGAATCTTCTCTCTGCTTTCAGCCATGAGAAAAGCTTGCCCTTTGAATGCTAGCAGGATGTGAGATAAGAATACTGTGTGCTCTTTCGGCGATGTGTGAATTTTGAAATAGTCAATTATATATGCCTTTACATTTTTAGGCATACTAAATTAAATGTTTACAATTTATCATTAAAATCAAAGCAGCCATCATAATAAAAATGATTCAAAAAGCTAGTTTGACATCATATCCTTTCTAAAATCAATAAATCAGTAAGAGTTGGAACTGTAAACAACTCTTGGAGAAGAGGTTGTTCTGAAAATTGGGGAACAACAGGATAAAATCTTCTCCCAAATGCTCAAAAAGTCAGTGGCATCCACAGGCAATGGCACTCTCAGATAGAATTCTCCCAATGATTTTAAGACCCAGCCAGGTTCCTAATGAGCAGATGGTCCACTATTATGTCCCTACTGATTAATCATAGAATAATCCAGTTGACTAAACTTCAGAAGAAACCCATAATCTTAGCCTATTCAGTGGCAAGTCTGTGAAATCAAACAGAATGGAAGAGTATGTAACTTTTCAGGCAATTATGTGTTTCTTTCTGCATGTTTCCTGTATGTTATTTCTGCAAGCCTTATCCAGAAAGAAAGAGAGAGAGAGAGAGAGAGAGATCATGTTTGAAAAATGAAGAGCAAGAAAAATGAAAATCAGAAGTATGCTGAACTTTAAAACTCTGCATTATACAAATCTCTGCTTCATGAGCTATTAAAATGGTTCATATAACACCCCTGTACCCGGTATCCAAGCCCTTGATGTGTTAATAGCTTGTTACCATTAACCTCAACTGCATTCTATCATCATCAAACATCTTCTGCAGAAGTTGAGTTCCAACCTTTTCATTATTGCTCTAGGAGCTATAAAAGCCACTGTGCACATTCTCATCAGTAGAGGCTGGTCTACTAACCTACTTTGTCTCCTACTTAGTCATCACCATGGTTGCATGCAGCCCAACCTATCTGCTTCCACACAGATAGTGTTCCAGAGATAATGAATGGAGCTGTCAAACCAGAAGTCAGGAGGAAGGCAGTCAGCTTTGAAAGCACCATGCAATGTCTGTCTGCTTTGAAAGGATAGTGCATAGAATATTCAAGACATAAAAGGTGGTATAGATTTATCTTTAAAGGAGAAATACATGGAAATCTAGGATACAGGAAAAAAATAGGACTAGGAAGACCTTCAATAATGCCTCCTAACCTAAAGAAGACCAAGGAACTATTCAGCAAAGACAATGAAATGCTAATAAGACATGCAAGGAATGGGAACACAGAATATCTACTAATGGTTTGTCTGGCTTGACAGATGGGGAGAACAGGAGAGACTTGAGTCATTTCCCCCAAAACTCCATCTCTGATATTGACAGACAAAAATGGTTTGGCCTTCTATTTCTTTAGACTAAATGGGACCACTAAGAACCAAGTGCTTATAAACAGAATTCTACCAAAAATCCTTGCTCAGAAAGAAAAATGTGAAGCCCTCCCCCAGGGTCTACCCACATACACGTAGATTCATTTGAGAAGGGAACAAGAGATTATATTTATTGTCTCCAACACCTCTGTTACTTTTCTTGATTATTCTCCAGATGCTGAAGGGTGAAAATCTGCAGAAAGCTGTTTCTACAGAGGTGTAGAAGAAGAGGACCTACTAATAACAGTGCCTCAGTTGTTCCCAGAACTCTAGCCTCAGGAGGAGGAGAAAACCAGCTGCTGACCTCAATTAAACTCTTTGCATGTTGGTGTGGCAAAGAAGCCAATAAAAGAATAGGAGGAGGAGGGAAGGCAGAAACTGAAGGTCAGGAGAGGGGTTACAAGAGACTGCTTTAGACCTGAGCATCAGGGATAGGAAGAATCTCCAGAAAAGAAGTGAATACCCGATGGAAAGAAGCTTCTCTTATCTGCTTTGGAAGAAAGATTTGGGTGTCCAGGGAGAAGCTGGGAGAGGACTGAGGACAAGCCTTGCTACCCATGAGAAGGACATGCCAATGAATAGTGAACTGAAGGTAGCTGAACTGAAGCACCCTTTCTGTAGCAACATTCTTGGTACTGACCTGCTGATTATTCTGCTGCCTCCTTGTGACTCTAGCAACACCTGGCTATCCCAGCCTGCAGCCAAGTAGTAGGGTCCTGCTAGGGTCTATATCCAGGAGATATTTACCGGGACATCTGCTACAGTCCTTCACTGGGCACAGCACAGGTTGGACTTAAATAAAAGTTCTTTATTTTTATTTGATAGGCTCTGGGTGTGTTTGTAATGTTATGTAAGCAGAGGCATTTGATTCACCTCTTCCCATGGAGGGTACAGACCCCATGACAAGGAGTAGAACAGACTCTCACTGCATAAGCTGTGAGTGTGTATCTGTACCTTCAAGTCCCCTGTTGACTTATGGAGACCTCATGAATTTTGTAGGATTTTTTTTTAAGGAAGGAATTCCCAGAAGTGTTTTGCCATTGACTTATCCGAAATATAATTATAGCACCTGGTATTGTTTGGCAGTATCTCATCCAAGTACTAACTAGGCTTCATGCTACTTAGCCTCCAGAATCAGAGGGGATTCTAATCCAGATTCCAATTCTGTTTCAGACTCTGAGTTAGAGTCCATGTTCTGGAAGCAGGGCATGACAAGTTACAAGCTTGACAGATGAAGAGAATGCTGTGGATGTAGCGTTTCTTGATTTCAGTAAGGCTTTTGACAAAGTTCCTCGTGACATTCTTGCAAAGAAGCTAGTAAAATATGGGCTGGACAGTGCTATTGTTAGGTGGATTTCTAACTGGTTGACAGTCCAAGGCCAAAGGGTGCTCAGCAATAGTGTAATCTTGGGTATGGCTCCCCAGGTGGGAGCTCCCAGATATCACTTTGATATCATCTATTTCGGCCTTAGCTGGACCAGCTCTCAGTCACCTCACTCCACGTGTTTGTAAGTTCTCCGGACAAGCACGGACATGAGTACGGCCGCTAATTGCTCTCACATTCCAGCCTCTTTTTAGGCCAGCAACTTAAGCTTTGCTCCCAGCTTCAGGGAACTTCCCACGTGCACAGTTCACAATAGCTGTGTGGCTCTCAGCAGAGCCAGCCCGGTAAACAAGTCATTTACATATTGGCTACTATTGTCATCAAGCGTTAAGCTCATCATGTTAAGTTTGACCTTTCTAAATCCTTTATCCAGCGCCAAAACTCCTTTTGTTCTTACCTGGCTTGCCATAGCCAAGAGCTACAAACTCCTCTATAACAACCCCTCACTTTCAAGCAGTCTTCGGACTACCTTGGATTGCTAACCTGCCCTGCTGCTGGCCGTCTAAGGAAACTCCCCTCAGCCAGGCACGCTGAGCTCTCTTCTTCTGAACCCCATTTCTCCATTTCTCCAGTACAACAAGACCAGGTGTCATATTACCTACCCTTACACTCTCCCTTTTTCTTTCCTAGTTAGTTAATACGTGTGTGTTATTTATTTTCTGTTGTTTTTCAATAAAACTGTTATTTTTGGTTACTTTGAAACTTGTGTGCCTATTCCCTTACCTGAAGCCATTGACACTGGGTTTTAAAGATCCTTGCAACGTTACCCTGCCTCTTGCTAGCCAAAACAGCGTTCAAGCTAAATTTCCCCAATTGGTATTTTAATTGGCAATCTGGACGCCCCTCCCGGGACCCCCCAAAACTCAGGGTAACAATAGTTGCTTTTCATTCTGGAGAGAAGTGACTACAGGGCTCTGTCCTGGGCCCAGGGCTATTCAACATCTTAATCAATGACTTGGATGAAGGCGTAGAGGGCATGCTATTCAAATCTGCAGATGACACCAAGTTGGGTGGGGCTGCTAATATGCCAGAGGACACGATCAAAATTCAAATTGACCTTGACAGATTGGATTGCTGGGCCAAAGCTAACAAAATGAATTTCAACAGAGAGAAATGTAAGGTCTTGCACTTAGGCAGAAAAAATGGAATGCACAAATACAGGATGGGGGACATGTGAAAGGGATCTAGGAATCTTGGTAGATCACAAGCTGAACATGAGTCAGCAGTGTGATGTGGCAGCCAAGAAAACCAAGTGATTCTTAATTGCATCAATAGGAGTATGGTGTCTAGACTGAGGGAGGTAATGATACCACACTATTCTGCATTGGTTAGACCTTATTTGGAATGCCATGTCCCATTCTGGGCACCTTGGTTCAAGAAGGATATCGACATGCTGCAGCATGTCCAGAGGAGGGCTACCAAAATGGGGAAGGGTCTGGAAGCTATGCCCTGTGAGGAGTAGATTAGGGAGCTGGATATGTTTATTTTGCAGAAAAGAAGATTAAGAGGGGACATAATAGCCATGTTTAAATATTTGAAGGGATGTCATGTCCAGGATGGAGTGGGCTTGTTTCCAGAGAGTAGGACAAGGAACAATGGATTCAAGCTGCAGGAAAGGAGATTCCACTTGAACCTCAGGAAGAACTGATGCTCAGAGCTGTCTGACAGTGGAATATGCTGTCTCATAGTGTGGTAGAGTCTCCTTCTTTGGAGGTTTTTAAGCAGTGGCTGGATGGCCATCTGTTGGGAATGCTTTGATGCATGTTCCTGCATAGCAGGGGGTTGGACTGGATGGCCCCTGTGGTCTCTTCCAACTCTATGATTCTATAATATCTGTCACTACATTTAATTTACATTGAATTTTTACCACAACAAGCTATATATTCTCAACAGGAGTTCTATATGTTCCTCTAAAGTTCTGTTCTACCAATTAACAAGCTCATCTGTGTTTCAAGTGTAGAGAAATCCCAGCAGAGAAGACA